>CM059568.1:55416597-56121597 GCA_030386875.1 Morinoia aosen
AAAGTCTGTGTGTTTCGAGTGTTACAAGTGTGCCCAACTCCAACTTTCATCTGCTTGTCCACCATTTTCTGCCTTGCATCACGCTGACGCATGTATTTATGAAATCTCAGGCCCTGCAAGTCTGAGCTCTCTACTAGCCGGCATGGGTCCTTAGCGATCCCAACTGCTTCGAAATAAACATCAACGAACGCTTTCAACAGGTCGTTTTTGACCTCAACTTGCTGGACTTTTTGGAGATATTTTTAAACAAGCAAGACGATTGCGCGCATCAACACACAACGGTTGTAAATTGAGAGATGCGTTGTAAGCCTATTTAAGTTCTGAAGAGATTCTACGCTGAAAACAATCTTTCATTTGTCCCGTGGCATTCTGTATTCTGAGCGGAGAGCACAGCAACGGAAAAACGAAGCCTTTTTTGTTAGCGTGCAGAAATGAAGATTTATATCACATCGAAATAAATTAGTTGCATCAGAGTAAGGTATCAAAGCGAAAACGCCGAGGAGGGCTCAAGCTGCTAATGAGCTTACGCTCTATAGGAAAAAGTTGCAAATTAGTGGCAAAAAACAGGTCACCAGGCTTGATACGTCAGTCCAAGTCTGTTGCACAGGCTTATACGCATCATTAATTGAGACGCATTAGAGCGTAAATGACAAGCCTGAAATAAAATTTAAGAAAGTGAAATCTAACCGCACAACTGTCAATTTTCAAATTCTATTCACTCAAGCATTAGGTCGCCTTAAAGTTGCAATCCTCTCTAACAAAGAGAGTATGAGAAACGAAAATGTCGCTAGCATAACTTCTAGTAGCAGATTTGATGCTGGCACGCTGTGAACGTTGATTTTTTGGGAATCCTCAGAATGTCCGCTCTTGATCTGTGAGAAGTTTGTAGAAACTTGTTAATCATG
Source organism: Morinoia aosen (assembly GCA_030386875.1). Classification (NCBI taxonomy): domain Eukaryota; kingdom Metazoa; phylum Arthropoda; class Malacostraca; order Amphipoda; family Talitridae; genus Morinoia; species Morinoia aosen. Next base: position 55,417,503 of record CM059568.1, read on the forward strand.
TGAAGTGTGATGATAAAAACTTGCCTTTTAGTGTGGCATTTAGAAAAGCTATTGTTAATTTACTAATATTCTTTTACTTGAACGAAGAATCGTCTGCGAAAAAACAACAAGAGTTCAAAGTAAAAAAGAAGAATTTCAACGTAAAGACTCGCTCTCGTTTTTTAAGCTGAATCTGAGATACATAGAGCTGAACAATACGTGAAGCATAATACTTTTCTTCATATAGCACACGATTTCAAGAGAGTTTATGCCAGTGTCTTTTCTGAATAGAATAAATAAGTTATTTTAAACCTTTCTAACCAAAACAAAGCGTTCAAAAGAGAGGTACGAGGATGGCCCCGTGCAGTGGGGAGTGATGGCAATTGGGAATCTACGCACAAAGCGTGCTTCCACACAAGATCCCATGCCATAGAAACAGTAATTTAAGAAAAAAGTTCGTGAAGTCACATAAAAGTTAAAGAAGAATGTCAGGGGTGTTGAAAAAAGGACATCAGTGAACCGAAAAAAGAGAGTACGCAACTGTACAAAAAGCAATATTTTATTTAAACAAAAAGAAGGCCTGCCTAAACTTTAGCCTAGACCTTCACACTTCACCCTTTGGAGCACTAATTCTCATGAAAACATAGGTTCTATCCTCCAGAGGGGAGGTGTTTTCCGAGAGTAGAAGGCCTAACATTTACTGAGACTTCTGCGTTGCGAGCCTAGCTTTATCGACAATGGGTCAACGATGGTCAAGTTAAGGTAAAGTAATTTGTTCTTTGGAGGAATGAGCGAGCAGTCTGGTGGAGATCGACCGAAGGTACAAACTGTTAAGGACGAACACTGTGCATTGTTTTTTTTTGCGAGAAAAATGGTGAAGAATCGATTTACTATTTCTGGATCTGAACACGAGAACAGTATCAAGCAATTTCCGGGTTGCATTCAGAGGTCTGAAGTTTTTGTAGACATAAAATAAAGAAATTTTTTATTAATGCATCTTTGATTTTGATATAAGCAAATAATTCATGTAGGTACAATTATGAACAATGATTAAAATAATATAGCCATAATTTCATCATTTTGTAAAGGCTTCAAATTAAAACAATTTCTAATGATCCCAATAGCTATGGCTTATTTTTGTTTTGAAACTTAAAAATTTTATCATGGTAAAGCTGAAACATTTTTGCTAAAAAGAAGTAATCTTTAGTGAACTCTGACGTCTCAAAAATCAGTAAGTGACTCGTCAAAGAATGTTCATTTCATTTCCCAGCAATAAATGCTGCATCGGAAGCTAGGAAATCAAGGACCGATATCTGGAATATGTTATGTACATACACAAACAGTCCGATGACTCAATATCAGGTGAATGCGGCGGCCAAGACATTAAATTCAACCCAGGCTTTTGCAACATGTGGAGACATTAAATTCAACCCAGGCTTTTGCAACATGTGGAGACATTAACTTCAACCCAGGCTTTTGCAACATGTGGAGACATTAACTTCAACCCAGGCTTTTGCAACATGTGGAGACATTAAATTCAACCCAGGCTTTTGCAACATGTGGAGACATTAACTTCAACCCAGGCTTTTGCAACATGTGGAGACATTAACTTCAACCCAGGCTTTTGCAACATGTGGAGACATTAAATTCAACCCAGGCTTTTGCAACATGTGGAGACATTAACTTCAACCCAGGCTTTTGCAACATGTGGAGACATTAAATTCAACCCAGGCTTTTGCAACATGTGGAGACATTAACTTCAACCCAGGCTTTTGCAACATGTGGAGACATTAACTTCAACCCAGGCTTTTGCAACATGTGGAGACATTAAATTCAACCCAGGCTTTTGCAACATGTGGAGACATTAACTTCAACCTAGGCTTTTGCAACATGTGGAGACATTAAATTCAACCCAGGCTTTTGCAACATGTGGAGACATTAAATTCAACCCAGGCTTTTGCAGCATGTGGAGACATTAACTTCAACCCAGGCTTTTGCAACATGTGGAGACATTAAATTCAACCCAGGCTTTTGCAACATGTGGAGACATTAAATTCAACCCAGGCTTTTGCAACATGTGGAGACATTAAATTCAACCCAGGCTTTTGCAACATGTGGAGACATTAAATTCAACCCAGGCTTTTGCAGCATGTGGAGACATTAACTTCAACCCAGGCTTTTGCAACATGTGGAGACATTAAATTCAACCCAGGCTTTTGCAACATGTGGAGACATTAAATTCAACCCAGGCTTTTGCAACATGTGGAGACATTAAATTCAACCCAGGCTTTTGCAACATGTGGAGAACAGGTAGCGACATGCAGTATGCTACAGACTGAGGCACACCTGCATGCTCACCAATAGTCGAAAATACACCTAGAAAGTGTTCATGAAGAGCGAGTGCATTTTGGAAATCAAAGTTCTCTGGAAATGTTTTGGTTAGCAGCCATGTTTGCCGTCAAAATACAGTCGCCGAATCCATAACGCATTTTAAGACGACAGCATCTTCCAACTCCAGCCCTAGAAATTGCACGTGAAACAGTAATTTCTGAACCAACGTTAAGCCTACTAACCTTTGATATGCACTGCTTAAACATGTGAATTTTTTGACACGCTTTGCGCGCGATATCTTTTCGAAAAAAACGGTAATATTTCAGTAAGCATAGTTTTAATTGTTCGAACCAGGAAAAATGCCAATGAATGTGAAAACTTCATAATCTGTTGTACATGGTTACAGCGTTGGATTACTGGTGACATGAATAGATAAACTGTGAGAAACATTAAATTGCGAGCATGATTATAGAGAAATGCAATAATTTCTTAGAGAAATTGTTTTATGAAGAGTCTGATAACACGTGTTCGAATCAAGCAAAATGTTCTGCACTGCTGCGCCAATCTATTATATTTTACCCTCGACGGCAGTTAACTGTGAACGGTGAATTTGAAATTTTTAGGAAAACTCTGAGACAAGTTCGGCAGAAGCATCTCGAATCACGGAAAGCGATTCCCATTTAAACTTTTAACGAGGTCTGGCATTCTTCGTATGAACGCTAAGTTCAAGACCGTAGTCGTAAAAAGCAAGCAGATCATATTTTTCTATCATCTCTATTTTACCTTATCACTGGACGAACGAGATCCAGGGGAACGCTGAGGAAAAGCAGGCTGTGAATCTGTCTAAGTAAAACAAGTAGCTGCCGACAGCTTGCAGCACCGAATTTATACATAAACTTCCCTTACGGCGGAGCGAATTTTTTACGCTATTCAATGACAAATTGAAGAAAATTACGCTCAAACTTCGCTGTATTTGCTCTTGTGTTCCTTGAAATGCGTATGTCCGATATATGTGCGATAACAACTTATATTAAATGACCAACTTGGATCGTACTCAGTGCGTGTATGTATGAAACGAACACTTATTATTTCAAAAACAAATAATAAATAATTGATTTGTTCAGATTGGTTACTATATTTTGATTAGTATTTCCATAAAATGGACCCTAAATCATTTCCGTTTTATACTTAGGATATCACCTATAACTGTACTAGCGGATTGTATTTACGATACTAATACTCGCTATTTCATGAAGAAATAACGATTGAGTTTCCCCAATTAGTTGCTGTATTTCCATTAGTATTTCTAGCAGAAAAGAACTCTCAACCAGTCCCTGTCTCCCTTTAATGAAGCTTCACACGCTACACGAGAACCCACTGAAATCGAGGCTTAAAGCGACCGCGTTTGGTGCGCTCGCTGAAATAATTTCGCTCGATTCACACGCCTTGCGAGAGCGCAAATTTGGTGCTGCCGCGCGCCAATCTGGGCATTGAGGCCACAATCAAAGCAGCCGCTCAAAATTGCGGCTTGAAAACATCAGAGCGGCATTCATTCAATACCGGATAGAATGCCCCAATAAAGAGGCCTTTGAAAATCAAAGTCAAAAATAGCACAAAGCTCCTGAGAAGGAGCATTAAGCTCTATTAAGCCTACGACATGAGCTGGAGGGAGAATATTTCTGCTCACCAGCAGCTGCTGATCAGAATGAAGCTCGATCTCTAAGTTCAGAAAATTCAAGCGTTGTTCAATTGATTATATTCTGTCTTGGATGTTTCTTTTTTGGCATTTTTATTTGCAATAAGGAACATGGAACAGTGCATACCAGTAAAAAATATGATTTCGTGAAGGCAAATAGTATTTTGAAGCCGTCACCTCAACTAGACGTAAGGTTGCACTTGTGAGACACTAAAACATTCATTCATAGCTTGAATGACTCCTTCATTGTGTGAAAAATTCAATTGAAGGGAAGAATGGCAAATCTAACTATTTCTCTGATACTTATCCACACTTTTCCTTCAACTTATCAAAGTAGACGTAATATTCGAGCAGCATGTCAACAGAGCGATCAGCCTGGGTATGGGAGGTAGAAAAGTATATGGAAAACAGTTATTAAGGAAAATGAAAAGCGCATCCGTGCACCGATGTCATCGTTTTTTCTTCCTTTCTTCTGTTCTTTTTCACTTAGAAAAAAGATTCAAGCTTTGAAACTAGTTAAAAAGATGCGTGCTAGTAAATAATATTGATAGGAACGCCAAATAGTAAATTTCTAGAAAATGGAAAGGAATAGCACACAAGCAAAAACAAGCACATGGTAATTTCGAAGAGGAGCATCCAGCACTTCGAGTAATAAATGAGGAAGTTGATTTCGAAATATTGACCAATGAACATCGAGGATGAGGGCGGCAATTTTGAGTATGCACAACACGGCATGAAATGGAGCAATAAATAATGAGGAAGCAGGCTGCTGAAGCAGAAAAATAGGGCAAGAAATAATGAGGTTTTCTAGGAAACAGATGGCCTCACCGAGCATGCCGACGGGAAATTCATCAGGTGGGTCGTTCGTCTTGCTCTGGATGACACTTTGCGTAACGATCCAGAGGTAGCTTTTGCCTGCGACAGGTGGGGAGAAGGTGTGAGCCTTGTTGTTGTATTTGTTGTGTGTGTGCTTGTTGTTGTCTAGTGTGTGTTTGTGTTTGTTGTGTACGTCTGGTGTGTGTGTGTGTGTGTTTGTTGTGTACGTCTGGTGTGTGTGTGTTTGTTGTGTACATCTGGTGTAGGTGTGTGTTTGTTGTGTACGTCTGGTGTGTGTGTTTGTTGTGTACGTCTGGTGTGGGTGTTTGTTGTGTACATCTAGTGTGTGTGTTTGTTGTGTACATCTGGTGTGTGTGTGTTTGTTGTGTACGTCTGGTGTATGTGTGCTTGTTGTGTACGTCTGGTGTGTGTGTGTGTGTTTGTTGTGTACGTTTGGTGTATGTGTGCTTGTTGTGTACGTCTGGTGTGTGTGTGTGTGTTTGTTGTGTACGTCTGGTGTGTGTGTGTGTGTGTTTGTTGTGTACGTCTGGTGTGTGTGTGTGTTTGTTGTGTACGTCTGGTGTGTGTGTGTTTGTTGTGCACGTCTGGTGTGTGTGTGTTTGTTGTGTACGTCTGGTGTGTGTGTGTGTGCGTTTGTTGTGAACGTCTGGTGTGTGTGTGTTTGTTGTGTACGTCTGGTGTGTGCGTGTGTTTGTTGTGTACGTCTGGTGTGAGTATTTGTTGTGTACGTCTGGTGTGTGTGTTTGTTGTGTACGTCTGGTGTGTGTGTTTGTTGTGTACATCTAGTGTGTGTGTGTTTGTTGTGTACATCTGGTGTGTGTGTGTTTGTTGTGTACGTCTGGTGTATGTATGTTTGTTGTGTACGTCTGGTGTGTGTGTGTGTGTGTGTTTGTTGTGTACGTCTGGTGTATGTGTGCTTGTTGTGTACGTCTGGTGTGTGTGTGTGTTTGTTATGTACGTCTGGTCGTTTGGTGTGTGTGTGTGTTTGTTGTGTACGTCTGGTGTGTGTGTGTTTGTTGTGTACGTCTGGTGTGTGTGTGTGTTTGTTGTGTACGTCTGGTGTGTGTGTGTGTTTGTTGTGTACGTCTGGTGTGTGTGTGTGTGTTTGTTGTGAACGTCTGGTGTGTGTGTGTGTTTGTTGTGTACGTCTGGTGTGTGCGTGTGTTTGTTGTGTACGTCTGGTGTATGTGTGTTTGTTGTGTACGTCTGGTGTGTGTGTTTGTTGTGTACGTCTGGTGTGCGTGTATTTGTTGTGTACATCTAGTGTGTGTGTGTTTGTTGTGTACATCTGGTGTGTGTGTTTGTTGTGTATTTCTGGTGCGTGTGTGTGTTTGTTGTGTACGTCTGGTGTGTGTGTTTGTTGTGTACATCTAGTGTGTTTGTTTGTTGTGTACATCTAGTGTGTGTGTGTTTGTTGTGTACATCTGGTGTGTATGTGTTTGTTGTGTACGTCTGGTGTATATGTTTGTTGTGTACGTCTGGTGTGTGTGTGTGTGTGTGTGTTTGTTGTGTACGTCTGGTGTTTGTGTTTGTTGTGTACATCTAGTATGTGTGTGTGTGTGTTTGTTGTGTACGTCTGGTGTGTGTGTGTTTGTTATGTACGTCTGGTGTGTGTGTTTGTTGTGTACATCTGGTGTGTGTGTGTTTGTTGTGAACGTCTGGTGTGTGTGTTTGTTGTGTACATCTGGTGTGTGTGTTTGTTGTGTACGTCTGGTGTGTGTGTGTTTGTTGTGTACGTCTGGTGTGTGTGTGTTTGTTGTGTACGTCTGGTGTGTGTGTTTGTTGTGTACATCTGATGTGTGTTTGTTGTGTACGTCTGGTGTGTGTGTTTGTTGTGAACGTCTGGTGTGTGTGTGTGCGTTTGTTGTGTACGTCTGGTGTGTGTGTTTGTTGTGAACGTCTGATGTGTGTGTGTTTATTGTGTACGTCTGGTGTGTGTGTGTGTTTGTTGTGTATGTCTGGTGTGTGTGTTTGTTGTGTAAATCTGGTGTGTGTGTGTCGTGTCCTGGTGTGTGTGTGTGTGTGTGTGCGCGTGTGTGTGTGTTGTGTTGTGTTCGAATGGTGTGTCGGTTGTGTCCCGGTTGGTGTGTGTGTGTTGTATCCCAGTGTGTGTGTGTGTGCTGTTGTGTCCTGGTGTGTGTGTGTGTGGGGAGGGTCAACATTGTTGTGTGCTTGTCTGTTGTGTCCGTATAGTGTGTCGTTGTGTCCCGGTATGTGTTATGTCCTGGTGTGATATGATGTCGCTTGTTTCCTGGTGCGGGTGTTGCGGCCTGTTGTTTCCGTTTTACTCTTTAGTGTCCCTTGTCCATGCTTGTGTTGCACAAAACTCAGATGTATAAAAATTCTCAAGTTCCAAATTTTACACTGTTGCGGCCAAAAATACAGGAAAAATTCAAAATTAGATACCTTTTTCATTATTATTAACTGAAAAGACCTGCAATTTCTACATTCGACGATAATGTTCATTTTGTTATGTAACATCAAATCAAGTTCATAATATTTTTCTATGAATGAAAAAGAAGGTGTGGTTTCACTACTTCCCTATTCAACCACTTCCGTACCGAAGCCTACTTAGTGAAGGGAAAATTTTTCAATGAAAAATAGTGCCAGTACAACGCATAACATCTACAACAACATCCAAAAACATCTTGCGATTATAATTTAGAACACAAGTATGGGATAAAATAATTATTTTAAGAGATAATACACCCTATCCCAAGACCAAGTCTGTCAGGAGTTACCTGAACAACAAAATTTGGACACTATGTGTGTAGACTGGCTTAATATTCTGGTATTAATTCAATTGAAAATCTTTGTTGGATCAATTTAAATATCAATGCAATGGGAAGCACTCATTAACGAGAATAATTTATCCATTAAATTACAAGAACAATACCATAAATTAAATGCAGTGGGCTGCCAAAAGCAGATTCACTTATGTAGTCAAACATATGCGTCAGTAAATAAAAATAAAGTATGCTGACTGAACATACTGAATGTTGAGTTCATACTTTTTAATTTGTATAACAATTATTTAATGGTAATACAAATTGTAATACTTAATTTACTTAATTTATTGCAACTGTTTCAATATGAAATTAATGTTTTGACCGTTAGTTAAAGCACTAAATTATGGATCTAATGCAAATAATTTTTTTTTCAGTTTTTTAAATAAATTGAAATTTTGTTATAATATTACAAATCATACTGACTTGTACACACACAAACGCTGCAGGTTTACTCCATCAATAATCATAAACGCATCATGATTTAAATTGCATCCCTTTAGTTTGGGCGTGATTATAGAGACTAAAACACACTAACACAGCAAGTTTACGCACTCAATCACCGCATCATGATTTAAATTTCAACCCTTTAGTTAGGGCGTGAACTGCAGCTGCGGCTCGCATCTCAAAATAGGCAAAGTTGTCACATCGAGAGGCCTTCATAAGGCCTTCATGTGTCCGACCTCACGTCATCACGCTGAGGCGGCCACTAGACTCGTGAGCGTGCGGTACTCTGTAACTTGCAGCACCGACGTGACGGGGTCACTCTTTTATAAGGGCCAGACCCTCATTAAAGCATGACCCTCACACGAGTACGTACCAGACCTCAGATAAAAACCCGAACCCGATCAGACCCTCACACAACACTCAGACCCTCACACAAATCCAGACCCTCACATAACACAAGTCAGACCCCATTAGAGTAGGATTCCCCATACGGGCAGGATGCTCACGGGACCTCCCTAATAAAAGCACGGCCTCCCCAGAACCCCCAAGACCCCCCCCCCCCCCACCTGTGAGGCCGAGGTGCCCCGCCACCTTCATGAGGGCAGTAGGTGGCCCTTCATGAGGGCCCCCGCCTCGTCCCCCCACCCTCCCAGGACCCCCCCCCCCCCCCACACCTGTGAGGCCGAGGTGCCCCGCCACCTTCATGAGGGCCCCCGCCTCGTCCCGGGTGGCGTACAAGAAGATGATGCGCGCCTCGGAGTTCTTCAGCGCAGGCAGGTCCTGCTCCGGGTCGTTCACATGCAGCACGTTCGTGATCACGAACCTGCGGCGGCCGTCGCAACAGCGGCGTTAGTCTTGCAATGCTATATTAATTGTACTTTTGTTCTAGATATTTTATTATTATTATTGTATACTATTACATATATATATTTAATAAGATAATGATACGAATAAAATATCTAGAATAAATATATAAACGTATATGTATGTACAGGTGACCTTGCTAAAGAGTGGCTCCTTATAGTGTAGGATTCGCTGTTTTGTGTTTTTTTTTTCTATTTAACCATGAATATTCTAATTAAGTTCAAAATTTAATATACTAATATGTTCAGATACTAATTAGGAGCTTAAAAATGAAGAATGCGCAAAGCATTGAAATCATATGTAATAAAGATGACACAAAATATGACTTTAAAATAAGTACACAGAGTAAGTTCTACAGAACGATTCGATAGTAAAATACTAAATTTATCGCACTCTCGGAAGAACATCATGGAGGTTTGCCAAACCCAGGAACTATAAACAATTAGAGAAATATTGATGAAACAATAAAGTGCTTCACTGAGAGCGTGTTCCTTTGAGCTCTTCTGAAGATGTAGAGTTGACCAGACTCATACGTGAAAGGGCTCATCTCTGGGAAGGTCACGAGTAAATACCTTGTTCGCACCTATCATATTTAAAGCGGAATTGATTTCTCCAGTGCTTTCTATGAAGCAGATAATTGAGAATGGGAGATTTCCAGAGCATGGAATTCGTAAAAGTGTTGAAAGTGTCTCTCCCACACCTAAAAGGGCTTCTTTTATCACCGAAGACGCTACGTTAGCGTTCCATCGGTGCATTTTGGGTTTACCATTCCTTCTTTTCTTCATACACTGTAATTACCTCTCTTACCACCGCTCGACGGCTAATAAGGAGTAACTTTCTACTGTATGTTCGCTCTTAAGCGCTGAATAATTAAATAGGAGGATCAAACAATAGCCAAACGCGTTGATCAAAGGTAACTTTCACACCCTGGATCCACCCGTCTCTTGAATTATACGAATACATCTAGTACGTACCGCAACTTGAACTGATAAATATAAGTCCCAGTCATACGTGAACCACGCATCGTATTAGTTGAATAACAGAGTAGTTTTCCGCATAGCTTGAGGTTTTCTGGAGACAGTGTCGCATAACTCAAAGCTCTATTACAACTTCCTCCTGTAGCACCAAGCGCTCTTGGCTGCCCAACTTTGGGTCGTTCAACCCGATATTGCAGTACTTAATGGTGCCGCACGCACGAAGTAAACGGGATCTAATCGCATTTGAGGAGAGAAAAGCAAACTTTTCAGACCTTAACGTTGGGAACCTTGCATTGAGGTAAGAGACTGGTGGCTCCCATCCAGTGTGATGATAAATTTATGTGAACAGACACAGCCTGTTGCTTTTTAATAGCGTAAATGGAAATATGCCAGCTTCTTGGGCGATAAAATATGATGAAAAATATCTAGACGAATTTTAACAAGGTTTACGATACGCAAGACAGTGCTTCTCATATTAAGATCTTGAGTCTATTGAACTGAATAACACACAAATAAAAAAGCAAGAAAATGTAAGAATTTGGATTTAAGTACATCATATAAATTGTAAATTAGGTCGAAAAATTTTTAATTTTAATTTACTCAAAACACACTGAACCACCCGATCTAAAGAAAGGTCGTATACTTAACAATTAAAATAAATTGGATTAGATTTAAGTGGATGCCTCTCTATCCGCAACAAATGCGTTCCAAACGAGAGGACGGAGGAAGGCAACATTTAGTAAGAATTTAAATAAAAGTGGAATCTATGCACAAGTGCATAGAAGCAGCAGGTTGAGAAAGAGCTTCACAATACCAGATAAAAGTTAAAGAAGAAAATACTTGGTGCTGAAAAATAGGACAGCAAAAAAACTATTTTATTTCATCAAAAAGAAAGCGAAACTATCAGCTCGGGACATCCCATTTTCTCCCTGGGAGTACTGACTGGCGTAGAAACAATATTATACCTCCCTGACAGGGAAAATTGAAATACCGTAGCCACTTCAATGCTATTCTCAATGGAGGGAAGTATATAAAACAGAATTTGAAATTGAGGATTATAATGAAGGTAGGAGAAAGCTGATTAGTCTTACATTGAGATTTCATTAAAAAATGCAAGTAAAATTCATTTCTACGAGACCCTCGCTTGATACAACACATCGTAATTTTGTTCGTGATTCAAAAGGCTGCACCATATATATCATTCAGATATTATAAATCACGCAATGAAATCATCAAATTTAAATTCCAATGTACGCCACTAATGGCAAAAGTTTTAATGGGAATCACATTTTGTGAAATCAACGCTAGACCCACTGCCTCGCACGGACCATTGACATGACTGATTGAATCAATAATACAAGCGAGCGATTCAATGTGAGGTGGGTTTGTGTTCAGAGGAGCTTTTTGAAATTTCTACGAGTTTTCAGAATCGGAGAGTCTAAAAATACCCGCTTTTGGCATCATCTCTGCAAAATAAAGCTGCGCTTACGGACTTGTTGATCATTTCCAGATGTTGTGGTGAGAAAACATCATTGAACATCTTCAAATTCCTCTAGCTACAAAAGAATAGGTTTTTAATTCGATCATTCAAATATGCATTACAGTAACCGAAAGACTATACAGTTACACGATGACCATGCCGGATTTCTTTCTTTTTGATACAAAACAGCGTTCAGGTGCGGAAAGCACGGGCATATTGCGAATAAAAACTTCAAAAACACGGCATTAAGTGCCTGAATGTTAGATTTGTTTATGCAGCGATTTGCTTTCCAAGTCACAATATTAGATATTAGAATATTATTATTAGAATATTGGATATTAGAAGATTAGATTTGGTAATGCAGTGCTTTGCTTTTCTCGTCCAGACGGTATTGTTTTAACAGTGGCAAAGCGAGAATAACAAATGTAGGACTCAAAAGTAAGATCAACATTGCAGCATACGACCGCATCGTACAAAAGGCATATTGCGCAACCTATTGCTCTATATAGCACCAAAATGAGGAAAGAAATAAAATTTAAGGAAATGTACAGCAAACACCACTTCTTCGACTCTTACAGTTAAGGCTTTGGAAATAGCATGGGGCTACCACATTAACTCCAATGTAATGAGGTAGTTTGGATGGCACTGGCCGATGCAAAGGAACATTTAAGGCTCAGAGCTAACACATCCTCAAGTATTTACATTTCTTACCGACACTCGGCTTTGGAAGAACAAATGCGCTGAATAACTAGGACTAAGCAAAGGTAATGATGCAGTTTTGAGATCTCGATCGGTGTTGGAACAGCTTATGGTAACATTCTAGCAAGTATCGATTTGCTCATTTACGAAACATCCATCCATATTTTTAAGAGATTCAGCCAGATTTACACTTCACTAAAGCCTAATATCTTGAACTAAATCATGCTGACTGAATGAGGGATGTTTCTTTTTCAGTGCAATGTCAAGACGCACAAAGAAAACCAAACCTCAAATCGCATTCGAGCTCCCTGCTCTAGGCTCAGCCTGGCCGTTCTAGAGCCTGGATTCCGCAACACCGGAGATGCCAGCGCACCGACACCGGCAGCAATAAAAACTTGCTGGCCGCCCCAGATAGACCATTCCGAGCTGCCCGCCCACGTAAATATCATCGCAAGTTATTGATACTAACAGCAACCGGTGCTTCGACAAGGCCCGCACAATACGAAATAGGCTTTCTTTGTCAGACAAAACAAATCTTCTTTCAACGAGATAAAATAGGTCTCTCTACGCCAGAACAAATCCTTTCTTTGTCTGGAAAAATAAAATTCTCTTCCTTGGGATAAAAACAGTCTCTCTCCTTCGGTACAAAAATGAGTCCCTTTCGTCAGAGCAAAAATAAATATCCTCCACAGGGACAAAAACAAACCTCGGATAGGACGAACAACTTATCATCGTCACAAAAAAATAAATCCCCCTATATCAATGTATTAATGAAGTCCTTTCTGTCAGATCCATAATAAATCCCACTTTGTCGCGAAAATAATGAAGCCTCCTGTCAGGACCCCCTTTGTCAAGACAAAAGCAAAACCTTCATGTCAGGACAATAATGAAGCCCTCTCTTTCTTGACAAAAACAAATCCCCTCTATCAGGATAAAACCAATCCCTTTGGCCAAGAAAAAAAAATAAAACTCCGTTCTCAGGACTACAATGATTCCTAATTTGTTAGTACAATAATAAAGCCATATCTGGGATAGCAACAATAATTCCCACTTCATCAGTGCAATAATGAAGCCTTCCCTGTAAGGCAACAATGATTCCCAGTTTGTCAGCACAATAATAAAGCCCTCTTTGTGAGGAAAACAATAATTCCTAATTTGTGTACAATGACAAAGCCCTCTCTGTGAGGACAACAACAAATCTCTCATCTACTCACTCCTGCTCAGTAACAACAAATCTCTCATCTACCCACTCCTGCTCAGTAACAACAAATCTCTGATCTACTCACTCCTGCTCAGTAACAACAAATCTCTCAACTACTCACTCCTGCTCAGCAACAACAAATCTCTCAACTACTCACTCCTGCTCAGCAACAACAAATCTCTCAACTACTCACTCCTGCTCAGTAACAACAAATCTCTCAACTACTCACTCCTGCTCAGTAACAACAAATCACGTCGGGACTCACTCCTGCTCGGTGCCTTGCTTGGGGAGCTCCAAGATCTGCTCCCTGACCGCCTGGATGAAGTCGTTGTGGCCTGCGATGAGGGTGGTCACGATCGCGAACTTGGGCCACGAGTAGCGCTGCAGGATGGACAGCATGGCCGACACTTGGTGCTCGATGGACGGCGCCAGCTGCAGCTGCAAGCTCCATGTGCGCTGCAACGAACAGTTCCAACTTTTTAGCGCATTTTTGCTGTCGTAGAAAAGTTGGAGGAAATAAAGTGTGTCTCATAGCTCAGATGGATTGACGACTTCAAAGGAAAGATGTTTTGGAGAAATTATGACAGTAAAGTTTGTCTCATAGGTCGGATGGATTGACACCTGTAAAGCAAAGATAATTGGGAGAAATTACGACGGTAAAGTTTGTCTCATAGGTTGTATGAAATGACACGTATAAAGCAAAGGTAATTAGACTGTGGTCTCGTGAGACACGAAAATTATGTGTTTAAATAGGAAAATCTGTTAAAAAACTGTTTTCTTGCAGTATTTGCTCAAGTAACAATGTTTCCTTTTGAAAGTTCATTTTCATCGCGTAAAATGTGAAAGCATCCATAAATTATTAGGAGGGCAAAATATTACGCACAGAAACTGCTAAAGAGGTGGAACTCAAAAAGAGTTAAAATAATTAAGTACGTCAGTAGGTGAATAAATGAACGTAATAAATTAGATTTGGTCAACACTAAGGTGCAAAAGGCAAAAAGTGCAACACGCAAATAATGCAGTTTTAGCTACTATCATCGAGGGCAATTCTTGGGTGAAAACTAAAATCCGAAACGTGAAATTTTCAAGTAGTAAAGTATAAGCCCGATTGGATAGGGCATGAACCGGTACATTTTAGAATGTTTGTTCGATGAAGTTATGTAGTAGCCAGATTTGGGAGCAAGTGCTCTGGGTGCTGCAATTGCGTGACGTCTACCCCACTGTAGCGTGAGATCTACCTCTAGCTTGTAGAGGTGGGATCTAGGAAACGTATAACAAAATATTTAATTTCACCATTCTTTCTTTAATATGTCATTAGAATGTTCAAATACCTCATTTGAAAAGTCATTTGGTAGGCGAAATATGGCGGCAGACCTCACGCTACAGTTGCACCGTATTCTGTCTCATAATACCGTGATTAGCTTGAAACGACCTCGGACAATTTGAAGCTCATTAATTGGACGTTGCAAAGGGTAAAGCCTTATTTTCAGCAGAAACTTAGATTTACCTCACGAGCAGCTGACTGATAAAACCAACGGACATAGAGACATCTTTAATTCTCCGAAGAAATTCCTTCACCACGCTAATTACATATTGGCTCATATTTAAACACGAGTAAGTAAATTACTCATTTGCGTACCAGCGTAAATAAAACGCATTTCTATTATTTTTAACATTTTCTAAAAAATATATTGCAGTGTACAAGGTTAAATATTATAGCGTGGTTATATTTTTGACTCCTCTCAGGAAGGATAGAAATGTGCTCGAGCAGTAACAATGCCATTTTTCCATCGAGGTGTTATGGCATTAATACGGTAATCCTATGAATTTGTCTGGCTTACGTGACTCAAACAGTAGTCGCTGTATAGCGAAAGTGTAGAATGGGGCTCCAAAAACTAATTTAAATTCAGGACACACGGTTGTTGTCAACTACTGCGAAGCTGGTGCTAATATTCGTGACAATTTAGATGCCATTCATTTTATACGATCATTGATAGATAACTATTCATCTTTTTGAAATTACAAATGGTGGCGTTAGCTCACGGGCTAAATTTATAAAAAGTCGGCTGAGTGAATTGCTTTTGAAGAACTACGTAAACTTACAAGTTTTCAGCGGTAAATTTAGACCCCAATAATGTTAGTTCGAATTGATACCAGACAGTTTTCTTTCTGATAGTTCTTCACGTGTGGCAGCAGTGGGCTATTCAGTAGTTTTGTAATCATACTTCCCCACACTAAGTCTATATTTCACTGAGCAGCTCATCATACGCAGGGCCTTGAGAGGATTTTGCTACAGGAATTGTCATTACCTCTTGTTATTGACAATTGCAGATGACAATTCTGATACTTGATACTTGACACGTTGACCGCGATGGGTTAAACTGAAGTCCAATATTCAACTCAAATTTGGAGTCAATTATAGTAAAAAAATTGAAAATAGCAAACACTAACTGGATCGCGCCTTCATTTACTTTTGAATGAGTAATTAATTATTTAACTTGAATTCGTAACAACTGGTCGGTGAGCAGCATTATGAAAATAGCCTCCGCGTACACCGGTGGCTAACGTCGCGGTTAAAGTAATGGCTTCACTTCTGCCTTAAGAGCATTACTCCTGATACTTATCTCGGGCAGGAAGCTCGAAAGTTTAGTTCATCAAACTGTGTTTATTTTCCGTCCTAACGTTTTAAACTTAGTATTTTCTCCGAAGCATGAATTACAATCCAGATAACTGACTAGAACCGTCATGAGGCTTCAAATGAGAGAGTTTTAATCAAAACTGATTCAATAAAGTGGTTCACACAATATACGCCCTTAAGCTCAACCCCTGCACTTTTAATTAAAAGACAAACTTATACGGTTTCATCAAAAATAATTCAATGAAAAGTGTTGACGTTGAAAGTTTTTCTATTTATATTTATTTTTAATGAATGATCCTAATTGAGAGCACTTAATTACGCTGCTTTCAAATCTACTTCAGGGCTATTCATGCGATGAAGGTTCGTTCAATGAAAATAAAATCATTTAGATGGCTTTACCACTGAAAAGAATTCCTTTTCAGAATTGAAAGCCATGTTCTCCAACCATTCATTGTTTTTTGGATCGCATTATCGTAATGTAAAATATCCATTATAAATCGTGCGATAGCATCAATAAAATACGGGATGAAAGTCATCAAAGTGATATTCTTATTCGAAATGCTCATAAAGACGGGCAGGTGTTCAACACTTAATGCATATTTATACTTTGTTTTAGTAAGCGAGGTCAATTTATAGTTTAACTCCACCAACAAATTAGACATTTTCGGTGAGACACATCTATAAACTTAACAATGTTAAGGCATTTTACACGAATAACAAATTGTTCGCAAATGCGTCGTTTTCGAGATTTAATGAGTTCAATGTTTCCGATAGGAATAGCATATATTTGCGACGCAACAAACACGACTCACAGGCAGGCATGGCTACGTTGCTAACGCTACGCTTCATTGCTCGCATACGAGTCAGCATCATAATGGCTATGTTAAGCGGTGGATGTTTTTACAACTACTGGAAGTTCAATGTTTCCGGTAGGAATAGCATATATTTGCGACGCAACAAACACGACTCACAGGCAGGCATGGCTACGTTGCTAACGCTACGCTTTATTTCTCGCGTACGAGTCAGCATCATAATGGCTATGTTAAGCGGTGGATGTTTTTACAACTACTGGAAGTTTATCAAGGACTACTATTTAGATGACTGTGTTAGTTAGGTCCTGTTTAGTTTTAAAACCTATTATTCCTAATATCATTCTCACCGAAACACTCAATCTATTATACCCCGAAAACGACGCATTCGCGAGCAATTTGTTATTCGTGTTAAATGCTTTAAAATTGCTCAAATTACATGTATGTTGCACTGAAAACATCAAATTTGTAGGTGGGGTAAAACTATAAACTGACCGTAAGCGAAGAACATCACCACGTTGACTGCGCTGTTGTGGTTGCTACGATTAGTTTGGTTAGTCTGTAAGTAGCAAAATTGAGAAATTAACTTAACTGCTCGAGCTCATTTCTATCCTTTCTAATAAACAGGAATAATATAATTGCACGATAACATTTTACCTCGCATGATAACGTTCAATTTTTTAAAAAGGTTGCGAAATAGTTGAAATATTATTTGTTGATACCAGTACTTGAATGAGCAACTTACCTATTTGTACACATATGTACTAATGCGCAGTCAACGTGTTCACTGTACTTAGTAGAGTTCACTGCAGGTCGATACCTAAACAGCGCCGCTTCAGCTCGTGGATTTCAGTATGGGGATGTCCATATATATATGGGATGTCCATGTACATACAGGATGTCCATGTACATACAGGATGTCCATGTACATACAGGATGTCCATATATGATACATACAGGATGTGCATAGACATACAGGATGTCCATATACATACAGGATGTCCATATACATACAGGATGTCCATATATGATACATACAGGATGTGCATAGACATACAGGATGTCCGTATACATACAGGATATCACACAGGATGACCCTATTCTGGGCATTTGTCAGGGCCTGTATCCTGGAATAACAACTCTAAGCTCTCACCAAATTGCCAACTTTTCATTTCCTCAGCTTTGAAATCTAGTAGCATAGCCAAGAAATGTAACCAATTACCTGATTGCTGCTTTCTTGTTATCGAGAAATACTTGGAAAAGTAAGAAAATTCTGTCACTACCAAGAAGCCAACGAGCCGCCGGCATGCACCAGACACTGAAATCTGGGTGATGCTGTAGCGTGAGGTTTACCACACCTCTAGTTAGCACTATACCGTGAGGTTAGGTAACTAATGGATATTACTTATTTCCATTCATTTATTTTAGCGATAAACACTGAATTTATACATCTCAAACTGCATCTGGGTAGGCGATATAGGCTGTAGACCTCACGCTATAGTGGCACCGAAATCTGGTAGCCAGATCTCTGCGAGACTTGCACGAATCAAAATAAGTCTTAGTGTCTCAAAGATATTTGAAACATATACCAGTTAGTCTTACCAGCATTTAGAAGTCTGATTTCCTCTGAGCTTTTTAATTAATCAAATATGCAGCTGATCATCAAGTGTTGAATAATGTCAGATACAATGCTGAGGTTGGCATACCATCACGCGATAAAACGAGTCAAAATATGCCTTGGAGTTGCCAAACAAAATCGAAACAAATATCATTTAGTCTTACGAGAATTTTGTCGAGTGACTTGTCCTTAGCTGATTAATTACAACGCAACTGATTAGCAAGTGTTCAATAATGTCAGATACAATGCTGAGGTTGGCATACTATCACACGTTAAGACAGGTCAAAATATGCCTTGGTGTCGTTGAACAAAATTGAAACGTATACCAGTTAGTCTTACGAGAACTTTCTATTGCGATTTGATCTGAGCTTATCAATATTTAAATATACAGCTATTCATCCAGTATTCAATTACATCTGAGACACAACTCTGAGGTTACCATACCACGACATTCTCCTCACAATAGCGATTTTCCGCTTCATGAGATAATAATCCGTTCCAGGCAGAGGCGTTCCTGGAACACTCTCACCTAGACCACCTCTCTACATGGGGAGGGGCTTCAGGCTGCTAGGAAGCTTATGTAGGATTTGCGTAAGAAAAATGGCTCTCAAGAGAACCTTTGAAATTCTGCAGAAGTTAATTAGCCGTATTATTAAAATGTGCAGGAAGCCAAGTTTTACTCGTATGAACTCAACTTTTTGGTGCTGCTAACATTGTGTGATGCCATGAATGATGAGAAAATATGATGGTTTTATTTAATTTAGTTTCAGCCTAATGAGAATTCTCGTTCAAACAATACAAAAAATAAAATTTCCACTAACTCTCTTCCCCAGCGATTATTTTTTTGGGAAAATGAATTATTTTTAAACGAATTTTGACACTTATCATTTTTAATTATAACTGAATTTGTTGACAGCAGAATAGACGTGTGAATTTGTCTGTGGCTGTTTTTTCATGCACGATGTTTTGGACAAATTTACCCATGGTAGTCTGCAAAAAAATTACGGAAAGATGAGATATAAATATTTCTTGCCTGGTAAGAAGTTGACATACGCAGTAGTTTATTTTCAGTTTTCCGTGAATACGTCGGTATAATTGCGTGAAGGCTCTTCAAAAGGTTACGTAAATTTTTGGATGGCTCAAGAGAGCTTTGTTGTCCCAGCAAGCGATGCTCGAGCAATTAACAAGCAGTGCGTAGATGGAGAATGTTTTTTTTTCAATTGTGTACTTCAGAAAATGCCTAAGACGTTAACTGCGAAGGGTTAAACTGAAGTTCAATATTCAATTCAAATTTAAAGTCAATTGCGGGAATCAACTTTGAAACTAGCAAACATTAACTAGATAGGGCCTTCATTTACCTTTCATTCAGTTTTGATAAAAATTGAGTTAGTGACTGCACGTTGGCCAGCAGCACTATGAAAATCACCTAAGTGACCACCGGTGGGTCACTTCGGAGGAAAAGTGTTAAGAAGTGTCCCTGCAGCGGGCGCTAGAGTGTCATACAGGATCAGTTACAGACTGTAAACAAAACTGCTGTTTTTTAAGAGATGCCATTAAAATTCGATCCAAAATTTATAAGAGGGTAACGCTGTTCCATCGGACATCAGAGTGTTGCATCACCGAATGAAGAACTAGCACTCTTTGATGCCGTGCAAGTTTCGAAATATCAACTCCATTACCAGATTGGTTCGAAATCTTGATAATTATTCAACAGACGACAACCAGATCTCTGTATTATGACTGAGGCAGCTCAGAAGACACAGTTACTTTGAGAGGTCTAGGAAAAAATAGAAGTCTTTTTATAAGAGAGTGATGTAGTAGCGGGGTTCATCAGGTAAGGGTGCGAGGAAAGAGCTCGTCTGCCGAAGAAATACTAAAAATTAAAGGAAACCATGGCGTTTCATTAGCATCGTGATGCTATAAGTCTTCCAAACACCCGCCATTTAAAAATCCCTTGATGTTGGGATGTAGTTTACCTTAACCAAAGACAGAAATGACTAGCTTAGGTTTGAGATAAACTAGCAGAGCTGTGAATCTTTTTCCTTTAGGTTTCGTCATTTTAGAGTTTAGAAGAATCGAAGCGCCCATTTCCTTCCCGGCAATAATTTAGGTTCTGAGATTCAGGAAATGTTAAATGAAGAATTTTTGTTCGACCATCTCATTGGTCATGTTTCATTAATGATCTTGCAGCCTTCGAGGATTTTCTTATTCTTTCTCGTCGATGCTTTTATGAGGAAACCAGAAATACCTGACGTTAAACAATGTTAGGTTTGTACGCACAAATAAGCAACTCATTAAAATGAACGCTGATGTCACGAATCAGACATAGAAGCCTGGGCTTAGTAGTAGAAGAGCAAGAATTTTATTAATAATCACTATTTACTTCAGGAGACAGACGAACACGGCTGCTGACTGCTTTGTGAATGGCTTTGCACTCATGAAACGTTCAAATCTTATGTGTCAGGATTGCTTCACAGTGGATTATAAATTTTATTCGTCAGCCATGAAATACTCAAACATTCATAATATAGTTAGTACTAGATGTGCAGGTGAGGTACTGAGCTAAAGGTTAGGTAGGCCTTCTTTTTGTTAAAATAGAGTAGGTTTTTTATTTTACTACGGACAATCTTTTTTCTGTTTTCAATGTTGTCTTTTTTTCCCCACACTTATTCCTTTCTTTTTCAACTTGTATCTCGTTTCATAAATTTCCTTCAATATTTGCTGTTTCTATGTGCAGGGTGCGAAGAGACTCCTTGTGCATAGATTGGTCGTTTTTTTATTCCATACTAAATGTCGCTCGCCACCTTTCCCTCTCGGAAACAACTTCGTTGTGGTTAAGGAAGCTCAAACTGACTTATAATCTAATCTACCGGGGCTTCAGTGCGGCAGCTTTCTTTCCATAAGTGAAGTGAACGCTTCATTTGCGGCCTGCAGTTTTAGGCTTACCTTTTTCAAGATTTTGACCACGATGCAAAATCCTTAAAGCTCATCTGCCAACAATTTCAACCTTTCATTCAGACGATGAATCTCGGGAACTTTGGAAACAAACTTAGGGAGAAAATCCGCTATCGCAGGGATGTCCAAAATTTGAGGCTTTTCTTCGAGCGGTACGTCCCTTCGAATCTCCATAAAGCAACTTTGAGGGCGAGGGCGAAGTTGCGTTGCACGATCAGAGTACACGGCAACTTGGTGCAGGTGATTTCCAGGCGTCTTGATCTTTCGGTCAAAGAGGCTGAGCCCCTAAAGTTTCCTTTTCAAGAACTTGCATCGAATTATGAAAGAGGGAAGTAGCTTAGGCTTGGCTTTACAAAAGTTAAACGTTAGATGTATGATAAAATGAAATTGATGAAATTGCAGACGTTGCATTAGAAGGTAGGAGTAGCTTGGCGAGGCTTCACAAAAGTTGAACATTAGATGTATGATAAAATGAAATTGATGAAATTGCAGGCGCTGCATTAGCAAGGCTTATGAGGAAAGATAAATGTAACTTAGGCTTGGCTTCACGAAAGCTTAACACTGTGTGATGAAGCGATATTTTAAAAATTTAGGTTTCACATTTGCAAGACTTGTGGTGGAATATGGACGTAAGATAACGTGAAGGGTTCGATACAAGTTAACGAAAGATCAAAAACTAATACCATAATTGGGAATCACAGAAGTTTAGCACGTATAAAAAAAACAACCTCAACCGAAGTCTCAAATTTCTAGTTCAGCTGGCAAATACCAAATTCACACATACCGCTAGCAGCAACTCAAAAGCAGTCCTGCGGTTTTGAGACTCTGATTCATGTTTGCTTCAAAATCAAGGGCCTTGAATTAGAATTACATGATCACATTTGCTGAGCAGCATCAAAGGCCTTGCATTCATTCAAGGCGAGGATGAGACCCTGAAACCATTGGCACCTCACATGATAAAAGAAGCCAAACTCAGTCTTTTAATTTCCCTTGGGAGGGAAGTTACGTTCGTCTGCCGAGTTTGGGTTTCTTATTGTGTGGGAGCACAAACTGCAGCGCTTCGACCTCCACAAAATAGTAACTCAAGGCTTTCGATTTGCTGGATACCCAGAGAGGCGAGGTGGGGCGTCGGTATGATGGATTGAAACTTTCCCTTTAAGATTCAAGGTTACATTTTTTGCTGCCAGACATGTGAGAGTGGTGGCATTTAGTTATATTCCTATGTAATTGGTATGATAATTACAAGTAGAAAATATCGATTTGAAAAGTTAGAAAAAGTTAGTGAACTGATATTTTTCACTCACGAAGGGATTACCCATATTTTCTTAAAGATGAAAGCACATTACATTGAAAAATCGGTAAATTAAAATCATCAGCATAGATTGAATCCGTACAACCCAGGCAGGGCAAAGACTCAATTTCCTGCATTTCATATAAAAATATAACCTGAAAAAAAAGTGAAAAGAATCTTGATGGAAGTGAACTGGGATACGTGAGAAAACACCAAACGAGCTAGTCTGAGAAACTTATTCTTGCAGTTAACTTTTGATGGAAACGTTCGGGTGAAAAACACAAACTACAAAGTTTTTCAACGAAAATTGACATAGGAGATGGGCAGCAGCGTCGTTTTCAAAATATCCAGGTTCTCAAAAATTTGTTTAGGTGAACAAACTACATGATCCATTTCATAAGATAAGATGCGACCGAGGAGTAATAAAGCCTTAAATGCACGGTGAGCTTCAAAATTAACTCCTCATTGGTGAATAAATACATTTCAAGCGTTATGTGGACGATAAAATCAGAAGTGAACATGCTGTTCAAAACTAATGGCATCCAAGCTGACCTCTACCGCTTGAGGGTGTATCGAACACGAATCATACGCGCTCATTTTATGCATAGTACATATGTCTTTTGCTTAGTGGTATAAACCGTAGAAATGCACTTGCTTCAATTAATTATTTTTATACACAGCAAAATTCGGTATGTTTCGTATCAAAAGTTAACTTTTTACCTAACAAGTACGAGTCAACTCGTCTTCGCCCAATATATTTTTTTCAGAGTGCCACGAGCTAACGCATTCCAAACATAATGGGTTAAAAACTTCCACGGAAAAGTTTATGCGTCGATTCAGAGTCCTTTTCAGCTGTCAACGAGTTCAGTAGTAAAACCCCATTAGATATCAATGAAATGATATGTCTACAAATGAAAGGTTTACTGCTAAAAACGTCATCGAGGAAAGTGTTAAACGCCCGCAGATAGAGAGTATTCCTTCAAATGTTCTTCTTCACAAAATCCATCAGTAGAAAATATTTCAGTCTCACTCATTTGCTGCAGATGGGGAGAAAAAACAAGCGGATAAGCCAGTCGGGTTAGGGAGGAAGTTAAATGAGGTGAAGTAAAACACCTTACAGCAACGTTACTGGAGATACATTTGGTGTCATGAGAGGCGAGTGTGAAATTGAAAGTGTCTGTGAATTTGAACGCTAAGTGTAATTCAATGTAGCTCTATAATTCCGACAGGCCAAATAAAAATCCATAATTATCCGACTGAATGAATATGAATTATTAATGAAAAGGAAGCCGTATTTACTGTAACTTTCACTAAAGTTAGTAAAATGCAAAATAAATCAAAATTTAGTCTTAAATAACTCTTCCTAGTTCCCGTAAGATTTTTTTCAAATACTCTTCCTCACACCTTCACCACAGAGGGTACAAGAGCATGGAATTATGTCCACTAAAACACACAAAACGTTTCAAAACGTCAATCTCAAGAGCCTCACTCCAATTAATTCCCCACCGAAAACCAAAAGCGAGGACACTCGCAGACTTTCAGGCTACTTTTCGCAAGAAAGCAAGGGGTTTAGGGCGAAGATCAAGTTTGCAGACACTAACTAACAAGAAAGCAAAGGGCTTAGGTCCGCTAGTTTACACAAAGCAAGTAGATGATGCGTTATTGTTGCTGAGCGTTGCGTTAACGAGGCGCATAGCTGACCAGCTGCGTAATCATGCGCTCGGGAATGTCCACCCGAGTTGACACGAAGAAATTATAGCGAGAGCACAGCAGACAACCTCCCCTCACGCGCGCAGCTGTGTCGACATTTGTTGTTAGCCTGAGCAGATATTGTCCATAAGCTCATTGCGTGCGTGTGTGAGGGGAGAGCGCACAGCAACACCATCGCTCTTAATTAGTATGCCAATTAATGTTTATATATTTATACACATTCATTAATATGGATTAATTAATTATTTAATTTACTCTTCGTTTATCTCCGTGCGAGAATTTCGTTCGATTTTATGTCCTTTTTTATAATATTTTTATGCGTTTTGAATAAGGTGTCGTTGCCATAGTATAATTAATATGCCAATTAATGTTGATATATTTATACCCATTAATTAATGTGGATTAATTGACTAATTTAATATGTTTATTCCCGTAAGAGAATTTTATTCTATTGCATATCATGCATTTTTTTATCTTATTTGTATGCGTTTTTCAATTAGATGTCATTGCCATCATATAATAGAACTTATTTAAACTTTTGTTAGAGCTGCGTTTCTGAGTACGGTGTTTCAATCACAGACTTTTAATTCATGGACTTTCAATCACGGATTTCTTTTACAATAAGAACAAAACTGGAGCTCCTCATCGCATGACTGGGCATTTAGCAGGCGGTCGACGACACAAAGCATGACCTTAAGGATTTCTAAAGGAACGTTCCATTTTAGCCCGATTTCAGTTGCCAAGCGGAGATGCAGGAGGGGAATTGAAGGCGCTGGGGGATCAGAGAGCTGCATTTTGGCTGCTGAAGGGTTACCGAGCGTCTGGCTTTACGGCCAATAAAGACTCGGCGAGATTTTATCGACTCCCGAGGGGCGGCGATAAATTTGGCGCGCACTGTTTGAGAGCGGCGCTGGCCGGTCAAGTGGCCTGCAGAGGAAATCAATCACTAATTGGTGCCACGGCACAAATTTCTGCGCCATTATTCCGCGTGTGGTCGGCATGCCCTAGCTTCAGAAAGAGCTCGGCAGCACCTTTGCTGAATGCTGCGGAGCAGACTCCAAAATGTTGTAGTTCGTTGTTTTCTGATTAGTAACATAAGGAGGAATAACGCGCGCATTAAAAATGCACGGTGAGCTTCAAAATTGACTCCTCTTTGGTGAATAAATACATTTCAAGCGTTATGTGGACGATAAAATCAGAAGAGAACATGCTGTTCAAAACGATATGAGAGAGAAATAGACTAATGATGTTGAGATTGTTGTGGATTTTTCTAATTAAGATTGACTTAAGCTTATCCATTAGTACTAAGCTGCTTTTGACATTCTTTTATATAATTTCTGGTTTCAAATTTAACTTTTATATACTGCAGTGGGCATATTTTCATTTGGGGTTGGAATAAATTCAAATTTTAAGTCTGAGGTGAGCATCGATTTAAAGCACACATTTCACTGTCAAGAATTTCTTGTTCCACTATACAAATTTTTTAAAGTCGCAGTACTTGCCACTGAAAGTGTTATGAGCGCCTTCAAATGCTTTTGAAACCTAAAAAGAATTTCGTTCAAACTGTATACTAACGTGGTTGCAACCAGCAGCTAAGCCTGAGCTCAACGTAACAGATTTCGTCGTAATTTGCTTAAAGGCCGCTCATCAGAATCAGGCTCGTCGACTTGATGCAGACTTCAAACGTCCTAACACACGAGGCGGAATGCAAGTCGTCGCTATCCATGAACGGTTTGCCTTTGCTTTATGACCCAGAAGGAAAGAAAGTTTTTAATGAATATGGAGACGCTGTTTTCAAATGCTTCATTATCATATATAGAGATCCAGTAAATTTTGGCTGCAATTCAATTCTATTTTTGTATGTACAAACAGGTAATATAAGAAGGTTGTTGACCCAAAGCACAATTTGTACTGAGAGAAGCATGGCTATTGCAACGCAGTTGCAAGTTTTTAAAAGTATTTGAAATTGAGTTGAAAGAGAAAAAACAGTTAAAATGGGATTAGTGTGTTTTACCGTTGACCATGCGGGAGGGAGAGCAATAACAAGCTGGAACAAAGTATGCATTTTGGATTTCAAAGATGAGGAGTAGTGGAGCTGGAAGAGGATTAAGGCCATGTGGATCAAGTGTTCGTGCTTTGACAAGTATCATTAATTGGCAAGCAGATCAAATTCGAGAGCGTTGAAAATGCAACGAATGAAAGATGGCATGATACTAAGAAGATGGAAATGCCACATAGATGTCACTGGGGAGAATTCGTGCAGGACTGTTGAATATAGATCAGCTCCTCCATGAATAGCAGCCTAGCATGAATTACAATTGTGAATGAGGTAAGCGAGAGTCTCTTGGTACGGGGAATTTAAGACAGGGTAGTGCAATATCGCCATGCTCATTTTTCCAGAATATTTATGTATTTCAATGGAAATAATTCTCACAGTCTATTATAAAGACCTTGATCTCAGAAACATTAGTTTCTCACATGAGTTGAGTACATATTTCACAGTATAGATCTTCGAGTAGTATCAGCATCTTATAGAAGTGCGTACCGATGATAATGGTCGAGATAGGAATAATGGGCGATTGAGGACATTTATAGTTAGCATCAATGGAGCTGGCGAGATGAAGTGTTCAAGGAACGAAAATCCTAAATGAATAGAGGTGGTATTCAAGGGAGATCAGATGATGTATGAGAGTTAAACAGAGTGCTCTCAGTGAGAGGGGAAGGAAGGAACGAGATCAAGGAGGGCATGAAGGATGCAGGAGACACCAGGTATAGGGTGCGTCAATGAAGTTACACTTGGCAGGAAAGCGAGTAGAAATGTGTTAGAGTACTTTTATTCAAGCATATTCGTTTGATTAGCTGTTTTTATGATTTAGAGCCGCACATTTTATTTGCAGATTTAACGCTGGCTAAGGAGTGGCATCGTAGGGCGGAAAAAGAAATAAGAAGGTGGGAAGGTATAGGGATATTCTAGGAAGTAACATCACGTGGAGGAACATATTAATTCAGGGTCCGGCTAAAAGAGAGAATGAGAGGGCATCACATTGTGCGTTATCATTGAATGCAGCAATAAATGAGGAGGTAAAAGGATAAATAAATGAATAAATGCATGAAGGTGAGCCCTAGACGAGTTAGCAATGTGTCTTGTAACAAGAGATTATCGCCAACACTAATTTTAATGACCTAATATGATTTTGGTTTCGTATTTTGTATTTGCTCGTATGTTTGAGAAGAAGTAAAATAAGCCGAACGCATCGTTGCTGTGAAGTCTCAGACTTCCACGTTCTCATGAATTTGTCAACTTTCCTTTTTCCTTTAGCTGTCCTGAAAAGCCCCAGAGAAAAGAAAATCTTTCTTTCTATCTAAAAATCGAGCCTGTACAGAATACGGCTGTTTTGTCATGAAGGAACTGCCAAAATTGTAAATAGGACTTCAAAATTTTCAGGGCGGAAAATCGAAAACTGAATAAATTTCGAGGAAAAATTTCTGGAAAGAAAAGTGGTTCAGCGAGGCGCACAATATAAGTCTGCTGTGATGTTTGGGATGAACAGACCAACTCTTACGAAATACTAGGGCAGTGAAAGTTCATGGATTTTGATCAATCACGTAAAATTATTTCATGGAATTAAACATCAATTATCACGAAAAAATGAATTGAAAATTTATTACCATAGAGAGACTCCAATCTCCACACGATTTCACTTTAAATTCCAAAATCCCTTGGATTTTCAAAATAAATTTTTCTTGATTTTAGCGGAGAATGGGAATGCCTAAACATACGAAGGCGCTTCCTCGAAAAATGGACAAAGAACGGCTTTACTTTGGCTGGCTGTAGGATATGCAGGGAAGCCTGATAAACTGAAGCCTTTTGTGCAGTCTGATGTATGTAGTGAGGAGCGTCACTCACACGCTGTTGGGCGCTACCTCTTGCTTTTATCCGGCGTCATAGGAATTTATAACCCTGACACAAACTCTCCGGTGGGGCTCAATAAAAAATGCGGAGAAAATTCTCCAAGTCGGTCTCCAGAACAGAAAAGTTGCGAAGAATGTGCGCTCAAAGTCTGGAGGGCGAGGCAGGCTATCCGTTATGAATTTGAGTGATCCAAGGCTTTTTCAAAGCACGGGGTGAACCTAATTCTTATGGGGGCGAGCTTGTTATTTTTCTTTTTGTCATATTGAGGTTTCGTCATCTACGCCATGAAGCGAAATGGTCAGTGCGCGGGTATCTGTGCTAAAAATATTTCTTCGTTAAGTCTGTTCTCAGACACACGCACCTGAAAGACTTTCAAAAATGAAAAGTGCGGGTAAATACACCTAAATTTGTCAAAATTTCTCAAAATTTTTCTGAGGTGGCAGATTTGCAACTTTTTTTGAACAATTATTGAAGTTGTTCACCATCAGAGGTCGGAAGCAGCTTTAAACAACTTTTGAAATCTTTAATGAGTATTGATCCACGAAGGTGAGAGTCAACTGCAGCAAGACTCCAATCTTACACCTTCCTCATGATACGGGAGCCAAAAAAAAAACAAATGTTAACTGATTACCACGTGGATATGCATGGTATATTTTTTCTGTACAGGCTATCACTTCGAGCGCAGAAGAATAGTAAAATATATAATTAAAGATATCTGTGCAAGCGACTTCTTGAGTTTGATCGAAGAAAAAAGTCGTGAGAAATAAAATTTGACATTTTAACTATGAGAACTTGATGCCTACTCGGAGAATTTATTGATTTATTGCCAAGTTAATTTTCATATAAGCTCAATGAAACCGTTGAATGCAAATTGAGTTTCAAGTTCTCGATGATAAATGAGCTTCAAAACAGGAGGTTCGATTACCATTATAAAGCAAGGCAGTAGATGTATCATGCAACACAGAGTCGATACTGATCGGGATCACGAGTCTGAACTCAGTTCCCTGGATATCCCTGATTTTTCCATTGGTGCAAAACCTCGCCAACGCATTAATGCAGACGTTCGAATTACTGTAATAACATTTGTAATAAATTTTGAACACTCGTTTTTCTTATTGAAACATCCTAAACTATTTTTGACTAAGTCTAACTGATTAAATTTAAAAAATTTGCATAAGAAGTTTCAATAAAAGTAAAACTTTTGCTGGAAAAATCTGCACGGGTTTTTCAAAAACTTCATCCCGACTCACTTTCGGAAAAGAAAAACACTTCAAACAAACGTAATTAAAATTGATTTTGATTATTTTCGAAGGCTATGAAGTATAAAACAAACAATGAAAAATCGTCACTGAAATAAAAAAGACTGCGTAAAGTAGAGATCAGCGAAGAAAAATGCCCAGCGATAGCACAACTTTCTGATTGACGTAGCTCGAGCTGCCACGAAAGTGGGTGTGAGTGCAAAGAATATTGTAATGTCTGCTCAGTGTAAAACAATCCGTGGACTTTGGCCACACCTATTTTATTGATAATACAGAATTCTTCTTATGGTCCAAAGCGCCTGATAGCCTTCTTTTTTTGAAAACAAGTCAACTGTGATCAACAGCTTGGACCAAAAGCTGTAGTAACACGAGGTAATCTTCGTCATTTGGCAAAGACGCTTTTTAACCCTAGCTGAGGCTCACGCAAAACCTACTCTTATTTTATTCTGTATGCACGTAACGTTAGATCAAGGCTGGGTTAGAAACTATTTAGTATTTGCGTCGCAAAACCGACAAGTGCACTTCTGGAGTAAATTACATTCCTTTAAAGAAAAATATCGATGTGCAATGTAATTCACAATGAAGGACTGCATGCCTACTCTGAAATAAGCCAACATCAAATTGCAACGAAAAATTTGAGTAAACTTCTAAAATGATTTCAAAAATTTTCCTTTTCATTACCTCAAGCTGCAAAGCCACACGCGTTTTTCGGAGCCGGGAGGAATTAGTTCACTCGTGGGCGAGTAATTTAAACGCCCTGGAAATTTAGCGGCAAAATATTGACCAACTTTCATGTCCGGAAGAAAGAAAGAACCATAATTTATTCCGAGTACTTCCACCCCACGTTAGTAACAAACGCTGGCAGTCACATCTTCCACTGCCAAAAAATATTAAATAAACACAGAGGTTTTTCATTCCTGGACTTGTAACTAACGATACAATCTCCGTAGTTCATTGAACTCAAGTGCTGGATACGAGGCCTGTCGAAAAAGTATCCGACCTTAATTTTTCCCGCGCAAAGTAGTGATTCTAAGGCGGCGCCACTGTGCACGGTGGAAGGAGGAATCTTAATGCGCATGCTTGACTTTTTTCACCGCATTCACTTGGGCCACTCACTAGCTGGGGGTCGCCAAGTAAGGTGCTGTTCTAAGTGTTTGTCGGATTTAGTTTTCTTGCAAGATGACTGAACGAATTGAGCAAAGACACTGCATCAAATTTTGTCAAAAGCTTGGTGATTCTCAAATTGAAACAATTCGTAAGATTCAGCAGGTGTTTGGGGAAGATGCTATGGGTGTAACACAAATTAAGGAGTGGTTCAACCGATTCAAAGATGGCCGCACATCAGCGGAGAGTGAGCAGCGTTGTGGCAGGCCCAAAACTTCTCGGAGTGCAGCTGTTGTTGAGAGGGTGCGAAATTTGGTGATGGCAGATCGTCGTTTGACCGTGCGGGAGATTGCCCAAGAGGTTGGAGTGAGTAAAGATTCTGCACATGCCATTTTGACCAGACATGTGGACTGCGAACAACTGGCACTTGCATCACGACAACGCGCCCGCACATTCATCCCATTTGATCCGCAATTTCTTGGCCAAACATGGAATTACGACCGTTCGCCAACCTCCCTACTCTCCAGACCTGGCTCCTTGCGACTTCTGGTTGTTTCCAAAATTGAAGACACCACTGAAAGGATCCCGTTTTGAGAGTAGAGAAGAGATAATGCGGAACGCGACGACAGAGCTGAACACCATTCCAAAAGAAGACTTCCAGAGGTGTTTCCGGCAGTGGAAGGATCGGTGGGCTAAGTGTGTGGAAGCACAAGGAGCCTACTTTGAAGGGGATTAGGGTCCCAACCCCGTCAGGTTGTTGAAGTATTTTTTCTGGCCAAAGGTCGGATACTTTTTCGACAGGCCTCGTATATTCAGTAAACAGCATTGCGGCGCAAATAATTTGCGCTGTGCTATACCGCAAGCTTTAAAAAACGATTAATTCAAGATACTATAATTTTATGACAACATTAACGTAAGCGTTCGTAGCTTTATTTTCCGCGGGAAAACTGCTAAGAAATTCTAAACGCCCTAATTTCATCAGCATAATAACAAAAACGGCGTTCATTGCATCCAGCACGCTAATAAACTCTAACTTGGGGCAAGATTCAAATTACTTCGGAACTTTTCCTTCATAAATCACGCGCGATAATGATAGTAGGCGGGCGAAGTTCTCGATTCCAAACGAGACGGAGCTAAAAATAAGCAATGCATTGAAAATGACCCTCGGGGCCCTGGTTCTCCAGCTTCCCACCGAAACAAACATATTTTCAGCAGGTTATTTGCGCAAGCGGTTGTGTGCTGCTCTACTTAACTGTTCGCTGTCCCTAAAATATTGTCGTAAATTGCACAAAGCTCATGGGAGTGTTCTGCCTCACGAAAAATTGCAGCAATAAATTCTGTCCAGCTGAGAAAGCGGACTCCAAGTCCTTAGAGTCTCTGTATTTTAATAGGATCTACTCGACGGCGGAACAGAGTTAGTAAAATTTATTAGCGTCACTTCAGGAAATCGAATTGTCCGCTCAAGTGATATTTACTCACGTAATTTAGGCTCGAGGAGATCGGTGTTAAGAAGTTCATGATTTCAGGGAGAAAAAGCTACATTCCGTACAGTAAAACATGATAGGTTCTTTCTTAAGCTGCAAAGCTTTAAACAAAGTTCTTCATCAGGGCGTTTTGAAAGTGCTACATGCAATATGATGTGGGCATGTAGATGTTATCGAACCAACGCTTACATAAATAGTTTTAGTAAAAAATTTTACAGCATTCTTTAATGATTGAGAGAAAAAACCTTATTTGAGCTTCAAGAGAAGCAGTAAAATTAAAAATCTCAGTTGAACTCAATCAAAATTTCTTAAAACAAATTTTGCTCGAATAGAATCATTAATCAATGGCCGGCTTATTGAAAAGAACGTTTTGAATTTTTCATTCGGATGCTCCAAGTTTCTGTAGGCGTTCATTAAAACGTATTGAGGAGGCAGCAAGTGCAAATTTTTTAGAGCAAGTATTAATTCAAAAGTTACGTAAGATGTTAGTTTGCTGAATGGGTGATTTTGCATCAATAGCTGCAATATTTCATTCAAAACAAGTGGTCACAGAAATAGATTCAGAAGGTTACTAGCATTTGAAACATCTGATTTGTTTTTCGAAACACTATGCATTCTGCGAGACGAGTCACTTATAAAAGCCTTCAATTAAAATGAGAATGAATTTTAGTCTCATTAAGAGCAAAGTACGCCAAGGCTTTGGCTGAAATCAGGCAGCTGGGGCGGGATAATCAAAACAAGTTAAAGTCTACGTAGCGAACTGCTGTCTGCGTAAGTCGTGAGCTCGTACCATCACATACGCAGCCTGGTTCAGTTGAACAATTTCTGAACCATTTTTAAACAATATTTGAACAGTTTTTCAACAATTTTTGAACAATTTTTAAACACTTTTTAAACAATATTTGAACAATTTTTAAACAATTTTAAACAATATTTGAACAATTTTTGAAAAACTTTTGAAAAATTTTTGAACAATTTTTGAACAATTTTTAAACAATATTTGAATAATTTTTAAACAATATTTGAACCATTTTAAGAGAATTTTTGAACAATTTTTGGACAATTCACGTCCTCGATCCTAGCGATACGGGACTGGCAGCGTAATTCCCAGTAAGCCATATAGACCACGCTGCTCGTTATTGCACATCGGCTTCGGAACTACAGGTCACAGGTATAACTATGACAGGTGTAAATTGTTTGAAAATATGGCCGTGGTTACTGTTGCAAATCGACTTAGAGCTCGCGCTGCCACCTAGCTGTACAGCTATGGTGGCATTAAATCATTTGAAAATCCGGCTGTGGTGCATAACACTGGCAATGGGCGGCCCCTCAGGGACGCGTGTTACACAAACAGAACGACGTTTTCCTCGAAAATGGTTTTAAAAATACCAGATTAGATTACATTATTAGATAGTTTAAGCATCCCTATCTGCAACAAAGGCGATCCAAAGAGAGGAAGGAAGAAGGAACCATTTAGTATAGAGTTAAGGGAACGCGGAATCTATGCAGAAAGGGCATAGAAACAGTAAGATGAGAAAGAAGTTCATGAAACAGGATCAAAGTTAAAGAAGAAAGTAGTAGGTGCTGAAAAAACAGGAAAGCAGCGAACTGAGGAAAGATGGTCGGTAACAAAACAAAAACCTATTCTATTTTAACAAAAAGAAAGCCTACCAAACCTTTAGCTCAGGTCCTCACGTAGTTCCCCATGGGAATGCTAATGAAAGTGTAATGAAAGCACTAGAACCATAATGTGTTATCTTTTACTCTAAAATTTATTTCTGTAAAGGTAGCAAAATAGTTGAAATGTTATTTGTATATTCCGGTACGTAAATGAGCAATTCACTTAGTGGTACACATATGTACCACTTCGGGGCCAACGTGTCAACTGCTATCGCCATGGGGCGTCAAATGCATGACCGACTCACTTTCTTAACTTGTAACCCTGACATAATTTTATAGTTGAATTATTTTGTACATCAGTTACTCAGAGGCAAATAATTATCGCATCAAATTTTTAGACTGAGCGTTTCAGATGTTTTCTATAGTCCTCAGTGGTCAACTGCTCTTTATGTACATCAATGGGAGGTTGATCAACATGAAATTCTAATTCTACGTCAAGTATTTCGAAATTTTAGCTTGCACTGTCAAGCCCAGTCTTGTACGCATTCATGATGCCATCAGTCCAAATTTGCATCGTTCATGTATAATTTGAAGCAGTTATATTGTCCCATAATTTCATTATGATCACGTTGCATATTTTCAATTGGGTGCACATCACGATTTTCCCCCCCACAGTGTTCACACTCCTCCGCTTCGGTCGCTCTCCACTGTTTTTGTAGAACATATATTTTTTAAAATTTAGCTCACTCTACATTTCAAAAGTATTCTGCTGATGTAACTTATTTATCTCATTTCCCGCGATGGGTTAGACTGAATTTCATTTTTCAATAATTTTAAGTCAATTGTAGTTAAGGATTTAAAAAAACAAATATTAACTAGGTATTGCCTTCATTTAGCTTCCAAAAAGTATTTATAAAAAATGATAGTGATTGAAGGTCGGTCAGTGGTCCCGGTGTTAACTTCGCAGGAAACGTGTTAACTGAAATGGTGTTTCCGTTATTTGAGTTTGACGTTATGCGTTTCTGTGAGCCGGCTTTGCGTGAACACAATGATTCACAATGAAAATTGTCTTTAATTTAATTACAAAAAATTTAAGCGTCCGCTCGACTATGAACTTGAGCGAGCGAGCCTACATCCAAGCAATCGTTAAATGCACAAATAACATCAACAAAGAGCTAAAAATTTCCATTATTGGAAAAATTGTCTTTCCACAATGAATTTACAGAACTGAGAAGCGCTGCGAGCGAAACTCTCTAAACAATGATGGAATAAACCAATGTCTGCATAGAAAGTCATTCCAACTTGCAATTAATTATGGTCTCCAATTCCCGCAGAACAACAACTAAATTGAGAATTTAATTTGGTCACGTTTTAGTTTCAGTAAATTACATAACGTAAATGAGAAAGTTCTCTTCAAGTTACGTTTATGAAATTCTCCCCAAGGGAAATGCTTTCTAGAATTGGTCTTTTATTTCTACAGCAATATACCTAAAGAAATAGCTCCAACTCTCAATCTCCGTGAATTTCGATTTTGGGAAGATGGCTCACAGAAACGTAGGGTCTCTTGGCGTCCACAGAACAAGAGCCACCAACGGTTCTCTCTGGTCTAAACCGGAGTGTTTGTCTCCAGTAAACTGCGTATAAATTCTGCTCTCTTTCCGTATCGTCCGCTTTCCAATAACTGAAAACTTCAGAGCGAGCGCTTCAGGCGCTCGCGATGTGTAATCCTTGAAATGAACTTAAATTTAGCTAGAGCCACAGGAAGATCACATGCATCTCTAAGCTGGTAAAACAGAACTATTCAGTATTGTCACACCTCGTCGTCTCACGCAATTGAAGTATCTGTCATCTGTCAGCAATTTATTCTTTGAGCTGTTAAATTTCAGCATCGAAATTAACTGGTAGCCAAATTATTCGGGTTTGTTTTGAAAAAGACCAAAATGTTTCCTTAGTGAGAACTTTGCCGATGGGTAATAAGCGAAGAAATTTAGCGGAAACAGTACTTTTTCTAATAATTTCCACGCAGCTACCATCATCAATTTAATTGCTATGATAAAATTAACTTAGACGAATCAAAATTGAAGTCTAAGAAGTCAAAGGAAAATATATTTAGCAAAGAAATGAGCATTAGGAGTAAGCAGTGATTTTTAATAAACGCAAGATTTTGGAATTGTTTCAAAAGGGCGAAAAGATTCATAAAAAATGATTATTCATCATATAATGAAATAAATTTTAAATAATTTTCGCAGACATCCATGGATTCTAAACTTGTTAGTATACTGTGTTATCAGTCAATCATTGCAAATGGAAGCGTGTTCAAGCAAAGCAAAATTTAATATCTTATGTGACAGACTTTATTAGTCGTATTCATTTTCTTATCAAATGACGCCAATAAAAGTTTATTGTGAGCTGACTAAAATATGTTTCATCTCACACGTTCCTGATCCTGTGATTGCTGATTGGAGGATTTGAAGTCTATTTTGAGTTGAATCAGTGGTACCTGATTGGCCTTTTTTCTCCTTTATTGTCAAATTTGGTCTTCTTAGCATATAATTTGGTCTTGAGAACCTATCAGCACGTGGTAACCCGTGCCAAGTGGTCTTTATAACCAAATTCCATGTGAAAATCAACCACATCTGTATATTAAAGCCAAAAAATCCGAATCTCACATCCCTGGCGTACACGGTTCTCCCTCCCGAGCGATCGATTCGAAGCTCTTTAGATGTTTTGAAGGATGCAAGTTTTGTAAGTGAAGCTAACGAGCATATTTGATTCCCTTCAATATCGAAGTGGGATTGTTGTCACAATGAAACGTCCAAATTGACTCAGATTCATCAAACGGCTTCAAAGACTTCAAATGCTGCAAGGGTTGATGCTACCGTGTCAGTGACTTCGTCAATTCGATGCAGCTTCAGTTTGCCGGTATTTCAAAGACCAATTAAGTGTTCATGTTCTGGTTATCAACCAACTACACAAGTTTGTACCTTATGTAACATGAAAGATAACTCTGTTTTGCATGAACCTGGAATGTTATTTCAGCAATGCAAATCAATGGGGAATTACGATTGGAATTTGAGTTCAAGAGTCGTTTCCTTTGGCTACCATATTTTAATCGGAATTGTGCACATTTCTCTACACGTATTCATGATACGGCATAGACAGGTTGGTTTGCTGTCTTTGCATCACGCTTCCCTCAGGTGGGTTAGTTTAGGTTTATGTTAGTTTTGTTTGCATTAGATATGTATTTAATGCTATTGAGACTGGCACTCTCATCATGGGAGATATTATTAGGTTACGTCAGCTATAGATGACCTTCGGGACTTCGCTTTTTTGTGCACACTGCGCTCCTTTCAGTTTTCATACTTTCTTCACTCTCGTCTGTTTGTCTTTTCTTTGTCTTCCTTTCTGTCTTGATATGTCTATGTGCAGGGTAACCTTTGGCATAGATTTTTTGAGCACACATGTTCTGCTCAGATTCTCTGTCTTCTACTCTCAATACAAAACAGTCTCAATAACATAATTAGCCTCCGGCACGCCAATTATCCCCTGACTTGGTTTTTCATTAGAAAGCATCATATGGTTTTTCTATCAGCAAACTTCGTATGGTTTGCCTATTTGCCCTCCTCGTATAGTTTGTCTATTAGTGCACGTCGTATGAATTGTCAATTAGTACTCCTCGTACAATTTGTCTATCAATTAAACACCTTTATATTAAGAAATTTTTAAGACTCAATGTGTTGTACTACATTTCGTGTATAATTTATTTTTGCAAATTAATGGTTTTTCCTTCTTTTTCTTTTCTAGTTCGTTCTTTATTATCTCTTGAGATCCCCTTGGTTGTGACATGGGTCTCTAAGTACAAAGAATAATAAAATAATGAAATTAGTGATGATAATTTCTTCGCTGTTGTGCAAGTATGGTGTAGAAAATAACGTGATCGAATGCATTGGTAGCAATAGTACTGGGAATAACTCCGACCAACAATACCACCTCAAATATTAACGATCTTTCCTTACCATCATGGTTACAAAACGCGAGTAAGTACGATGTTGGTCAGTGTTTCAATAAACGGAAGACAGTGCATCTTGCTACATACCTACTATTTTGTCGTCAGATAATCTGAATGAAATGAAAAAATTGATCTAAGGAGTTATTAACAAGAACTGAGTAAAGAGTCCAGCGATCAATGATAGGCCAGTAAAAACCTTCGGCTGTTGACGGATTATTTTACGTTTTATGAAATTTAGTGAATGCTTAAGCGTAATATTCTTTGATGACCTGATTTTTCTACTAAATAATCTCATTGTTAGGAGTATCAAACCGATTTAAAAATGATACACATAAGATCTCATGATTATTAGTTAACCAATCTTATACGCGACACAAATGGAAACATTGAGTTGGTTGCGCTAAAAATGATCGCACCCTTGCATGATTCTTAAAAATTTTCTCATGCTTTTAAAATTTGCGAATGAAGAGAAGTTGCTTGGTCCTCAATAGCCGCCAGGAGCTAACTAAAACAGCAGTGGCTATGATGTCACTAGATTACTTAGCTCTCAAATCATTTCGTCTCGCGTAGGTGAAAAATGGTAAACGGTTTCCGAAAATTTACTTGATTTGGAATATTTTACTCTGCGGAACTTTCATGACTTTCGCTATTTTATTGTTATTGCCTTTTATAGATGAAATTGATACTGAAGTTTTAGTTTCAATTTTGCAGTCTCAATTAACTATGGTATGAATCAGAAAGAAATGAAGTTGGAATTCCGAGCTGACGCAGGAAAATATTATACGTGTTATGATGGCAATTTGTTCATCCTGTCGCTGCAATTTGGTTGTCTATTAAATTGACATATCTCCTGTCTACACGCTAGTGGCAGCCAAAAATGAATTTCAGTATTCCCTGTGACAAAGTAATCATTCTTTCCGTGAAATTTCCCATGGTGTAATATGATGATAATTTTGATAAGTATTATTTCAGCAAGCCTAATATGTTTTTAATAATGTTCATTGAAGGAACGGAATGTCTGCAACATCAACTCTGGGACATATTTTCCCAAAGAGAGCTCTAATGGATCGGTGTAAGGTCATAAAATACACAATGCATTATTCATTTCCGAGTGATGAGGTAATTGCTGTTAAGTAATTGATGCTGCTCCGCTGGCAGGCCTCCCCAGTCCCTGGTATTGGGCTCAAAATTGCGCTTTTTGTGTGGAAAAAATCCTGAACTTTGGGCTTTTCTAATGAGCAGTTGATTTTTTTTGTCAAAAATCCTGATGTTTGAGCTTTTCTCATAAGTAGTTGATTTTTCTCGCAAAAATCTGAATTTTTGGCGTCATTCTTAAATAGTTTGATTCTCCGCCTAGAATCCTAATGTTTTTTTAAAGAGTTTGATTTTTCTGACAAAAATCCTAGCGACTTGGGCTTTTATCTTGAAAAGTTTGATTTTTACGGCCAAAATCCTAAAATTTTGGCTTCTCTCTTGAACAGTTTGATTTTTGTGGTTAAATTCCTAAATTTTGGGCTTTTCTCTGAAACAGTTTGATCTCTGTGGCAAAAATTCAGAGTTTGGGCTCTGTCAAATTGAATTTGCGTAACGACCATTCAGGATCTGGCAACCACGCAGTGTTACCAGATGTAGAGGGGTTTCCTTGGTCAAACTGTCTTTAAAGCACGCCTAAATATCTGGAATATTGGCCAGAAAAATCTACTGCGGCAATCCACGTTTGCGGCAATCCACTTTTGTGTCACGTTTGAATGTTTTCGTGTGGTTATTTTTGTTTATTCGCTAATATTGCGGCAGTAGATGAAAGCTACGTGACTTAAATATTTTACCTGGTACTTCGAGCCCAAACTTATCATGAGGAGTATTGTAGTAAAAAGTACAACATTTTTTAAAATTTCTCTGACAACGCTGAAGAAGAAATGTCCAAAAAATTCTAGAATGAGTCCCAAAAAAAAAAATGCTAGAATGAGTAAAAAAAAAAATGAAATTGCATACCATGATAAAACAAACTCGGTGTGTTAGTAAGCGCAAGCACCAACTCAAATTATGAAACGCTGTAAATTGTAACCTCATGGAGAGCTCCAAGACAAACTCTTCATTTAGCAGTGCAAATCGGCTCGTTTGATAATGTTATTCGAAGCAATCAGACACGTGATATGATGTGAACCACGGTGCAAAGCAACATAACTGGCTGGTTAGACGAACACAAAGAAGAGGTTGGGAAGTGTTTGCTGGAGGTTAAATTAAAGGACATAATTTACCTCAGAGGCAGGACACCCTTTAATTGAGTTATTCATGAAGGCATGTGAAATGTCAGCGTCTTGGGACATGAATAACACGAAATTCTTTTAAGATTTTGTCATAGCATTGTTGTCGAAGAACCAGTTTCTTACAACCTGGATTTAAAAATCTTACTAGAGAACGGGTAGGTGGGCTTTTATCCACGTGAAATCTTACCTTCAACCAGAACGAGAACAAGAAACTTGATGAGAAAACTTCTTCCAATAAGGAAAGGCTCAAGAATGCTATTTGCTCAGCCACACTATGTATACAATACGACAGGGACTAAATCCAAGTATTTGGAGTTTTATTTCGATAAAGTTTGTAGAAAAACTGAAGATGAAGCTCTGAGCAAGCTTAATTTAAAACACACAGAAGGCAAATTCATTCAAACGATTTACTTTGTTCTTAAGAAATACGAGCAAAAAGAAAAATTCCTCATTGGTCATTTCTGAGCATTTCAGTTGCTGGAAAAAATGACGAGAACGAAAAATTATCCAACCATAAATTAGAAGGCAGTTTCCAGTTTATATTCCCATTAAATGGACTATACGTGGAATAAAACGTTGAACAACACTGCATGTTAGCACGACCAAATCCTACGTAATGTTGTACAATTCGGAATGGAATATGAATGAATGTATTAAGTGACGCCCACATTTTTGAGCCAGTTTTGTTCATAGCATCAGAACTCCGTAAGCTACATCACTATTGAATAATTTTATAACAAAACGAGAACCAGGTTGTGTTAATGCTGCTGTGTACGCTGTATTATTTATGAGTTTTTAAAATAATTATTTAATTATGTGATATTTCGAAGGTTAAAAAGCCCTTTCTATGAATTTCTAAGGCGCACACGCCTAAATTCCATAGGATTAAAGTTTAGACATCGCTGTGGATGGCATTCATGTATAATTTAGTCTGAGCTGGGCCAGCTAAACAGAGTTGACTCAAGTTATCCTCGGGTGTTCATTTTATTTTACTTCCATTATTTATCTCAACAAGAAATAATAGTAAATGAGAATATTTTCACGCGTTGAACACAGTTGTAGGCTTCACAAATTTGAGACGCAAACACAAAGCTTGTTGAAGAAAAACTGTTCTTATTCAATTAAATAAAGTGTATCAGAAGCTCATTAATGTGTGAACCTGAATTGACATTGAAATTATCGCTAGCAAGTGAAGGGGCCATTAGAAGGCAACATCCTCGCGTTGCTCTCATTTCTCAGTCGGCTGTCATGTCCCGGTCGGGAAAATATCACTTCTGCGTTGGTTGAACTAGTTTTAGGTTCATTGTCTCGATATTTTATCGTGTATAAAAGCTTTCTCTTTCTACCTCTATTTTGTAATTCCCTTGCTTTCATACTCGCTAAAATATCTCACTCCCAGTTCTAAATATTTCAGATGAACACCACCGCTGCGAGGGTATAATTTTCTAATTTTTCCTTCCTTGTTACAATATCATTTGTTTTAATTTACGCCTCACAGAAGTAAAGAGGCAGAATTTTCAAGTAGATGCAAATGTGGTGTTTTTGCAACCAAACTAAAATATTGTTACATGAAATATTGTTACATCAAGAAAGTGTTGAAGCAGTTACATTGAAATTATCCAAGTAATTTAGAAGTAGATTTACAAGTCAGTAGAATATTAATCATTCGGAACTTTAGATTTTGTTTTAAAAAAAATAATGTAATATTTAAGACAACGTTAATATATCCATTCATACATTTGACTTAGGTTGAACATCACTTACATGCAATGAGATACATCGAGTGCTTTAGGGAAGATTAGTTTTGAAGATAGTGTTTCCAGGATTTGAGGTTACTCTTTAGGGAAACTAAGATTAATTCATGAATTTTATTCTCATGTAAAGGAAGAAATATGTGTCAAAAGAGGTTGTCTTTGGAAAGATAATAAATTTACTGATTACCAAGACCGCTATTGATTCTGAAAATGTTTGAAATGAACATGATGAACATGAGGAAAGTATGCATGTATTTTGACTACAGCATCTGTAGCAGCATTCCA
The DNA here is from genome assembly GCA_030386875.1 of Morinoia aosen. Classification (NCBI taxonomy): domain Eukaryota; kingdom Metazoa; phylum Arthropoda; class Malacostraca; order Amphipoda; family Talitridae; genus Morinoia; species Morinoia aosen. Next base: position 55,459,516 of record CM059568.1, read on the forward strand.
CTGTTGACAGTCTGACTTTGGAAGACTACTATTACTTATGACATTGCTTAGCTTATTTCATAAGCACTTTGAAAATTCAGTGTGGACAGGAAAATAGATTAAAAAATTTAAAACACTTCTTGTTCAATTAAACATTAATGATGAGTGAAGGGGGAAATTAACCATAAAAGTTGACACTGACTATGCCTATCAGTGAAAATTTAACATACTCCTTACTTAATTGAACATCAGATATTAGTAAAGAAAATAACTAATCATGAAGGTTGGAACAATATCTCTTGAAATTTAACATCCTCTTAGCTCAATTGAACACCAGTGATAAGCGAAAAAAGTAACCAACCATAAAAGTTGAAACTATTGCTATTTCTCGAAATTTAGCACTCTCGTTGTTCAATTGAACATCAGTGATAAGTAAAGGAAATAACCAACCAAGAAAGTTGAAACTATATCTTTCAAAATGTAACATACTCCTTGCTCAATCAAGTATCAGTGGCAAACCAAAGGAAGTAGCCAACCGTGAAAGTTAAAACTATTTCTGTCTCTTGCTATTGATCTCACTAATTTCAGCCACAAATGCCGGCACCTTTATATCTTGGACCAAAACAAGCGTGAGCAGACCCTCGCTTTCAAGTTCGCAGACGCTCGTTGACGGTCTGTGGTGAGTTGAGCTTTCTTTCAGTTGGGTGTGTGGGCCAAGGGGGTGAATTTTCAGACAATTTGCGGCGTTTCGGCCGTGCTGTCAGCAGCGTAAGTTCTACTTTCGACTTGGCTACATGACCTGCTTGTTTTCAGGCCAATATTCTGGTTTAGAAAAAAGCTAAAAAATAGGATATTTTGACACAAAAAGTACGTTTTGGAACCAAGCCGATAGAACTACAGCTGACAGCTACGACACCGTATTATTTTTTACACACAAGAATCTTTATTTTTTAAAAAGCTCAAACAATAGGACATTTTGCTGGAAAAAAGCACGCAGTTTTATTGTTATTGTTACGTTATTTATACATTGTAAAGCGTATAACGTATACGTTACGTTATTCATACGTTGTTAAAAAGTACGTGGTCAGGAGGTACGTAAAAATACGTTTTGACCACGCGAATCGTTTGAAAGTCTGGCCCCAGAACGTCAGAGTGATAACATAAGTGCGCTGTCAAGATCTGCGGCAGGCGTGAGCGGGGGTGAGAGGAGGAAGACACTGTGCAGGGCAGGAAACACTCAACACTTTTGAAGGAAAAACACGCTGAGAAAATGATGACTCTTCCTGTTTGGCTCCATTCTAGCTTTGAAATCGAGGAATCAAAAGTAAAATAATGTGAAATGAAATTAGTTATTCCTGAGAAATCTTATCACTGGCTCTGAAAAGCGAGGTAATTTTGCAGAAAGTAAGCTGTCAGCAAAGCTGGAATTTTGGCCCGAATGAGAAAATATTTTGATTCCAGGGATAGTTAAGCGTAATTTCATGTAAATTCTCATCTTCTTTGAGTGAAAGCACCTTGGTAATTTTTTAAATTGCGAAATTTTGATCAGAAAATGATAGAGGAATTTACTGTTTTCAACTGAGAATACTGGACACAGGGAATTTACTGGAAATAGTATTCGTGCATAGAACTTACTTCTTTCGAGTTCGCTTCAGTTGTTTCGTTCAACTTAATAAAGTTTGACTTATGCTCGAGAATATAATTAGGAACTCGGAGTTTGAAACAGGTCAATTTGGTCATAATTTCCTCAGCTGCACATTAGGAACATTACAACGTGATGATGTCTCATCCAAATTTGAAGCTAACATAAATTCGTGAAGAGGCGCGAATTCTGACACAAGGTTTTCGCCGAAAGAAAACGAGGAGTGAAGCGAATTAACATCAAATGAGTTAACACGAGAATAAGTACACTGAAGGATGTGCGAGAAGCACCACAGGTGAGATTAGCGGCGGCGGTTACGAAGGGAAGAAAGATTGAGCAGAGGCTGCGCTTGGCAGCCAATGTGTCATTAGAGCAGGGACTTGTGGTGGCTGTGTTTCCGGAGGCGCTGGTACCAAGATATTACCATTTTGAAAAGACATAAAAGATTTTGAAATTTTTAAAAAATATTGTAATTTAGCCAAAAATAATTCAGGAGGAATCAGACGGTAGATTTTTGTCAAGAAACTCTGCATGGATCTTTCTTTATTTGATTAATTAGCTTAAGAAACTGTTTTTTTTCTACGGGAGGAGTTTTAAAAGACTTTAATCAGTATTGAAAGAAATTTACACCACAGTAGTTTAATTTTAATTTCTGCATTGCACTATTATTTCAGTGACAAGATAGTACTATATTAGAGCGAATGGGCGACAGCGGCGTAAACGAAGCAAAAAATACAAATTGACCAGCTCGCTCATGGGAGCACATCCACCGCGAACCTTACTTTGCTTTAAGGGGGAAGGGAAGTCCAATTTTGAGAGGGCAGGGTCACAGGGTCCAGATCAGGGAGGGCTGCGGACTAAAGTGACCCCAGCGAAATGAACGGCTCGATGGACGGTAATTCCCGTGTGCTGGGAGCTCTACCTCAGAGTGGGAAGTAAGTTCCGACGTACTTCAAAAGACAACAAAATTCATTTATAATTACCTATTGGAAAACAAAGGATTGAGGCTTATTTGAGTTACCGTCACAAGCAGCCACCATTCACGATGGGTTCACCTCATCCGAGGCTCGAAGAACAACCATGGACACCCAGTCTAACTTTTTCGCCGACTGCATGTACATTTTTCGTCGCCCAAGTAATTAAATCGCTTGGGTACCGAAAAACATGCATGCTCCGGCGAAAAAGTTAGACGGGACACAAGAGGGAACTGGGTCTACGAGACAAGTCAACAGAAGGATCTTACCTGGTCCTACATCATTAGCGAGGGACACGGGAGCGCGGGGAGACAATGCACAGTTAGTTATGGAGGGCATTTAACAGTTTTTTAGGGCGGTCTGAATTAATATTAACGGTTAAGACCCTATTGTTTACGGTCCTTTTCCTGCAAGCCTGTTTGTCGCAAATGCGAAACACTGCACAGTTTCAGCCAATGTGTTTCCTACGCGTGATGGTTTACAGTGTAATGGTTAATACTTATTTTGAAGAACATTTTATTTGTAATAGCTTTAAATTCTTCATGATTAAATTTAATTCTTTAATCTTAAATATAACTGAAGCCATGAGATTCCTATATCCTTAGTACACAATTCTTCTCCGGCCTCTCATGGTCCAATAACGGGCATTGAGTCTTCAAGATGAGGTCTTCTTCCCTACAGTCATATAAAATATAGCTACAGGAACGAGTCAAGTTGTCTATTTTCGAGTGGCCAGCCCAGTAACGAGCAGGCACTCATTGATCACGCACAGGCAATGAAGTAGAAGCAGAGGGACTGTCACAGTCATCAGTCTACACGCACGCACACCATTGCATTAGCTTAACCACAACCCAGCGGCCGCTTTTCTAATGTGTGAGCAATAATGTTTTTTTTCAGTAGGCTGAATGATTCACGAGGAAGAAGTATGAATGGCTTAAACGATTATCGATCCTTATATTTAGCGATCATAAAATTTATCTCACAAAATTATTCTAGTTCACTGTGAAAATGAACTGACACTTTAATTATATTTACTCCAAAGTGTTAAATTAGAGTGTAAGGGGTTGAAGATGCATGAAGTTTAACAACCATACAGATTGCAGCGACAGCAGTAAACAGTACACACAAATGATCCCACACATCATGGGGTGGATCGTTTCACATACTTTTTAAAGAACCCGAAACATAAATTAAAGTCTGATGGATCGTTGTTAAGGTCATGAAGCCTTTACTGACGACTCAATTATAATGTTATTTCATGGCGTTTCTCGATACTCGCAACCAAACAAAGGATGCTTCGCCGCTTGTTCATGCCCCCCATCTGACCTAGAATGCTTTGCAGTGACAGTATTTTCTTGCGGAGAGGTTGTCTTAGCTCTCAGCACCTCTCACCCATGAGAGAGCAGTGTCGAAGCACTATGTCCCGAAAAAAACTGCTTTCTCTTCTGTGTGGGGCCTAGAGCTGTTATAGGCATACAGTGACTAAAGTAAATAGATTAACGTCTATTTAATAGGGTAAAGTTTATTTAATGGACTAAAGTTTGAAGTTTGTTTGCTTTAGTGACTAAAGTAAATAAACGGCATGGACGGCAGAGGAGCTATGAGCCGGAGTGAGAGTTGCCCAGTTTACTCTTCAGCCTCAATTACGCTTCAGCTCACACCTTGTTTCTGGCCAAAAAATCCCTTTAAACGATGTTTAAACGGATGTAGATTTATCATTCAATTATTCAATAAAACTAAAAAGGTTATTGTTTACCTAAACTTAACCGAGTTTGCTCGTGCGTTTTATTTGCATAATGTTAAACAGACTTAATAAAACCACCAAGTTTATTTCTGAACAAATTTCAACCGAGTTTGTTCGTGATTTTTATTTGATGTTAAACAGACATGCCATGTTCAAAATTATGACGCAAATTCGTCCTACTGGAATGAATTTTTCAGCAGCAGGCTGCCGATATTCCCTCAGTTGAGCCGCGACGGGATCGGACCAATCGTGTGTGTCCATTTTGCGTGAACAATTTTGTTATGAAACTCGGGCGATTAAGAGAGCATGCGAGACGAACATTTATTTCTGCCATTTAATTGAATAAAATGCAGCATGCGGGACATTTTCTGACGACTGAGCTTGATGTGGAATTGGAAGTGACTCTATTTCCAGCTATGCGGGTCAGTAGTGGAGATTTAGTGGAGATATTTCTGACGACTGAGTTCGATGTGGAATTTGAATTGACTCAATTTCCAGATATGCGGGTCAGCAGTGGAGATAATGTGCAAATCTATCGCAGCCACAGCTGGAAAAATATGATCTGAAGCATAAGTTGGATTTGTGAAGGTATTATGCATATATCAAGTGCATATTCAATATATAGAGAAGCAAATATGCTGATCATATTTCTAACCGAGGAAAAACGTTCATGGAGAATTAAAATGCCTGTTTCTTTTAGCGTTGCACAATAGTTTGAAGTGCATGGAATACTACAATGTTCACAAGGAAAACAAAAGAAACAACAAGAATGGCAAATGATAAATGATAACAAAACATGAGTACGTTGGGTGAGTATGACTGCCTGGCCCGTCAGGTGTAGGCAAGCTGGTGCTGCAGCAATACATGGATGCAAACCTAGAGGTTGCGTCACATACATACTGACCACACTGCTAGCAAATCTGAATTTTATTTCATTGAATTGTTCTCAGTATCTCAAAGAGCAGTTACTGCCAAATTGAAATGCACGGTTAAATATAATGCGCATTTGAAGTGCCCTCTGAAAAAGATAAGTTTTTTCATTATGTTTTTGGGGCAAAGTCTTTATCAGGTAAAAAATGGAGTTTAAAATAGATGGCAAATGTAACTTATTATTCGTAATGAATGAGTGTTTACGTCGCAAGCTGCATTGACATAATACAGGGAAGGTTCATCGCTCACTCCTGGTGATTTATCGAATAGCTCAGAAAAACAATGAGACGTTAATGAATGACGTGAGAATTAATCTCATAGTCTGTGGATATTACTTATTTTGTTTAAATAAGTACACACCAAATAAAATTTCATCTACTCGAGAACTGACCTAGCGAAAGTGAATGTACCGACTTTGAAACAGATACAAATAAAGATTTTTCCCCACGTCAGGTATACAATTTTTGCAGGCGAAATATTGGTATCAATAATACTCTCATCTAGTTCTCATACCGTCTTCAGGGCTTTCCTCTCCCTGACAATTCATATCTACATTCCTAAAACACTACAAGTAAGTGACTGCATCACCACTGCAAGTGCTCCCAACAAAAAACTATTTTCCCTCTTACATATATGAATCTCTATCCGACCTTCATGACTCATTTTGCTATTAAAAGACTCTAGAGCAGTGGTTTTTAACCTTGTTGGAGGTACTGATTCCTACAAGTTCCATACATGCATTCATCGAATCCTTTGTAGTTGGAAAAATATAATGCGTTTTTTTCTTCAAATTCAAAATATATGTACATATATATTCTATAACTGCACCAATGCATTAACTGTAGCATACCGAACCCAGAGGTTTGACTCACCGAACCCCTGGGGTTCGATCAAACCCAGGTTAAGAACTTTAAAGGCTAAGTGACTGCATCCCCACTCCAAGCGTTGCCTATGATATGCGCTAGGAAGCACGAAAGAATGGGAAGCAGTAACTTCCAGCATTGTATTATGGCAGTGATAATATCAGCCGCACGTGCAGATATGACGGCAACGTTCTCCGTTGTTTTTACACCGCAGAAATTCATACATCCGAAAAAGGAAATGTACAGACCAAGGAAGTTGGATTTTTTGTATCCAACTTCTTTGGTACAGACCATCTATAAAACAGTACGGCATGACACTGCTGGCGTATCTTTGATGCGTGTTTGTTAAATAAAGCTAAGGTAATACTAGTTCATACCGTAATAGGAACAATTCGTGAAATATCTGCTACTCGTGAATGTTTTTAGTTATAACGACGCACTGTCCTCCAGTAGTTTAATATTTCTCTAGAAAACCTTTAGCTTAGTTTTTAACAAAACTAGAACAACAATAGTCTTTGAACATAATTTTCGTTATATTTATTTATACATTATTTAGTGAATACGTTTCATCAAAAGCTTAATTTTTTTGACATAATCGTTTTATATTTTTCGTCGAGAGAAGACAGCAAAACAACAAGCTAAATATACCAGCGACGAGATAATGTACAGGGAAGCCTCCTTCAAAACAACTTCCATATCTTGGCAGCTTAAATGCTGGGATGCGAAGCTCTGTTCTAGTTTAATTTTTTTACGTTCTCTATTTTTCTTCTTCATAAAGTCTCAGAGATCCGTTGGGAAACAGTCGTTTTAGTAATTCCAGTCGTTCTCACTCACTTCCCTAACTCATATGAATGCGCAGCCAGTTCGATGATGAGAAGGTAATTTTTATTTGATAACCAAACACTCGTTGCAAATGCAGGATGAGTAACACAACTCATTTTTGGATGTAGGACAGCGTTTGAGCCAAATACAAGCTTCAGAATGTAATCCACCATATAAAATGAACAGGTGTTGTTTAGTTGGCTTGTCCGTCTTTCTGTCACTCTCTTAAGGATTTTGGACATTAAAGTTAATATATGTTAGGAAGAGACTGTTAATTTGTTACACATTGCAATCAAGCTGGATGGGCTGAGTGACCGTATATGAGATACGAGTTTCACTAGTACGTGAGTTAAATCCCGTCATTTTTGAGGGGCCGTGTGCACTAGCACTTAAAAGAAAGCACAAGTGCTGCAACAATTTAAGCAATTTCTCCAAAGACTCGTTTTTTAATCAATAATTTTATTATTGGAGAAAAGTAAGAAATGTACTGAAGTACTTATTTTTCATTTTTACTACTGACCAAAGAACGTAATTAAATTCAACCCTTAAAATGGTATCTTGATTCAGAGTACGTGCATGAGGGATTTTTGTATTTGATGGCCCTAACTAAATGAAATTATTTTGCTCACCTTTAATGATCAAGATGGTCGTTTCGCTCCTCTTTAAAATACCGCTTATTCGTTATCATCAGGTACATCTTAACAGGTCAGCACGTTTTACTCTAAGTTTTTCATTGTTACCGCTCAAAGGCAAAATTATTTTTACAGAGAAAATAAGCGGTTTCCAAATGTACAATCAGGCAAAATGAACAAAAATTATGAAAGAATTCTACGGGTAAAGTAAAGATCATCCACACGGAAAGTAATTACAGGATGAAGACTAACTTTCGTAAGATCTGAGTCTATAGCAGATACCTAGCAACGAAGACGATAATGACCGTAAGATCCATTGTGGTTGTAAATTAAACTAGCCGAAGAGGATGTACCTGGCCACGACGACATACCACCAGCGGAATGATATAGAAAAGTGAGAAACACTTCTCATGATCACTTTTTCCGTTCGCCACTAAAATGAATTAAGGGAAAACGAAAGGCAGATGCCTTACCAGAAGCATTGAAAGAAAACTAAACGTTTGCCAAATTCACGAGGTAAATAGCACGCATACTAACCCCAGGGGACGAAATAGTATCGAGAAAGGCTACAATAGCTCCCCATTGTACGCTGCACAACAGCCGCATCGCAGGCCGAAGAAATAACAAGAAGACCTACGACCGATTATTTTTATCCGGTGACGAGCAAAATTGCTGCAAAACGTTTTATATGCAAGCTTGGGAATTGGTTCAAATTTCCTAGAATTCTATGATAAAACATTTACTGTGAACAGGTTAAATGGTTCGAATATTCAAACGCAGCACTAGTGTTTCAACTTTACGGAGCAGATAGCGACATCGTTAAGGACGATATGCGCAGAGCACAAAAGAATGCGAAGCAGTAACTTGAAGCATCGTATTATGACAGTGATAATATCAGTCGCACGTGCAGAAATGACAGCAACATTTTCCATTGTTTTTAAACCAAAGAAATTAATTCTTCCAAAAAAGGAAATGTACGAGAAGGTTTTCCCTCACAGATGTATCGGAAAACTGTAATTAGGCATCCTAAGCACCCCGCTCTTTTGTTGCTGTGTTCGCATCTGTCTAGGAGTCAAAGAATGCAAAAGAACTCAAATTACATAACTTCTTTGAAATATACTGGAAAAATCTTTCTCGTCTAGGAAGGAAATATGCAGGCGTGAGTAGTATTTTTACTCGGGTCACAACGAGAAGAAGTGGCGAGCAGTTCGGATAAAGAACAAATTGCTGCCCATTGTCATTGATCCACGCGTTGGTTGTCAAAACTTTTTGAGCTATCGAGTTCGTTGTCAAAACTTGTTGAGGTATCGAGTTCCCTTCTATCCGAATAGGCGCTTTGTACGTTACAAAATTTAATTATTCGCAGCCAATAAGAACAGGTAATTTTTTTTTGAGTGGGGAATGTCTATCCCATCCTGCTAGCTCTTTTTCTTTTGCACTACATTTTTCCCTGTTCTACTTTCTCAATTTCAAAATATTAGAGCTTGTGAAATGCATCTCGTAGATTGTGCTACAATACTAAGTAATTTTGCGATCTGAGTTTCTTTTTAAGATAGGAAAATTTCGATGCGGCTTTTGCAGAAAGTAGACAATGTAGTCTCAGTTGGTAGAGGCCAGACTGTCCCGCGCCATAGGGATAATTAAATAAAAAATTCATTCTCGGGTTACTACAGCCAGCCCTGGAGTCCATTTATTTCCCGGCAAACAAAGAGCACAGAGCGACTGGAAAAACTAGGCAATAAATAAAGCTGGCTGTTTTGTAGCAATTCCTTCTAACGGATAACCCTATAAACATAACAAAAACTTGCGACGCACGCTAGTGGACACAGAGTAACGAGTGCCATTTACATCTGATCAACTGGAATTGGAAACTTGTGGAGGTTATGTTTATTTGTTTCCACGAAATTCATCACTCTGTGGGAACTGCAGACTAATCAAAATTATTGGTCCAAAAATTGTGCTGATGAAGACGAGTTTTAATTTGAAATTCAATATTATTTAACAAACAACGTTTAATGGTTATTTCTAGCTCCAGAGTAGTGAAGGGACCGTGAGGTGCTGCCAAGGTTAAATTTTTTGTACTAAGATGCAGCGTAGCCGTAAATTAGAGCATCACTCACAAATTACGAGATCTATCATAAAAAGCGTGTGGTGAATATTCTGCTCTCCTTTCAACAGATAAATTTCAGAAGCGTAAAAAATGAGGAGCTTGGAACATCTTTCTCTGTACTGAGAGAAATCTTGACACATCTGTGTGTGTGTGTCAAACTTTTATTCAGAGAAATCCTGATACGTATTAGCGTATCTCCTTTGACCACATGTTCAAGCGGTTGAGAAAGTTGAATCACATGTTCATGCTCACAACGGCCATAGAATTTTTGTTTAAAACTGAATAGTCTTTGGATTTTGTGAATGGATTATATAATTCTCAATATAAACTTTAAGATCTATGCTATTTTTTATTTAAATTCTCAGATAATGCCAGAACACTAGTTTTATCAATATTCATTCTCAGAAAGTGAAACATTCGTGTGAAATAATATAGACTTATGCTAAGTGTGTCAAGGCTGGCACACTTAAGCGTGTCGTATTAGCCCATGACATACTGCACAAATAAGTGTCGCAACACGTATACTGTTGATGCATATTGATGACACACTTTTGTGTAACCGTAATGTGACAACTTGACTTACAATGCATCGGAATGCATCGGATTTGTGGCAAATTTTTTCTCAATTTGTTCCTCATTATTTCGCCTAGTCTGTTCAAACATCGGAATAGCAGCGTATTTGATTTGTAAATTAAGATATAGAGCAACTGGAATCTTTATATCGTTTCAGTGCCCCGAGCTCGCCCCGATAAAGACTCCTAAGTAGTATTTATAACAAAATATGTGTGTTTCGTTTTTAAGTTCACGAAAAATGTTGGAAAGGTGACGCAAACGTTTGAATATAGTGGAAATTTTTTAGGTAAGCGTTTTCCTTTATACGATTCCGAGGTAACAATTCCGTAGAAAATATGAATCTATTGAAATAAATATGTGCGTTTTGCAAGTGACTTGCAAAAAATCTTTTAGAGTAATACATACTTTCTCTTTCGGACACTAAATGTTTTTTAGAAATTTTATATATTGCTTCCCATTGGGAAGTAAGACTGGAGCATACATGCTGATCTCGAATGAAGTTTAATGGTCCTCATCCTGCGCTGAAAATATAATATTGCTAACGTCAGCTCACGTTGACTCCGCATTTTATCGCTTTAACCCACACACAGAAAAATTACATAGTCATTTATTCGACTAATAATTTCGGTTCTAAAAGCTGATTACTTGCTCGTTACTTCCAAGTTAAGATTGTCCGAATTCAAGCCCTTATATCTCTGCCTTGGTTTTTTTCCTTTTGAAGCAAGTTGTTAGAATTTTTAAATTGAGGAAATATAAAAATGGCATCATTTATTATGAAGTGATTTAAATGTAAAGCCAATTTATGTGTCTACGGGGATGAACGTTTCGGTTTGTCTCGCAAATATTGCGCGACTGCCAAAGGATTCCTTTATGCATCAGAAGAAGCGTGCTGTGATGAATTTTGGCTAAGTATCGCGTTAGTCAGGTATGGACTGTCGAAAGTGTGATCAGTATGCAGAATTAAAGTTATGTCCGCGGAGTGACGTACAGTTATGTTATAATTAAAGTCATGCTGTGAATGACGTACGCAATGCGATGCGAAGCTGACTACTCTTTGAGAGTATTATGGAGGTATATTGAATGTAAGAGGTGTGAAAGGTGTATCGAATACTGAGGAATGAAAGTGTGCCACGTCATGCTATGTTGCAGTTGCGAGCAGTTGAGAGAAAAGTTGACGCACTCGCCGGAATGCCGTTCTTTCATTTAGTCTTTTTCTTATAATTAGACGCGACACATATGTACTGACCATTTTAGTCTTAGTTTTGCATCGTGGAAAATGACCGTAGGACGAATACTTCAAGGAGCTTCAAGGAGGAAACAATAGAGTTCAGACATCTTCTATAGCTGTACGATCAGAACTTATGCACAGAACCTACTTCAAAATTACACACAGCTGAAGTGTGTGTGATGCAGTGGAACCTAGTGTGCCAACTTACTGCGCAAACTTTACCCGTGCTTGTTAATTAATTATAATACTAAAAAAGTTCTTTCAAGAGTTTTGAATATGAATTTTTTTGTGTGTACTAAATCGATGGGCGCTCCTATTTTGTGCTTATGTCCAATTTTACTCTAACTCTAATCTAATACAATTTTCTCTCTGATAAGGATGAAAGTTTCGCGGAGCTCTGTCGCTGCTGAAACTTCAGAACCTGTCATTTTGTTGTGTTAGTTAAGTATTATTAAATGACGTGCCATTTAAGGCAACGTTGCTAAAGATTGGCTAGCAGCAACATTCATAGACGGGATATGATGAAACATGAGGCAAGTTCTATAAACGAGTCAATGCAAGAAATTACTATTGTCAGACCAACAGTTCATCAGTGTGCTATTGCCTTAGAGCACCGAGTTCAACATGCGATGACGATCAATCATTCTTGGGGATCATTGCTGCAGTGAGTGATAAGAGAGTTTTCAGCTCGAAAGTAAACATTCTCGATGCCAGTTTCAGCGAATAGGCTCCCATATTTATGCATTGGAATACCGGTTAAGAAAGAACACTCCTCACAATGGTTTAAGGGGAGAACGGGAGGATATAGAACAGAGCGCGTCTCACCCGTTCCAGTCCTGAATTGTCGGCATTCCATGAGATGACGGGGATGCCGAGGTACCCTGCGAGTTGGAAGAAGTATTGCACGGAGGCGGTGGAGCGGCCGAACTTCTCGTTGTTGTACAGGTACATGATGGCTGACACGTTTCTCGGCAGGAATTCCTTGCAGATCGTGTCCAGGATCTCTGAAATGAAAATAAAAATTAAATTTAGTACGAATATTCAGAAAAAGACACTTTCGAACACGAGCTGGCAGCGATAATTGGCCTAGAAAACGGTGTAAATATGTTTATTTTTGAAAGGCCATTTGAAGAAATGCAACATGACACTTTCGATCGTGTGTCGGCAGCGTTAATTGACCACGAAAATTGTAAGAATCTAGTATTGGAATCTCCAATGAGAAAATTTTAACATGCCTCTTTTAAGCACTAGTTGGCAACATTCATTGACCACGAATATTGTACAAATCCAGCCTTTGAAAGGAAATTTCTACAGAGTCTTTTAGAAATTGAGCCTCAATTCAGTGTCAGAGCTTTTTGCAGGAAGTTTAGAGCCTGGTTTTGCATCACCCTGAGGTAGGATGAGGAAGATTCATTACCTGATTGCAACAACGCGCTTCTTGAGCGCACTCTCTGTTGTTTCAAGAAAGCCATAACAATCTTATATGATATTCCCTGCAGTAATATTGGACCGAAATTTCAAGTGATCCGTTGTAGACACTATACCTAAAAAATACGGAAGTTGTGTCAAAACTTAGAGAAAAACTGGAAGTTCAAGGCTGGTATCAATGACAGAAAGGGGTCGATACAGATCAACAGCGGGTTCAAGTCAGGTATAAATCAAAAAGAGTGGATGATACAGAGAGTTAATCTCATTGGAATTCATTCGAACATCTACTATAAACAGTGTACCATTAAGAATGTACTTAGTCCTCGAATGAAAAACTCGAATTCGTTTTACTCCAGTGCAAAAAAGCACAAATATATCTATCTTATTTGTATCTAGAGTGCTTATCATTCGTCTCTAGCATGCTGGCAAGAGGCTATCTTAATCTACATTAACACTGTCATACATGCTCTCTATATTTTTGTTTATTACTATTATTACTACACACTACAGTACGAAAGTAACATAATAAGGAACATACGGTTTATCACCTACAATTTTTAACCTGCGAAAGAAGTTTACACGGATATATGATTCAAAATAAGATGACAAGAAGTTGTTCGAAGTTAGGGATATAAAGAAACTAAAGGACTCATTCATGCATGAGTTATTACGTATTACGTAACTCGAAACGTAACATAGAGACTTAAGTTTTTTGTGAGTCACTTTGTACAAAAGCAGTTTCGTTTTCGTTTTCAAATATTTAAAGAACGACCAGAATTAAGGACGTTCGCGGATAACTTTATGTTTTTGTTTTCAGGAGCACGGCCGCATTAGAGAAGTGATCGGATTATTCCGCTTCCCCTGTTCCTCAGTGCTGTGCTGCTTCACCCTTCCGCTCCAAGACCGGCAAAGCCCCTGCATTTTGCGTCCATGGATTAGTCTCGTCCGTGGGATTATCTCTGAGCACCGAACTTTCCGTTTGAGCGTTGGCGAGAGCTAATGATTTATTTGATTATTTCAATGCACCTGCTGGGGCAGAAATAGGTGGGTTGTGTGACCTCACCATTACGGCTACTTCAGAAGTAAACTTAACTGTGATGTAAGTGTACTCTTTGGAAAACGTTGATGATGTTTTTACCATCTACCAGTATGAGGCGGATATATAACAAATTCTATCGCTCAAAACAAATGCAACCAACGCTCGAGAATATGTGAAGAATTTCAAATCTTTTACACGAAGAAGTAGTCTCTTGAGTACTCTAGATTGAAAAAGTATTGTTTTAGGTTTATCGGTTCACTTGAATATTTCCTGACAAATAGACAAATTCAGGCAAAAACAAAAATCAAACATAGGACTCTCATCGATCATAGTTGAAACGCTTTCAAGGGATAATCAAGCGTTTAACTATTAACTTAGTTAACGTAAAACATGTGTTCATCTACACATGCCCGTAATGCACACGCCCTGGAACAAATCTCATTTAAGGACAACAGTGCAAACATTCTTCAACGCGTTCACTAGGTTTTCAAGGTTGTTAACGGATTGTTTGGTTTGGTATCAAGTATCAGTATAGGGAAATCAACTTTAATGCTCGAAAACATTTTTTATCCTTCCCAAGAAATACGAAAAAAAAACAATTGCACGATAACATTTCAACTCGCATGATACCAGTTATTTTCTAAAAAGGCCGCGATACATAAAATGCCCTTCATTCACACCTGGAAAGTGAATGAGAAATTTACCTAGTGGTACACATGTGGCCCAATACGCAGGGAACGTGTTAAGCTCTTTGGACTGACTTCACGTTCGGAATATGAACTTGGTTTACAGGGAATGAATCACACGGCTCCCATTCAGAGGGCGGCGAATAGGGAGAGCTGTCTGTCCTGCCAATAGTCTCGTTTGCACCTCGCCGCATCCTTGTGTTGCACGTCATTTCATTCAAAGCAGATTACAATCAATCAGCCTGCGCGGCTCAAATAAAAAAAATCAAATTTTCGCAATTCTTGGATGCTCGAAGAGCTCCGCTCCCACAAAATGTCACGACGAGCAACCCCTTCTTGAGCAATTATTTTCTTTGCTAGTAGTGAAGCTTCGCACATGCAAATTTTGTTGACATGTTAACGTACGAGGCGTTAATGGTAAATTTTCGATCATCTCTGGAAAATAACAGTTTCAAATTCACTGCTTTTTGCAAATATAGCTCTCTTTCATTTTGAGGTTTAAGGACAAATCATCCCTCCCTTCTTGTTTAAATCGACTGTGGCCGAATTTGTATTTTATAAATTATTCCAATGTGTCAAACGAGTAAGTTTTCAGTGGAGAAATTATTTCAACGCTTCTTCTAACGGGCAACAATAATGTAATGGATGATCACGAGTGTAAAGCTTAGATATGTTGCTCCAACTGCAATACTCTTAAATAACCCACAAGCCGAGTACGATTCAATCAATCTTAAGCTACCCTGTAGTCAAAAATTGGAAAATTACGATATTTCTGTATAAAAAAAAGATATTTCAATAATAGACATACAAACTCATTTAAATTTTTCTAAAATAAAGGAAATGGCATCACAGTATTGAGGGCCAAACACAATCCCTAAAGCATTGGATACGAGGTCCCCTCTGCCACTTGATAAAGATCCTGAGATTGTAGTTTTATGATTTCAAGCGTGAGTGCCTTATCCTAAACGTCATAAAAATTCAAATAACAGCCTCACAAGGTATCAAACTCAAGCATCCATTCCTTGAAGTAGAAATCGTAGGCTTGAAAAACTCATGTTCACAATAAATGCAAAAACGCAGAGGTACAAAAGAGAACTTCCTATGAGTCGAACGCATTACACGATAATGAATGTGAAAAGATGAAGATTAAAGTAACCTCTCGAAGTAGATGAAGAATAAAGCAACTTTTTACAGACGATGAAGATTAAAGTAACCTTTCGCAGAAGATGAAGAGTAAAGTAAATTACATTATTAAGACTAACATCATGTTACTAACATCCCACGTAAGTAACATGATTAAGACTAACATCCCCAAACACACCCAACAGGTGAGTATAGTAATCTCCCAAATTCGTAGGTCGAACCCTACCGGTTTAGCCTAAAGGCTGAGAAAATAAGCTGGCTCAGTCCGGTAATATCACCAGGAGCACAAATGAAGAGTTTGCGAAAGTAGATGGCTCTGTCGACCGGCCGCCTCTGGTGATGGATTGGGTGAGCAAGCCTAATATATCTTCGCGCCTCTCTAAGGCCTTCTCTTGGAATGGTTATCGCGATTACACAAGAAGGAGCGACCTCGCTGACAAATTCGTACCTGAAAGGAGCTTCTCTGATCCTTCAAACAACGTTGCAAAAAAACTTGTGTTGCTATACCAAGAACAACTTCAACATTAACAGAATTTACTAAGGAATGAGAATACATGAAGGGGGAAGATATTTTCCACACCCAATAGTGTTACAAAATTCAATTTTCCTGTACTTATGGACTTAATGAATTACTACTAACACGCTACTTGGAGTACGATTGTTATATAATGGCCTCTTATTAGTTTCCAGCCATTTTTTAATGTTACCATTTCAAGATAAAAAACATGTATTCATCAAAAACTGAACATAGATCTGAACTTAGGATTGCGAACGTTATTGTGGTTTTGAGCTGATATGTATCCCCTATGTATACAATAATACACAGATGGAGCTTCTTGGATGGTTGGTCCGTGTGTCTGTGGTAAAACCGTGTACACTTGTGGTGAAAATAAAAATCAGTGAAGTTTTGCAGTTCTAGTAATCCTTAAAAAATGACATGAGTACTTGGAACTTCAACTCCAGTTACCTTGCTCAGCAAAGCATAAGTGCTTGAGATAGCTACGAGTTCGAACGGCATTTATTCGTAAAAAGGCTATCATAGAAACTACGATAAGAATTTCTATTTTCCGATATTTTTCACCAAAATTCTGTGAGCCTGTTGTTATAATGTACTTCATGGTTCTCACTCGCGGACTTCGCCTTCATATTTTCTGACGATGTAGAGGCAGCTTTAGAACAGCCCGCTGGTCAGTCCCACACAGTGAGTCCCGCACCAACGCCATACACAGTGGAGTCCCACACCAACGCCATACACAGTGGAGTCCCACACCAACGCCCCACACAGTGGAGTCCCACACCAACGCCATACACAGTGGAGTCCCACACCAGCCCCCCACACAGAGGAGTCCCACACCAGCGCCCCACACAGTGGAGTCCCACACCAGCGCCCCACACAGTGGAGTCCCACAACAGCGCCCCACACAGTGGAGTCCCACACCAACGCCATACACAGATGAGTCCCACACCAACGCCCCACACAGTGAGTCCCGCACCAACGCCATACACAGATGAGTCCCACACCAGCGCCCCACACAGTGGAGTCCCACACCAACGCCATACACAGATGAGTCCCACACCAACGCCCCACACAGTGAGTCCCACACCAACGCCATACACAGATGAGTCCCACACCAGCGCCCCACACAGTGAGTCCCGCACCAACGCCATACACAGATGAGTCCCACACCAACGCCATACACAGTGGAGTCCCACACCAACGCCCCACACAGTGGAGTCCCACACCAGCCCCCCACACAGAGGAGTCCCACACCAGCGCCCCACACAGTGGAGTCCCACAACAGCGCCCCACACAGTGGAGTCCCACACCAGCGCCCCACACAGTGGAGTCCCACAACAGCGCCCCACACAGTGGAGTCCCACACCAGCGCCCCACACAGTGAGTCCCGCACCAACGCCATACACAGATGAGTCCCACACCAACGCCATACACAGTGGAGTCCCACACCAACGCCCCACACAGTGGAGTCCCACACCAGCCCCCCACACAGAGGAGTCCCACACCAGCGCCCCACACAGTGGAGTCCCACAACAGCGCCCCACACAGTGGAGTCCCACACCAACGCCACACACAGTGGAGTCCCACACCAACGCCCCACACAGTGGAGTCCCACACCAACGCCATACACAGTGGAGTCCCACACCAGCCCCCCACACAGAGGAGTCCCACACCAGCCCCCCACACAGAGGAGTCCCACACCAGCGCCCCACACAGTGGAGTCCCACAACAGCGCCCCACACAGTGGAGTCCCACACCAGCGCCCCACACAGTGAGTCCCGCACCAACGCCATACACAGATGAGTCCCACACCAACGCCATACACAGTGGAGTCCCACACCAACGCCCCACACAGTGGAGTCCCACACCAACGCCCCACACAGTGGAGTCCCACACCAGCGCCCCACACAGTGGAGTTCCACACCAGCGCCCCACACAGTGGAGTCCCACACCCGCGCCCCACACAGTGGAGTCCCACAACAGCGCCCCATACAGTGGAGTCCCACACCAGCGCCCAACACAGTGGAGTCCCACACCAACGTCCCATAACAGTGGAGTCCCACACCAGCGCCCCACACAGTGGAGTCCCACAACAGCGCCCCACACAGTGGAGTCCCACACCAACGCCCCACACAGTGGAGTCCCACACCAGCGCCCCACACAGTGGAGTTCCACACCAGCGCCCCACACAGTGGAGTCCCACACCAGCGCCCCACACAGTGGAGTTCCACACCCGCGCCCCACACAGTGGAGTCCCACAACAGCGCCCCATACAGTGGAGTCCCACACCAGCGCCCAACACAGTGGAGTCCCACACCAACGTCCCATAACAGTGGAGTCCCACACCAGCGCCCCACACAGTGGAGTCCCACAACAGCGCCCCACACAGTGGAGTCCCACACCAGCGCCCCACACAGTGGAGTCCCACACCAGCGTCCCACACAATGGAGTCCCACACCAGCGCCCCACACAGTGGAGTCCCACACCAGCGCCCCACACAGTGGAGTCCTACACCAGCGTCCCACATAGTGGAGTCCCACACCAACGCCCCACACAGTGGAGCCACAGAGCTGAGGACCAGTGCGGGGCCAACTGTCAGATGCTGGCAGGTCAAAAATTGCTAACATTCAGTCTTGGGTCCTGCTGCAATTGTAGCAGGAATGACTCATAATAACTCATGCACCCAGCAGCTACTTAGCAGATTCAGGATAGCTTCGGTATTCGACTTGGAATAACTGGACTTTATTGTTAATAATCTTCTGCACAAAAGCAACGAGCTTTGACACTCAGATCCAATTAGAAGATTGGTTTTAAATTTCTATTCGTTTGCCTCCAAAAAGTATCCCCAGGAACACTTACGCAATGAATTCGTATGGTAAAATAATATTTTAAGCTAATTTTATCAACACTCGTATCTCAATCAATATTTTACTAAAGACATGAAGGTAATGTGTAGATAAGATAGAGTTATAAAACATATACTCTTACAATTAAGGTAGGGTATGAGTGGTCGAAGGCACTGCGAATGTTTGATCTGCTATATCAATAATGAAACGATGATAGAGAGATTGTCTAAGGCTTAGCCCTTTAGGATAACCCGTGAAACACTTAAAGTCCGGAGATCCATCGAAAGCTTTTTAATCGCCGAGAAAAGATCGTTCAGTTGACGATGGATAGCGCAATTTATTCGCTTTTCACATTTACGTGAGGCGCTATCGAGTTCTACCGAAATTGTCTCCTTTGATAAAGCAGCAAAAGAAATATCTCGAAGGCTTATGCCTTAAGGAGCTTTCAGATTTTTAATCACCAGGGCTAAAAGTACGGAAGGCAACGTCTGGTATTCGCTGGCGCCGGCTCGTTAGAATATAAAGAGGCGTAAATTGAATTCCTGAGCCTTTCAAAGCTGGGCAAACAGTTGCCGTAGACTTTTTCAAAAAGGAGAAAAATGTTCTGGTTCATTGAATCGCAAATAAAACCACGTCATTGCTTAACCATGGAGAATCAATTATTTTTAATTTCGTTCATTTTTGTTGGTCAACCTTATTTCTAATTTCTTGCACCCGTTCACTTATCATAAATTTAATTTGCATTCATTCTTTTTGTTTAATCATGTATTAACGGAAAAGATTTGCGATCTTCAGAAAAGAGTGGAGGCCATGCATCGTGATGCTTCTAGAAATGAGAGACTAATTCATTCAGTAATCGAAAAACTTTTCAGAATTAACTTCATGCAAAATATGAGTGTTACTGTAATGAGCACGTGCTTTTAAGCATACACAAACTTTCCTAGACGTTGCTGTGATACTGGATTTTAGAAGCATTTTTACTGCAGTGTACGTGACAGATGAAATACCCCGATGCCTCGAGACTCGCTCCCAACTAACTTCATCAAACACCGATTTGTTGTCATCCAGACCCTGATTCTTAATCAAAACACGGGAGTGACAACCCCTCGTTATGTCGCTCGCAACATTTTTCTGCAGAATGAGGGCTCGCATCACTCGACAGAATGGCCTCAGTAATTGTGCCTCCGCTCCCTGCGGTGGGACTGGCAGCAAATGTTTGCGTAGATTTGGGGAATGTTAATTCCATGGTACTGTGATGAGGGGGCGGGGACGGGGGAATACATTACTAGCTAACGAACAATTACATCTGTAGCACTTCTGTCCAGATTTAGCCTGGCATGTAGAGGATGCTGGAGGTACAGAGATAGTGTAGACAATGTATGACGCTGATGCTTAATTTTTTGTCAAAAACTGGCCAAAAATCGTAGAGAAAGTATCAAGCACGCAAATTTGTATCTATTGACCAATTTAGTATTCTATTATCGAGACGCCCGATTAAGCTGCACTGGAGCGCAAATGAGTGTTCGGAGAAAAATTTTAAAGCCGCTCACTTGAGCTCCAAAATAAAATTAAAGCCAATAGCCTTAGCTTCTAAAATAAAAATGAAGCCGCTGGCCTTAGCTCGAAAATGAAATTAAATCTTCTTGCCTCATCTCTAAAATAAAATTGAAGCTACTAGCCTTAGTAAAAAAAGATTAAAGCTGATTGCTTTAGCTCCAAAATAAGATTGTAACTGCTAGTCTCAGCTTCGAAAGAAAATTAAAATGAAACAATAGCCTGAGCTTCAGAATGAAATCAAAGCCGCTCACCTGAGCAGCAAATCAAAATTAAAAATTTGCGATTCGAACTTTCTTCTTCCTCAACTTCAGCCAGTGTTTCTTCGGCTACTTTATTACTGCCTGATATTTAATTAAAAAAACTAATTTAAAAGCCCCATGGCATAATTAATTAATTACTTAATTAATTGAAAATGACTGGAATTGCAATTTTTGGGACACTGCTTTGAATGACCCTTGCTCGATTTGTGGTCGTCAAGGACGTAGTCACAGTCTAGAACTGTGAGGGTTGGTCTACATTGTGTGGTCTGGTCTACATCGTGTAGACTGGTCTACATCTTGTGGGCTGGTCTACATCGTGGGGGCTTGTCAAGTCAGCTGGCAAGGTGAGAAAAAGAATCTCATTAAATGTAAAAAAATTCTCGAGAACACCGACAACAGAGACTCCGAGAAGAGTAATTTCAGAGAACCTTGCATACGCGCGGCCTCTTTCATAGATCGTAATAGCCTGGTCTCACATTTGGTGATGCCGAACGAGTTAAAAAGCCCACAATATGCTTCAGAAAGTTAACACAAAAATAGCAACGATCCTATGAAGAGAAATTTTTTACTGCCTCAAGACACCAGTATCATGGCGCGCGTTTTCTTTCGGAGCTGCTGTAACAGCAGGAAAATTCTCGGTATGGAAGATCCTCTGAGATAAACAGCCGAAGTATAGCCATCACTGACGTTAAATGAGCTGCGCGAAATTCTAAAGAGAGATACTTGAGTTTAATTTTATGTAAACTGAATATTATACCTAAGCTGATTATTTTTGAGCTAAAAAAGTAACAGGAGGAAAAACCAAAGTAAAAGAAAAACATAAATGTTCCAGTGCGATGTTCACAGCCATAGTAAACAGTACTCTGTTAAAGCAACAGATGATGACAACTCCCTGATGACCCTGAACGTGAGCCCTTAATAACTTCCTACACTTTACTCATAATGCAAATATCTGCATCAGTTGAGCATCATTTTGTTAGTTCAGTTGCGGTCTGAGGGAAAATACTAACTCATACGTAATAATTAGCTGTGGTAATCAATTTTGAAGATAAATTTTAAAGAACATAGGTCATAATTTCGAGTTTAGAGTGCGCAGAAATCAATGTTTGGTCACAGATCTGTAGGCAGTGGATAACAGATCTATCAGGTCTCACCAAAGGTCATGTTTATTTTTTACTATTACGATCAGGAAAGTAAACCTATTTCAAGCAACATTTATTTATTCAACGTACTCTCTGTCGTTAGTAGTGACTTCTGCCCCTCCGGCTCACCAACTTTTTTAATACTCGTTCAAAGAAATTTTAGTTTTTAAAGTCACAGAAGAGCTTCAATTCATTTTCAATTTCGTTTCTGTTTTTCAAAGTTGTTCCACTTAAATGGTTGCCTAGACTCCTAAAGAGACGGAAGCCTGAAGGGGCAATATCTGGAGAATAGGGCGGAAGCAATAATGTTTCCCCCCCATTTCAAAGTTTGAATTGTGTCCAAAGTCATGAGTGCCGTGTGCGGACGCATTGCCTTGCTGAAGGATGACGTCTTTTCCATTGACCAAAGCTGGGCGCTGCTTTTCTAAAGCAGTATTTAGTCTTTGCAGCTGCTGACATTACAGTCTGCAGTGATTGTTTGGTTATTTTGAAGCAGCTCGTAATGAATGATTCCTCTCATATCCCATGAAACACGCAACAAAATTTTTTTCTGATGGAGTCCTATTTATGGTTGAGGTTGTTTTCTCATTTTGACTTCGCTAATGATGTTTGCCTTGAACATTGCTGTACATAGTCCGCTCTTCGTCCAACCCAAAAAAGTGCTTGCAATTATCGGCATTGCAAAGATTCGCAAGCCTTCACCATTCACAAACTGCTGGCGATTAGCAGCGGAGAGCTCATAAGGAACGCAGTTTCTGAGTTCGGGATTCTTTCCCAGATCCATTGAATGATGTTAAATAGTTATTGTACTCACATTGAGTTTAGAGCTCAATTGCCTTACGGATACTGCAGGGTTAGCTGCATTTCCTCCAATAAAGCTTCATCAAACTTAACAGGCCGACTTTCTCGAAGGCTATCTAATTGAGACTATCACCATTTTAATACTTTTAGAACCATCTTTTGCATGTTCGTTCAGTAACTGCTTCAAAACCATCCACTTCTTGAATTGTTTGGCAGCTACTAACGCATTCAACCTTCGTAAAACTGAAGCAGCATTGAGTGTTTATGTGTTCGGTTGATGGCTTCATATTTATTGAAAGGTTGAAGATAAAAATAGAAATGACAAGAGCATTTCTCTAGAAAGTGTGTGAGGACCATGGTAGACTGATTGCCTCGCGGAATACTCGTAGATCAAAAATATATACCTATTTATGTAACAAGAGATTAAACTTGTTTCAAAATATAAACGGATAGGAGTTACGGTACGACGTGGTATACCGATACTAAAATGTTCGGGTGTGGACGAGATGTTGAAGTAGTGTGTTGTGGTACAGGACACGTACACGTGGAGTACGCAAGCGCGTGGAAATGCAGGTGTGTTCTTGTTAAAGTGGTTCAGTAGAATATTTTGATGGAAATAATTCTGAAAAGGTATATGAATTACCGATTAAATTAATGTGGAATTTCTAGGATCACCCCTATAGATAACAGAGGCCGAGATATCGTTAACAAACGATGAATTCTTTTCATTATGAATTTTTGCTCCTTACTTTTTATCATTTGACATATTTAGATAACATAAAAAATATAAATTTCATAATATTTGAGAGCATGGAACAGTTCAGGAGTGAAAAATGTATTCAGAACTGCGGAAAAACTTAAGAATATTTCAAGTTCTGATGTAAAAGTGATATTGATCGGAGTTTACAAAAAGTCCTCTGAATTTGAAAGTTTCGATCGAAAACACCACCTGAACAAAGCTTTTCCTCTGAACCTACCATCGATATATCTAAAATATAAATTTAAAATTTTTACCATACGAGTTGCGTAAAAATAGCGAGAACTTTACGGTGCAGAGGATACGAGATGCAAAACTTCGCTAAATTGGTCCGTTCCAGAGGATCCGAAAAACTCTCAAGTAGATAAAAAAGTTTCGCCAGGGAGCATTGCGCAAGCTTCTTTCCCTGGAATTTCTAACTCGAGGGAATCTCAAAGAAAGCATCATGGAAGTTGACTGCATTCCGCTCCTCCGCACATGAAGAAAACAAATTTATTATCGCATTCACCTTTTTGGAATTGATCAAAGTTTCTACATAAATTTTCGATTTTCTGTCAAAGTTTAAAAAGGCTTCTACTAAATTTTTTCTTTAAGACCAAGATTTCTTACAGCAGACCTAGAGCAAACCGAGAAGAAAATATGGGCGCGTAAACTCGGTCTTACTGGAACCATGAAACTGCGTCGAGTTCAGCGATGTTTTCAAAGCCCATATCTAAAGACTCACGTACGTATTGGAATGAATTGCCGAAAAAATTATCGCCATTTTAAGCCCACAGAAAAATTTATCGCTGCGTTGACAGACACAGCCTGCGTCAGAAAGCCGGTACTTGATTGATTTTAGTTACAAAAATGGGATAAAACGAACTAGATATATTGTAAACATGAAAATTTTATTACACCGGAGCGATCTTAATTTTAACCATGACTATAAACTCTGAAAAAATATGAGTGTAAATTTGTAATGTTGTGTGAAGTATCTGAAGAATGAATCTCCTGCACCGACACCTTCAGAGAATTAATTTCAACATATTTTAAACAGCAGCAAAATTTTACACAACAACTTAGTGTCCAAGACTTGAGAGAATCTACAAGAAAATTGTTACTTCTTGATTATCTAACAATATAAAATTTATAAATCTACATGTTATTCTTGCAACAATAACGGCTCCAAGAAGAATGCACAAAGAATGGGGTGAGAATGTGGTAAATGTTTCTCACATTTTGATCCCCTAAAATAGGAGTTAATCATGTTCATGCTAAAATCATGTTCTGGAAAATTTCCTTTCCAGTTCTCTAGTTTGACACATAGGTACAGTAATGCAGTGAAAATGAAAGTAGTTATTACTGAAGGTCAACGCACACTCAAAAGTGCACCAAGTTGGAGAGTTTTGATAACCTTTTGTCCATAAGAGCACTCAGCGAAAACAGCCTGATTCAGCACGTAGAGGAAAATTTCTCACACACCCTTTCCAAAAGGCTTATTTAGGAAAGGATTTTCATATACCCTTTCCAGAAGGCTGAGCTCTATCAGTAGCTATCATTCACAAACAGATAATTAACGACACTCCTGAGAGAAAGAGATCCCGTAGCATTTGCTCGTAAACAAATTTCTTGCAGCGGCGGGAAAAATAAGTTCCAATAAGGGGTTTCTGGGCGAGTGAGCCCTGCGGAGCACCACTCACTTTGGCGGGATGACCGACCGTTGTGGTCGAAGGCTAGGGCCATTTGCCCTGGCCAATTGACCATAAGACTGCTCTTCCATACACGGACAAAGGCTTTCTTCCGCAAAACAAGGGGACGTTCCGCTTTGTCCTCTAAAAGTAAGGGAAGTCTGATAACGGAAGCAAAATTATCGATTGTCTGTGTTTGTCCAGGGCAATTTGTACCCGCTGAAAGAAGGGAACGCTTGGTGTCGTTTAGTTATGTAAACAAAATTTGAAGTAATTTGCCCACGGCAAGGCTTTTGATACGCTTCAAAAAGTTACTGAGGCATAACACGTGGTTTCCAAAATATCTTTTGACACGACTTTGCACGTATGAAATATCTAGAGAAATATCACGTATGAAATATCGCATGAAATACCTAAGATACAAGATCGTTTTTTCAATCGTTAAATTGCGACAGAGGTCGACGAACGATAAATAGAAGTTGTTTATGTCATAATAATTCTCGTAAAATGCAATAGTAAAACTTATACATGTTCCTAATCGAATAGCAGTCTTCTGTACATGTTCCTAATCGTTTTTTTTTCTTTCCATCAAATAAGAAGATTAGAGTAAAATGTTTAGCAGCACGAAAGTATTTAATTTACGAGTAGAAAATTACTCGCTGCTGAAAATTGTTCACTTATGCTGAATTCAACTCATTTGTTTGTTTCAGTTGCCTTACGTTTGTCTTCATTTTACTCAGGCAATAAATTTTGATGGCAGAGGCATCGAGCTTAGAGCAACCCACTGATAACAGAGGCCTAAAAACAGAGACTCAAGTTATCAGAGATTTCCAAAATAACAGAGATACACAAGGTATCAGATATACCCAAGGTTTCAGAGATACCCAAAATATCATAGGTACATAATTCAAGATGTCAAAGAGACTAATGATTACAGTGAGTATCACTGGGAACTTTAATTATGATTTAATAAAAAAAAGAGTTATTTCCTAACCCAGAATTCCCCACTGCAATGGAGTGCTCCAATAAGCCATGTAAACGGAAGGAATGGCTGAAGTGCTGAGGGAGAAAGGCATAAAGTGCCACGGAGAGCCAGAGGTTAATTAAAAGTTAGCACGAGAAAAACCCTCGTTACTGATTTGAAGAAAATTATTATCCCAGTGCTTTTCGTTTACAACTAATGATCTGCTGAACAAGAACATTCTTCTAAGAAATACATTTCCTTTTAAGCATTGCATATCAATTCCTGAGGCTGATGATCGTATGTATGCAAAAATCAAACAGTACTTTATGAGAAATTAGTTTCACATCGGCTTTTCAAACACGTTCCATTCATTTTCAAAAAAATTGGATTTATTTCTTCAAAATGATAAAGCATGTATTACTTGAATGCTTGAGAAAGAACTACAGCGAAGAATATGAATTTCTCGAATACGCGCACGAGTGTCAACAAATCACGAATAGACCAAGAAATTCCCGTGCATGCAGAGATTTGGTGAGCGCAAAGCGGAAAACAGGAAATTCTCGAATCACGTTTGCTCGAGAATAGCGCCAATTACATCGTGTTGCACGCCCACGCAGGTTGTCAGACCGACGTGCTGGCAAGAACACGACGTGTTCCAGTGGGCAGAACTTGCCGGCGTCAAAGGAGAGTCAAGTTCATTTAAACTCTTGCCGCCAATAGTAATACAAGCCTTCGGGGACGACCAGGTAGGCGTTTAAGGAAGAAATATAGGGCGAGCCAGAAAATCTTGTACTTCTTTGATATTAAATGGAGACCACTCAGTAATTAATGATATTGAGCTCGAGACCTTTATTACGACATAAAGTTATGACCGAGCGTCTATATTAAACACCATAAATTAATTAAATTAGTTTCGATCCTTTGATTGTGAGAGCTCATGTATTTTCAGTCCGCCCTGCATTGAGCTTGACAAGGAAAACTGGTCGAAAGTAATTAAGGATTTATTACTGAAATACTCATGAATACGACGAATTTCGCAACTAGGATACGTAGCACAAAGTATTTAGGGCCACACATTGTCCCACAGGCTGAATTGTAATTTGATCTGTAACGGACTTATCAAGCGGACTCAATTACGGTTTAAAGTGATTCCAACTTATTCTTCACGCGTAAATTAGTAGGAAAATTTCAACATCGTGTAACTCAATTGTCTGCACCGGCTCGCAGAGGCCCCTCACTGCTGCAGGTGTGCTGGGATGAACTTAAGAATTCATCGAGATAATATTTCCTGGCTACCGTTTTTGAATTTTGAAAGTGGATTTTCTGTATAAAATGCCGTAAGCTCCAAGCATCAGGGACTAACACTTGCATGCAGGAGTTTCTCTGATAATATTGACGCATTAAAAGGGTAAAGATATTTCACTTGAATATGTTATTTGGAAGGATAGCGTGATGTGTACTACCAGTCTTGGAACACAGGTGGACCAAGTCGAAAAGGACCCTAGTTGAATAAATTTGTTCTAGTTGATATATATTGTTTCTATCACCCAAGAATGTAAGGTAAAAGCGGTTAAAACAATTGAAACGACTTTATACTATTTGGCTCTATTACCAAGGTTTTCATCAGTTAGGTGCTTCATACGCAGCACGTGCTATTGAGCTAAGCATTTTTTCGTCAGAATTTAAGCAACTACCAATATAATATAAATGTCTTCGTTTCCAAATATACATGAGCGATTCACTTTTAAAATTGGCAACACAAGTAGCAAGCGTTTTCAGAAACTAATTGTAAATTTGTACCGAATGGTAGAATGAGTCTGACACTAATTTCCCCATGGTTGTTTCTGATAGGAGACGAGCGTTCTACCGGTAATGCTACCGTCTGTACGGCAAATGAATTCTGCAGTTTATAAGTTCTTGAGAGGCAGCCAGGTCTCTCAAACTCCCCAAACGTGATCTGAACAACGTGGGTACGAACGTTCTCATTACACAGACGGTTCATGTAAACTTTTTTAAATGCATGGATACCATCGCACTCATTTCAGTCAATGCTCATCCAAGAATGAAGTCAAACATTTGACATTTTATGTAACGTAGACTAATAAAATTTCAGGCAATTCATTTTCAGGCCCATGAAAAGAAGTGTTTATGAAATCAAGCGTCGAGTTACCTAAATTGTGAAGGTGTTTGAGTAATGTTTGCATGGCTGAAGGCCCATGAGATATTTCGTCACCGTGTTAAATGAACCAATAACCTGTAACTTTGGGTCGGATATGCATTCTTCAGAGAAAACAGGCTAAAAAACAAATAAGCGTCTATCAACGACGGGAAGCATCTCATAGTCCTGTGAAAGGAAACACAAAAAATTGAACATAATTTACAAACGCAAGAAATCGATTGTATAAGTACGCCTTGCATTTAAGAAAAACAATACAGATGGTCTACTTAACTGCGATAAATCCACGTACAATACATACAATTCTCATACAATCTACCTCGCCTTGGCAGTACAGTCTTTCTATACAGCGCTTAGCGGTCTTCTAAGTCTTTCTATGCGATCTTACGCCGCCACCAGCACCGCTAAGACAGCGTGAATGGCTTCAAAATCTCGCCGCAGACCAGCTCAGCGGTGAGCATTACTGACTCCCCTGAGGGATTCGAAAGGCAATATCCGTGAAGCGCACCAAGTCCGAAAGTATGCCGACGAGAAAGGAAATTATAGCAATAACTTGCGTGAGTGGGAGCTCGGGATACCTCTAACGAGCAATGAATTCCCGAGGCACACTGAAAGACAATCCAGTGCATCCCACTACAGGGGAGAATTGAAGCTCTTAATTAAATTGTTTATAGTTTTACCTTTAGAGCGGCGCCGAATGCTTTTTAAGGCCGGCTCTATCGTCGTTCCAAAGACGCAAAGAGCACGGGAATAAAAGGCAGAAGAAGTTTTAAAGAGCATCAGAAATTGAATTGCATGCAAGTTCTATTGCGCACAAATGCTCTTTAGTCGCTTTCTTTTTAATAAATTAGAAAGCAAGCGACTGAAGAGTTTTGAACACTGCCGAGATAGTATTAAGTAGTTTGCTCCACAGCAGGGAATTAGTTCCAAAAATAATACGTGATTAAGTATTCTATCATAAGTTAACAGTGGATTGACTTTTAAGAAACACAATTATTTTCTTCTATGATTTTCTATGTTCTTGTAAATGTAATCTCATCGACACAAAAAATGTACAGCCAAATATGGCATGAAACGCGTGGAACACTGATGAGCATTTACTTGTAACGATCATTGTTTTGATCGTTACTCTCTAATAATACGAGTACTATAAGTATAGCCTACCTAAGCGAAGTACAACTAATTGCACTCTAGTCGGATTTCTCCGCAACAGGAGATGTCAAACTTCTTTTGGGATATCCCATAGTGTCCGCGACACAGAGCAACTAAAAAACGGCTAAAAGCAATATTTAGTTTTCGAACAATATTTAGAACCTCTGATGTGGGTGTTTTTCTATAACAAATTAATCACAGTACAAACTCGCGAAATTCGAACATCAAAGGCATAATAACTAATTACAATGGTCGGGCTGTCGTGCCCCAGAGAGAAAAGGAAGTAGAGATCGAGAAAAGACTTCACAAAGCCTACCATCAGTTACTTCGAAGATGAACGAGCCTCGCCAAATAATACACGTCTATTCTCTCATCTACTGAAAATGAGGGCTCATTTTCTTTTGTTTTGGTAGTTTACTTAGTTAAATTTGCTCTCATAGTTCTACCTATACTCTCCTTGCTGTATGAATACTTGGATTGAACGCCTTTCCAAGTTGTATTGCAGGGTTATGATGCACAAACTTTATTTAAGACTAATCTACGTCATCGTATGAAATAACCCCTACCATAGCGAATAATATTCTTTCCACGGAAATTGGTGAGACAGAACTAGACCCTCTGATGACACCTGAGTCGACGTTGAACAAAAGAGGCGTAAAATTTGTTTATTAAATTAAAAGGCCTATTTAATTAACCTAAGAAGTGCTCCTCAAATCTTGTTGTATTTTTCGGTCTGTTGCAAATTACTTTCATTGACTTGAAGTAAAAGAACACAAACATACATGCACTACGTGCCTGGCACGAGCGATGTATCACGTGTAGAATGCAACAACATGTTTGGAATATTGACCAAATGTTCAGAAATTAATTTATTGCTAGTAATGAGCTGTATTTTTGTTTCCGTCCTGTAAACTTGAATTAGAAGCCATTTTTTCCATGCGGGTTTTTAATTGGTTTGACCGTTACTTACTCATCCTTAAAAAGCACTTTAATTAGGAAGATCTCAGTTCTTTTCATCATTTATGAATCCTATTGAACTAAGTTCTGTAATACTCGGCATAATTTGCTTTGTTTTTCGGTGCGCTGCACATTTCCCTATTGGATCCACCCACTTACACAAGCTAGCACGAAAATAAAATGCCCACGCGGGACCAAATTAATTAAAACAATTGTCCGCTTGGGAAAGTCAATTATTTTTAAATACGCTTAGCGCCACATGTCATGAACAGAGCGGGATTCCAAATTTCAAATATGATTATCCCTACAGGGGAGAGAAAACCTGTTTTTATTTTCATTTTCAAGTGTTGACAAAAAATACATTGAAACAAATGCAAAGTTATGCGAGAGTGCACATGAGAAACGATATTCTAAGCCCACGAATAATTAGGAATCACAACTGAAGGTGGTTTGCTCATGCGAGCACCGCTGTTTTCCACTCGAGGTGAAGAGAAAACCTCTTCTTCTATTCAATTTTAAGTTTTAACAAAAGATGTATTAAAACAAATGCAAAGTCATACCAGAGTGCACATGAGAAGCGAAATTCTAAACACAGGAATAATTAGGAATGACAACTGAAGGTGGTTTGCTCCTGCAAGCACCGCTGTTTTCCACTCGAGTTCTGCAAAAGAATGAGGCGCGCGCAGAAATTCGGACATTTTTGGGAGGCGCTGAGGCAGCACAACTCACGCGAGACCAGGGCGATGAAAGGGAGGTTTTCAGCCAACTTGAGGTAGGCGATTGTCCCTTTTGTTGGAGCGCTAATTTCCTTCTTTAGTTCGGTCCTAAAGAACCCTTAATCACTGCGCGAAAAGTCGAGAGTTCCTGTCTGAACTTTACTTAGAAATCCTGCTGTGCTTTTTGGCAGTGACAGACCTGACGAGCTTAGCTGCTAGAGTGAATGCTCAATTGAGATTGAATTCTAACGCCCTGGAAATACCCTCGTCTTCTTGTTCTCACTCTCCCCTTTGTCTGCTCTCTTTTGTTTCATGAATAAGATGCTACATGAGCACCATTGAAGATCTATTGGATCAACTTTTGGATTTTGCGTAGGCTGTACTATTGTGATCAGCAGGCTTGAGCCCTCACTTTCAAAAGCCGGAAAAAATAACTGGGGAAAAAATTGATTTTCCGTTGAGACTCACTCATAGAAGTGATAGTACGAGAAAATGTGCGATCAAAGACTCAAATAAGTACGCGTTCATGAAAATGTCATGTAGTTTTGCACCGATAACTATTTTATGGAATAGATTGCAGTATGAATGTGAAACAACGAAGATAACAGATGGAAGTATTCAACAGCGCTCCCCTTGTCCACTATTAACGAGGACTTCTGTATCATTCCAACTATAAATGATTTCATTAGAAAACAGGAAATTTTTATGAAACTTTAAATTCCAAAGTTAATCACATTGATCAATTCCTACTAATGGCAAACTGAGTTCAAGGCGTAAAAATGCTGAAATAATTATAATTATAAATCACACATTGCGATACAATTGTTGTCAAAAAAACGTGTTAAGTGCCTCGAACTTTCAATTACGTTCAGAGAATGTGACGAGCACTGCAAAATTTGGCGTATATTGGAAAATTGTTTGTTTTTCTTAATTTCTGTACCATGGGTCTCTTTATCGTATTTTTTTAAATATCAAATTCCTAAGCAATGAATATCTGCTAGAGAAGAAACTCAAGACTAAAATATTTCGCATGCAGTCCTTGTATATGAATGAATTATTTATTTGAAATCACAGGGTCTGCGAGTGTGAACAGTCAATCCACCTTTTAACCTCAACACAAATACAAGCATCTCTAGAGCTGTCAAAATATCCGGAGCCTACTTCAGTATGTTAGAGATCATGAAGTTAGATCTTTAGCAAAAGAAATACATCGTCCTTAATGTATGATATGTAGGAGCACGTAGCTTACTGCAGGTAATCAATAATTAGAAGCTTAGATCGAAACTAACACACTGGCTGTAAAACAACAAAGACGGAACGCGTGCAAATATGAGTACTCGTTTTAAAATGCTACCGATTTCTACTTTGGTTCACATATTCATGCCTTCTACTCATACTTATACTGCAAGTAATCTCTCAATAGTTTAATCATTCAAATATTGTCTAAATCAGTCACACGAGCAAAATCATTCAAAATATGCTGCTCAAAATAAGCAATCTCTTTAACTCCCGTACTCACTAGTAGGAGAGGAAGAAGGCGGCAGGGTGCTCATGATGACCTTCTCAGGGCTGAAGTCATAGTACTTGAGCAGCTCGCTGTTCCTGTAGTCATCTCTGAACTTGTCCACTGCCATCCTTATCTCCTGCAGGTACTTGCGCTTTCTGAAGAGGGAGGCCGGCAGCACTATGCCCACGGTCAGAGGAAGCTTTGCCCCGTGCGGAGGCAGCTGAACTCCTTCTGGCGAGATGGTTGTGGATGTCGTCGATGTCGTTGTCTGCAGAACAAATAAAATTTCTTTTATCAAAATATTTCGATGTTTTAATGTAAAAAATAAATGAAATTTATTTTCTCGAAGCATCGGGTTTATCATGGGATATAATTATTATAGATCAACCATGAGATAGTCATGAATGATTTTTTTTAATGGGAGCTCTCTGAAGAGCTTCAGTGCAATTTCCTTGATTGATTTTATTCTCCAAAGGGAATTACTTAATGTTAAATAGAATAACATTACCCTTATGAGAGTTTTATTTTCCAACAAAAATCGTAGTGTTCAGAACGATATGCTTCTTCACTCCATTTATTCAACTGATCGTTGCATTAAGTTCTACAGTATATGCACACGAAACAAAAAATATCGTGATGCCGTCTAAGAGTAGTATCGAGTAGTATCACTTTGCTGTATCGAGATTTAGAGTAAAAAATAAAGTTTTAGCACATTATGTACAACTCTTCTCAGTCATTACTTCAAATTCAAGATTCATGAAATTCATAACATTAGAGCAATAAAAATTGCAATACATAGTTGGTGTCCAAACATAAATCATGCACGGGTGGGAAATTTTGTTGACTTAATCTTACAACTAACAAAATATAATTCATCTACAGCCAGAGTTTTAATATAATAATCTACATAAAATTATTTAATTTCAGAGCTATGAATAATTGGAATTGAAATTCGACGATATTTTAGTGCAAAAATATATACAGATTATTTTTCCGCCGAAAACTCTTTCAAGCCGTAAATAAGTTTCACATACCCTTGCCAAAGCATCAGTCGAAAATTGGTTCGCGATCTATCCATTTGTAATTAGTAATTAGTGTCCTATAAATTCTGAAAATTAATGAATTCTCTTACCACTTAATTTTCATCAGAAGTATGTGAATTTTTAAGCAAAATTTAAAGTACCGGATTGGATAAAGAAATGTGTAAAGTTTGCAAGCTTCTCAAAGCTCACCCTTCCGTACCTATTACAATTTTAACAGCTCTTATGGCGAAAGAACCTTTTGAAGTAGTTTCGATGGATTTCGTAGGCCCTCTAAAGTCTACCGATAATGAGAATAAATACATACTGGTGGTGTTTGATCTCTTCTCCCGCTACTGCAAAAATTGTATGCAACCACTAACCGTCGAATAGACACGGTCGTATCATGTTTAGGTAGTTGCTTCGCGACGTTTGGTTACCTGAAAACGTTTACACGCTATTGCGAAGAAAGAAGTTCTAGCTTTTAGTCCTCATTCAAATGCAATTGTTGAACGAAACAATAAGAAAATTACTAATATGCTGAAATTGTACATGAATTCCCTAGCTCACATGGAATGGGATCAATGTTTGGAAATGGTAGCGAACGCTATTAATAGTTCTTTAAATTCTACACTGGGAGATACTCCTAGTTATGTTGTTTTCGGAAGAGATACGTGTCCTTATTTTCAGGGGGAAAGTTTCAAAACTTCCTACAGTTACTATGAAGAAGTAGATTTGGTAAATTTTCGTGCAAAAGAAGCAGCTCGAATTGTTGAGAACGTGAGGAACTTAATTATAAATAAAGTCTCTGGGGCGCACGGGGTAGGAGGCATATGTATATGTGCACACACACCATCACTTTGGACATCGATCTCATCGATCTTTCCTTACTTGCACCCATTTTTTGGGAAACGACCTCAGCACAATGAAGGCTAGGGGAACTTAATGGAAAACTAAGAGTGAAATTTCAAGTCATACTCGTAACCTGAAAAAGGGTGCAAGCGTGCTTTTCTCTCAATGTTAGTCTTCCTCGTTTTCAAACACCCCTAAATTACTTGTGGAAGCCATGGAAATCTGTTTCAGCAGCCTATTCACCGATGCAAGTTCATGTTTTAACGGGCCTTATGCTCAGACTTTTCAGAAACTTTCAATGCTTTAGGTGGTAAAAATTTTTATCATTTTAAACTGGGAATTTTATGCTCAACTGAGAGGTCTTGGTGTAATTGGTAAGCTCTAGGCCGAATCTTTTTAACTTTTTTCATGAGTTTATCTGAAACTAATTGGCGCACCAACAGTCCTCTTGGATTCAAACCGACTTTTTTCTGAGATATATTGATGGTACATATCTATAGTTTCATCGTGAGCCCTAGACACCTTTGTTTTTAATATCCCATTCGTAAGCATCTGAATATTAAATTTACGAGTTATTTAGGAGCAAATAAAATACTGTCTGTTTTGTCTTGCGCTGACACGATACTATCATAAATTTGTACTTTTTATCGCTCGAAATTATTATTTTTTTGATTGAGCACTAGTGCTTACAGTTTCTGCTAAAATCGTGTCTAGTTAAACTGCATTAAAATATTACTTGGGTGCTTAAAGGATTGGTTGGAATTACACTTTACTCGGACAAGCATTTATCTTCCGAGAAAAAATTTCCCTTATCAATTTTTGTTCTTCCATCCTTTCCGAAAGTCAAGTCAAAAAATGTATATATATATGTAATATAGTTTCTCTATGTCGTCTCTAGCATTAACATTGCTCCCGAAACCAGTCTATTTATCATTCCCTTATTTTGAACTACTCGTATACTCAGAAAATTCCAGTTTGGATTTACTGAAACTGCGAAAACGTTAATCTCCAAATCATAACTTGTATCCCATTCTGATCAAAATTAAATCGTTGGTTTTTATAACCTATCAAGGGACACTGCCTCTGCTCGCCCAGTCTTCTTTGGTCTATAAATATTGTTGTGCAAGCAGCGCATCGGAGTATGTTGGTATGACCAGACGCGCTCTTCAGACTAAAGTGGCGGAGTACAAGAGTATCAGTGTCCGAACTGATGCCTAATTAAATTAACTCCGATAAGTTAGTTTATTTCTCCCTGATTATAACAAAGGTGTTCCGAAGAGAAGAAGAAAAAAGGCACCATTTACTATGGAGTTGAAAGAACGAGGAAACTGTACACATGGTGTGTTCTCACACAAAATCTCTTGCGTACAGAAATAACAAGTTAAGAAGCAATTTCATGAAAGAAGATAAAAGTATAAGAAGGATGAAGTACGTGCTGAAAAACAAGAAGCAGTGAACCGTGAAAAGATGGTCTGCAACAAAACAAAAAGCTATTCTAATTCACCAAAACAAAGGGCACTCTAACTTTCAACTTGGGATCGCCCATCTTTTCCCCTGCGGATACTAATTTTCAGCAATACAACAGTTGTATCCCCAGAGGGGAGCAGGCATTCAATTAACCAGACATTTATTGACAATTAATTCAACAGTTTGAGACTATGAAGTGTCTTGTGATTTATTTACCGATTCTAGTCAGTTTGCAATACTTAGGCACGCATCGAACGTTCTAAATCTTAAAATTTTAGAATTTTTTGTTCAATTTTAAACTAAACGTTTAATTGACAATCAGCAAAATTTATGACTCATAAATATTATTGGGAGAAGCATTTTTAAATCTTATTTACTTCTTGTTTTTCTTTTTTGAAACTTCTCAACTTTCGTTGTCCAAGTATAATTTCGGAAAATTTTGTATGATCAGAAAATTTTTTTTTCCTGCTGATGGGTCGTAACCCAAAACGTATTTTTATTTTAATGAATTCTTACTCGTTTTCTTTTGGCCTTTCTTCCCGCATTTAAGCATAAAAATAATTTTCAATGTAATGGTGAGCCATCACTCGAAAGTGGCAACCGCAGAAGAGTCGACGTTCAAACACATGTTTGCCATGGGTTGGTAAATAAAATTCTGCTTTCGAAGAGTGGACCATCTTTGTAACAGAAAAAGATACACCATTGTTCTGAAAAGTGCCAAAATCCCTAGACCGAAAGGATACCTCCAAATATTTTATTACAATCGATGTTCCTCCGAGTGATGGACGTAAGAATAACTTCCCTAGAGCTCGGGAAGTTCCCAGAAAACTTGTGAGCAGGCAATACGCCGGCCGGGCTGGGAACATTCTGCTCAGCACGCAAGCCGCCTCGCGTGCTACACAAGCAGCGAAGATCAGACAAACTTTACCAGCGGGACAAGCAGCCCATTTTTCTTGATGTGTCTTCCCGTCAGATGTGAAAGATCATTCCGCTGGTGCTGAGATTTTTTCATTCGTTGTCGGTGGATTCATCGTCGCGTAAAGGATCATCAAATGAGTATAATATAGTCGTGGAAATTAGAGATTTCGTTAACTAAACTTTACCTCAGTCTGGTATTACTGCTATTCAAAGTATTATATTGCGTGAATGCTGTTTTCCGTTTTGATACAGGAATTAGCTGAGTCGGAAGCTAATTCAAAGAGGTTGATTGAAAATCTTGTCCACAAATGAGATCGTAATTGCAATTTACATTAGCTCTATTTATTTTTCCAGAGTTTCATCTTCTAAGCATTAATAAAATGTATTCGAAAACTGCACATTTCCTGCAAATAAAGCTTGGACATCGGATATTTTAAACCACTGATATTTGTTTTCGATACAAGCACAACATTAATTCTTGAAAGGAAAGATAAAATTTGCATGCTCTGCTTTACTTGCATAGTCCGCAGAAAGCAATTCAAAGGGCTAAAATGACCTCGCTGGTTCTGGGCGATTCAAATAAGAGGCACTTGATATTTCAGCGAGGGAACGACTCGTGTTTCCCAGTTACGGAGTCCCAGTTTCTCGACTCGCTTAGACTGGGCTCAAACTCGCGCATTATGAGCATTGATTTTCTCGAGGGGCTAGAGGCCGTGCACTGAGCACTTTCGATAAAAATGTTGACGTATCATTTATATTCCAAAGAATATTTTGGGAGGATATATTTCTTAGCAAACGGGGATATCAGAGGTTTGCCATCAGTTTGCCATCCTCGTCTGATGCAAAATGAAATTTGTTAGGATAGCATTTTAAAATGAGTTGAGATATTTCAATATGAGTTGTACAAGTTTAGTTACAATTGTTAATTCAATTTTACATAGAAGTTTTACATCTTTTCATTAACGTATTGGATCCTCACTGTGGATCGAATATTTTAAACGTATTCCACAGTGCATTCACGTTTCTGCTTAGATCAAGATGTAACCCTATGGAA
The DNA here is from genome assembly GCA_030386875.1 of Morinoia aosen. Taxonomy (NCBI): domain Eukaryota; kingdom Metazoa; phylum Arthropoda; class Malacostraca; order Amphipoda; family Talitridae; genus Morinoia; species Morinoia aosen. The sequence continues at coordinate 55,497,641 of CM059568.1, forward strand.
TAAGTAGTACAGTAGTATCTACTGTATTCGTACGGAGAGACTCCATTCCTCATGGTTTCGTCTTCACATGATGCCACAATAATATGAAACAATTTATTGAGAGTCCTACGCTCCTTCTCGGAATAATGACATGCTGCTATTCGGTCACCATTTCCGAGAGTTTGAGCTTAGAGCTGAGCCGGGATCAGCATGATTTCATTAGCTAGGAAAAATTGACGCTAAATGCGAAGTGTTCCATTTTCGTGAAGTGTCGTGTTTCAGAAAATTAGGCTTACTACTAAATTCAACAGAAATTCCAGCGTACGAAATTTTTCAGCTAAATGACATATTTGAAGGTAAAATTTCCAAAGGCACATGAACCCGAACATCATTAAACGTCAATATTGTGAGAAATTTTAAGCAGCCTAGCTGGTTATGTTTGGTGAATCAGGATTACGAAAGAAAATCCATCATCTGGCGTTTCCAAGATAATCTCGTTGACGACTTATAAAAAACAAAAAAAAACATCAATCAACTAGACACGATAAATAGAATCTAAGACAACGGGCTTAAAAAATTTTTCTGCAAAAAAACAGAAAAGAGTCTCAGAATAGAAAACGAGAAAACAATTTCGCATTACATACTGTTGCGAAATTCTCACAAACAAATGGAGCAGGCTCCAATCTGGTACAGTTGACAATCACATTCGAGTTGAAATACGTATATATCAACGAAACTTGTGTTGTAGTCATTAAGTTGCCCTTGGGGCTGTTTAGAATGTTAACGAGAAATGGGATAAAACTCAAACATCTTGGATTCAACCGTCATGATGGAAAAACACTTTTTAATATTCTTAAGCTTATTGACGAATGACTTCACAGTCAGTCTTACATTAGACGTGTAAGCTCTCTTTTCAACCTTTGTTTGTGCCTTAGAAAAAATCAACCAAATTACCATACATGTCATGGACATTGTAAGCCTGAAAGACTTAATTCCATATCATGAACAAAGACTTTACACATTCAATGGCTATCTCTGAAGGCTTTATTTTCACTTAGAAAAGGAACTCTTTCAGCACTCAAGGAGACCGACTTCCTTCTCCGTTGTCTTTCGGCGCACTCTAAAGCAGTAATTTGACTCTGAATAAACAAAGTTTCAGTTTCGTTTTCTAATACACAGGCTTGGGGGCCCGTTTGCTAATTTTCTTCCCAGAGTTAGACCAAGTCCTTAATTAGGCAGAAAGTTTTAAAATTTTTGGAGATCTTCTTGGAGTTGGCAAATTTAAGTTAGCCAAGAGGAGCTGCCGTAACTCAGTACTGCTCCTCTTGAGTGTATCAGGCCGAGAAGCTTTCAAAGAATCGCCCTGGCCGAGAATGCAGGGCTCACTTTTTCGGCTTGGATCTCTCCAGAGTTGTCTTCCGCGTCGACCTTCTGCAGAGTCACGTAGCAGGTTTGGGAAGGACCGGAAGTGTAAAGTTGGTCAATGTTAGTTTTCTTTTATTTCAGTTTCCTGCATCCTAGAAACTTCTTTTCAAAATTAAAGAAACGAAGAGAATACTTCCTTTAGTTACGATGGTTATTTTTCAATCACTTCAGGTCCCCTAATACGGTGCTTCTGCCACGGAAGGATTTTTATATCAATGCATTGTAAAAAACAATGTTGCACTATAGCATGCGCTGCAAGTTTACATTTTTACTTCTTGTTTTCGTTCCTTTTCTTCGTGAATTGAACGTTGTTTATCGTGTCACATAGAAGTGACGATTGGAAACAAAACATAAAAATTTGATTAATAGCTTGAGAGCCCTGTTTTTATTTTGTTCTGAGAGCGACGTATTCTCTGGACAATGGTTCTGCTAAAATTAAGCAATTCTTGTTCTCTAAATTCCATGGCTTCATTTTAATTGTGTGATCGAATTACACCCAGGAAGGACAAAAGCATTCAATCTCAAAATTCAAAAAATGAAAATCTAACACTAATTAAACTCAACTAGGCTCAATAGACACTTGCCACACCGCACTGGTGGCTCATCTTCCAGTTAGTGGAAAACCATCAACACCCTGTGCTCGATAAGAGCTCACCCACCTTATCCTTGAAAACCCGGTTTTTAGCTCGTGGATGCTGCGATTACTAATGATGATGCCATGCAACAGTGTCAATTAAGCCGTGGCACACCTTCAAGCAAGTGGAAGACCGTCAACGATAAGAGCTCACCCACCTTATCCTTGAAGACTCTGCTCTTGCGCTCGTGGATGCTGCGGTTGCCAATGATGATGCCCTGGCCACGCCTCCTGCCGAACATGGCGGTGCTCTCAGCTCCGTCCACCGTCGTCGCGTCTTGGTGGTCGACGAGCAGCGACAGCGCCAGCAGCAGGGCGGCGCTCCTGGCCAAGCTCCACACAAAGGGCGCCATTGCTGAGCTTCTCCTGAAGGCCAATCAAGATAATCTAAATTGACGCTTCGCTCAAAACAAGGCGGCGTCGACATGAATTATGTCACAGAGCGAGGAAAAAGCAACTATAGTATTTTGACATTGCTGATGGCTTTGCTGTAGGTTTCTACTCGTAGTTGAGAGAATTAAAAAAATGAGGGTTTTCGTACTTTTGTGTAAGATTTCACCGGAATATTATTGCTCTACAATACAAGATTAGATTCAGGCGAATGAGAAAGAAGGCGATATGAAAGAATGACCGTAAGAAGTAAAAAAATTCAATGTCTCGAGAGTTGATGAGGCTGAGCTTGTATCCCAGATACGCTCATCACACTCTTTTGGCTGGCTTCGGACAGACAGAAAGACAGACGGACGCTGCTCTTATTATAGTATAGATTAGGTGAAGTACCTAAGTACCCTCCGTATCATGAATGAACATGCAACGGTATTATTCACTCATTAAGATGGGCACACTGTTTTATTCATATGAGACAGTTTTATGGCAATGAGCACGCATAATTCTTCCTCCATATTTAAAGAAGAATTTTAAACACTATCTAGTTTATTTACTGAAGAACGAACGATACAGAGGATTATAAAAGATAAGTACATAATTCTACCAAACCCACACCAACTGTTTCCCTTTTATGAAAGTGTTCGTATCCAGGAACCGAGATGCAAAACAAATATATGATAACAAGAGTAAAATGCAGCATCCTTAACACATGTTAGAAATTGTTTCCATATTTATTTCGAGTTACACAGTGGAAGCGATGAAACTCGGAATAAACATAACTTCCACTAACTAATAAACACTAACTTCCTATGCGTTGGTGAAGGAAAACAACGCCCTAATATTGTTACTCGGAGCCCCAAAATAGCTGAAGCCATCGTCTTGCTGGCCCGATATGATGTTCCAGAATATGTTCTTACGCCTGGAATAGCAAGCCAGAGCTCCCTCACCAGTTGGTTTGCAGTAGGCTTTATTCATAGACAATCAGCATTGTAATGCGGGGAAACTAAATTGCTTGCGGAAAATGTTCATAGAAAAATACATTCTTATTCTGGACCTACGAAATGCATCACTAATTTTTTCAAATTTCTCCATTGGTTAACCGATGTATTGTTAGAAGAACGCTGCATGAGGTCACACTAATTTCAATTAGAAAAAATTATAGAAATTGAATTACCATAGACTGAATGTACAATTGCATATTTTCAGATATATCTAGAAACATATTGGCCGGAAATTCTCAAAATTCTCTCATTTTCTTAAATAGTTTCTTATAACTTAACATTAATGAATGGCCGCTTAGTTGCCCTTGATGGGATGTAAGTAAATGCGAGTCACGGATTTCGAGCGTTTTCTTCTTAGTAACCCAACGTACTGCTAGAAGTTAATTTTAGCCTTCAGTAAAATAATGAGGCATATGTGGAAAAGTTCAAATTTTGCGAGCAAATTGTTCACAAATCAGCTGAAATCATCATTAGAAGCATTTTGAAACTGCACGGCTTTGTTCCTTCAAAATTGAGACAATGCGAGAATTTATTTTTTCCATTTTTTCTATTATTTTGCTTCCGTTGTTAGATCGATTTATTTTAAATGTCTTTTTTGGTTCAAATTTTTCTACTCAGTTTTAGTAATGAAACCGCTGGTAGTTGTCTTTCATTGTTTATTGTCAAAAATATCTCTAAAGAAAACGTCGTAAAACAAAAGGAGCCCATTGTTGTAAGAAGGGATCGCTCAAGTTGTAGTTGCAAAAAACACTTAAATGATCGAGAAACAGCGAGCAAACAATTGTTAAAAGTTACAGTGAAGTTAACTCTCTCGACATTTGTGGTGGTCAATGCCTGAAAAAGAGCGCAACCTCAGGAGGGTTATAATTGTTGAAGAGAGTATCATTCACTGCTTGGATAAAGCCTCTTCGAATGTGACGGCTAAATTTTGAAAGTTATTTGCCTAGCTGATACTGGCTCGAACATTGATGAATGTGTACTCAAAGAGGGAAAGTATAGAGAAATGCAACTACTGTCCGAAACGATCAAGAATAAACTACTATAAGTGCCGTCAAGTACTCAAAACCCGAAATGCTGACGATTGGGCCTAAGTTTCCTGATCTGATGAAAACCCCTGTGAGGTGAGTTCATACATTAGTTGATGATGGTAAATAAATATGAAATTCATGCAATTTCACCTGTGCAATGTTATTTTTCTTTAACTAAATATTATAGTTAAAACTGTTCATTTCGTTAAAATTTTAAAACTCATGATAGTGAGAGAAGTTTTTGTCTTGAATGAACTACCTTCAGTGTTAAATTCGTAATATAATAATTTAAGGCTCTATGTCGTCTTCAAGCGCTAGAATGCTAATTACTTGAGAGGGTAGAATAAAATCCAGGAGCTCTACAAGCGTGACCAAAATCCCGTGTGACAAAGAGAACTTCATGAAGGAGAAGTGAGGGGACTGGAGTGGCCCGCTCAGTCTCCGGATCTTAACCTCATCGAACACCCATAGTCACAGTTATGGAATAATTATGAGGATGCACCAATGTACCTCAAAACGAAAATTAAACTTCAAACTTCATGACTACTTGTAGAAAACGAGCCGACGACTCGTACCATGTTGCGGTCCAACACACCGAGGCACAAATGGGCAGTTATTAGAATTAGATGAGGTCACAGGAAATCGTGAATATTGATAAGATGCGATTTGGAAGCTTTGCTTTTTTGTGACTATAAATGTATTTTTTTCCTTTTTCGATAAATTTTCTCACTTTTATCACTCGCCTCATAATTTTGTTCATGGTCGTTTTGTGAATTCTGAGAAAACTGAAAATTTGTCGTGCGCGTTGCAAATTTCCAACACAGTGACAAACAAGCCAGAAACTCGATGGATTAAATTAAACATGTTTCCGTGCATGTGTTACTAGCATAAAAGTGTTCTAATATTAATTAGCGCAGAACATATTCATGAAATTTATAAAAAACAACGCGTTTCGTGCAGGAGGTCGGTATCAAAAACACGAGTTTTCCCATGAAGAAGAATGGAAAAATATTTCATTCAAGCAACAGTAACATACTATGTCAAAAAATTTTCTACAACGAACAGCGAAGGATTCTTTTTTAGGACAATCTCACATGTCAAACTGTTTTTCGTAACCCTGTTCGAACGAAGTGCATCAAATCAATGCCCTGTGATGCTAAGGTCTCTCAGGCAATCTGGAGAGAGCTTGGGAATCCAACCTGCCTCTGAACAGCCACGACTCACTCGACAGGCTCTTTGATGAGAGTGCACGTATGTGAGCTGGTACCTTAGAAACTTCCTTTCAAACAACATCATTCCGAAGGGCACATTTTGAGTCTTCCCGAAATGGGGAAGAAATTGTTTGATGCCCACCATCGAACTAAAATCGTGAAGACTGAGTATTCCATTGGAGGCATTTGTTAATTACTGTAATCTACGCTCCAAAAACGTAAGGAAATTCACTGTAAGTTATCCTTACACAACACTGTGGGAAGGCGAAGTATTTAAACTGATACGCACTAGAAACACGGATTGGGGGTAAAGTAAAGAAGACACAATCTAGGGAACAGTTTTTAGATTTCCTTTGAAGTTTTATGAGTTTACTCAACATTTTAGATATGAGCAGAGACCAGCCCACGAAAGAAATAGTAGAACTCTACTTCGTCGTTGGGTTCACTACGTAAAATTAAAATAGTTGGAATTGTTCTTGATCAGCCACGTTTCCACAGGCAAACGTTTCGATGAAAGTCCAAAATGCACACTAAAAAATTTCATATCACATGATGCCATTTTAGCTCTATGGATGGGTAAGCCCTCGAGTTCCTGCGTTTGAGAATTTCAATAGAACATTGTCCAAAAAAAGTAAAAAATTTTAATGCCCAGTAAAACTATCTGCGACAGCTGCGATGTCGCTCAAACGTTTCAGAAATTATAACTAGCGTAAAATATTGGCATCATGATTGATGACGCATAACGAAGTCAGCAGCGTGAGGATTGACGTATTACACGAGTTTATGCGTCAAAATGTTCTTCATATTCGAGTTGGGAAACGTTTTAAAAAATGCATGGGACAATAGCCAACCTCGTCAGCTGTCAAATTTCGAGCCCCTCAATAGCTGAAACTTCAGCTGTATGCAGTACTGCAGCAGTCGCTCAGTGTCACATTTCTGATCATTAAGAACTCGACATCAACACCGCACCGGCAATTCCAGCACATACGAGCGTTAGCTGGTAACTTGCGGACCAAATAAAAGAGTATAGCCTATCTTCGTGTAGTACATACAATAGTTGAAGCTTAACTTGTGTTAGCCTTAACTTAAAGAGGTAAAAATAATTCCCAGTGATTCAACGAATACGATACTTGATGTGAGTTCTGAGATACTGACTTATTTGGGTCTGTCTAGGATTGACTATACAGTATGCGAGCTATAGCTTCAAGTTCAAAACAGTAGCACATCTCAAAGGAAACAAGCTGCTCCTCTGGTGTTGTGCTGAATTCTCAAATTTTGTGACACTCCTTTAATGCAATAAAAACATTTACTATGCAATCATCGTAATTTTTTTTTAAACAAGGTTGGTATAAATGTCTAGTGAACTATTTTTATCACATCAATTGCCTTGCTGATTACACTCAGTATTTGTTTCATAACAAACAAGCCCTTCTATAACTTATCTGTAGCTGTAAACTGTAGGTCAAAACTGCCTAAATTAATTTTTTGCCATCATTCTCGTAAAACTGCGACAATCAAATTTTCATACTTATGAGGTGACCAGCAAATATGGTTTTACGACGCTTGTGCTACATGAAATTATAGGTTAAAAGGAATTTGTACAAAATCCCAGCTTCACTTCTTGTAACGAATGCAATATGGAGATACAGTAGATGTCAGGGCTCGACTCTCTCAGTTGACAAGATACGTTTGCTTGAGCAACGTAACGCAGCAGAGACGAAAAGGTAACACAGCAGAATTGCTCATAATCTTGACCTCCACTCCGTCGAAATGACCATTTTCAAAACGGTCAAATTAGGACATCACATTGTAATTTAGCTCTTTCCTACATGCACCATGTATAACTGGGAACGAAAAGGTTTTCCTCTGAGAAGTGCACTAGTATGAAGCTTGAGGTGTAGAGTAAAATACTTCCATTAACAGAGTGAAATATCTGTAAAAAATTCATGCTTGCATTACACAAAACTAACAAGTAGCAATTCAGTATTTTGCTAGTTTTTGTAATTTGGTTTGCACTCTGGCACGCTGTGTAAGAAAGGCTTAACACTTATTTATGCTCTTTATCACCACTCGATACAGTTAAATACTCTTAACAATAACGGGAGCTGGCCAAGGAAATCAACCTTCATTTGAGCAGGGCGTTGAACGTCAACATCAGACCAGAAATTTCCCCCATATAATTTCTTCACTGGGGCAACCGCGGCGCAGGCAGCCCGGGAGGCAGGTGTGACGTTTGAGAAAAACCCTAGAAGAATTTCCGAGAAGAAATCCTTCATTCTGTGAAGTCTTTCCTTTTGAACCCTCATGCCCAAAGAGCAGCTGCAGGTGCTGCCTCATGCGTGCCAGAGGAGCGCGAGAAAGACTTTTCAAATTTGATGGGGTGCACAACATTCGTGATGTGGATGCAAAACTATTGAAGAGTTTCCAAATTTTCAGTAGAATTATGATGAAACCTATTGCCGCTAAATTTGTAAGATTTGAGTCCCTATAGGTGTGAGTGAGTTCTTTGTGAAATGATATAAGTGCTTATTTTGCAGTACAATATTACCGCTGTAGCATCGATACATGATGCAATTGCTGAGCTTTGAGCACAAAATGATATGATTGCTATAATTCATGACCAATATAGATTAACATTTTATGTTTCGATTTCGAGTATTTCCTTTCATTGTATTAACCGATACTTGAGAGTATTTGTCTTCATTGTTTGATTAATATCTAAAAAAAGAACAGTTCACCCTTCGTGTAACAGTTCACCTGATCAACTTTCATGTGATAAACAAAAAATTATTTGTTAGAATAAAGTACGATAGGTTAAAGCTTGGATGAATTAAGATGTACCTCGAATGGCTAGGGCAAATTAGGATAGGTTAGAATAGGTTAGGTTAAAATATGTTAGGAAAATTTTTGGTTTGAATGAAACAGGTTAGTTTGATCAAGGTAAAAAATATAGCCTTGAATTTCTCCACAAGTCAAAAATACGCAATTATTGACGGCGCAAGCGAACTTGCAAATCTCTACAAAAGTCCTCCATTTCGTCCTCATTGAGAACAAAGTACACACAAAGTTTACAGAAGGAGGTGGCATATTCGCGTTCGGTATCGCCACGGTAGAGGAAACAAGATAGAAACATTTATATGGGGAAAATACATCTCCTCTTGTTCGACTAGCCAATAGAACATCTTCATTTCAAACAAACTGAATGACGTTATGTCGACATATCGTTAGGCCAATTGTGGTACCCGATTTGGGGCGAGCAGTGTTGCCAGATGCAATATGAGCGCTGCTATTGGTTTGCTGCCATGACGTCAGCATTGCCACACGGTCGACGAAAAAATATTGTTTGACCCTACCTAGTTCCTTCCATCGTGTGGTATCGCGCACTGCGTACGCCTCACAGCTCGCCCCTCCCGCTCTCCTAATCGGGTCAGGCTGCTCCGGTGCCTCGCGCGCCAGCTCCCACGGGCCCTCTTTGCCAGACTCCAATTTTCAGCGCAAAACTTTGCGGGCAATAGTCGGAATGCTGCGTTTGAGCTCCTTGCACAGGTGGAAAACTTCGCAAGCCATAGCTGGAATTGAGTGTGCAGATGGAGAACTTTCCAAGCCAGCTGTGTTTGAGCTCCTTGCACAGGTAGAAAACTTCGTAAGCCATAGCTTGAATTCTTCGTTTAAGATCATAGCACGGATGGAAAACTTTCAAAGCCGTAGCCAAAATGCTACGTTTAAGCTGGTGTAAAACTCATCAAACCGTAGGTAAAATGCTGCGTTTGAGCTCCTTACACTGATGAAAAACCCAGTAAGCCAAAGCTAGAATTCTTCGTTTGGTTTGAGCTCCTTGCACAGGTAGAAAACTTTCCAAGCCACAGCCGAAATACTGTGTTTGAGCTCCTAGCAAAAATGGAAAACTTTTCAAGCCATAGCCAAAATGCTACTTTTGAGCTCCTTGTACAAACCGCGCTGAAGCAGAGCCCATTTCAGTGTACTGTAAATTTGAACACATCACAGTTTAGCTCCACATGCAGCTCTCTTTCAGTGTGGTGGAGAACCAAAATGACACAAAATCCATTAGCCTGAGCAACAGGCAGTGTTTGGGCAGCTAACATAAAGCAGTCGTCATGCAGAACCCAATTGACTGGCTGCATGCTCCATTATTCCATTCCTTGTCATTTGGAAGACGATTATAACGCTCCATTGGGAGCGATGATGATTGAGCTGCGTATATAATGCGACTGCCACCGATGATCATCCAGCCGTGCAATGCTTCCGAAGAGCGTACTACCGACTGCCTCTCTGAAGATATACACGCACGCTCTTGATAAAAACATCATTGAAATTATGCTGGCTTTCTCAAGGGGATATAGATATATCGATTGTAACTGTTTGTAATGTAAACGAATATTTCGGTAATACGCAAATAGCTTGCCTTTCATTAGGCTGGAAAACACGCTTTGTTGGTTTTTTATCGCCTCGACGTTTCCTGTGACAACGTTCTTAACATTAAGCCTAGTTCTTCATTATTCGAGTATAAATTAAAAGTTAATATAAGCCCCCCTAGCTACAAAAAAGGGGTTCGCCAAAAAAAGAAATTGGAAGTCCTCCTTTAGTGCGAAATTAAGGAAACTGGAAATCGATGCATCTAAACCTGCGTAATGAAAGTTAGATTGAAAAAAAAGATTCAAGCGCGCTCACAGCTAGATTGGAAGTAGTTGACGTACCAAGATAAAAGTTAAAGGAGAAAGTGACAGGTGCTGAGAAAAAAGGCAGCAGTAAACCAAAAATATGGTGATTTTTAACAAAAGAAAACCTATTTTATCCTATTTAAACAAGGAGAAGGCTCACTTAACCTGCAGCACGGGTTCTAACATCTCCCCCTGGAAGTGCTAGTTTACAAACACAATAGTTGTATCTCCATGAGTGGTCTATTTAATTCTAATGGGCGTCGAAATCACCCACTGAACCGAAAGAATTGTGCTTCACTTATCAACAGTGTGCCTAAGTTAGGCAATACTTTCTTTTTTTGAAGCTCAATATAAAGTGTGTCGACGGAGTTACACATTTAATAATGAAGATAAAGTGTAGCCAGTTAATCTCACTTTTTAGCCTGAAATAATCATAGTTATATAGCCCAATTTGCACTCATGGTAGGATGGGTTGAATTTTGCAAGAATGTATGGAAACGGAAACGGAATTAATGGAAACTTCGTCAAGAGGAAATGGAAATATCGAGCCATAAATTCTTGCAAAAATTGGGCTGCACTGAGACAATTCATTCATCTCATGGTTCAATTTTATTACGCTCGATATTGCAAATTTTTGATTTATGATGCTATCAGAGGAAGGGAAGTGGTTCCTTAGGCTTGTTCTGCCATCACTTGACACGAGTGAAGTGCGTTCATTGCTTTTTTCAAAAGTGATGTATTTTCTCAGAAGCTTAATTAATTTTTTTTTGCTAGTTACGATAGTTACAAATGTAACTATTTACCGGTCCGCCTTACGTCAGATTGGATGACTTTCGCATCAAAATAAAGCCTATTAAACACAATGCTTTTCATGGTTATTTTTCACGACAAGTGTGGTATTGCGATGTTAAAATCATACCAGTAGGAAATTAAATCGTAAATTACAGCTAACATTTCATGTTAATTTGATTCGTAATTGTGTTATAGTGTTGTGTTATTATGCAGCGGCAGGCTCGTGTTGTGTAATTATATCGGGATGTACTGTCTTGTACTAGAATTATTATCACTACGGGAAAACCCACCGAGGATACGGTTACAATAATTATAGTTGTGCCAATCTGGTATACGTATGGTGTGTGTGACATGACATTACTGAAGGTATTAGTAAAGCTGGTGCTTTAAATCAAATCAAATACTTTTCTAGTAGCTGATTCTGAAAACAAGTCACAGATTTGCGTGATTTTATTTTGATTAATGTTTAATCGGAGAAAGTTGAGAATTGCGTGTAATGAGCATAACTTGGTGAGGCACTCAGTAAATGTTGTAGCTGAAAGCTTATTTGACACTTTATTTTGCCTTGGAACACTTCTTCTATTGCTCGATCTCGTTAATTGTTTGTTTTACACATATGCGGCAATAAAAACTGCGCTGTTGAATTTCTCCATCACGTAGTTGAATGTGTGCTTCCAGAAATGTGGACCAAAATTGCTGGCCGTTTCTATGTATGAACACGCTGCCAAAATACTCATGGTAATTTACCAGGAGAAATTATTCATGCAAGTAAAAGCTCCTAAAACGCGATTAAAAAATCGAATAAGTTGCTTTCATGATGAATACATTCACACTAATTAATTTGAACTGTGCTCAAGTTCTTCAAAACCATGAAGTCGAAAACTCAGTTACAAGCTCCAGTTGCGCTGCAATCCTGGTGGTAATCCAGCATTCAAAGGGCAAATAAATTATTCATAGCAGATGGTTCTTGATGTTTTGTTCATTGCAAGGAATGTGGCGTTGCTGAACATGAAGGCCTATGCCGCGACATCATTTATGATAATGTTGAATCATAATTAACGCGTATTTTGGTCTTTGCAATTAAGTAAATAAATAAAACTCACTAAATTTTTGAGCATCAACAATATGTTTGATAGCTGCAATCAGGAAACTTAGTACTGATTTTTATGGTATCATATTCATGTAATTTACTTTGGGTGCTTTTTGGTCGAGACTAATGTGTATTTTCTCCATTGCTCTTAAATTAATGCATAAATAGAGTAGGTGTTTTGAGGGTCATCAATATTTTTGATAGAGTATTTAGGAAAGGTAAATAATAATCTTTAGAGTAGCATATACATGAAATTTACTACGTACGCTCTTCAGACACTTTGAATGAATGATACCTACAGTAAAAACTTTTCATAAAATACTTCTAGCTACTAACTCTTTAAGTTACGTTGTGGAGGAAGTATTAAGAGTTGAGTATTTTTTGGAAAAAAATTAGCTTAGCAGAATTTTTGAAAACGTCGAACAACGAATTTCCAGAGTTCCAAATTCGATAAGGTGTACATCTAATCCAGTCTAACTTTTTCGCCGGAGCATGCATGTTTTTCGCCACCTTAGCGATTTAATTACTTGGGTGGCGAAAAGTATGCATGCGGGCGGCGAAAAAGTTAGATTGGGTGAGAGAGCAAAAATGATATAACGATATTGTTGTCGTACAAGCCCATATTAACCGATTTAGGGACCAAGATAAGCAGGTGTTATGGTGATTTATTTTCGAACATTTGTTTATTCAATCATGAGGCAGCAATATTTGTGCATTTCTTATAAGGGATTTAGAGAACTCATGATTATGTCTTCATCTACAAGCATTTAAAACATCCATGCATTTGCCAGTATATTGTCTACTTCGAATTAACGTGCATACAATGATGAATATCCGGTACATTACCGAACTCTACACAGTATCTTTTTATCATTTCATGGTATTCCGACGAAACAGCTTATGTTAACTCCGCAGTTTCCCAAGTAGTTAACTCACCCTTGAATTTGTTGCTTTTGCTGCTCCTTTCCTGAGAGAAAGTTTGCTCCGTTAACCATCACCATCATGTACAGGTAAATCTGTTAAGAGCCAATAGTCATATGTCTTCTACGTTTAAGCAAATAATAATAAATACTATAACATGAGCCGTATCCGTCTGTCTGTACGAAGCCAGCCTGCAGTGTGTGATGAGCGTATCTGTGATACAAGCTCGGCCTCATCAACTCTCGAGAGATTGAATTTTTTATTTCTTATGGCCTTTCTTTCTTCAAATAAAGTGGGTGGACTAGTAAATATAAAACGCCATCATTAAATGCAGTCATAGAAGTAAATTCTGAGCTTCAACTTTGAACCACTGATGTTGTGACACAGCTATTTCAACATGTTGACACCAGATAATTTGATGACGCGACAACACTTTACTACAACTACGAGAACTGTACAAGTGTGTGGTCAGCCAGCTCCCATCAAGACCGAAGACGCTTTAAGGTAAAGAGGATGAGGCAGTTTAGAGGCGGCCAAAGTGTCCCACTTTAGACCTCCTTGATTTTGAAGCCTCGGACGCTTTTATGAAGGCACTTTACGAGCGAAGAAGAATCACGAGAAAGGCGGCGATGAGCACGTTTCTTCATTATTTATTTCATGAACACCGTTTCCAGTCACTTGTGCTTGAGAATCTCACGTCTCTTGAAGGTTAACACCAGTGGAATCCTTAGAATTTGAACGCTTCACAATACTTAAATGAGGGTTCCATTATCACATCTGCGAACTCTTTCTTCAAGCTTTACTTTATTCCGACCAGAAAATAACATTTTAATGCTATTCAGGGTATGAATATGACCAGGGTGTTCAAACAATGAGGAAAAATGTGTTGACGATTTCCCACAGCAGCAAATGAAATGTGAAAAGTATCAAAAGTTTCGTGTATTAATTTTTCACAAATCGTCAAATAGTTTCTTAGATTTCTACTTGGACATCCAAATTGTATTTGGATAAAATGAGACACGATTTGAACATTAGAACAAACCGAACGATTACGATTTCTATGAAAAATAAAGCAACATAAAAGATGACAGCCACAGCGCGAAAAAACATAGAAACATGTAGTTATATTTTACATAATGATCTCAGATCAAGCATTTAATTGTGATGTTAAAATGAAGGGTTAATTAGAACTTAGAAAAGAGCTTCAATGAAAGTCAAACAATTGTAATGAATAACGTATCGCTTTCCTGGCTCTCTGATACGTTTCAATTCGGTTCTATTATAGCACTCTACCAAATGAAGAATCTACATTTTTCGAACAGAAAACGATTTTTTTTTCAAAACACGCTCTCAAATGCAGTTGTCGAATGAAATGAATTTTGCTCCTGAATCTATCGCAGGCACGGAAAACTGTATTGTGGAAATCGAAATAATGGTTCAAAATCTGTGATAAATCATGAACATCATCCCGCACGGAAACTTGAACTTCAAAGCAACAAGATAAACCACCAATTGCAATCTCGAAAGCGAAGTCACAAGACTGCGACCGTCACAAGAAAGTTACAATGTCTCGTTTTGAGGTCATGTTTCGAAATCAAAATGGGCAATTTGGGTTGTGGAGCTCAAGCGCAGAATACTGTGATGCGCATCTCTGGCTGCATGTAAATAGTATGTACATTTTAGGAGCAAAGGCAGGGAAGATTCGCGCGTATCCTGCTTACGGCTCAGCCCTGACGACATGTTTAGTGCGGCTGCTGAGCAATGCATGGGGCCATTTGGCTGCGTAATCCACTGCTTCAAGATATGGCCTCAGAGCTCCTATACGAGGCCTCAAGGACGCTCTCTGCCTTTTCAATAGCTCCCCTTTAACTTTAATTCGTTTGTGATTATCCTTGCATGCTCCTAAGGCCTCAGATTCTGGGCCACTGGTTGAATAATGGAATATTTTTCCTTTTAACTTCTGTGATTTAAAGATGCTCTTCAGTTTGTTAAACTATAGGGGTATTTTGACTGACTGTGAAATATTTTAATGAGAGACCTGACCACGTGTGAGCCATTGGGTCAGGTTACTGATACAGTTAATGTTTGAAAAATATTCTTCCTAAAATGGAGACTTATTACACATTGGGTCCAGAACAGCATTCTGGGATGTTAAAATTTTTCTACTTTTTTGCTTAACGCATGGCGTTGAATAAAACTCTGTGTTATAACTGAACGTATCAGTGACACGCAAGCAAACATACACCAACAAGCAGCCCAAGAAAACGATCAGAGCTCCAAAAGTAAGTAGACATACAGCGTGCGATAACGTTCAGGCCACACGTATTTTGAACTCAGAACAGAATTCGCGCAGACAACGCCAGCTGTGGCTCGGTTTAATTGCATGGCCGTCACCGGAGGCTCCCTTACGCATCATGACCTTAAGTCTGCTGGATGTTCTCTATTTAATGGCTAGAACACCACTCTTTCACGACGCTGTGACGCTTCTTCCTTAATATTAGAGCCGCAGCGAGTCCATGACAAGGCGTAATATTGCGGCATCCACAATGTAGCTGTGGGATTAAGTAGCGCTTCGCATGCAACGCCGACGGCAGCGGCAAATTGCAGGCCCGCAAACTGAATTGGTTCGTGTGCATTTTTGAAAAACCATGAGTATATCTCTAGGATGCATGGTGGTGATAGAGTCGATGTATTAAAAATTTGTTCAAGTGTTATCATACGCTTCTACAGTAATTTCAGAATATGGGTTTCCATTTTAACAGCGCGATTACCTGTAGAACTTGCTGGAAAACAAAACTCTAACGCGATAGAAGCTTCTTCAGGTGTCATCATATCATACACTTTTGCAGATATTTCGTATTCTAGATTTCCGCTTTTATGACGCGATCACTTGCACAGCTTATTGGAAAAAGGGTTGCATTTGTCATCTGTAAACAAAACTCTAATACGATAGAAGCTTCTTCAGGTGTCATCATAACTTCTGCTGATTTTTCGTGTTCTGTATTTCCGCTTTTATAATGCGATCACTTGCAGAGCTTACTAGAAAAAGGGTTGCGTTTGTCATCTGCAACAACTCAAAAATTCCCGATGATGTGTGACATTTGAAGTTTTCTCACACACTCCATGAAGTGACAGTAAGGTTACTTGTTGATGCATAGTGGAGAGGAAAGATTAGGTTAAGGCAGTCAATTTAAGGTATTAAAAAATTAACTTGCTATTCAATAAAAATATCAGTGTTTAGATAAGATCAGGACTGGTGCCGGGAGTGCGCTGAAATTTTCAAACTTTTCAGGAAAATGCACGCTCATTATATTATAAAATTAAATTAGTTTGTTATATTCAATCATCACTACGGGATTTTGCATGATCGCTGATGACAGTGAGCATTTGCTTAGATACTGACCTATTCAACAAACTTACCCCCTGCATAGGTAAAAAATTCTTTACAGCAAACTTCAAATGCCACCGAGTACAAAAAATAAAAACGACTATAAAATAGAAAAGATGAGTGCTTAGCCAACAAAGTTATTAAACAGTTTGATGAATACGACTTGGAAGCTTTTTAGATGCATTGAATTTTTTTCGATGCATCGAAGTTCGTTAGCATGGATTCGAAGCTAGGATGTTGGAAAACGAAGACAGCCCAGGGCTTGCGGTGAAGATCGAAGATTGCGCTGGGGTGCAAGGTAACAAAAGCGAGTGGTTTGTTAGGAATGCAATTGGACTAAAGTTTAAGCGAGCGTGCAGCGTTACACAATTGAAATGCAGCTCTAAGCCTCGAAAGTGTCGCAGCGTCAATAAAGAAGCAGTAAACGGGAATTGAAGTTTTTACTGCAGCCGCAGCTTGCGAATGATGCTGGTTGGGGCGACGATGTGGATTGTACGTCCAAAGTTGGGCAGAGAAGAACTCAAACTCTATCGAATAGTGATTGAGATGGATTCCATCATTGATTACACTGATCACTTAGGGTACGGAGGGCACCATTACATTCGAATGGGAATATCCGAGAGGAAATCTCAGCTGACAATAAAAGGAGATGATGTTCATACCCTCACGCGTCATGTGTGAAGTCGAAGACAACAAAAGAATTCCGTTAGTTCAACTTTTTTAAGAACCGTATGGAGCTTTAAAGACTCGCTTAGAGATCAACATCGGAAATATTGAGACTGTAGCTTTAAACCTCTGGTGAAAATGTGAGTCAACTGCAGTAAGAGTCTTTAGTCTGTCCAATGGTTATTTTTGCTCTGATTTATACTTTAAAAACAGCTGCAACATCAGCGAAACCTGATATACTGGAACATAGCAGCAATCATAGTCTGCAATAAGCACTAATATTTTCCCCAGAGTGTTTATCCATTTTAGTACGAGAAATGAAAGCCGCTTTATTCGCTGAAATGTCCGAGGAATAGTGTAGAAATGGGCCAGTACAACAAGCCTTGAAACTCATGTGTTAATAAAAATGTCATCGGGTGTGAGAACAATGTTTCAAATCACAGTATTTAGACAAGCAAAATTTTATATTCACCATACTGTCAAGGAGTATTTCCTTTTGGTCCTGCATTGACGCTTTTTATAGTGGACGTAAGAAATTAGGTTCAAGCGTAAAAAAAACAATTTTCAGATGAATTTAAAAAATGAGAACCGATTTAACATATATAGATATAATTCGCAAATTACATAGTGTACAAAAATGCCGTTCATCACGAACCGTTGCTGTGAACAATTTTAAAAAATTTGCACAATGTTTAAAGTAAAATATAATTTCAAAACTGTGTTGTGAATTCGGTTTGACAGTTGGATGTTAAAAATAAAAACAGAGTAAAATTATACATCTTCCAAAAAAGATATTCTTATCATTCATTTCCCTCACTGGACTAGAAATTATTCAATTCAGCTTTATTTTTGTCCACATTTGCATCAAGTTTTATCTAACTCCTTCGATACGTACTTTAAGGCTGCATTTATTTATAGGACTCGCCTAATCCGCGCTTAATAGGCGATAAAACCCTTAAATGCACTCATGCTTTGATGAATATTATCGCGAAACCGAACAATCAAGACCTGCTGATCTCAAAATGTCTGAAATTTGTTAAAAAATCAAAATGATCTAAGCTGGCCCTTCACAGTGATGAAGTGTTCTCTCTTCAGAAACACCGGTAAAGAAATTCTCAGCAAGAGAACGAATGTGCATGGAGTCTGGAGGTTACAATAACTCATCTCTTATTATAAAATACTTCTGGCAACTTATCATAAAATACATAGTTATCTAGCAACTTATCTCGAGGGCTACGCACTAGTTGTACGGTTTGGTCAAAAGTATGCAGAACTTTATAATATACGTGGACTCTCACCAGATGTGCCAGTATAGTTAAGAAAAGAAACGTTAGTGAAGCTTTAAAGAAATTACTTCTTAAGACAGGAGAAAGAATCGAGAAATAACTCGCCGAGTTTACAAAATTAGAGACACTCGTCTCGGCCCTCACGTACATATGCAGGACGTCAACTCCACTTGTGAGCGGCAACGAATTTTCTCAAGAAATATTCTGAACATATTCGGTAAGTCACGTATGTACCGACGCACAGACAAATTCATAGTTACCAGTTGCTTCCCAAAGTTGCGTTTGATCTCATTTGCTTTCAGTCATAATTTAAAGCATAATTTAAAAGTATTTGTAATGAATAATGAAGATTTCATTGTGTATTTAGTTCCCAACGAGTCCTTACTTAGTTATGTTGTGTGTAAATGAGAAATGTTTTACTGTCGCGATAATCAACTGATTTTTACAAAGAACGTTGAATACTAGCTTGTCGTTGTGCTCAACTGCTTCTCGGATAATTTTACACTCAAAATATAAATTCAAGCTTTACTGTTCTGAAATTGCGTTGTTTATATCGTGAAATTAGTGACGAACGTATTTATAGTACCTGCAGAATGATTCAGATAAAGATTCCATGGTTGTTTCAGCGTTTTTCATCGTTTATAATAAGAGCACTGTTATTGAACATGATTAAAAGATGCAATGAAACACTTGAGCTCTATAGATGCTGTAGTATTAGTTTAATTTCACATTATGTCGACAAAGGAATTTAAAGGAAAAAAGGGTCTACTCTCTTGATACCGGATACATCAAAAAACTTTTTACTACTTTTGCCCTGAAAATTTCTTCCGGTTGTTAGGACAACACAGAGAAAACTAAATTCCCAATCAGTTACACTAGCTTGAACCCAATTTTTTTAATTTATTCTCTTCAGACATAATTTGAAGATATTTGAAAGTTGCATTGCCAGAAAAAACGATGCATGTTTTTTATTGTTAGATTACGTGTCTACATATATATATATATATGTATGTTAACACTTGGTATAAAAGAGCTATGCACAAATAAAAGATAATAAAATATACTGATAATAAAAGCACACTTGCCCTAAAGTATAATTTCACCCCTCCAGCTTACTTTTTCTGAATGAACGTAAATGCAGACGTTGTCGGGGAACTCGGCTGTGCACAGCCATTACAATTGACCGAGAAATTTACAAAGGTTTCACAAAACTCTCCACGTATAATTTCGTGAAATTGATGCAAATTTAAGAACTTCTACAGTACGAAGAAGTGCCAGAAAAAGAAGGGATAAGGATTGCAGAGACAGAATGTGATCAAACGAACGTGTGTGCGGAACCATGCACCATCTTGCAAGATGGCCAGACCTTCCCGTCCGTCGTGTAGCGTGCCAACAAAAGAAGGAAAGCTCGGCTTCTGATTCTGGAGAACGCGAGTTTGCAATAGATCCTGTTTAGGAGTTTCTCATTTTGTTTTAGGCCAAGCCGACAGCCCAAGAGACGTGTTGCTACAACAGTTCAAGCTATAGCAGCTCAGGACAGAATAACGGAGTAAAGAACGCTGACCTTACGAAGTTGAAATAGAGTTGCACCCAGAGTTGCTATACCTAACAAGAATTTCAGTTCTGTGGTAGCTGTCATATTGTGTTTGACACCAGACTTACGTTCTTACACATCAGTATTGTTGATACCACGACTTATTGATACCACGTCAAATTGTATTTGATACAAGACTTACTTTCCTGCCTATCGGTATTACTGATACCACGATACTAAGTCGTATTGTATTTGGAGGGCAAATATGCTGAGTGTCCAAACCCAAAAATCAGAGGTCAAAACTGGAGAGTGGATTAGTGATAATTTTATCTCATAGCGGCGTAGATGTCTTTCAGGCAGAGTGACCTGGTTTCTAGTTCAGCTCCTAGTTAGTAACTTGGCTAAGAAAAGCCAGTTTGGCAACTCTGCAATGAACGTGGTACCACGCCTCTAACTTGAGTATCCTAAAATTCTGTGTTTTGTGGGTTTAGACACTCTGCATATTTGCCCTCCATTTGATATAAGACTCACTTTCTTACTTATCTGTATCATTGATACCACGCCTTTGCCCTATGAAACACACGTACAGTATTAAGTTATAGTTAACCTTAATGAGTAACGGGAGCTCGGAATCTATGCACAAGGTGTGTTCCCGCACAGGATACCTTACGTGTAAAAACAGTAATTTAGGAGGGAACGTTATGAAACATGATAATAATTGAAGAAGAGAATCACAGGTGCTGAAAAACAGGGAAGCAGCGAACCGAAAAAAGATGGTCTTTAACAAAAAAAAACAAAAAAAAAAACATATTTTATTTCAACAAAAAGAAGGCCTACCTAACTCTCAGCTCAGGACCTCACATTTTCCCCCTAGAAGAGCTAATTTTCATAGATGCAATAGTTGTCTTCTTCTGAGAGGAGTAATTTGGAAATAGAATAGTGCCCTGATGAACATTATTTTGAGTCCTAAAATCAAAAAATTGGTCAGCGATGTTATAATGGTGGGTCAGAGGCTCACATCTACGTGGAATTAGTACACCTGGGTGAGTAGGCATCGAAGACTTGATATTACTGGGGAAAAAATTGTTCAAAATTAAGAGGGTACGTGCACATATATACTTTAGGGATGAAACGCTTCAAATCAAAGGCATGCTCGCTTTTTCCAAAACACTTTCGTCTCTCATATTTATTGATCTGTCAAAAACAGTGTAGAGAAATACATGTGTGTAACGATGGTGGAAGTTTCACCAACTTGGCTCGTTATTCGTTATCTTCCTTCGCACAAAGTTCCGTTCCGATCATAAATTTTCATGTTCTTTTCTGCCCTGGCTCGATATATATTTTGTGCTTTTATTTTGGTGCTAGTATTGAGACTTGACTTTTTGCCACTTAACAGCTCGACACAACCTCCTCCAAATGCAGGTCTTCGTTCGAGGTTCTAAGCTCCTCTCTTCTCTCCGTCATCACCAACAGCTCTAAAATGTTTTTTATCGACACAGTTCCCAGCTACAAGCTCTAACTTTACTTAGTGTGAGCCTCTTCTTTCACTAGCATGGCCGGCAGGTTTTGAGATAGCACACAAACATACACAATAACGCTTCCTTCACGGGCACTAACTCGCTTTTTATTGTAGGATAGCATCTCTCCAGCTTGCGTCTTATTGCTCAAATCACTCTCAGCACTAGAAAGACTGAAGGCTCAAAGAATTTGTTGCTCCCACAAAAATATATTTCTTGTCTTTTCCATCGCTTGTCAGAACTAAATTCCTGCTGGTAGTGTGGTCAAGATCGGATTTATAATTGTACATAAATTGTTAATACTGTACACGCACACACACTAAAACGGGCTTTTTGATGATTCCGTGGTCAAACTTGGCCATCAAAACATTGGTAATTCCATCCTTTAATACATTTTTTAAGAAGCGTTTCAAAAATGAAAGCAAAATTATCCCTAAAATTTAAAAAAGCCTTACGTCTTCAACACTTGCGAAAATCGCCAATACTCCTTGAGAGTCTAAAAACAGCGCATTATTGTTATCACAATTATTTTTCATTTTATTATATATATTGCATGTAGGGTTTTTCCCCCGAAGATGCTGCAATGTCGTTCCATCAGTAAATTTAAAGCTTTTCATTTCGTTCTCTTCGCGTAGTTTCATTCTCATTTCTGCTACAGCCGTGAGCAAAACAGTTGTAGGTAACGGAAAATTTCTGCGAAATATGTCTTCCAAAGTTGTGAAAAATGGAGTACAGGGATCAAGTCAAAATTTCCCGGGAAAAAGAGCATCTACTCGTAATGTCTAAAGATGATATTCATAAGTAAAATATTAGTTGCTTCTAGGGTGTCAACATCTGATAGTAGCTTACAAAAATTAGGTCGAGGGTTAAAAATTTTACGATGATATTAGTGATACATTTATTCACAACTAAAGTAATTTTCAAGCGTTTCAACGCTCGTTTGCAGACCGTCGAAGAAAGAATTGTGACGTCATTAGTGCCTGGAAATATTCTGAAAAATAGCTCTAAACATTGAAAACTACCACATTAAAATGCGCTTCGAACGTGACTCTTTTTTTACCACATTTGTCTTTGTAATTTATGTCATTGAACATCTTAGGAATAATATTTTTCAATTCCTCACTTATTTACATGCTGACTAGAGTATGACCTCTATTTAATGTTGGGATTTCAACTTTCCGTATCGGAATCACTAGTTTTATCCACACACTTTGGCTGTCACTAAATGTAGCTGATATTTTGATTTATGGCAATTGCAATAGAGTAGACGAAGTTTTTGTGTGTATAGAATATGTTATAGGTGTAAAATAGCTTCACCGCTGTTGAGTACAAAATTTTTGGCGTGACATCATAATTACCTAGAATAGGAACTGTGGCTTGCACGGTTTCGGGCGTCTCTTGGTGAAACATTTTCTGCGTTGTCTAATTTGCAAACCCAGTCTTTTTGAGCTGCCCGGAGCTCCGCAAATTGCTACGCTGAAAGGATCCTTTTTTTGCAGAGCTGATAAAAATTCGTGAGATTTAGATTCTGCCAAACTAGGTACAAAATCTCGCTAGCACTAGCAAAAATTTTGATCCAATTATTCTCGCTCAAGTAAAGTTTGAGTGCTTCATTTCTCACGAGTTTTGAAGAACTGTGAATATTTTTCCTTCCGTGATAAACCTAAGGAAATATTCTTCTGATTAAGGCTGAAGTAAAAGTTGGGTTCAGTAGGTTTTTGTCAACCTTGTACTTCAAAAGTTAGTCGGAAACTAGCGACACAAGTTTTGATCGGACGTATCGCAAGCTTATCCTCTTACTCGTTTCTATTGATGCATCAAATTTGAGTGCCTTGGCTCCAAGTTACAATTAGAGAGGAGTTAAAGTGTCCTTTAAAAGTGAGTGTGTACGAATACAAGGAGAGTTTACTTTAAATACGATATTTTAGCCCGTAAGAGCAGCGCTTCATGCATCAAATTTGCATAGCTTGGATTAACTTAGAATTAAAGCTCAAATTAACTGTCTTGATTTTACGAGGAGAATTTGTAAAGCTGAATTTGAAGGTTAGAGTAAAGAATGGCGTTACAGCATTCCACCATTACTCTTCATGAATAAAATTCGCAAGGTTGGCTTCAAGTTAGAATTAGCGCGTGGGAAAACTATCCTGTGTCTTCATTAAAAATTTGTACAACTAAAATGCTTGGTTCGAAGACAGATAGAGCTCCACGCGCAGCGTACAAGTTACGCTTTGAGTCGAGAATGAAAGCAAGCTTCATCAGTTAGCGCACGCAATTTTCCAGGATGTCGTATACGAAACGAGCAAACTTGTTGACTGATGGACCATGGGGATCGAAGCGAAAGATATGCAGTCGACCTTGGTGTCATGCACCATTTAACGCGATCCACTACTCTTACGAATGAAAATTACTCCCAGTCATACAGTCAATGCAATGTTTGATTCAATATTCAAATTATGCATACACGAGAACTACTAAGACAAATTTATTTCCGTCTAAATTGAGCATCGCATAAGATAATATCGCATAATTGAAGGGTCGACTTGAGAGAATAAAATTTGTCTGGTAAATCTTCACGTGCTATGTTTGTGTAAATATATTCCTAAAATAGTAAAGGGAATGAGTTTGACTTTTTACCTCATCTCAGTACTTCCGTCCAACTAGTTAGTTCCACACCAGAGAGAGAGCCCGTTTCAATAAAGAACAGTTTCATCACTGCTGCTCTGTTTCTGTGAGCTACGAATACAATGCATTATAAAATATTTGTTCAGTATCAAGCCAGGATGGCACTTTGTGATGCACAAAGTGACGATCAGAGACGCGCAGTTAGAAAGCGTCAACAAATTTCAATTATGATTTTTTTATCCCATAAGAAAACTATTCAAATATACCATAATTTGAACTGCATCTTGTGTAAAGTTACAGTTACGAGCGCAAAAGAACGAGCAAGCCCATACTTATAATGCTTATAACTTAATTACAGAAATTCTCCCGTTTCATCATCGTCTAAATTATGATGTTTTACTTCAGATCTCTCTGTCTCTTCAGAGTTCCAGGAAAACTAATAAGTTTTGCCATTCAGGAATGCAAATTGACTTGCCTAAGTTCACGTTTCAGGGATTTAAGCATGAAATCGAATGCAACCCATGATAATTGCTGTATTACGGCTGTAAGGAATCAAACCACGGTCTCTGATAATTGGACCATCAGAACGAAGATTTCATTTCAGCAAGCCGCGTGATGTGTTCTATTAAATCTCTAGTTCATTTTGGTCATTTTCTCCGTTATTAACTCTTTATAATTAAGCAATCAAATGTTCAGAACGCAGCGGATTACTGATGGAAAAAGTCAGCTCTGGGATTGACGAGCTTTCTCCAATTCGTGCTCACGCTTATATGAGTCCAATAAAGAGATCATACGCTTCTCAGATTTGCGTGGACTGTTGAAATGATTTGATTGTGTGGATTTTTTTATTTTCCATCGGATATTTTTACCACGCAGAGAGGAGCAAGAACTTGGGACAAAAGACTTCCTATCGATATATATACTGGAAAATTAATCCATCAGCTGACAAGCTCGTAAATCATGATAAATTTCTCCTTGAATTTAATTTTGAAAGTATGCATAATAAATTTCAATTATAAAAGTTCAACTTGTTACTTCAGCTACATATGAAATAAAACTTAGAGTCGCCTAAATGAAAATATTTCAAAAAGATGTCGTTCGGAAAAGAATGGTAAAATAAAACAACCATCTGGTTAATTTAGAATAAAACATACACAACAATGATATAGTATTATTTCCAGTTAGTTTCTGCGAACAGCTCGTGAACATTGTTTTACATCTCAGAAGATCCTCTATAATTATGTATATCTAACTATTAAGTAGTGCTTCGATGAACTTCTTTGATATGATCTAGCCTTCCGGAACCATGCATTCTAGGAATTTCTATCCATTTGTCAGTTATTTCTGAAGTCAATTTCTTATGATTTTCAGGCATTACTCTCATGCTAGCGCAGGGCATCCTCATGAGAGCTAGTTCGGTCTTTACCGAGGCAAAGTTGATTAAAAGAAGCCTTTTCGAGTTCAGATCCCTGTCCTCCTAGCATTATAAGAGCGTTTTTGAGACGTGCATTCATGCGACATGCACTAAAAGAATTTGTGAATAAATAAAATTTTTAGCCCCATTGTGATCTTAGACCATGAATTTTGAAAATCAATTTCTTCTTACGTGGTTGGAGGTAAGAATTTCTTTTTATGAAAATTATTTTTAAGTACGGAAATAATTTCTTTGAGAAGAGGGTAAAATCTCTTTCATGTCAGCCAAAAAATACCAAAATATCTAAATTAGCAATGTTTTAACTTGTACGAGTTACTCATCACAAGGCACGAAATATAAAAAAACAATTTTTGGAAGAGCTTCCTGAATTTCTCATTCGGTGCACAAAAATGATATTTAATGAACGCTGAAGCATAAATTCAATTGTCAACAATTGGTCGGCCGCAGCAAAAAAAAATCTCTGCAACAGACGCAAGAAAATTTATTTTATAACATGAATAAATGACTGCATAAAAACATAATTTTTGGCTATCGAATACTGCAAACAATCTGCACACTGTCTCTAATATTGAGGACATTGGGCCTCGTAGAGAATAATATGACTTGGTCTGCATTGAAATGAAGAACTGAAGGCCAACCTCACTTCGAAATTTCTTGGCACTCTAGGTAGATGCGGCAGATCTTTTGCTGCAAAATGTCTGGGCTAGCAAGAGCAGGCAGATCTTTCGCTGTAAAATGTCTGGGCTCTGAAGATGAGGCAGATCTTTCGCAGCAAAATATCTGGGCGCTGAAGACGGGGCAGATCTTTCACTGTAAAATGTCTGGGCGCTGAAGACGGGGCAGATCTTTCGCTGCAAAATGTCTGGGCGCTGAAGACGGGCCAGATCTTTAGCTGTAAAATGTCTGGGCGCTGACGACGGGGCAGATCTTTCACTGTAAAATGTCTGGGCGCTGAAGACGGGTCAGATCTTTAGCTGTAAAATGTCTGGGCGCTGAAGACGGGGCAGATCTTTCACTGTAAAATGTCTGGGCGCTGAAGACGGGGCAGATCTTTCGCTGCAAAATATCTGGGCGCTGAAGACGGGGCAGATCTTTCGCTGCAAAATATCTGGGCGCTGAAGACGGGGCAGATCTTTCGCTGTAAAATGTCTGGGCGCTGAAGACGGGGCAGATCTTTCGGTGCAAAATATTTGGGCGCTGAAGGCGGGGCAGATCTTTCGCTGTAAAATGTCTGGGCCCTGAAGACAGGGCAGATCTTTAGCTGTAAAATGTCTGGGTGCTGAAGACGGGGCAGATCTTTCGCTGTAAAATGTCTGGGCGCTGAAGACGGGGCAGATCTTTCGCTGCAAAATGTCTGGGCGCTGAAGACGGGGCAGATCTTTCGCTGCAAAATATCTGGGCGCTGAAGACGGGGCAGATCTTTCGCTGTAAAATGTCTGGGCGCTGAAGACAGGGCAGATCCTTAGCTGTAAAATGTCTGGGTGCTGAAGGCGGGGCAGATCTTTCGCTGCAAAATATCTGGGCGCTGAAGACGGGGCAGATCTTCCGCTGTAAAATGTCTGGGCGCTCAAGACGCGGCAGATCTTTCGCTGTAAAATGTCTGGGCGCTGAAGACGGGGCAGATCTTTCGCTGCAAAATATCTGGGCGCTGAAGACGGGGCAGATCTTTCGCTGTAAAATGTCTGGGCGCTGAAGACAGGGCAGATCTTTAGCTGTAAAATGTCTAAGCGCTGAAGACGGGGCAGATCTTTCGCCTAAAATGTCTGGGCGCTGAAGACAGGGCAGATCTTTCGCTGCAAAATGTCTGAGCGCTGAAGACGGGGCGGATCTTGAGTTTTGCACCTAAAAATAGAAAGAGTGAGCCGGGAGACTTGCGTTTGATATTGCCCAGCCCCAATATTTGCTCAGGCCCACGGAGAGTGATACAGGCTGCTCGCCGGATAATTCTGAACGCAATTTGGTGATTTCCTTAGAGTATAAAGAGCTGCTGGCTTCAAGGCTCTTGCATGAAACATGAACGGTTCCTTCATTACACATCAAACAATCGCCGCTATCGTGAGGCACACAATGTTTCCAGGTGTTGTGTTCCTACTTTAATGCTGCCTCACGTTAAATCTGTCGTTATTGCCTCTCTCCAAAAGTCACGTTCAATTAAGATTTTGGAAAAAAATAAATAAATGGAGTGTCAGTTCGTGTGTGCGCAGAGAGTCCTGGTTTGTTAGCGCCAAATGTTCAGTGGACAGATTGTAGTGAGCAGTTTTTAATTCAATGTCACATTTAACACTTTAGTTCCTATATACAGTTTATCCCACAAAAACCAGACCCGAATATTTATTTTCCCGTATCAGTAATACCATCATAACAGTAATACGTTTTTTTGATTGGGTAATTTTGAAAGAAATTGAATGCTTATGGTGTTTTTTCTGATGGTATTACTAATACGGGAAAATAAATACTCGGTTCAGGTTTTTGCTGGACATACTGTATATGAGTGATAAGTAAGTGTGATATCATCATTAACTTCCATTATTACATCATTACCTACTACATACGGTATATCTCTCTAGGCGTCATCGGCGCAGCTCACACAATCAGGAGTAAACATATTAACGTTCACGCAAAGCGTACGAGCTTGGTAGAGTTTTCTAGCTACTCTATGTCTAGTACAAAATAAAAAATATTATATATTACGAAAACACATACTTCGTTCTAGTTGAACATTATGTACATTATATCCATACTTTTCCTTGGGATTGGGATATTGCAAGCTATATTGCAAATCACTGCACCCCATTTCAATAAAAACATCATATGTGGAACAGCAGCTAAGAGCAATTTCATACTGCTTAAATTGCTTGCACTATTCGCAGTTCCTGATCGTTAGTAAGAGCAGGGCAAAAATTAAACCTACATCAACATTGTTAACGCTATTACGCATGGCATTTTTCGAAGCATATGTAATGGGTCATGGTCGCTGCCTCTCGCAATATTCCATCAAAAGCAGGTTTGGGCGATCGTAACGTTCCATTATTGGTGTAATTAGGCAGCGCTAACTGGACCGTAACGCTGAGCGCGCTCCACTCGATATCCTGTCTTAACTACCACGTCTACGCTCATACGTTTGAGTTACATTCCCTCCCTGCTTGCCAATGAATCGTTTATTTCCATTGCAAGCTTTGATCATAGTTTGGAATTGGGGGTTCAGCATTTATGGTGCATTATTGCTCAACTGTGTATGAATCTAGTAAGATGAAACTGCGTTAAAATTAAAAACAAGTGTAAGCATCTTTTCTGACAGCATTTCAGGGAGCAAAAATTCATCTACTTGAATATAGTTGAAGCTTATTTTCATTTATTTAGCTTTTTGGGATCGAGAATTCAGTTTAGGATCGTTTACACTAAAAATTATTCCTTCTAAGCAGACTATTTTTTTGAAATAAGTATAAATGTTTAGAAATCGACCGAATATTCGTATTTACTTAGTCAGTAGGTAAACAACTGTAGTTACATGGCTGTAAGTAAATATCTGTTAGTATTTGGTCAGCAATCAACTGTCAAGAGTATTTGATGTACGAGCTTGAAGATAATCGCGAGCATTTGCGGGAAATGCAAAACTAAGCTAAGACGAAGCAACAGAAGCCACAGAATTGATATGGAGTCTCCGATAACTGTTTACTCAGCACCATCAAGTACTTTACAGAGCACTAAACTATAGAAAGTTTACCGAGGAAACAATCACTGGAGCACTCAGCCACCAAATTATGTGCCTTCAGAGCAGCTGTGTTACCAAAGTCCACTTTTTTTGGCTAAAATCTTCAAGTTTGCGTTATTACGGCACGGAAAATTAGCTATAAAGACAATGTGGAACTGGGCAAGAAAACAGAATTGTTTAATGCATAGTGCGTTTCAACGGCCAAATTTCATCTGCAAAATATCAAATTTGAGGATTTTGCCAAGAAAAAACGCCAGTCTGGTGGTCCGGGGGAGGACCACCGAAGCTTTGCTCAGCCGCTTGCTTTCCCTCGCGTCTCACTGGTCAGAAATTGTGGTTTTATTTTTACCAATACAGTATTTCTGATACAGTTTTTCAACCAATGAAGTAAATATTTTTGAATAGAATGTAATTTTAGCAGTACAAGAATCTACCTACATTGGGTGGTTACTGGTCACTTATACTTTCGAGTTTTGAAATAAAATTCTCCGTGAATGTACTCGTGCATGTGCGTAATAATGCACACACACGGTGACAGCCGTTCGATCGAAGCTGTGTACATTTCAGGGGTTGTGAACTCATTTGATTGATTGATAATAAATTAGTCTTGGCCTTTACCGCAACAAAGATGTTCAAAGAGAGGAAAGATGAAAGCCCCATTTAGTATGGAATTAAGGAAACGTGGAATCTCTGCACAAAGGGTGTTCTCTCAAAGGATCCCGTGCGCATAGAAACAGTCAGATGAGAAGGAAGGTTACGAAACAGGATAAAAGTTGAAAAAAAAGTAAGAGGTGCTGAAAAACGGTACAGCAGTGAACTGAAAAAAAGATGGTCCTTAACAAAATAATAGACATTTTATTTCAACAAAAAGAAGGCCTACCTAACACTCAGCTCAGGACCTCACATTTTCCCCCTGGGAGTGCTAATTCCCATAAATGCAATAGTTGTATTTCCCAGAGGGAATCTGAACTCATTTTTAATGGTTACTGAACACATCACTAACCTTATTCGCTGAACATGTTCATCATTGCAGAGGAGTTCTTACGCAAACACTGTAGAATTGACATGAAAAAATGCTTCGTGTCTCAAAAAATTACAGTGACCAATCGGAATGTTATCTTCCTCTATAAAATTTTTACCAGTCACCAGACCAGATTAAAAAGTTGAGGTGAACTCCTTTGAAGTCAATAGAATTTCATTCTAAGGTGCTGATACCTGTAAAATAGTTTTTATTTTTTCAAGCTATATTGCAAACCACACTCCGATGACCAACATGAAATATTTCGATACACGCATCCGTTCCACCACACATTTTAAATATTTCATCCAACGTAAAAAACAAAAGCGCCGACCGTTAAGCCTTCATTCCGGTGTTTCGATTCGTGTTTCACCGAACAATGCCGTAGAGTTTCGCTGTTATACTCCCACTGGCGCTCGTGTTTCTAAACAATGACCGCTCGGGATGTCGAATCCAGCATTAAGCCGCGGCCTGCAGCCCAGCTTCGTGGGCAGTGGTAGCAGGAGCAGCAGCAACAGCAGCAACAGCAACAATAGCAAAAGCAGCAGCCACAGCAGTAGTAGTAGCAGCTGCAACAACAACAGCAGCACAGCAGCAGCAGTAGCAACAGCAGCAGCATCAGCAGCAACAGCAAAAGCAGCAGTAACAGCAACAGCAGCAGCAACAGCAGCAGCAACAACAGCGGCTGCAAAAGAAAGGCACCCACAGCATGCTGCGCGTGATGCTTCTAGTTGTCTTTGTTTCCAATTCACGCTATGAAATAGTAGTTTTAAGTTTGATTCTGTTGGTGACGCTTCGCGAAATGCAAAGCATGACCGAGGGAAAATAATAGGCTTTGAAATTCTGTGCAGTATACAGACACAATAAGTTGCGCTGAATGGTACTCAAGCAAACAACTCTTTTAATAAAATCAATGTTAAATTAGAAGCGATTAATTCATCATAAATCTGACGAAAGCGCGAAGTAAAATTTTAAACTCAGCCTAAGGTGTAGCGAAGAGTATAAAACAATGTATAGTGAAACGAACACAGAAACAGTCGCTGAAGATTGCGGTGAAGGTTGAGGCTAATTAAGGTTCACAGTACACTGAAGCTTCTTAGATTAGTCCTCTCCAAGTGCAATACTGCCTGGAGAAAACTAATGCATGTACTAGTGGGCGAAGAGTTATGATGAGCAATTTGAAAAATACAATATTTATTGTGCATTCATATTAATCATTCTTGCGGCCTCCTTGCAAGATTTTGAATTTTCTTGCTCTGACATTGAAACTTTCATTCAGTTTAATCTATCAATATACTTGAATAAAAATTTAAATTCTCATCCCGACGCCGGTACAGACTTTTATTTAAATTTAAAACTCACTTGATAGTTATCCTTTTGCATTCAGTTTAACTTCTAGTCAAAAGTTTATTACAACACAGTGAGACCTTTATTTAATTTAAAAACTCTGTAGACATCTATCCTCCTGTACTCAATTTACCATCTATTCAAAAGTTTCTCCCAACACAGTGTAGCAACGGAGCATGGTATGGTAACGCCCTGTAAATGTTCCCTCTCACCAGCGGTCCAGAACGTCGGACAACCAAAGATGAGAGCGTGCAGAAAGACGTTATGTCATGGATAGCCTTGAACAGTGAAACAGAAAACAGCGACTTGATACATTTCTGTCTGTACAGAATATTGAGCGTGATTAAGATCACAAATTTGCTTTGCTTGGGGATTTTATGAATTTACGATACGTCTCCAGCTCGGCATGGATCGCTTGGAGTTAAGGAAACGGTATCCTTACAGCCAGAGCAGCATAAGAGTTGGTTCATTGCGTATTTCAGCTTTGCATGAGCCTGAGCTGTGCTCGAGTGCTGAATCAAAGCGAAGGGAACGTGTTGCACTTCACTGTACATACTTCACTCTCGTTTTGAGTTTTTATTTCATTTCGACTTGTTTCTAGTACAAGGTATGGGTATTTTAATGAACATCGCTAACATACATCGCATCAAAGGAACGCAGCCAGGTTCTTTGAGTTTGCAAATCCTTAGCAATGTTTCGTGTACAAACTATTTTTCTAAAAATACAACGAGAATACGTTCAGATAAATCGTTGCAATGAAAGCAGTGATTTACGTAAATTGACTATATTCTATTCTCTAAACAAGCCAATGAAAAAGATTAGAATAATTTGCTTAGATTGAGGCGACCTCCGGCAAAGGAAAGATGAAGCAATTTACGCAGACCTTCACAATAGCGGACGATTTGAGAGCATTTAATGAGAGCCAGGCATTCAGAACTTTTCATGCGGCAGGTGGCCGTGACGCCGTTGCAGGGAATTTCGGTGCGTTCCTCTAAAAGAACCGTGGCGAGCTCGGTTCAAAACCAAGCCTATAAACCAGCGTTGCTCTCGGATTTTGATGCTATATCTATCGTATTACAGATGGAGATTGATGTGCGATCATTTTCCTTATTGTACGATTTGAATTGATTGCTGGAATAGAAACTTATTCTCGTAATTATCGCTTCGTTTTCAGAATTTATAGTGGTTTCCACAGTGTTATAGGTGAGTACAAAATGAGAATCGATTTGCGATTGCGTGTCTCAATATAGCACGAGCTACGTTGAACACTAGAATACATGACTCGTGCAAGTCATATTCATGTACTTTTTCGAAGATAAGTTTGCTGCGTGAGTTTTTTGTTTGAAAAACTCGCGCTATATGTAGGACTAATCTTCAAAATTGTTTAAATAATTCTTGGAAGGCCTGATCTAATCGTTTTTCATTAAAAAGAATCATTGAGAATTCACATGCAAACGGTCCAAGCATGGAAGACATTCATTCATTTCGAAAAGATATTGCCCAAAATTTACTTTGACGTCTACGTGTGTGCTCTGAAAGGATCGCACTCGATGTCATGTTTAACTTAAAATCAACTGATGGATCAATGAAGCTAAGAAAAACACTTGTCATTTTTCGACTTGAACCAGGACGCGATGTGATTTTTGAATGCATGAATTGAACCCATATACTTCCATGCAGGCTTTTAACTGGAGGTCGTCAAAGCGTCTCACAAAAAAGAGTTTGCTGCAGCTTGGGAGACTCAGAGCTTCAGGGATTACACTGTCTCTGACGAAGAGGCCGCAACATGCACGATGACAGCCGTACGGGCGAAGTTGGCTATATCTTAGGGATTTTGAGTTTGCTTTGGACGCTCGCTACCTCGTCCGCTTTGTGCTGCGAAGCGCCATTACAGTGACATGTCTGAATTCTAACTCGTCTCTATCTAGTATCGAACTTCCTCCCTGTGTGTTCGTGCCTAACACGCTGTAGCCATTGCACATGTAAACGCAATAAACAAGACATCAATGTTAAAGTTTAACGCACTGAAATCTTGGTGCCGGATAGAGGCGCCAATTCAGGTCTTGGTCAGCGTTTTCTAGCTCGGGCTCAATACTCTTGTTGAATATTTGACCACTCTGCCTATCTCCAGGGCTTCGTTAACCCAGAGCTGTAATAATAATAATAATAATAATAATGAAGGCATCTACGGATGCTTTATTTCCAATTTCAAGCCTGATACATATCACCTTGTACATTGGATTTTCACATGCCTTATAACTAACGCCAGGACGCCATGACGCTTTGCCCCGGTCAAGACCGGTACCCATTTCAGACACCTGGGTAGAATGAGGTATTGTGCTTGGAATTTTTCTCCTATACCCAACAGAGAAAATCGCCATCCAGCGCCGGGACTCGAACCTGTATTCTACCCGAGAGATCTAATTCTAATTTAAGGACGTCATTCGCCGAGGAAAAACGCTTGACGCTGACGCTTTGTTTAATTAGCGCCTTGAGCGAGGTGGACAATTGAGGATCCAAACGAACTGCGGATCCGAATGAAATTAAAAGAAACATCGGAGTTAATCGGCGCGGACAGTTGGGTCTCTTGCACAGGACGCACTTGTTCAGTCATTATCCATTGCTGGTCTGTGCTTGGCTGGATTTGTAGAGGGGTCTGAAAAGTTTGTCATTTGAGCGTATATAACTAGTTTTCAAGTTTCCAAATAGTTAAGCTAAATGAATTAAATTATTAAACCTAATCTATAACAAACTTGAAGGATTTACGTCAATAAACTTAATACTCAATGAACTTTGATTTAAATTAGTTTTTGACGTATATTTAATAAAGTTGAATCTTATTATCTAAGATTCAAATGTTTAAAATATTTGTGATCTATTTCAGAAGCTAACAGTAATTTTGAAATAACTCTCATCATATACTATGCACAAGAGCTTATGCTTAAGCTATTATTCTTACTAATTTAAAATTAAATGTAATTTTTATTTTTGAAAAGAGTTTGGGCATTGTTAAATTAGAAATGAAGAAGCTCTGATGCTTACGAAGTTCACTGTTTTGTTCTCCTGCATTTGATAGTAAAATTAACTAATGAAAGGACGAAAACCCACCTGAAAAAACAAAAAAGGCTCATTCTTATAGTTTTCTTGATACGATCACAGCGTATTAATTCGTCTGTGAGAGAACTGTTTACTATGAGTGTATTATGAGAAGGGTCAATTTGCAAGCCATGGATCACTGGGAAAGTGGACACGTACGATACAGAAAGCAGGGACCTCGATACTGTTAATTTGACTTGAGAAACTGAAAAGGTTGTATTTTAAAAGAAAAATATTTTATCAGGCAACGTGAACCTGATGCTTGATTAGCTGTTTCTTTTTTCTATTGAAATTCTCAGTGCAGTATGGCTGCTGCATGCAGTGGTCAGCAATGTTTGAACCCAATTTTTAAGCCTTAGCATACTGGCTACTCAAAAACGATTGACCGTATGAAAATGAAATTAGTCTCATTTGTTTCAAAATTACCTCTTTTGCTACCAGCTTCAAGTTTTTTATTGTTGATCCCTTGATTCAAGCGCAATGATGTAGTGAGTGAGAATAATATCCATGTGACGTATACAAGATTGAAGTTTTCAGAATTCATTCTTAAGTTACACTCTGAGATATGAAAGGGAAAACGAGCATCGCTCATTTGCACAGGTAATTCATTAAACATTTTCCTTTCCAAAACTAGTTCATTCCTAATTTTTCGTCGAAATTACAGAGTCGAAACTACTATCTACAGTGACTGCTATTCACGAGACATTTTTGACGTATATCACTTTACTCATTACTTTTCTCACCAGCTCAGGATCATCCTCAAGACTGTTATCACTGACTGTGGTTCGGTAACGGATGCCCTGCAAGTCATAGGAGGCGTCTCGGATACACGGTCATTCAAGAAGCCCCAAAGGAAAAACCCCGCTGCATTAGGTCGAGATTCTAGGCCGCCTTGCCCCCGACTTACGCCGTGAGAATTCTTCTTATAGGGTTTATGAAGGCCTGTGTGCTCAAGATGCCTCTTACGCACTTGGAAGGTATCCATGTCCAAATCAATAGCTACCTAACATGTCACTCCTTAAATTTTCAGTCAAATAATCTCTAATGACTTATTCTTTACATTGAATTATAAATAACTAATTAAAAAAAAACTCAGTCAAACTAGCTGCATTTCTGAGGCATAAGTACTTTGTTTCATTACAGGAAGGGAGAAGAAGAGTATTACAACCTACAGTAAATATTTAAATTAAATAGAATAAAATACAACCCATAATGGCACACATACTCTAATGAGCGATACGAATTTTTTTTTCATAGTCAACAAAATCCGATTTGGAAAGAAACAAATGCACCGCCAATTATTCTTTGATGCCTAAAACTGAATTCATAACTGCGCCTGAAAAATTTATTTAAAGAGTCTGTTGCACATCATATACGAATAAAAACACAATCTTCGCGGATTCATTTTATGTTTCTCAATGAGGCATGTTACTAGAAAACAAATCATGCAGAGACGGCCAAATGATGATTTATTGTGGTTGAAGGCTCATTATTCTCTCAAAATCATGAGTGAATTCATTGTATATAGCATACCTACGTAGAAATTATCAAAGAAAATGCTTTGTTGATGTCAGTTCAAACTTAAATCGCATTCGATTGCACAACCACAAAGGCCTAACTGATTCTGATTCATCAGTTCTGATTGAGCACAACCACAGTGGCCAAAATAAATGTAGTAAATGCAGTTACACCAGGAACTCGGTTGCGTCCGATTGATTCCTGCCAGGGCTGCATGCGTCATTGATGAATGCTGAAAACTTAGGGGTTGCCTCGTCTGATCTGAGCGCGAGGTGCTACTCTAACAATAAAAATAATTGTACTCGAAAACTAACAATAAAGGAGTATTTGTCGCTATTTGTTTCGATTTCTGTCTATTTCTGTTCAGCATGAACCTGATATTAAATATGTTCTAGCGTTGAAATAAGTGAACATTGACGTATGTACGATTTACCAGAATGGATTTCTCACATTAGAGCGTAATATTGCGTATATGAAATCAAACATTCTTCACATATCTTTCCGCGAACTTGCACTGTAAAAAATTAATTGCAATTCTCTATTTCATATATTATAACTTATTTTAGGAGATAACCACACAACTTCAAGTCATTTGTACTTTTGATTATTGGAAAAAAAAATATTTTTATCCGCTTTCATGAGCTTCACTTACAATCACGCAAGATAAATTTCTTAAAAATACTTCGAGGAAAAAAGTAAGTTGTGAAACTTTTCGTTTGTTAAACACGGGAAGCTGACACCAGACAAATATTTATGCAAATCACCGAAGGAAATCAACTCAGGCGACGGGCTCAGACACGACCAGTCGGCGACTGGCTTAATTTTTTACGAGATACCGACCTCCACCAGTGATTTTCCTCAATTGGCGTCAAATTACGCAACTAATGCGCTTTGATTGGGCCGATTCAGAGGAGATAATTCTGACTGGGATTAGCCCTGACGACGGGGAGCTTCGCACCTGCCACAGCGTTGCTACGCACGTCCGCTCCGCGCAAGTTTATGAAAGAATTCGCCGGCTCGGGCACAAATTCTCGACGCGACCCGACAATTGGCCTGACATTTTCATTATAGCTTATAAAAATGCTACGTGCATTTGCAACATCAGATTTCAAAACGGGAGCTCAGATTCTGATAACACAAGAATTGCAGCTACAAACGCCCTGCAAATGGAGCTTAAATTGAGCGTGGGTTGTCGCGCGTAATTTTGACTGGGAAACCTCAATATTCTTTCGAAAGAAATTCGCATGCTCAGTACAAATTGAAAAGTGTCCCTGTGAAATTTTATTGAATTTTTTCGTCACCGTGACTACAGTTCACGTCAAGGTCGCATGAGACTCGGGAATTTACGACGGTGTACTTGAAAAAGATGTCTATCTGACGCTAAACTTTGAATAAGCTCGCTACAGCTGCATACGTAATATTCTATCAAGCAAGTCGGTAAAAAACCTTTTCAATTTATCCACAGAGTAAACTTTAGCTGAGACGCTGCATGAATAAGTAAATTTTGAAGCAAAGTTTTAAACAATTGCGATACACTCCATGCCATTTTTACCATTTTAACATATCAACTGTATTATTGATGCCTCAAAATGACCTAACACGCTTGCATCGAATTTCATTTTGACAGTTCAGAGAAAAAGAAAACCGAAGGAACTTCATGGCTGACGATAGAACAAATTTCATTGATTCAAATCTTCACGCAGGGGAAAGTTTGCTGCACAATTCCCTCTAGTTTGGTCGCATCTTCAAAATATCTTTATCACTGAACGATCGCATGAGAATAAGTTGATATTGTATAGCTGGGAGAGAAACTTAAGAGATTAGTTTCTTCTCGCGGGCGGGGCTCTGCAGCGACAGCAGCGTTGGTCCAGTCTACTTGAAGCGAGCTGTGCAAGTTGTGTTTTATTGTTGAATAAAATAGATGTGGTGTTTTGATGTTGAATGAAATGGATGTGGTGTTTTAATATTTAATAAATGGAGGCAAGCCTGCATTGCGTCTTTCCTAAGGGTGTTTACGGTCGTTATTTATTTCCATTGTTACATTCGTTATTCATTTTCATTGTTGCAGTCGTTATTCATTTCCATTTTTACAGTCGTTATTCATTTCCATTGTTGCAGTCGTTATTCATTTCCATTGTTGCAGTCGTTATTCATTTCCATTGTTGCAGTCGTTATTCATTTCCATTGTTACAGTCGTTATTCATTTCCATTGTTGCAGTCGTTATTCATTTCCATTGTTACAGTCGTTATTCATTTACATTGTTGCAGTCGTTATTCATTTCCATTGCTACAGTTATTATTTATATGCATTATTACAGCTTTAGTTCATTTCCAAATATATTTGGCAAAGAAAATAATAGAGGAACGCAACTGACACAGAAGAAGTGACTACGTAAAAAGTATTTTTAAACGATAAGTAACATTTGTTATTGATTGTCCTTGTTGCAGTTATAATTCTTATTGGATTGAGTTAGATAATCTGGTTCAAGCCTCCCTAACCACAACAAAGTTTAAATTATAAATTAGTCTGAGCTTTCTTAACCTTAATATGTATAGGTGAGCCAAAACAAAGTTTTTCACAAGAGGGAAATGAGGTCGGCACCATTTAGTATTAAGTTAAGACAACACTGTATCCAAGATCCATAGTCTGTGTATGAATTTAGGACGATGGAAAAAAGTTTATGAAGCGAAAAAGAATTGAAAAAATGTATACTTTTGAAAAAAGAACAGCAATGAACCAAAAGATGGTCCACAACCAAAAGACTTTTTCTATTTCTACATCATGAAGGCCTGTATAATTTTCAACTCGGAATCTCCCTCTTCTCCCTCCCCCTGAGTGGGACATTGTTATAAATACAACTGTATTCCTGTGTTATTACATATTTACCGATACTTAGTACAGTATTCCCAGTGACTAATAATACAGTACTTCCATTATTAAAAATATGATTACACAAATTTTCACAATAGTTTTGTCCGTTGTTCGGGATCCAAACTTTCTTACCGGTTGGGTGCGCTCTCACATTGCACGGCGCAAATTCCGTAACCTGAGAGAGCAAAATGCTATGCTGCATTTAAACAGGGATCAACTGCAAAGCCCATAAGCAGGGAGTAAATTAACAGGATAAATGGCGTTCCAACGATTCAATTTCGGCGCACTGGTGCACTTCACGCCTCTGAGGAAAATGAGACTTGAAGGTAGCCTGTCTTGCAACACTCCGGGATGCTCAGGGGCAGCACACTATATACACACACGCATGGTATTGAAGTGGTACATAATATTGATTGGTACATGATACCCATGGGGAACACACACATATGCACACACTTGGTATTGAATTAGTACACAATATTGATACATGCTAGCCATGGGGAACACTCGCGAGGAACACATATACACACACACACATATGGTATTGAAGTAGTGCCCAATATTAATACATGTTAGCCATTTGGAGATGCAAATTCAACTCCCTACAAATCACACTCAATTCCACATTCAATAATGAATCCCCACCCCTTTTACCCTGAGAATACAATGTATACTGAGTTCAGAGAGCACCGGCGACTTAGAATATTATATAATATCAAAAAATTTCCTCTAAATACCGAGGCAACATATTGTTTGTCGCACAACTGGGCAATGTGAAGTCAACACTTTCGAAGGCTTCTTAACTGTTTAAATTGAGCTTGAAAGCTAGATGAAGCCTCCTAAACTACAACAAAGGTGTTCCCAAGTGAGAAAGGATGAAACATCAATTGGAATGACGTTGAGGGAATTAGGATAGAACTAATTAGATTAGAAGCATTAGATGATGCAAGAATATCGCTTTGCTAAAGTATCCCTGAACATTTTCATTCATTAATCATATTAACTAATACATTTCATCAGCACAAACTATTTAGTACATATATCAGCTCACTAACACTCTGAGATAATTACCACTTCCTAACTATGTATATCGGAAGCCCGGAAGCCGTGTGATAGTTACATAAATAAAGCAATCACTTAACTGAGCATAACTGCACGAGGTGTGCACCTATGTGTGCTCGGAACGCTTCTGTCCGTTTACCCAGGATGCCATTAGTCAGGACAGCGAGACGGGAGGGACAGTCGCTACGAACTGAAGAATATCGCCAGTCATTCCCCATACAAGCGCAGTGTTGACGCGTCGGAGCGGCAGGTGAAGGCTGCGTTTGTGAGAACCGAAGGAAACGCAGTGAAGGCTCAACTGAATACGGGACCGAGGGTATGCTAGGATAAGGTTTAATGGGCGTAGAACTAGTTGCCGGCTCAACTGAATACGGGACCGAGGGTATGCTAGGATAAGGCTCAATGAGCGTAGAACTAGTTGTCGGCTCAACTGAATACGGGACCGAGGGTATGCTAGGATAAGGTTTAATGGACGTAGAACTAGTTGCCGGCTCAACTGTATACGGGACCGAGGGTATGCTAGGATAAGGCTTAATGGGCGTAGAACTAGTTGCCTCCTCAACTAAATTCGGGACCGAGGGTGTGCTCGTCATAGCCATGTGGTTTCAGGACCTGCCTCCGTGCGGGCAACGAGGGTTTGAATCCCGGCACTGGATGGTGATTTTCTCTGTTGGTATAGGGGAAAAATCCTAAGCACAATACCGCACTCTACCCAGGTGTATGAAATGGGTACCATCCTTGGCCGGGGGAAAGCGTCATGGCGTCCTGGTGTTAGTAATAAGGCATTTGAAAATTCAATGTACAAGGTGATATGTATCAGGCTTGAAGTTGGAAACAAAGCATCCGTAGATGCCGTTGTTTGTTTATTTGTTTTATGGTAGGATAAGGTTTAATAAGCGTAGAACTAGTTGCCGGCTCAACTGTATACGAGAATAAGGGTATGCTAGAATAAGA
This sequence comes from Morinoia aosen, assembly GCA_030386875.1. Taxonomy (NCBI): domain Eukaryota; kingdom Metazoa; phylum Arthropoda; class Malacostraca; order Amphipoda; family Talitridae; genus Morinoia; species Morinoia aosen. Next base: position 55,538,815 of record CM059568.1, read on the forward strand.
TTTGATGGGTATTGATAGAATTCAAATTTTTATTTTTGTTTCATCATGATTTTTGTTCACAGTTATAAGGCTGAAATTGAAAATGCTCACATCTTTTTTATTCAGTATCATGAGGGTTTTGAATTTTAAGTGATCATCTAGCATCAAGGAAGACTCGCATGAAATACAGTTTCTGTATTTCACTCAAAAACATCTCATACCTAAAATCTGAGCCCAAGAACCGTGACAGGAGTTAAATTGTCTAACTTTATATCATCGTAGTGATACAGCACTATTTGGGAGCACTATTTTTCTGCCCGCTCTGCCACGCAGCGTGTTTTTTTTCTGGCCACAAAATGCAGCTCTAATGCTTTTAAAATTAAAATTAAATATAATAATTTGCTACATTTCTGGAAAAAAGTTCAAATTTGGAGACTTTGGTCACAAAACCAGCACATTGTGTTACCAAGTCAAGAGAACAACTTTTGGTGCCTCCTAGGTATCGCAATATCGACGTAAGTTGCTTGCAAATCCTGTCCCCCGAGCCGTGCCGAGATCGCGTGGCACCGAACATCGCCGAGCACTTGACAACGCCGGATTCTCAGAGCTTATTAGGGACCTTACGACCCCATTAAAAGAGGGTGATGAGACCCTTAGGCTCAAGCCTCGTTAATACAATTGTGGCTTTCATTTTTTAGTTTCATTTTTTCTCGTTTTGACCTTATTTTTTGGGGCATTAAAATATTTTTTTTTCGCGCCTACAATGTGTAATGATGAGACATATACTCCAACACTGCATAATTACGGTGTTGTGTCGCCGGTGAGAAGCTGATAGACGCCACTCTCCCATGCCTGAGTCTTACATGCTCTAGTTCCCTTTCCCTCATTTCTTGTTTGACACCCTTAGTTTTTATAGAGAAGCAGTTAACCAGTCATATAGCGCTGTATTTAATATAAGCATGTTTGAGGGCTAATATTAAGCGAGGCAATGAGCATTTGAAATTAGCACAAAGATATTACAGTGTAGGCGGCGTTATCGTAATAAATTGCTTGATCCTCGACCTACCGTACACTCAGCTTAATTGCTCAACATGAAGAAAACTCATTAATGTTTAATTAACCACGTACAGTTATCAATATTTTCTCAACAGTTGAGTATCTTACAGATCCGGTTGAAAACCGTACGCTTTTTAGCATTTGAGAGGGATCTTTGAATTGTACTGATTTGAAAGGCACAGCATTAGAGTATTTTACAGGAAAGGTAACATTTTGTATTAACTTAAATGCTAATCATTTTAAAAATATCAAGCATTGTTATTTTATTTTTCAAAGATTATTATTTCTGAACATATACATACTATGTTCATTGTTTAATTTTCAGGAGCACCTCGATATTTGGAATTTTATAAAAAGTGGAGCTCATCTATAAAATAGCACAATTAAGCCGGTTGCCTGGAATTAGTGTTTATTTTAAGCTATGGTGCTAATCAAGCGCGCAAATTTGAATTATTACAAGTGCCTCTGAGAAAAACCAATTATCTTCTATAATTTTTCCTCTGAAACAAGAGAGCAAGCATGACCCGCCGAGTGCTGACAAATCTTAGGAAAATTATGAACAACTTGTAATCAAGGCGGCAGACTCAACAGCTATTTGATTTGCGATAATTTGTTGCTCTCAAAAGCACTTGGAGTATTTCAGACGACTGCTCTAACAAGACTCAAAAAAGTAAATAAAACTGTGTCTAGAAAATTACGAAGCTTTTTAAAGTTTTCTCAGTCCTTGAAAGGGCTTGCCTAAAGCAACTCTGCCTTGGAAGTGACAGTTTGCTTTCTGCAGAGCACTTTGATAGCCCAGCTGCTTGGACTTCTTACGAAAGATGTCGGATAATATTTCTTGACATAATAAATTTCGTGTTCGTATAGATAAGGATGAGTGAAATTAAGCGTTCTTGCTAGCTAGTCTGAAGGACGCCCTTAGCTGTTGAAACTCGGCAATGTCTAAAGTAAGACAAATAAAATGGCTGGGATGTTTTCCGAAAAACTGTACACTCTTCGTGCGAACAAAAACAAAGCGCACTATCAAGTTTCAAAGGCAAGTTTTCATTGTGAGGAGCAGCGCTTAAGAGGCGCCTTCAAACGAGCTCAGGAACAAAAAAGATTGGCTCTATTCTCAAGTAATGGTAGAGGAAGACAGAACAGGGCACTCTCTGCTTCTTCTCAGTTGTGGGAGCAGCGAAAAATACTGGACAAGTTGGGGTGCTAGGGTAACATGTTTAGAGACTCTCTCTGTATAGCATTAGTGTAGCCAATTGCAGGGTCATTCACAGGATATTCCATTATGTGCAAATTTAATGACCTACAGATTGCAAATGTTGAATGAATTCCAGCTTACTTTAACCCGTGAACTTGAACTATTTCGCAAAGTTGCAAAGTTGGGAAATAGATATTCATAAACTATAACATTGTTTCGTTAAACTGTATGTTAGTCTTCAAGGTAAAATTTGAAAATTTACTGCGATGCACTGAGTGGTTTTATGGTAAAGGGATGCAATCGTCATTTGAGCTTGAAGAAAGGAAATAATAATAATAGGTTTGATAAATAAGCCAAATAATCCCTGACTAACCTTAGATTTGGCACGTGAACAAAAAAAAATTATTTTATTTTCCCCTTGAGAAGTTGCCTTCTGTTTGCAGTAATTTGAACGAAAGAAAGTAATTCTATTAGCACCGAATTCAAGAGGTCCCCCATCAGGAGAATTGCTTGTGTCTCGGATGTCGTGTTCACATTTGCAATAGTCAACGAGGCGACTAAAAGACCAGAACATGATGCTACGAGCAGTAACATGAAGAAAGCACAAATACTTGAGCACAAATCGTTTAAACTAAAATCAGCCGTTTAGTCTACTGAGAAAGAGAAAGGAAACTGAGTAAAGTACCGACCTATCTTCACCGCTGAAAATAATCAACCACTTTAGTAAATATTTCCGGCCTCAATGACGGTCTCTATGAGTTCTGATGAATTCCAAGGCCTCAATGAGAGTTGTGAGCGACAACTGTATCACTGCCTTCGTGAAGGAATTATCGAGTGGTGTTCACTTAGCCCTTTGTCAAATTATACGCTGGAAAATATTCCCCATGTCACCCTAGTGACCCAGTCATTGAAATTTTTACGTGTTGCGCACAGAATAGACGAAAATGGCATATAGTCTAACATGCGAAATCTAAATCATCGGACCTGTACAGTGGTTCTATTTAGGGATGGAACTATATTTTATAGCACAATACAGTGCGCCTCGTGCATCGCGGAATGGATTGCGGTAAGGTAGCGACAGGTGAAGTGAGGGTCGATATAAACTTCCTTCCCCGAATTTGTCTCAGAATTGTCCACCTTCCCAACTTTAGAGAAAGGTGCCATTGTTAACCCTGCTCTGCTGACACAAAAGTAGGTAATAATAACACTAATAATAATAATATATATGCGCGTGTTACACAGCAAGTTAAATTAGAATACACGAGGTAAGTTAGTTTAAGCCTCCCTGCCCACAAAAAATGGTGTTCCACAGAGATGAAGAAGAAGGAAGACACCATTTAGTATAGAGTTTGGGGAACGAAAGGAATGACATTTATTCCCCCTCTGAGCACTTATTTCCATGTATACAATATTTGTATCCCTCTTAGGGGACGGAATACATCAAACTAATATTATGAACGTCACCATTAAAATTTCAACTTTAATATTGAATAGAGCTTCTAAATGACTGGCTTTAGCTCAGTGCCAAAAATAAATTAAAGACTCATAATAAACACAATAACAGGTCAACGAAGAAATGAACCTCATGTAGTACTAACCATCAACTCCTTTTTTACGTCTTTTGAGCAACATTACAACATCAAGTGCAGAATTAACAATAAGTATCAAATAAACAGAGAACGATATAGACCGCGTTTTTGAATTGTTTGCCAAATTTTTCAACTCATTCTCACCAAACTTAAATTTCCTAGTCTTTCCACACAATCTTAAACTAAAGAGAGTACGCCATGATATTGCAGAAAAGTTCACTTACGATTGGCCAGCACATCGCAACTGTATGATGGTCTATAATTTTCGAATCTTTTATTCTGAAGCACTGTACGTATTGATACGGAAGATATTTTTACCAAAACATAGCGACGTGGTAACTCAGCCTTTGTTTACGCGTTCTTTATTCCATGCCAGTAAGGGGCAGCTCTTTGTTACTTCATTGAAACCTCGAGCTACCCAACGTGAAAGGAAGTTTTCCATTGGAGTCGAGGTTCGTAATCATGTCCGTCCCTCTTCGATACTTGAAGGGAACAAAAATTCCTGAGAGGAGCCACTCAAACTTCGCGTATCGCGATAATTGCTTCTCGTGACAGAAATTGCCAATTTCAATCAACGCCCGTAAGAGGCTATCTTGAAGAGGCAATTTTACCCGACGACAGCTCGGGAGACCGTAGCAGGTCACTGAATATTGGTTTCCAGGGCCCTCGAGCTGCGCGGAAAATTTACAAAAGGAAAAATAATCCTATCTGGAGATAGTGAAAGTGCTCACAGCCATGCACAGGGGAGATTTTCACATTAAATTGGGATTTATTGAAAATCGCATCATCGTCAAACTTCACAGCTGATGAATATTTTAAAACGAAGCAAAAACAAAAAACAAAATTTGATGGAGACATTTTTTAAATTTTCAGGCTCGAAAAATAACTGCCAAAAAAAGAATACTACAATGGAAATATTTTTAGAGCCTTCGTATTGAGAAGAATCTAACCTAACACGGCAATCGTGAAAACAAAGGCTTCAATCTAAGGGACATGTTAGCATATGACTACTGTACGGGTTGTGTGACAGAGTACTACAGTAAAACAAATCTGCGTGCAATTTAATATGACAAATCATTTGACGAGCTGTGCTGTGTGCGGCGGGCTATGTCAGATTGGCTATTTCCCGCAGTTTTTCTCAATTGGTTTCCCAGCAACTGCCAGCAGGTCAGGTTTAACAGTTCTGTGAGAAATTTGCAGCCTATGTCCGGGATCTCGGTATGTCTCATTGAACATCATAATAGCTAATTTCACGACTTCTTACAAGTCACGCTTACTTGAACGGACTGCAGAACTTTACTGCTCACAACTAAATGTAGCTGAACATAATTGTTCATCGTTTATTACTACACCTTACGGTTGAACATCGTTTATTACTACCAAATGCCGCTGAATATTCCCCCTGCTTGTCGTTTGAGTTGCAAAGGAAGCGTATCGCTGCTAAAGCAATGAATAATATTCCAGGGATGCTCTTGGATGAAGCAAACGCTTACACATCTCAGCCATGATCTGACCATTTTCCAACCACAGGCGAGCGTCTGCGCAAGCTGGTAAAACATTTGAGAACAAAGTTATAGTTTCGCATGAGTTTAGGCGTGAGCATCCAACTTGTTCCAGTGTTTGCAGCTCAGTTTTTTATCAGCTAGAGTAGAGTGATGGACAGTACGTTTTTTGTAAATAGGATCTACTAATTAAAAAATTTATAATGTGCCAAAACCAAGATCAGGACCCATTCATAAAGAAATTTGCTCGGTATTATAAGTAACCATTTTTGTATTTAAATAACTTTAATTCGTTGCTAAAATCGAAGCTAATTGTATTAAAAAATTACATTGTGGCAGTATATAATTTATTTAATTTTCTTCCTGGCAAAACGCAGTACTTTCAGAATACTGATCACTTAACACAAATAAATCGCTGCCTCCGATCAAGAGTTAATTAAACATCGTTCACCATTTTTTCCATTTCGTTTAACAGCACACCCTGGTCACAGGTTTATCACCGCTAAGAAAGAGCATCACCGCTTGGTAGCACAAGCGGCTTCTCCCATCAGTGGCGTAGCACTAGTAGAGCGTCCCCTAAGCCCCCGTACGCTGCTTTAATGCGCCACTAACCGACTTATCCACGACCACAAACATCACTCGCCCAAATTACCGTCGTGCTTGTCATCGCCCGCGACACTGACTGGGGCGTCTCGTGACGCTTCCTTGATTGTAGATAGCTAAGCTCCAGGGCCAGATTTCCAAACATTATACAACGTCAAAACGGTATTGCTGAAGTTATTCTAAGACATTTACCCTGCTACCTGGAAAGACAAAACGACGCGAATTGTTCGACAATCTACCGTAATGATCGATAACTTCATTTAGTATCTCCTTTTATTTCTAGTCGTTAATGTAGTTTCTCCTTCAAGCTTCATTTTAACCCTCTAATGCCAGCATTTGTGGAGTGATGTTACCCCTATCACAACCACTCCCTTTAGACTGGTACTGCCCTCAAGTTGCCAGCGATGTCAAAATGAGGAAGAAACCTCCACTAATGGCTGAACTTGAAAAAACGCATTAAGCAACAGAATTAACGAAAAATACAATATATTGAGGCTATTCAAAAGTTCTGGGATCTTGATGGGCTAAACACCACTGTATTTTCCAATTCATAAAAATATTTTCTCTCAATAAAGTATTCCCATTGAATGCAGTACGCGAATGGAACATTTTCAATTTAGCATTGCACGCAGCTACACAGAAATTGAACACTACTCGAAGCTCAGCACAACTTGAACTATGTACATCGGTAACTTTTCAATGAATTGGACGAAGCACTACTTCACAACATCAGCCCTTTAGTCACTGTGCGCACATTTGAGATCATCAAGCATTAGAAAGAGAAGAGCAAGCCCTCCTCGCTTGCGCTACCCGGGTTTAACGCATGAATCGTCCATTGCAGCCTGCAACCCAAGTCGAACCCTGAATGCTGGCGCGTTTGCTACTCGGGGAATGTTGCTGACAGTGCAGTGAACGTTGCAGTGAATTGGAAGTGAACGTTGCTGTGAACGTTTCAGTGAACGTTGCAGTGAACGTTGCAGTGAACGGAGAAGTAAATGCTGCAGTGAACGTTATATTGAATGTTGCAGTGAACGTTGCATTGAACGGTGAAGTGAATGTTACGGTGAACGTTGTATTGAACGTTGCAGTGAACGTTTCAGTGAATTTTGCGGTGAACGGTGAAGTGAACGTTGCAGTGAACGTTGCAGTGAACGTTGCACTGAACGTTGCAGTGAACGTTGCAGTGAACGTTGCAGTGAACATTTCAGTGAACGTAGCAGTGAACGTTGCAGTGAACATTTCAGTGAACGTTGCAGTGAACGTTGCAGTGAACGTTGCAGTCAACGTTGCAGTGAACATTTCAGTGAACGTTGCAGTGAACGTTTCAGTGAACGCTGCAGTGAACGTTGCATTGAACGGTGAAGTGAATGTTACGGTGAACGTTGTATTGAACGTTGCAGTGAACGTTTCAGTGAATTTTGCGGTGAACGGTGAAGTGAACGTTGCAGTGAACGTTGCAGTGAACGTTGCACTGAACGTTGCAGTGAACGTTGCAGTGAACGTTGCAGTGAACATTTCAGTGAACGTAGCAGTGAACGTTGCAGTGAACATTTCAGTGAACGTTGCAGTGAACGTTGCAGTGAACGTTGCAGTCAACGTTGCAGTGAACATTTCAGTGAACGTTGCAGTGAACGTTTCAGTGAACGCTGCAGTGAACGTTGCACTGAACGTTGCAGTGAACGTTGTAGTGAACGTTGCAGTGAACGTTGCAGTGAACGTTTCAGGGAATTTTGCGGTGAACGGTGAAGTGAACGTTGCAGTGAACGTTGCAGTGAACGTTGCAGTGAACGTTGCAGTGAACGTTGCAGTGAACGTTGCAGTGAACGTTGTAGTGAACGTTGCAGTGAACGTTGCAGTGAAGGTTGCAGTCAACGTTGCAGTGAACGTTGCAGTGAACATTTCAGTGAAAGTCGCAGTGAACATTTCAGTAAACGTTGCAGTGAACGTTACAGTGAACGTTGCAGTGAACGTTGCAGTGAACGTTTCAGTGAACTTTGCAGTGAACGGTGAAGTGAACGTTGCAGTGAACGTTGCAGTGAACGTTGCAGTGAACGTTGCAGTGAACGTTGCAGTGAACGTTGCAGTGAACGTTGTAGTGAACGTTGCAGTGAACGTTGCACTGAACGTTGCAGTGAACGTTGGCAGGTGCAGGTGGTAACAGTTGAAAATTTCATGCAAACATCTGCTGCAAGTCTGACCCCTGCTCTCACTCGCTATGTTAGTAATCTATAGATTGAATGTTAACTTTGATATCCAGTAGTATGACGCTTAGGGAGGTAAAACTATTATGCGTATGGAAATTAGCGCTCCCAGAGGGATGATATGAGGTGCTGAGCTAAACATTTGGTAGGCCTTTCCTTTATAAAAAAAGTATAGTTTTGTTAAGGACCATTTGATCGATTTACTACTGTCCTTTTTCTTCAGGACCTTTGAGTCGTTGTTTCAACTTTTTCTTCTTCATAAACCTCTATCCTAATTTTTTGTTTTATGCGCAGGAGGATTTTGTGAGGGAAGACACCTTATGAATAAATTCTACGTTCCCTTACCTCCTTTCTTAATGGGGTCTTTCCCTTTCCTCTCTTAAAAGTACTTTTGTTGAGGTTAGAGGCATTTAAACTATATATCCAATTCAATATATTCGTTCCTATTTTTTCGCTTCACATCTCCAGAACTACAGTCTTTGAAGAGAATGCGTAGTTTCATCGATATAACATAACGTTCTCATTTTGAACGAACTTTTACATAATTTAGCATTTTGATGCTGTAATTACGATTTTCCTCCGCGGAGATGCCCAAGGAACTCGTTGTAATTAACTACCAATTTTTGCTTTTCTTTTGCTAACGTATCCAAAATATTTTCCTTCTCATTTGCGTGCTTGAATATTCAATTTACTCGTAGAATAAAACGTTCTTTCCTTTCAACACTTATCTGCGCAAAAATAGTTCAAGAGGATCTCAAAGTCCATATGTTATTTTCATAGCAATCAAACACAAGAGAAAGTTGAAGAGTCCGAGTTGCGATAGCTTTGCATCGATGGTCTTGATACAGTGAACTCATATCTCGGGTTCATTTGCCCTCGGAATATTTGAGAGCTCATCCATAGCCAGATGTGCCGCCTACTCCAGCCCACTCTCCCTCGAGCAGCTCTCTGAGAGCTCGCTTTTAAAGCGACACTGTTACAGCAGAGGCGCTCGCCCCTCTCTGCTCCGCTCTCCGTACGCGCGTCTGGAGGCAGCAGCATGCACGGACCGCCACCTGTTGAAGGGTCGCCGCAGCCACCGCACGGTGCGATAAACCTATGCAAGTACATCGTTATTGCTCGCTTCTGTTCTGGGTCGCCGTACGCTGACGGTGCGATAAACCTATGCAAGTACATCGTTATTGCTCGCTTCTGTTCTGGGTCGCCGTACGCTGACGGTGCGATAAGCCCACGCAAGTACATCGTTATTGCTCCCTTCTGTTCTCGGGTCACCGCACGCTGACGGTGCGATAAGCCCACGCAAGTACATCGTTATTGCTTGCTGCTGTTCTGGGGTCGCCGCACGCTGACGATGCGATAAACCTACGCAAGTACATCGTTATTGCTTGCTTCTGTTCTGGGGTCGCCGCACGCTGACGGTGCGATAAACCTACGCAAGTACATCGTTATTGCTTGCTTCTGTTCTGGGGTCGCCGCACGCTGACGATGCGATAAACCTACGCAAGTACATCGTTATTGCTTGCTTCTGTTCTGGGGTCGCCGCACGCTGACGGTGCGATAAAACTACGCAAGTACATCGTTATTGCTTGCTGCTGTTCTGGGGTCGCCGCACGCTGACGGTGCGATAAACCTACGCAAGTACATCGTTATTGCTCCCTTCTGTTCTTGGGTTCAGTCATACATGGCGGGTATGAATACAGTGACGATATCATAAGTCAGGCAGAAGGGCAGTGAGATGTAACGCTTACACTAAAGATACGCGGATACAATAAAAAAAACCAAAGCGGGAGCACGAATACTGACGAAACACTAATTAAAAGACTTGTGGGCCATTGAGAGTGAAAATTTGATACCTGATGTAATTTAACACCTTTAATTCAGTATGAAAAGGAGAAACCACGGTTTGTCCCTGAGTAGGAAGGTGCAGACGGAGATGAGGTCTCTCGGCTTTAGGACTGTGGTACTTTGTTTCACTTCTCAGGAGCGCAATGGTATCCGAGAAGTCATGAATTCCAATCCCAGCACTTCGGGCCCTAATTTATCTCATTCCTTATTCAATGAGCAGATTCATTACCTCACGATCAGTATGGCATAAGAAGCTTTACGACTTGTATCCTAGTCGTTCATGTGCCTCTTGATTGGACGTATAGCAGCAGCGTCGTAGTGGCAACATTTTTGCTAGTGTGGATATTGATCAAAAATGCTCACTTGTAGCTGATTTAAGAACCATGTTTGTTTAAAACGAACAGACGTAACCAAGAAATCAGCTTGAAAGCTTATATAGGCATAATGAAAATAATTGCAGTGAAAAACACTTTCACTTCAAATGAATTCTCAAATTCAAACAGCGTTTTAAAACTAATTCAGAATCAAGGTTAAATTTTTTGAAGCAGAGGCTTGTCAAACCGTGCTCCCCATGTTGATTGATAGACATTCATTCATTTAAAGTGCTAAAATTTCAGTGCCAAAATAAAGCATCGGTATCAAAATGCAAAACCAAACCCTGCATCAGTGGTACTCAATATGAGAATGACAGATGCTATAAACTTACTCTCACGAATTGAATATCCCCTTTATGAAGTAGTAACGCTGTCTATGAGTAGACATAACACGAAATTACTGCATTGCCTTATCAAGAGCACGCTATCAAGCCCAAGCTGCAGGGAGGCAAGCTCGAGAAGAGGACCCAGGATATTGGCACTTGCTGCCTCCGCCGGCGTGCTCGAAGTGCCTGGGGCTTTGTTGTTCATTGCAGGTAGGCACGTTCAGGCTGCACTCCATACTAACATGAATTTATACTTGTTTTCTGCTTTGCAATGTTAACCTTTGAAGAAATATTTTATTTCCGACATTTGTGGGATCTTAGCTGTTGATGCGATCTGCAGCAGTGAATTTAAGTCTACTGATTGGTTTGTAAAAAATTTAGGCAGGCGTCTATAAATTTCTAACTCAATTTTAAATTTTCAAATTTAAAAACGGGAAACGTGTGAAGTGCATTCTTAAATGCGTGCTGGATTTGCATAGTGGGGTAAACAGTGGAGTATTCGGGTGGCTGTTGAGCATGTATCATAGTATAAAATACGAGAAATAGAAAATCAGAAACATCTCAATATAGTCTCAGAGATAGAGCGGTCTCGAGACACGAAGACACGAAGTCCAGAAACACCAGAGGATACAGATTACTGGGTAACGTTTTTTTTTTGGGATGCTCGAAAGACTCAGAAATGAGAGGAAAATATGCCTGTATAGGTATTTTACTGTCTCTAACAGAGCGTGAGCATCGCCTATGAATACATGACAAGCTTTGCATCTAAGTTGGCTGGTAAGAAACGCTAATATGTGGTATCTCGCATGGGGTCACCTTTAACGGAACAGCACGCTCTGTTTAGAGTGAAAAAAATGCCCATGATTCTTACGTGTGTTTTAGTTTTATGAAGTACAGAAATAGATACTTGTGATATATATAACATACATTATTTCTGAACGTCTCTTTTTTGATTCCCACAAGTAATTAGTCGATCTTGTCTATTGACGAGATTGCGTCTAGAAGAGCTGGTTGATGTTTAATGACAAGGTTTGGTTATGTTCCCACCTTGCTTTCATTTGCTTGTTTCTGTTAACAAGATAAAGTTGCTATGATCTAAACTTGTTTTGGGAAATCAGGTCTGCGAGACATTAATTATACCAAAATTAAATCAAATTGCAGAGAAAGAAGTTTGTTCAATACATTCATTGTTTCGATGAAACAAAATATAAAATCATAATCGCTGCAAACCAATGCTGTGACCTTTTTAAAATGCGTTGCAAATGTTTTGCCAGTGATGAATTTTTTTAACTCTTTAAACGACACGGACTTCGATTGAAATAATAGATCCAGCAACGGTGTTTGAATACTCTCTCACATAGAGTAAATTAGAACAGCGAGCACTGGGCAGTACCAGCAGGATTGTTGTTGTTTGTCTATGCGTCGTTAGTTTATGATTATACTCTAAAACTGAATGATGCTGTGGGTTTTTGCATAATTACGAACGCTACCTCCAATCATTTGATCATTTGAAACTCAAGTCATTAACACTCGTGTAAAAATGTCGGCAACCCCTGTAACTCAAATGCGTTTGTGTACCTGTAAGTATATTTATCATCACGCAACCTTACGTTCATCAGAAGAGGAAAATAGCTTTTATATCAGGGGAAATAATACCTTCTTCTGAGATATTTTCCATAAACTCATAATTCTCATTGTTCGTGCTAAACAAGAATATTTTTTCCTCCAGCAATGAGATGCTAACGTTGCTCCCCATTTTAAATTAACCTATTGATGTAATCGGACATCGCCTAGTAATTATCCGAGTCCAATATCACCTGAAGAACAAAGCAAACACCTCCAATTTACCTTGCTATGCCATGATGGACGTCACCTAGTAATTCTCCGAGTACAACATCCCTTGAACACAGCCAGCACCTCCACCTTACCTTGCTGTGCAATGATGGACGTCACCTAGTAATTCTCCGAGTACAACATCTCTTGAACACAGCCAGCACCTCCACCTTACCTTGCTATTCCCTGACCCGCATGCCGCAGCGCGCAGCCGGCGGTGTTTTAGTTCGTGTTTAACAAGCGACACTTCATGATCTCCTCAAAGGGTCGCCTACAGAGATTAATTAATGAAGACAATCCTGAAGGGAATTTGAGCGATCGCATGTATTTGTGGAACAGGAGGGAAGCCCTTGCATCGGTATTATAAGGGCTGGCCTTTCGCAGAGTACCACCTCAATCGATACTAGATGGTATGTTAGGATTATTATGAAGACATGCTTACATCTTTAGAACATGGTGTAAACCTGTGGCTCATTCCTTGCAGAAATTTTAGCCTAAATTTGAGGAATAAATGAGAGATTTCATGTCATAAAGCTACAAAAACTTATGAAAATTATGGCGAGTTTGATTGGTACGAGTGGAACAAAGAATTCCTTTAACTTCAGTTCACCCTCATTCATATCAGCAAGTATTCCACCGCGCCATGTAGAAAATTGATACAATTTGGCCATAGAGGTGATGTCTCAACACACAAAAGCCGGCGTCATTAACTGCAATAGTTCATCGGGAGCGCAGAAATGCCATGACCTGTGCAGTTCTGAGTGTCGTGCAAATGTGAGTGTGAGTTGCTATTGAAACGCATATATTTAAGCACGTAAGTTTCGATTTTTATCGCATTTCAGCGAATGAAACAGCCGTCGTAGAAACACATTATCGGATGGAGTGTTGAATTGCTGTGCTCAGGTCAACGTTCCCACAAATTCAATAACGCGCGGTAATATGATAAAGTATACATGGTTACCGATACGAAAATATTTGTAAACATGATACTGGCAGATTTCTTATAAACCTAATTTCGAAGATGAACAGAAAGTGTATCGTTGCGAATATTCTGCTCAAGAGAAACATTTCTTCAGACTTCACATGAATCCATTTTCAGTGTTACAAAAATTCGAATAAAAACCACGCGTTTTGGACATTTCAATAAAATCAACATATTATATGACGAATGAACATGTTAAAAAACATGAAATAGATGTTAATGAAGAACTGAAAAAAACCCACATCAACAATGGACCGATATTTTTACCGTCGAGCTGTAGGTCTTCAACTACGGATGGGTTTTAAAATTCTGCAATATCTTTGAATTTCGGAGATCAGATGTGGTACAGGATGAAGTTGAAACATCAAAATTGTCTCCCCATAACATAATAAATATTGATATAATCCTTCTATTTTATAAAATGATGGATAAAATATAATCCGTGGGAATGGAATCCCCTTTGTGTTGATAATAATTGCATCACAAATAATTTCAGTTGAGTACAGTCAGTCAGTAAGCCACTGTCAGTCAGTCAGTAAGCCAAAGCCATTTAACGACGAACGTTTGTAAATACGAAGAAAATGAAGAAGTTGAAGTTACAGGACAAAATGAATTATTTGTAATACGAAAAAGTCATAAGCCCATGATTGTGCTTAGAAAAGATGCAGACCTGTGGAATGCATTGATTGATTCAGGATCAGAGAAGTGCCTAATCAGCTACCACAGAATAAGTGAGATAAGTAATGACGTGAAGCCAAGTTCTCTGACTATAAAAGGCGTTAACGCTAAGAGTAATGTTGAGGGCGAGGTGGAGCTTGTCCTAAAGTTAAAAAACGGTGTAAGTTTAAAGACAAATGCTTTAATAATTAAAGATGGTATTTACAATTATGACGTCATTATTGGGCGTGATTTATTGGACAAGAACGCCGTTGTAGACTTAAAACAAGGATGTTTAATTATCAAGGACGAGAAAATTCCCTTTGCAGAGGTAAAACGACGAAAAAAGAAAAAGACAGAGTGTCTCGAGTATTTAATAGAAAATACTGAGTGTCTCATGGCAGACACGATTACGTCCAGAGCTAAGAAAAAAGTCCTAAATAAGCTAAGAGAGAAGAGGACGTGCATTGCTGAGAAAGCAAGTGAGGAAGTAAAAAGGGATGGTAAGAGAGAAAATCAGCCTGTTCGAGGCGTAGTTGCAGTTACCAATTCCCAAACAAGGCCAAGGCCGTTAAGAGTGCACACTCGACAAGTAGAGATTGCTCCCAATGTAATTTTGAAACATGTTGGACATGTTGGAAAGTGTAAAAATGGAGAATACATAATAAAGAAAGCAACTTTAAAAGAAGGCATTTGTGTCGCAGAAGCGATTGTGAGAGTTAATAATAGGAGAAAGATTCCGTTGTTGTTAATTAATAGCTCCGACAGAGCGATTGTTTTACCAGAGAATGCAATTATAAGTACTTTAGAAAAAGTGGAGAGGGATCACATTGAATCCGAAGTTTACTTGTCGGATGTACAAGGAGAATTAAAGGAAGGATTGAGTACTTTTGTACAGGCAACGAGTGTTGTTCAGGACAGTCATTTAGATGTCGAGAAGAAAGACACTAATAGTAAATCTGTCGGGATCACAGGAGTTGTCGACGAAGGGTACATTTATGATTCCAAAGAAGTAGCCCGTGGTCGGCGGAAATTAAATAATGATGATATCAAGTGTAACGATGACGAAATGAAGCCTGAATTGCTGAGTTTGTTGAATGAATTCAGAGACGTTATTACTATAGACAATGAATCGATCTCAGCTGCTGCAATTAAACCATACAAAATACGTTTGAAACCTAACGTGGATGTCGTAAATGTCCCTCCCTATCGTATTGCCCACCGTTACATGGAAGACTTGAAAGTCGTTAACGAAAAAATGTTAGACGACGGAATTATTAGACCATCGATTTCAGCTTATAATTCACCGATAATTGTAGTTCATAAGAAAGATGGAACTATACGTCCGGTAGTTGACTTTCGCAAAGTAAATGAGGTAATTCATGAAGAATCATTTCCGCTGCCGCGAGTGGACGAGCTTCTCTATAGTTTAAATGGTCAAAAATATTTTTCAAAACTAGATCTTAGGTCAGGATATCATAATATTACACTGACCGATGAGAGTAAAGAAATAACCGCATTTACAGTTGGTAGTAGAAAATATGAATTTGATCGTTTACCCTTTGGTTTAAAAACCTCACCTGCATATTTCCAGTCTGTCATGACGCAAACGCTATCTCCTGTTCTAGGAAAACTATCTTTCGTCTTTATGGACGACGTGCTCATATTTTCTAAGGAGAAGGCACAGCATCTTGCCGATATAAAAGTTGTACTTGAACTATTAAGAAACGCTAGATTGTCAATCAAAACGGAAAAATGTGAGTTTTTCCGTGACGAGATTGAATATTTAGGACATTCCATTAGTGGAATGGGAACCAGAAACACCGGTACTGACAAAGTAAAGAATTTAGAAATTCCAAAGAATGTTAAACAACTACAGTCATTTCTAGGACTAGTAAATTTCTTTCGTAGGTACATAAAAAATTTTGCGAGTATCGCAAGCCCGCTCTATAATCTTCTGAAGAAAAATGTTGAATTCTATTGGTCAAAAGATTGTCAAAACGCTTTTGAAAAATTAAAGGATGAACTGTGTAACAACACAATCTTGAGTCATCCAAACTTCGATCAAAAATTTCATCTGTTTTGTGATGCATCGAATGTAGGCATAGGAGCTGTTTTACTCCAGTCATCTACTGATAAAGTTCGAAACATGAGACCTGTCGCATTTTTCTCTAAAACGTTGAATTCCACTCAACGACGATACTCAACTACGAAAAAGGAAATGTTCGCTATAGTTGAAGCGTTAAAGTACTTTAAATATCTTGTTTTAGGCTACGATCTGGTCATTTACACCGATCATAAGCCTTTAGTTCCTTTATTTTCAAAGAAATTGCCTGAAGACAACACGCTCGCTAGATGGAGTATTTATGTCCAAGCCTTTGATGCCAAATTAAAGTATTTTTCTGGGAAAGCGAATAGTGCCGCCGATGCATTAAGTAGATTAAATCATGACAAAAACCCCTTAACAGAAAGAGAACTATTAGAGTGTTCTGATTTAACCCCAGATGTAGAGACTTTTCCCGTTGTAACCAGGCTACAAGCCGCTGCTGCGGGTAACAAATGTAACAAGCCCGTGACTGAGGAAGAGTTCGAGGAGACAATGCCAGGAAATGATGACGGAAGAAACAACAACAGTACTGCTGAAAGCCCCAGACGTGAACCCAGTGACTTTAATAGCAGACAGAAAACGAGCTTATGCAGACTGGATAAAGTTAACAAGACTACAGACCATTCAAGTATTAACGGCAACTGGTCGTTAGACGAATTTAAACGTGAACAAGATAGTGATGCCTTTTGTTCTGAAATGAAGGATGCCCTAGAGAATGCAACAAAAGTTTCTAATACTGACATGAATGAATTTCTGATTATGAATGACATTTTGTATAAGAGACGAAGAATTGACAACAGACCCAGCACCATTCTGACTATTGTGGTGCCATATACTCTGTTGCACAAGACAATTCTATTCATACACAATTTGTCCCATACAGATTTGAATCATACCTTGTTTAAGTTTAAATTAAAATATTTTCATCCGTACGAACGGACAATTACACGCAAAATTGTTGAATCTTGTGACATCTGTAAGATTCTAAAATCACGAATACAGACGCCGATTAAAATTCTAAATGCTCCAATTGGAACACGATGTTTTCAAACGGTCAGCATGGACTTCTACGGTCCATTACCAATGACGGATAATGGTAACAAATATATTCTTGTATTTATCGACCTATTTTCACGTTTTGTTAAATTATATTCGACTAGTGACCGATGTACAGAGACTGTTACAGACTGTCTATGGAATTTTTGCTGTTTGTTCGGTACCCCGGACGTGCTGTTGTCCGACAACGCACTAGAATTTAAATCAACTAATGTAGGAAATTTCACAAAAGGACTTTCTATCTTGAAAAAGGAAGTTCTGGCATATTCCCCTTTTTCTAATGGTATTGTTGAGCGATGTAATGGAAAAATTCGACACCTGCTCAAGTTATATCTAAATTTTCTTACTCATAATGAGTGGGATAGACTATTGGATATTGTGGAAAATTCAATCAACAATAGTTTTAACGAAACCCTAGGAGATACACCTGCATACACGGTTTTCGGTAGAGATACGTGTGTTTATATCAGTTCTACTAATTTAGAAGACTTCAATGTTGCGACTACATATGAAGATGTTCACAAAAAAAAATTTACCGAGTCATCTATTGTAGTGAACAATATTAGAAATGCGATCATTAACGCCACAATCGAAAGAACTGCCTATAGAAATATGAAACGTCGCGATAAAAATTTAAAAGTGATGGACCGTGTACTAGTAAAAAATCATGCCAAAAAACACAAATTACAGCTAAATTTCTTAGGACCAGGTATCATTGAAAAGCTAGGTAAAAATTACGCAGATATTAAGATCGGTAACAAGATTATCCGATCGAACCTAAACTATGTGCTGCCTTTAGATAAGTTAAGAAGGTAAAATTGTCAACCTAGTTGGAGCTGTTCATTCCTTATATTCTGAAAATGCCATTCCATATATGTATTTCAATGGTATTTAGTTTGTAAGTTCGTTCAATGAGTTTCTAGCTTGTAAGAGTGTTCTACGAGTTTCTTTCTTAAGACTTTATGTATGTCTTGCGTTAGGAAATATTGTGTTGCGCTAACACCTTCAGAAGAGATGTTGAGCTCAGGATGTTGTCATACTGTTGTTGCGACATCAAGAGCTGTGCTCATCAAGCCGTCAGCTAGAGTTGATAAACTGAGCTGTAATCGTGGAGATGTCGACACGAGAGTGCGAGTGTGCAACCGCGAGAACTGCCTCGAATCTGCCGCAGATTGTTTGACAACAATGCTAGGCAGTGTAGTTGGAATGAAAGCGTCTTAATGAGAATGTGTCTTAATGAGAATGAAGCGTTGCCTTATTATGAAACGACAATTGCTTACTTAAACTTGTGGCCATGCTAATATCCTGTATCGTATCCTTTCAGAATCCTTGGGCGACTCCTGAACAATTCCAGGACAGTGCACACTCCGATTTACAAGATACACACATACACTTTGAACCTTCAATTAGTACTTGGTAGCGTACTTATCTAACATCAATCAATCAATCAATCAATCAATCAATCAATCAATCAATCAATCAATCAATCAATCAATCAATCAATCAATCAATCAATCAATCAATCAATCAATCAATCAATCAATCAATCAATCAATCAATCAATCAATCAATCAATCAATCAATCAATCAATTAATCAATCCATCAATCAACGTTTAATGCCATTGTAATAAGCAAATACTTGCTGTTCCACCTAAGGTTAGCGTTTAATACTACAACGCTAGACTTCCACTTTTTATTCTGAACACGTTTAAATCCCGATGTGCACCGGGGTAAATCAACTGTGGCAGCCGCAGGAAACAAAAATAGTCTTCGGTATCAAGATACGAAAGGAAGTATTACAAGAAGCCTACTGCAACTTTCAAGTGTTCCTGAACCTCGAATCCCCGTTGCGTACTCGAATTCAAGTATTTGAATCGGGAGAACACGTCGAACTCGTGTTCATAATCAGAATTGCTGCATTCCCAACAAATAGCCAGTGAGGAATTACTTTTTCTACATCAACATTTATAAAGTCATAATTTATTTATCACATTTATGTGATTAAAATAAATCACAATTTTAATTCCCGCGCTGTTAGTAGCATTTTGGCCTGCTAAGATGGGCAACAAGGTGTCTAACCTTAATGTAGACACCATTCTAACGGCGATTAAAGCCAACAACGGTCAAATATCGGATGAACTCATCCGACACACCGAGGAAACGAGAGTAGATCTCATTCCTGACCAGTTGAGCGACATAATGTTGCTTCTTTACACGATAATTACTATCATAATTACGGTAATGATTATTTACATAAAACGCGACCTTAATAGAGTAATAGGTCGTCTGAGTGGTGAGGACGTCGCTTTGCGTCGAACCGCCTTAAAAGAAATCTGTACTAGTCCTAAACAAGTAATTGCAGTTTCACCTTAAGCTCTGATTAAGATGGATCTGATTATCATATTCTTGGTTTTAATATCTCCCGAGGAGTAGAATCCTCCCATGTCTTAGATTACTACTATTTTATACGGAGATTTTTTCTATTATATACGGAATATGTTTTTATTGTCGTTAATTATAAACATTGATGTCGCGTTACTCGCCCTCTGCTAAGTTCATTTATTGTTTTAGATTGGTGGAATTGAATTAGCTATTGATTTTTCTTTTATTTCCTTGCAATCTTTAATTTAGTTGAATTGAGAAATGTTATTTTAAATCGTATTTGATTCCTATTCTACTTTTACCTTGCCAATTGTGGTAATGTAATGTACTGTTTAGCGCATTTAATACTCCTTTTGATATTTTTATGTAACTTAGTCTTATGATGGAGTTTTCCTTTTTATTTCCAATTGCATTGAAAATTCTGTTCTCGAAATATGTTAATATGTTAATCCTCAATAAAAATTTTGTTCTCGATCTGACGGTAGGTGTCCATTTTGTTCAAGAAAGTATACCTTATGGAAAGGATTTATTAAGTACGCGTTTTGATGTTTGATTTTGATATTTTGATATGTTAATAAAATTGTGTGGTGTATCCATTTGTATCCGAAATATCTGGAGTATCCAAGAATTCTAAAAATCAATTGATAAATACTTGATAATGAATGAACGAATTGTTTGAGCTAAGTGCGTAGAGTGGTTATTTGGTTGATTTTGGGTAATAAATCTAGTATTGAATTGACACTAAAATACTATATTGACACTAAAAATAATGTTTAACAAGATGTAGGATTACCGTTGAAATTTGTTTATGATGACAGCAAAGGCCATACCTGCCTACCTCCGTTCATAATTCGGAAGCAATTTTGTCATCAGAATTATTGTTCGTCAAAGGATAATCAATGTGATTGATTGACGTTTTAAAAATATTTTTATTGTAATAAAAAATTTTTGTGCGTGGGGGGTCCTAGATGTGCGCCCGCCAGGCATATAAATAGGATCGGCGAGAGACATCGTGGTTCATTAGGGGTGGCTTGCCGTAGAGGTCGCGTTTACAAACAGAAGCGTCGCTGTCAGTAGCGAAGCTCGGCTGTCGAGAAAGCATCTGTAGAGATCACTGATGCGCTATTGAAGTAACGAGATTATCTTCCGATCTAAAGAATCTCTACCAATTACGAAGCCTGTGTCAATTCTGAAGTTACAATAAAAGGATAACCACGCTGCTGCATCTGATTCACTCCCGAACATCATTCGCGTTTGTTTCGGCCTGATACTGAAAAGGGCCGGAAATGAACCACGATGTCTCTCGCCGATCCTATTTATATGCCTGGCGGGCGCACACCACTGTTGGCTGTAGTCACAAGCACATTCGGTATTTTCCGGTATTCGGTCTACCAACACATTCGGTATTCAGTATATCAACACAATCGGTATCCGGTCTACCAACACATTTGGTATTAGGTATATCAACACAATCGGTATCCGGTCTACCAACACATTCGGTATTCGGTATATCGACACAATCGGTATTCGGTCTACCAACACATTCGGTATTCGGTATATCAACACAATCGGTATTCGGTCTACCAACACATTCGGTATTCGGTATATCAACACAATCGGTATCCGGTCTACCAACACATTCGGTATTCGGTATATCAACACAATCGGTATCCGGTCTACCAACACATTCGGTATTCGGTATATCAACACAATCGGTATCCGGTCTACCAACACATTCGGTATTCAGTATATCAACACAATCGGTATCCGGTCTACCAACACATTCGGTATTAGGTATATCAACACAATCGGTATCCGGTCTACCAACACATTCGGTATTCGGTATATCAACACAATCGGTATTCGGTCTACCAACACATTCGGTATTCAGTATATCAACACAATCGGTATCCGGTCTACCAACACATTCGGTATTCGGTATATCAACACAATCGGTATTCAGTATATCAACACAATCGGTATTCGGTCTACCAACACATTTGGTATTAGGTATATCAACACAATCGGTATTCGGTCTACCAACACATTTGGTATTAGGTATATCAACACAATCGGTATTCGGTCTACCAACACATTCGGTATTCGGTATATCAACACAATCGGTATCCGGTCTACCAACACATTCGGTATTCGGTATATCAACACAATCGGTATCCGGTCTACCAACACATTCGGTATTCGGTATATAAACACAATCGGTATTCGGTCTACCAACACATTCGGTATTCGGTATATCAACACAATCGGTATCCGGTCTACCAACACATTCGGTATTCGGTATATCAACACAATCGGTATTCGGTCTACCAACACATTCGGTATTCAGTATATCAACACAATCGGTATCCGGTCTACCAACACATTCGGTATTCGGTATATCAACACAATCGGTATTCGGTCTACCAACACATTGGGTATTCGGTATATCAACACAATCGGTATCCGGTCTACCAACACATTCGGTATTCGGTATATCAACACAATCGGTATCCGGTCTACCAACACATTCGGTATTCGGTATATCAACACAATCGGTATCCGGTCTACCAACACATTCGGTATTCGGTATATCAACACAATCGGTATCCGGTCTACCAACACATTCGGTATTCGGTATATCAACACATTCGGTATTCGGTATATCAACACAATCGGTATTCGGTCTACCAACACATTCGGTATTCAGTATATCAACACAATCGGTATTCGGTCTACCAACACATTTGGTATTAGGTATATCAACACAATCGGTATTCGGTCTACCAACACATTCGGTATTCGGTATATCAACACAATCGGTATCCGGTCTACCAACACATTCGGTATTCGGTATATCAACACAATCGGTATCCGGTCTACCAACACATTCGGTATTCGGTATATCAACACAATCGGTATTCGGTCTACCAACACATTCGGTATTCAGTATATCAACACAATCGGTATCCGGTCTGCCAACACATTCGGTATTCGGTATATCAACACAATCGGTATTCGGTCTACCAACACATTGGGTATTCGGTATATCAACACAATCGGTATCCGGTCTACCAACACATTCGGTATTCGGTATATCAACACAATCGGTATCCGGTCTACCAACACATTCGGTATTCGGTATATCAACACAATCGGTATCAGGTCTACCAACACATTCGGTATTCGGTATATCAACACAATCGGTATCCGGTCTACCAACACATTCGGTATTCGGTATATCAACACATTCGGTATTCGGTATATCAACACAATCGGTATTCGGTCTACCAACACATTCGGTATTCAGTATATCAACACAATCGGTATCCGGTCTACCAACACATTCGGTATTCGGTATATCAACACAATCGGTATCCGGTCTACCAACACATTCAGTATTCGGTATATCAACACAATCGGTATCCGGTCTACCAACACATTCGGTATTCGGTATATCAACACAATCGGTATTCGGTCTACCAACACATTGGGTATTCGGTATATCAACACAATCGGTATCCGGTCTACCAACACATTCGGTATTCGGTATATCAACACAATCGGTATCCGGTCTACCAACACATACGGTATTCGGTATATCAACACAATCGGTATTCGGTCTACCAACACATTCGGTATTCAGTATATCAACACAATCGGTATCCGGTCTACCAACACATTTGGTATTCGGTATATCAACACAATCGGTATTCGGTCTACCAACACATTGGGTATTCGGTATATCAACACAATCGGTATCCGGTCTACCAACACATTCGGTATTCGGTATATCAACACAATCGGTATCCGGTCTACCAACACATTCGGTATTCGGTATATCAACACAATCGGTATCCGGTCTACCAACACATTCGGTATTCGGTATATCAACACAATCGGTATCCGGTCTACCAACACATTCGGTATTCGGTATATCAACACATTCGGTATTCGGTATATCAACACAATCGGTATTCGGTCTACCAACACATTCGGTATTCAGTATATCAACACAATCGGTATCTGGTCTACCAACACATTCGGTATTCGGTATATCAACACAATCGGTATCCGGTCTACCAACACATTCGGTATTCGGTATATCAACACATTCGGTATTCGGTATATCAACACAATCGGTATTCGGTCTACCAACACATTCGGTATTCAGTATATCAACACAATCGGTATCCGGTCTACCAACACACTCGGTATTCGGTATATCAACACAATCGGTATCCGGTCTACCAACACATTCGGTATTCGGTATATCAACACAATCGGTATCCGGTCTATCAACACATTCGGTATTCGGTATATCAACACAATCGGTATTCGGTCTACCAACACATTCGGTTTTCAGTATATCAACACAATCGGTATCCGGTCTACCAACACATTCGGTATTCGGTATATCAACACAATCGGTATTCGGTCTACCAACACATTCGGTATTCGGTATATCAACACAATCGGTATCCGGTCTACCAACACATTCGGTATTCGGTATATCAACACAATCGGTATCCGGTCTACCAACACATTCGGTATTCGGTATATCAACACAATCGGTATCCGGTCTACCAACACATTCGGTACTCAGTATATCAACACAATCGGTATCCGGTCTACCAACACATTCGATATTCGGTATATCAACACAATCGGTATCCGGTCTACCAACACATTCGGTATTCGGTATATCAACACAATCGGTATTCGGTCTACCAACACATTCGGTATTCGGTATATCAACACAATCGGTATCCGGTCTACCAACACATTCGGTATTCGGTATATCAACACAATCGGTATCCGGTCTACCAACACATTCGGTATATCAACACAATCGGTATCCGGTCTACCAACACATTCGGTATTCGGTATATCAACACAATCGGTATCCGGTCCACCAACATATTCGGTATTCGGTATATCAACACAATCGGTATTCAGTATATCAACACAATCGGTATTCGGTCTACCAACACATTCGGTATTCAGTATATCAACACAATCGGTATCCGGTCTACCAACACATTCGGTATTCGGTATATCAACACAATCGGTACCCGGTCTACCAACACATTCGGTATTCGGTATATCAACACAATCGGTATCCGGTCTACCAACACATTCGGTATTCGGTATATCAACACAATCGGTATCCGGTCTACCAACACATTCAGTATTCGGTATATCAACACAATCGGTATCCGGTCTACCAACACATTCGGTATTCTGGTATATCAACACAATCGGTATCCGGTCTACCAACACATTCGGTATTCGGTATATCAACACAATCGGTATCCGGTCTACCAACACATTCGGTATTCGGTATATCAACACATTCGGTATTCGGTATATCAACACAATCGGTATCCGGTCTACCAACACATTCGGTATTCGGTATATCAACACAATCGGTATCCGGTCTACCAACACATTCGGTATTCGGTATATCAACACAATCGGTATCCGGTCTACCAACACATTCGGTATTCGGTATATCAACACAATCGGTATCCGGTCTACCAACACATTCGGTATTCGGTATATCAACACATTCGGTATTCGGTATATCAACACAATCGGTATCCGGTCTACCAACACATTCGGTATTCGGTAAGTCAACACATTCGGTATTCGGTATATCAACACAATCGGTATCCGGTCTACCAACACATTCGGTATTCGGTATATCAACACATTCGGTATTCGGTATATCACCACAATCGGTATCCGGTCTACCAACACATTCGGTATTCGGTATATCAACACAATCGGTATCCGGTTTACCAACACATTCGATATTCGGTATATCAACACATTCGGTATTCGGTATATCAACACAATCGGTATTCGGTCTACCAACACATTCGGTATTCGGTATATCAGCACAATCGGTATCCGGTCTACCAACACATTCGGTATTCGGTATATCAACACAATCGGTATCCGGTTTACCAACACATTCGGTATTCGGTATATCAACACATTCGGTATTCGGTATATCAGCACAATCGGTATCCGGTCTACCAACACATTCGGTATTCGGTATGTCAACACATTCGGTATTCGGTATATCAACACAATCGGTATCCGGTCTACCAACACATTCGGTATTCGGTATATCAACACATTCGGTATTCGGTATATCAACACAATCGGTATCCGGTCTACCAACACATTCGGTATTCGGTATATCAACACTATCGGTATCCGGTCTACCAACACATTCGGTATTCGGTATATCAACACATTCGGTATTCGGTATATCAACACAATCGGTATTCGGTCTACCAACACATTCGGTATTCGGTATATCAACACAATCGGTATCCGGTCTACCAACACATTCGGTATTCGGTATATCAACACATTCGGTATTCGGTATATCAACACAATCGGTATCCGGTCTACCAACACATTCGGTATTCGGTATATCAACACAATCGGTATCTGGTCTACCAACACATTCGGTATTCGGTATATCAACACAATCGGTATCCGGTCTACCAACACATTCAGTATTCGGTATATCAACACATTCGGTATTCGGTATATCAACACAATCGGTATTCGGTCTACCAACACATTCGGTATTCAGTATATCAACACAATCGGTATCCGGTCTACCAACACATTCGGTATTCGGTATATCAACACAATCGGTATCCGGTCTACCAACACATTCGGTATTCGGTATATCAACACAATCGGTATTCGGTTTACCCACACATTCGGTATTCGGTATATCAACACAATCGGTATCCGGTCTACCAACACATTCGGTATTCGGTATATCAACACAATCGGTATCCGGTCTACCAACACATTCGGTACTCAGTATATCATTACAATCGGTATCCGGTCTACCAACACATTCGGTATTCGGTATATCAACACAATCGGTATCCGGTCTACCAACACATTCGGTATTCGGTATATCAACACAATCGGTATCCGGTTTACCAACACATTCGGTATTCGGTATATCCACACAATCGGTATCCGGTCTACCAACACATTCGGTATTCGGTATATCAACACAGTCGGTATCCGGTCTACCAACACATTCGGTATTCGGTATATCACCACAATCGGTATTCGGTCTTCCCTCAGAGGTCTTCCGAACACATTCGGTACTTCCCCCAGAGTAAAGTATGGACTAATTTTTCATTCATTCCGAAAATATTTCAAAAGATTTAATTGCCAGATTTTCCCATTGCTGACAAAGCATAAATTTTTCATTGATCCTATACCTTACGCACGAGGCAATTAGACTCACGATCTTATAACAACGAAATTCAGCGCAACGATGACGCATAACAAAAAACTTCTCTGCAGGTAACATCGCACACATCCAAAATGTCTTGCTATGTTAAAAATTTACACACGGTTAAAATCGACGAACCACCCTGCGCAGGGCACACTAACTGGGCCTTCAAGCGAGGAGCTCCGCATAATTGAGCATTTCCTATTCATGGCAGCAGAGGCACTTGGCCGACTTACCGAGAGTTGGGCTACTGACAGCCCAACTTGCTTATGTAACAACTAATAACAGTTACTGGCTGACTTATGTTTATCACTCGCTCTCCTGCGTGGCAATGGAGTGCTGCTCTTCTATCGCTTTCGTAATATCAGAGCGAATAGAGCTGAGTTCTACAAATTTTTACGTATTAAATTCAATTACCGGACTTGAAAATCACCTATAGAACTCGATCATTTCAAACTAGCCTTTGCAGTCTTCAACTAGCACTGGCACAATGTGTCAGAGAAAAGCTACTGCCACAAAGTTGGGCCTTTCACTCATTATTTTTCGAGGAAGCTGGTTCACACCGCACAAAAAAAGCTGCACTGCATCTAAACCCATGGTAAGATCAAAGGTCCAAATACGACCTGGGCTTCGAATGAATGAAGATTGACATACGTATCATGAAGTGAAACTACTATCAAAAAGTTGTGTCCGTCGCATGTATTTCGTGGAAGCTGGTTCACAAGGTACAAAAATGCTACACTACATTTAAATCCCTAGTAAGATCAAAGGTTCAAATGCGACCATGGCTTCGAATGAATGAAGATTGATGTTCGCCCTTGCTCTATGCGGTGATGGAGCTCCTGACGAACATCGTGTCACTGAAATATTGGCTGAAGTCCAACAGTAGTCACGGATTGCGCCGTAAGGATGCGGTCTGGTGATAACGAAGTCCTCACTACTCCGAAGATATATATTTCTTATGACTCTTGCAATGCAAACCCAGCTCTAGTGAAGCTTCTTGAAATATATATGAAGTCTAAAAAAGCGATTGCGATCTTCTTGCTGTTGTAGAGCTCTCAAGTTCTGAAGGATTTGTTCGTTTGTTTGTCTTGCGAGACCACTCGTTCGTAATTTGAATTGCAGGATCTTTCTCTGGGCGAAATAGACAGTTCGCAATATACAGATATTGCTCGCGTATTGCAGTACAGATGGAAAATTTTGAAAATATTTTCCAGACTATTTGCAGGGAGCGTCGTCCACTGTGCCCCAGCTTTTGTCGGTTGTTTGATCATTCATCTCTGCTGCGCTGTATATTGGGGCGCTAACACTCCAGTTATGTACGCTCTAGTCAAGGTTGTTAGTGCGTCGGGATCTGAATGGCAGTAGCAACGAAACAGCAGCGCTAGTTTGTCCATCCCAGAGGCATCAATTATGCTGGTATTTGTCCAGACACAATCCCTCTGCTCGGCTTTGGTTCTCAGATTCGTATTGAGTATTGGAAATTTCCGTAGTGGAAATGCGGCAAGGATTTCTTAGGAAAACTGTGTTGCTCGAATAATTGACGCCGACGTCCACCGCTCGTCCGATATTGAATTACACCCGAACGCAGAACTGTACCGCTAGAGAAAATTTCGTCTAGATCTTGCAGGGCGTGTTATTGCGTAGGCCTGATCATGCTAGAGCGTCCCATTGAGTTGGTTATAAACCTCTTCAATGCGGACTGATTCTCTTGAATTGCTCAGGGAAACAAGGGATTTCAGTCAGTCTCATCCCCTTCGGTTTTGAAGCTGGAATGTGTAATCGGAGAACAGATGAAGTGAAATATGGCGTTGAAGAACAGCGGGCCTCGGCTGACATTGAAGGCTTGAAGGCTTGAAGGCAATAAAGGCATTGAAGACTTTGAGCTATGACATGAACTCGGTGGCTGAGACAAAAATATAACACTTGTTCTCATTCCATTCGCCAAAATTAAACGGGCGGATCAATTTCATCATACTTTATAATTTTAATGCCGCCATAATTTTTACACAGAACAATCCTGGGCAATTTTTTGCAGCAAATTTATCTCTAGCTCAACTTTAGCAAATTATGAATAAATTAAGTGAACATTGTATGATAGTACAGTTTTGAGTTCTTTGTTGCTGAAAAATCTTGATTATCAGAACGCAATTCTTTTAGCATACCTGAAAGAACTAATTTCTCCGACGCCTAGCTGAGCTTTAGAGGGATGTCTATTTTAAATGCATCTCTAGCCTGTAACTCTCAGATGCGCAGCGCATGTGTACCTTGAATTAACATCAAAAATCTACGAGAGTACACTCATGAATAATCCCCATTAATTTGCCTGAAGACGTAAGCCTTAAGTAAGACCACCTGCTTAATTCGGAGGCGTGGTCTGATCTCGCTGACCTGATCCCTTCTGCCACTTTTGTCCCGTGTTGCACGGCCGGCATCGCCCACTCTTAATTATGTATTAGTGTGATGAGCCTCTTAATTGAGTATTAGTGTGATGAGCCTCTTAATTATGTATTAGTGTGATGAGCCTCTTAATTGTGTATTAGTGTGATGAGCCTCTTGATTATGTATTAGTGTGATGAGCCTCTTAATTGTGTATTAGTGTGATGAGCCTCTTAATTATGTATTAGTGTGATGAGCCTCTTGATTATGTATTAGTGTGATGAGCCTCTTAATTGTGTATTAGTGTGATGAGCCTCTTAATTATGTATTAGTGTGATGAGCCTCTTAATTGTGTATTAGTGTGATGAGCCTCTTAATTATGTATTAGTGTGATGAGCCTCTTAATTATGCATTAGTGTGATGAGCCTCTTAATTATGTATTAGTGTGATGAGCCTCTTAATTATGTATTAGTGTGATGAGCCTCTTAATTATGTATTAGTGTGATGAGCCTCTTAATTATGTATTAGTGTGATGAGCCTCTTAATTATGTATTAGTGTGATGAGCCTCTTGATTATGTATTAGTGTGATGAGCCTCTTAATTGTGTATTAGTGTGATGAGCCTCTTAATTATGTATTAGTGTGATGAGCCTCTTAATTGTGTATTAGTGTGATGAGCCTCTTAATTATGTATTAGTGTGATGAGCCTCTTAATTATGCATTAGTGTGATGAGCCTCTTAATTATGTATTAGTGTGATGAGCCTCTTAATTATGTATTAGTGTGATGAGCCTCTTAATTGTGTATTAGTGTGATGAGCCTCTTAATTATGTATTAGTGTGATGAGCCTCTTAATTATGTATTAGTGTGATGAGCCTCTTAATTATGTATTAGTGTGATGAGCCTCTTAATTGTGTATTAGTGTGATGAGCCTCTTAATTATGTATTAGTGTGATGAGCCTCTTAATTATGTATTAGTGTGATGAGCCTCTTAATTATGTATTAGTGTGATGAGCCTCTTAATTATGTATTAGTGTGATGAGCCTCTTAATTATGTATTAGTGTGATGAGCCTCTTAATTATGTATTAGTGTGATGAGCCTCTTAATTATGCATTAGTGTGATGAGCCTCTTAATTATGTATTAGTGTGATGAGCCTCTTAATTATGTATTAGTGTGATGAGCCTCTTAATTATGTATTAGTGTGATGAGCGCTCTAAATGTGCTTTGGCATAAACAGCTCTATAATTATGCATTAGTGTGATGAGTGCTGTAATTATGCGCTAGCCCGATGAGCGCTATAATTATGCATTAGTATGACGAGTGCTGTAATTATGCGTTAGCACGGTGAGCGCTATAATTATGCATTAGTATGATGAGTGCTGTTATTATGCGTTAGCACTATGAATGCTATAATTATGTATCAGTGTGATGAGTGCAGTAATAATGCGTTAGCACGATGAATGCTATAATTATGCATTAGTATGACGAGTGCTGTAATTATGCGTCAGCACTATGAATGCTATAATTATGCATTAGTGTGATGAGTGCTGTAATTATGCGTTAATGTGATATTGAAAATCGATGATGTATTTTTGTCTCATTTTTATTAGAAATAAGTTGTTTTTTAATTTGCTTTTTTGTTTTGTTCGCTGTATATTGAGGAAAAATAATTGGATAATATTAAATATGTAACAAAATTCACGTAGTGTTTTTTTTAACAGAAGTAGCGTTCTGAAACAAATTGAATTGTATTATTTCGCACGCGAGAGTGGACTCGAAAGACTCTGCACAGGAAACTTTTGAAGTATTCTTCACTTGTATGTCTAAATATAGGAGTTGTTTGCTCTGGTGCACGGCTTCGTCATATTAATGCAATTTCTTCCATTGTTAGGAGTTTCAAAATAATTGTTTGATCTATTAAAATATCGGTTAGAAAACTGAATCACAAAGAAATTCTGTAAGCTTCAAATTTACGCTCCATCAACACTGGAAACAAAAATACTTTCAGATTAATTTTGTGGTTCTCCTAACTGTGAAAATATTTTCCCATTGAATAATGAATATCTCATTCACATTGACTTTGCGAAAAAGTTATACATTTTTGCGAGCGAGCGAGCGAGCAAGCTATACAGTTATCAAGCAAATTATACATTTTTTTCACACTATACAATTAAGATACTGTATAAAGTACACAAACAACACAAAGCATGAACAGCACCGAGAACTGTTAAAGATAAGGATATGTTAAAAACTAGTCTCACTGCAAAAAT
Organism: Morinoia aosen; assembly: GCA_030386875.1. Classification (NCBI taxonomy): domain Eukaryota; kingdom Metazoa; phylum Arthropoda; class Malacostraca; order Amphipoda; family Talitridae; genus Morinoia; species Morinoia aosen. The sequence goes on from CM059568.1 coordinate 55,570,434, forward strand.
TCTGCGTAAAAGTAAAGTCAACAGCGGAGTTGGACTACCTTTTTATTCCCGAACTTTGGTCTATCAGACATCAGCCTATACCACACATGTGCGGATAATCTTAAACGTGTGCTATACCGTACTGGTATCAGGCATTAGGTCCTTGCCAATGCTACACGCGTCTAATACGTACACAATGTACGGGAGATGCCAGTTACTGAAGGATCAGACAACAATTGATAAGCTGTTGTTTTGCTTAGTAAAACATTGATCATCGGCATCTAGAATAATGGTTGCATTTTATATACATTTTTAATACCAATTTCACAGCTGGATTCGTTTTCAAACTGTTCTTAGTACGGCTCTTGCAACGTTCATAAACTCTTTCATCTGGATACCATGTCAACATGAAATTGTTTAGTCTCGTACTTGTCAAACAAACGATGGAAGTTTCAACAAAATTTACTATTGGATTGGAATTTCTCACGACGGGTGTCCATCATGTTTTTACTATTAAAACAAACTGACACCTACCAAAATCTTGTGAAGTTATACCGGATTAAGTTAATGTTTGCTCACTTTTTGAATGATGCGTATTCTTTTCACAAAAATTTCATTCACGTAAAAACCTCTTTTCTTAATGACTTTACAAGCTCCGCAGTTCCTTCAATATAAAACTAAATCTCAATAATTGATATCTAGGAATGGAAGGAGCATCCCTGAGTTATGAAATAAACACGGTCCTTGCTGCAAAAAAATGTGTTGGCTGTTTTTATCTAGCATTCTTCGAAGTTTTCCCAGCCGGATCAGTAACGTAAAAAAGTCTTATTTAAAAAGGGGTGCAATTTTTATTTTTATAGTCTAACTTTCTGACGCACAACGTATCGAAAAATTCGTGAAAAAATCGGGTTTTTTATTGATGTATTGTCATAAATTTGCCGTTCGCGTTGTTTATAAAAACTGGATTTCTAGTCCAGACAAGAATTTTTGAAGTTGATTTTGTTTCCTTAAGCAAGAAAAACAACGCTCACTTGATAATTTTTCAGCATGATAAAGGTGCTTTTGAAGTGCCACAAGTTCTATGAAGTTGGGAAGTTTTGCTCGCAGGGGAATTTCGGCTACTGCTCAGCAAGGTAACCAGCTTCGCAGATACATACCCTGGTCACATGAACTGATCTCAGATAAAGGATGCCAAACAGAAATGACGGAATAGTGCGATGAAGCAAAAAACTGAATAAATATGGGGAATGGAAATAATACTTGAATAATTAAACTATAAAAAAGCATGGTTTTCAGCAAATTTGAATATGAAAACAAAATGTGAGAAAGGAAGTGAGGGTGAAAGGTTTACTTCAAGTAAGGGGAAAAAAAGGAATCTACGGCACGACTGCCAACTGAACCAAATAGTCAATGAACGTCAACAGAAATTCTCCGCTAATATTGCGCAGAACGATAATATTACCAAAAATACAGTCTATCTTCAAGTATTTTGAAAAAGGTGCATGAGTAACTCCAATAAGTTATCGCTGCGAAGCGAAATTGATTTCGGAGTGAATCTTTGGTTGCGTTGCGCTCTTGAATTTACGTGGTCTACCTTCCAAAACTCCATACACACACGGATCAAAATCAGCCCTAGTTATTCCTTGTCATTCGTGTAACTTGAATAAAAAATCGTATTAGTTGAATAAATTGGACAAACATTTATCCGTTCAGGTTGAGTTTTAAAAAAGATGGAGCCGTTTAACTTGCAGATCGACCGTGTCACAACTGTAAGTATAATGTTGATATTCAAAATATTGCCATGACGGTTCTCTGTTCAAACGCGAAGACATCGTGTTGTCGCAAAGACATCACCACGACAGTTCTCTGCTCTAACTCTGAGGCACCGTGTTGCCGGCAAGACATCGGCATGACGGTTCTCTGCTCGAACGCAAAGACATCGTGTCGACGCTAAGACATCCCCACGACAGTTCTCTCCTCAAACGCAAAGATATCTTGTTGACGCAAAGACATCGCCACGACGGTTCTCTGCTCTAGTCCTGCGAAGTCACTGGCTCGCTACCCACATTCCAGGCGTATCCTGTTTTGACCGAGGCTATTGCAGCCAGATTGGTCTCCATCACTTCATTAACTTCGAGACAAGAAAGACGCGTATAAGCGGGCTTTGTTTACGCCGAAGGATGTTGGCGGACAGGCAAGATACGGAAATTCATGGAAATGAATTTGGCCCAAAGCAAACTAAGTTTTATTTAAGCGTTCTAAGAAATTTCCCTAACCCACGGACAAAGTATTAGCAATTTTAAATTAAGCTAGAAGGCTTTTATGAATTCAATTATTTTTTTGAGGTGGAAGTGAGTGCGTCTAAAATGGAATATTTTTGATGAAACGAATACCTGAGTTGCTGGTGGTTTGCGCGCTGCATTTTTGTAGATTATTCGCGCAAAATCTGGGCACTTCTTGTGTTAGTATGAACGTCCAATGGTCAAGCTAGCGATATGATTCAAAGTTGCGAATATTTTGGGGCGGTGTGGGTTTGAGTGCGGCATAAAACTTTAATGGCATCATAAATTTTAAAACAGCTGAACTAAAAATAACTCCGTCTTCGTAACGCAGGATATCGCAAACTCTGAAATATTATCATAAGGCTGCAATTGCTTAATTAATCACAATGTTTGCATAAGTTACTCTGAGGACAAGTATAATACTTAAAGAACTAATAAAGTTAAGAAGTCTTTATGAGTGAACATTCCTAATTATCAAGATTCCTGCGATCCAAATTCCGTCACGAGAAGGAATTAACTATCAAAGTTTTACACTTTTACGGATGTCTCGCATAAGAGAGGATGAACCAATCGCACGGTTTCCTATGAACGTATGAAAGACGGAGCACAAAGGCACCTAAGAATAAACGATTAATTGTTACATTAAGCACAGATTTATGATTAGCTACTGACAAACTCTTCTAATATTTCTAACCGACTGAACAATCAAATAAGAATCCAAATTTTCAAATAATTCGCGTCGTCATTGCTATACAGATGATAGCTTCTTCTAAGTCGATTTAGCTGCGATTCTTGTAACAACACCGAGCGTTTTCAAGTCTACTAAGGAGGACTTTCGTTGCCAGCTATAAGAAGTTGAAAATTGCTAAAAATTGTAGCCACTTTTTGACAATTTCAGATAAATCAATACAACTAATCTGAAAACAGAGATTGCAAACCGAAATTTTAAATCAAGACCATCATACCGTGACACTCCGTAAGAGAATCCTAATAACTATCACTAATGAAGATCTGCGAAATCAGAAAAATAATCTCGGACAAGCATCGAAGCGAGAGACAGCGAGGAAACAGCTCCACAGGGGAGACAGACACTGACACTCAAGTATGAGCCCTTCAAGTTTGCGAAATTGTTATAAGTCTACACGTGTTAAAATACGAAGATAATCACTTATAATTTTTACTGAAATAAGTGATGATCTTCATATTTAACACGGGAAGAAAAGTGATTATCTTCGTATTTTAACGCTTGTAGAACTAGAAAAATTTCGCAGAAGTGAAAAGTAGGAAAAGAAAATATGGGACCTTCAGCAATCAATGAGGGATGTTGTACCGGCCCGGCGTCTTGCTCTCACAATTACCCAGTGGTTCTTACCTGGGTTTGGTCAACCCCTACGTTCGGCATGTTACAGTTTGTGCACTAATACAGTATATAGTTATCATAGCTACAGCATATAGTATAGTATTTACAGTATAGTTATCAATACAGTATATAGTTATATACATTTGATTTGAATTTGATGAAAAAATATTTTACTTTTCCAACTACGAAGGGTTTGATGAATGCATGCATGGAGCTTGTGGGGTTCAGTACCTCCAACAAGGTTAAGAACCACAGCGGATAACCAATCCCTGACTTTATGCTGCAACCATCTCTCAAGCTCGTAATAGTTCAGCACTGATTCCAAAATGTGAATGTTGCTTGCTTTAGCAATCACTGATTTAGCAATTCTAATTGCCCTCATAAGCTGAACAAAAAGATTAGTCATTAGAATAAAAAATATAGATTAGATATCAGTTTAAGCCTTGGTAACCGCAAACCCAAAGACAAAAAAAAAGGTCTGGTTGAAGAGGACTGTGGAATTATGCCAAATTATAATTCGATTTTGTACAAATGTCTTCGAAGGCGTTTCGATACAATAACGAAAGCAAACTTAAAGCCTGAATATTGGATCAGAATTTTACTGCTGTCCTATACACAACGGGTCAGGTTAAAGAGAACTGTAGAATTAAGCTAAAGCTCAAGAATTTCCTCAACAAATGACTTCAAGTGTATTTCAACACGATCACGGACCAAAAGGTGAAATCTTACAATTTAATTAGAAGAATTTCCATCGCATCATACTGATTTAAAAAGAAAAAATATCAGGACGTATTCTGTAAGTATGCTTTAGATAAATCTGATGTCCATGGATAACCTGAAATTCCATATGTAAACAAATTTACAGTAGGAAACTTTTCTCAGAACATCGAAGACTCACGAGCCCACACAGCAGTCGCGTAATGTTTGGAGAGGACAGTCTCTTCCAGCTGCCCAGGCACCCGACGGTGAGTGGGCTTTGGCAGTTGCCTTTTTCAGGTCAAAATCTTCTAGCTAAGAGTTTTTGAACTAAAATTTGATGGTAAATGCCAATTAGGTTCGAGCAATGTTGAGGTCTTCATGGCTAAATTTTATTTGAAAGTCTCTATCTTTTAGATTTTTACTCTAAAGAAGTCAATCTAACAACGTATGTCTGAATAACCATTAGCGCAGAAGCTTCTACGTCATCCTCCGTACAGAACATTTCTCTCAATTCAGCAATGGGAATGCCTCTGTAGCAGCATGACGTAACTGCAGCGTTTTATCAAGGGAGCAATCTAGGTCGGATGCAAAAATTAAATTCCTGGACAAGCCTGGCCTCTCTGAAGCGAGTTTCTCTTAGACCATAACGATGAGTTGGTATTATTATGAGTTGGTATTGTTAGACTTCCATTTGTATCAAAATTATCCTCTAGGTATTTTCAATTTTGTATGCGGGAAGATAATTTAACCCTACTCAGTTAATGTATTCCACCAAGTTAAGGGCAGAACGATGGCTTAAAGACTGCACCAATGGTGTATTGGACTGTGGCATCAACGTTTCAGAATGCAATAGTTTACGGACTCACGATTTATGTGTATACAATGAGCTTTCTTACTGAAGTTAGCCTGAGGCTAAAGAGTCGGTGTAACTAGGTTTAAATATTGAACAGTGAGCTGAATTAAATCCATCGGACGTTAGAACATTTTACCCTGTATTATCAGACTTGGACTAACTATCTGAGTGTTTTCAGTTCATTTGATTTAACACCTGAATTTCACAAGTGTATAAGTTTTTCAACGCCTCTAGGTGTCTCGGAAGAACTTTGCATATCTTTGTCCTCTATTGGAATGTAAAGTTTCAGCAGAGAGCATTTCATTCTCCTGCTACAACGGTTCAGTTTCGGCTGCTGTAACTCTAAGAATTCTCCAAGATCTATGTAACAAAGATGCCCGGGATGACATGTCTGCGAATGTCACTTCAAATTCTTTAACAAAAGCATTGCTTGCATACCGAGTCGTGTTTTGAAGCTTCAAAAAAGAGAACAACTTCACAAGCAGCTGACGCGCACCAGTGCTGAAGTTGCTGTGTAGTTGAACTAGAAATTCAAAATAATATTGAAAATGTTACAGACCAGGCTAGCCTTGTGAGATAACGCTCAATAAGAGTGAGCAACGTTATTTTCCACTTCTGTCTGCACAAATAAAAATCTTGAGGCTCTTTTCGTGAATGTGTTCGGTTTATTTTAAGGAAAAGATTCGCAGGAAGTTCAGAAATCCCTTTTGAGAATATTTCTACTGTTGTTATTCTTTTCTACAATTTCTGTCATCCTCATCTTAGCTTAAACCGCTTCCATTTCTTCGTACTCCAGGTGCTGACGCTGCTGTACCAATCTGTAGAATTTTACTGCCAATTTTTGCATTGGAGCCTCCACAGCTTATGTCAACATTTTCAAAGCTGAAACGAAATTTACATTACGTGCGTGTGGTTATCGTCAAAATACGAATAATATTCACGGGGTTATGTAATTTCAACATATTCCCAAGCTCTTCATTCAAGCTTAGTTGAATATTTGAGCAATCACAGAATTTTCCAGGCAAAAATTCAAATTTACAACATTTGACATTTCAATAAAAGTTTACGCACCTTTTACAGTGAAGTCTCGTTTCGCCCTTATTCCAGACTAACCTCTTGTTCACGAAAGAAAATACAAGTCGCACGGGATCTGAAAAAATCTATTTCACAGTTCATTAGAATGTACATTTTCATTAAATTTGAGCAGAAATATATGATGAGAATCCTGGTAATAAAAATAGTGTAAACTCCGAATGCGTTATACCTTTACTTCCCTTGCGTAAATATTCTCTGAAAATCGTTTCCTATCTCTGCACTGACTCAGTTCTATTTTTCATGGCGTTTCCCAAGTTAATGTTGTGTCATCAAATTGCAGTTAGGGATCATTGGAAACCAATCAAGAAATGCTCCTGCGGGCCGCGCTACGACCTGCCCGACCTCTCAGCGCTGCCATTAGTGATTCCTTGACTTCAAGTCACTGAAAATTCAAACGATAAATGAAAAAAGCCTAGCGTCGCACTCCCAAATTAGGGTTTTTAGTCGGACGACGGAACTGTTTATCAATCAGTTAAGCAAAAAGCAAAATAAATAACAAGTTAGTAGATAGACGACTGAAAAATGGCTTATTTTTTCCCTACGTTCAAATTGAAAGTACCTAAAATTATCTAGATTAAACGCTAAGGAAAACCCTTCTGGAGAATTGGAAAAAGAAGTCTATTTTTATTCTTTCCAATATTTGTCACAAGATCTAGAGTTACAGAAGGCACAGCACGCAGATGCGACAGAGCAATACAAACGAAGATTCACTTTGATTTCAACTTCGCAACGCAGTGATCGCTCGTCAAATTTACTCTCCCACTTTTTGCCATTTAAAAATGCCGTTTCTATTGAATTTTGAAAGGAAGCAATGTGGCCGTAGAACGGCCTTTGCATCTTCTGTCTATGCAATCCTGAATGACAGAGTGTTTCTTGCAAAGAGGGGATGAAAATAACCAGGAATGCCGTATTTTGAACTCTAAAATAATAATTCATCAACTGATAATAATATTTTGCACATTCCATGGTTCTTTAATTTGCCCGCTCACTTATAAGCTTAAAGTTTAATTTGAAGGACTAGAGGCCATTAACTAGATTGCTCTGAATTGCTCTCTGAAGGAGGAGGTAACGCATGAACAGCTTCTATCTGCCACAAACTTTGTGAAGGGGGTATCATAGCTCGGTTTAAGTTTCGGAAGCGAGCAACAGTTGATGCTCCTGAGTCTGGTGGCAACATGCGCTGAGCATGTCTTTAACACAAGCATTGAGCATGACAGCACGCATTGAGCATGTATGCAAAATTCATTGCTTGATTGCTAAACTAACGCTTGAATTGAGGAGTTTCTGGGAAATCAATGTAAGAAAGATGAAACAATGATATGGATTTAACTCGAATGATTTCGTGACGGACGTGTCTCATTTCTAGGTATTCTACTTTTGTCCACCCGATGAGAACCAGACACACAATTAAAATGAGAATACAGAACTTTCAAATTATTTTTAATGAGTTAGAAAATGGATTATTACACTTCACTTTTAGTGATTCATTTCAAAATTAGAATAACGTCGAAAAATTTCGGTAGTTTAATTAATTTTCGGCAATTTTACCAATTTAATTTCATTGCGACAACTGAAATATGGCTAACGGAAAAAATTAATTAAATTTCCAAAGTCAAAGGGTATAAGGTGGCGGAATTGCCATTTATGTTAAGACATATATTTTGAAGAAAAGTATCGTATTTTTACATGAAACTGTTGGAAATCGTGACGCGTGTTAGAGACTTTCCATCGCTGTTTTTTTCTTCTCACGTCTACACCGTAATTTCATTGTATAATGAAAATGGATTTAATAACTTTTCCCACTGCGAAATTTGAACATGGTTCTGAGTTAGGTCTTTTGCTTTTCAATATTTTTATAAATGATGTATTTATTAGCGAAGTTAGAACCATTTTATACGCAGACGATGATGTTTTTACGCTAATTCGCGCTGTTTTAACGAATCCTCATAAAAACGCACGTTGTAAGTGAAATGTTAAGCTAATTTGGGGAAGATAACCGTCAAATTCATATGTTAGATCTATACATTGAGCTTAAAATTATGCCATTTAGACACGTGCACTTATATTTAATTTTATCCAGGACGTGTTCAATAAAAAAACGCTTTGCTTTGAACAATTTTACTGAGATTATTTCCGCAGAAATCTTCATTTTACGAGAGATAATTGCTTCAATCTACCGTCGGTCCGGCTTAAAGAAAGAAAGGAAGTTGGCTTTATTTCAGGGTTTATAATCTTTTAATGCATTGCCGACGAGTTTCAAGGTTCAAATGAGTAATTACACTTTAAAAGAATAAATGAACTATATACTTTCAAATGAGTTAAAATAATTTTTTCTACCGATATTATGTCATTCTTTCGCAGGTGCAGCCAAAAATATATCTTATTCAGCAATTTAATGCAATTTGACGGTTCAAGCGAATCTTATTAGTTCTAAAAGACTGTATTTTTTCGAATGAGTTCAAAGTATTTTTTCTCCAGATTTCATATTCTCCTTTCGCTGGTATTGGCAAGAAGATATCCTACTCTGCATTGCTGTGTATTTGAAGGAAATAAAAACTTACAGTTTCCTTGTACTTAGTTTTTTAATTCCCGAATTTTATCATGCTCATCAATTTTGTCCATTTCATGTTAACGTTAATTGTATTGTCAATCTGATCATTTCGCATATTCTACTTTGAAATATTTTGTCTTCAAAAGTCTTGAATTGGTAAAGGTGGCCGATTATTCATGTCCGTGTATAATGTTCAATGTGCGAGGACTATTTTTGGTTATTTTTACTGCCAATAAACGTCTACACGTCTACAGTACTAATGACGCACTGACAGACCTTAGCATTACAGCATACTTTTCTGAAATTCATTCACACGTAAACTCCTTTCGTTAATCCAGGAAATTAAATGAACATAAAAGAGTGAATATATCAAATCATTAGCGTAGAACAGAGGAGGAAAAAGCAATAAACTACATTTTATCGTGAAGAAAACGTCCCTCGTACCTTAACGCACAGACTGGTGTGGAATTAGAAGTTCTACATTACGCAAAAGATTGTCAAAATGTCCGACTGCTTCAATTCCTGTAAAACTTCTCGCTATAAACGCATCAGATAACGCTCACTATTGCCTGAGGTTTGCCATATTCGTGCTCTTCTATTTGCTGAAATAAGAGAGAACAATAATGACATTTCAGTTAACAGATAATAAAAAACCTGCTCAACTGAAATAGACCAAAAAAACGGTATGCAAAAAAATGTGTTAGTTTCAACTGGCGATTGAACACCAGTTATAAAATTTTCCAATTACAGTAGCTTGTTAATAAAAATTACGCAAATGTGTGCTCAAATAATTTAAGCGTAACTCAAATCTTGATGCAATCCCAGAAATATTGCAGGATCAATTCAGGCGAAAAATGTGTCTATATAAGAGGTGCACGCTTCGCAACTCAAGATGGCAGACAGAGATGGTTCAAATTATGAACGTCCGCTGAGGAAGTGTGTTCCATTTATATCCGCTTCCATAAACTTCTGCTTCGCCAGATTTCTAGGAATTGCTTGAGCGAGAACGCCCGGCCTTCGATCTCAAGTTACTCTGTTTAGAAGCATAGCTCAGGAAAATAAAAGAGACATGTTTACGAAGAGCTCAGGAAGGAGACGTGACTAACCTACTGGAAATAAAGGATGGAAACTGACGCCACTGAGAACTTGACAGATTTACGAGCACGTGAAACGTTTCGGTCCGTTAAAAATACGCTGTAAAAACACACACGGTAAATTAAGGATGCGGCCGTGAATAGGGGAAAATCTTCTTAACGCCTGAAGGACGGAGAGAATTCCCTGCCCTCAGCTGTACGAGTTGTGCAGAAATTAATGACAACAATATTCGTAGCTCCCTGCCTCTAACTTGAGTGTCCTAAAATTCTGTGTTGTGTGGGTTAGGACACTGAATATTTGCCCTCCAAATCATGAGCGCCTGCCTGTTATTTAAACTGAAAAAACTGTGATAGTACAACTTTGGGCGGTGCATCATTTGATAATTAGCAGCGTCAGCGTGCAGGGGCTGGACTCTTTTAATTTGGCAAGGGTGCTCATTTATCGCTTACGAAATGAGGCTCAATGTTGGTTAAATTAGATATGTAGTGTGACATTTAGTAAGCTATTCATTCAATTTATACTCATGGCAATATCTACATATCTTGGTAAATATTCATGTACCATACGAATCCGATTGTCGACGCTGTACCGAGAATACTATAATTGCTTCATAATAGAACCTAGGATTAATTAGATACAGATTGCAGGTGTCGATGTTCGTGAAGTTCTGACTCAAGACGAGTCAGACACACAGAAATTAAATGATTTTAATTATTAGCAAGCCCAGTACTGTACAGTTGGTTGGCTTGGTCAACTTCGGACATGGTGAGTCAAGAAATTGTAGACGGTTAAAGTATCTGATTTTTCGCTTATTTTATTCAACAATTCGGTCTATGTATTAAACATGAATTTGTATCGTATATTGTTTTAGCTTTTCTATATAGTTGTTTAAATTTTGTTCCTTTGGAAAATTTACCTTATTGGGAAAACTGAAAGATCGCTCATTGCAAAAAGAATATGTTTCACAATTGAAAAAACTATCACGGCAATCCTTCCTACCTCAAAAAAAATCTAAGAAATAATCTATTGTGGAAATACAGGTAAATTTGAAACACATCATTTCCATTCATCATATTGAATTATTTTAAACATGCTATTTCCATTTATAATCTTGAAATATTCGAGAACACAAGTTACCGAAATTACAGGAATCCAGCACTCATTTCAGAACAAAGCTCGAGTCTTCATTCATTCAGGCGAAGTAAATGCATGCACGAGGAAGCAATAATTTCACTTCTGCAGCCACTCTGGAGGCGAGGTAAGCAAAGCGCATAATGTGTAGAGAGAGAATTTAAGAAAGGAATTCTTTTCTCCCGCAGATATACTAGTGCGTCTGCGAGATGCGCATGGAAAATTGGCAAGAATTATTTCGTGTGTGAGCAGAATTATTGGTATCTGCTCCACCACATTTAGGCCCGCACCAGAGACGGAAACGATTTATGGACTGACGAACATAACGGAGCGCCGGAAGAAAAACATGTGCAATTTGGCAAAATTTTTTCGGCTGACGCACGGAGATTATTTTTTGCAAAATTGTGGATTTTTGCAGCGTGGATCGCTTCATTTGAGGCAAAATAGGTGTCGTGGAAGACATTTCCTAAGAAAAATTTCATAATTTTATAAAATGGTATAATCCGGCCGATTTTATAATCACGCCTTATCATTTTGGGTGTGTATATTTTTAGTGTCCGTAACAAATATATATAACCGAATTTCAGATCTTTTTTTCCAGGTCACATAAACCAATATTGTGGGATCACTTAGTAGCAGGGCCATGGATGGAAACACCGATATCATCTCTGAATTTTAAAATTTAATTGAAATTTAATCGGTCGCTGATCTGACAGTAATTGCTGAGTCTCTTATCTTCACCCCATGAGTTTTACAATGCAAAAGAAAACACTCGTTATCCCATTAATTTTCCACCAATTTACTCCATGTTTACACAATTCATGTTTAATATCCGCTTCTCCATGCTCCTGTGCCCTACTTTTGTTCATTGTCTTTGCTTCGATTTTTTAGAATCGATAGAAGCAATTTACCATAGCCCTATCTTACACTATTTGCTTTCTTTATCACGGACCACATGCATCTAGAAAAGGAGGTATTGGTAAAAATTGCTAAAAAAATTACTCTGTGTACGTCAGTTGGACAAGAGAACACAAATACTTCATATCTCTCACGTGATAAGCAGGCACAAGGAGAAGCCTTCATCACCACAGAACTGAGAGCATGACAGTCTCTCGCCTGATAAAAAGATGGAGGAGAGATGAACAGCACGAATAACTCCAATCTCTCACATGAAGAGCAGGCTTGAGGAGAAGCCTTCACCACCACAGAACTGAGAGCATGACAGTCTCTCGCCTGATAAAAAGATGGAGGAGAGATGAACAGCACGAATAACTCCAATCTCTCACATGAAGAGCAGGCTTGAGGAGAAGCCTTCACCACCACAGAACTGAGAGCATGACAGTCTCTCGCCTGATAAAAAGATGGAGGAGAGATGAACAGCACGAATAACTCCAATCTCTCACATGAAGAGCAGGCTTGAGGAGAAGCCTTCACCACCACAGAACTGAGAGCATGACAGTCTCTCGCCTGATAAAAAGATGGAGGAGAGATGAACAGCACGAATAACTCCAATCTCTCACATGAAGAGCAGGCTTGAGGAGAAGCCTTCACCACCACAGAACTGAGAGCATGACAGTCTCTCGCCTGATAAAAAGATGGAGGAGAGATGAACAGCACGAATAATTCCAATCTCTCACATGAAGAGCAGGCTCGAGGAGAAGCCTTCACCACCACAGAACTGAGAGCATGACAGTCTCTCGCCTGATAAAAAGATGGAGGAGAGATGAACAGCACGAATAACTCCAATCTCTCACATGAAGAGCAGGCTTGAGGAGAAGCCTTCACCACCACAGAACTGAGAGCATGACAGTCTCTCGCCTGATAAAAAGATGGAGGAGAGATGAACAGCACGAATAACTCCAATCTCTCACATGAAGAGCAGGCTTGAGGAGAAGCCTTCACCACCACAGAACTGAGAGCATGACAGTCTCTCGCCTGATAAAAAGATGGAGGAGAGATGAACAGCACGAATAACTCCAATCTCTCACATGAAGAGCAGGCTTGAGGAGAAGCCTTCACCACCACAGAACTGAGAGCATGACAGTCTCTCGCCTGATAAAAAGATGGAGGAGAGATGAACAGCACGAATAATTCCAATCTCTCACATGAAGAGCAGGCTCGAGGAGAAGCCTTCACCACCACAGAACTGAGAGCATGACAGTCTCTCGCCTGATAAAAAGATGGAGGAGAGATGAACAGCACGAATAACTCCAATCTCTCACATGAAGAGCAGGCTCGAGGAGAAGCCTTCATCACCACAGAACTGAGAGCATGACAGTCTCTCGTCGCAAATAAACGGTGTTGATTCTAAGGCGGGTGGCTAGGGTTACCTCTGACAAAACACGACGCCCACGCGCCGCGTACTAACGAGAACAGGCATCATCAGCACTTGCTTGGAGTTCTTCAAAAATATCTCAGGGACAAGACGTTGTTCTTCACCTTCCTTTAGGACTTTTGCACTTGCAAAGGTGGCGGGATGTGAATAATTCTTCATATGAATTTAAGTGGAAAATATCATCTAGTAAAAAAATGTGTCGCAAAACGTGTGAAAGTGAAATCCCTTATGCTCCATGACATGGAAGTTGAAAAGTGGAGGATTCATTTTCCGTTAACTTTCATGAAAATTGGGAAACACAGAATCATTAGCAGCGCGTAATGTACTCAATCTGAAAAAATAATGAAGCACAAATTACTGAAAAATTCTAATAAACTTGCATTCAGCACAATATGGTGCTCTGTTTTCAAGAATACATGTAAAAATATAAAATGAATTATTGCTGTTACAGCACTCGAACATACAATGCGTAAACAACTAAGAACACAAGAAATATCCAAAGGAGATTCATGTACCCCCGATTTTAAGGTACGTCAACATTGAAGCCAGGTCTCAGAAGCCCCACACTCGGTGAAAATTCTGAACCACTGACTTGAAAGGGTATTGTATTCTTTTACACCTACTATCACTGAACACAATCGCTTCACTTCTAATCAATGTTGAAAATTGATCTGAATATTCATGTGCAGCAAAAATGAATTCATAATTAATGCACTCACGCTCGGAACGCCAGCGACATAATTCAACTACGACATTTTACTCCGCGACCAGCTGATATAGAACCTGCTCTGATGGACAGATGGTGCACGATTTTAAGTGGGAATAAAAAAAACAACGAGGTGTTTCTTTTGCAATATACGAATATTCAGTTTGACGATGAAAAGCGCTAATTTTTTCGGAATAAGTCTGAGATCTAATTTAATGACACTTTCCCCCGCGTATTCACGCGAGAAAAGTCAGGCGCAATTTTTTTAAAATGCCTCATTTCAGATCCTTTTAAGTCCCCTGACAACAAGAGACGTCTTGGTTTCAATGCCATGAAAAATAGATGAAAGTAGGGAATAGCACCAGGTTCAGCCTTTAGACTCGTAAAGAACTGTTACGCTACCACACGGAGCGCTATTTTCTCTCTTAAATCTCGTGGAGAGGTCAATCTTGTCGGCAGGGCGGCTCGATCGTTTGTCAGAGCTCTCTGAAGCCTCGAGCTTGGAAGGACAAAATATTTTGAGAGAAATCTTTCATCAAGACACTTCAAAGCATGGTCTCTGAGAAACCTCTAATGTATGTTTAGCTTGTTTTTACATTTCTATGAAAGTTATTTCTATATATTTCAACTCGAAGCTAGGCGAAACATTTAACACTTTCTTACACTTCATATTATTTATCTAAAAGTTTTAATCTCCTATTTTTCAGTGTAGTGAAATATGAGTTTAGTTATGCTCAATAAAATAAGTCACAATTCGGACCGCTTTTTGCAGATATCGTCTTTTTAAGCTGTCATTGAGAGTCAATTTCTAACGATAGTATATTTTATTGAATTGACTGGAAATCATAATGGTGGTAAAAATGCTTGCTTGAAAACGTTCTAATTACAATCGAGCTTGTCCATTAGCTTCAACAGCAATCACTTTTGCAAACCTATTTTGAGAAAAGCTTCACTGATTCGAAACATTGAAAGTCTCCAGCAAGAAGTTGTTCCCTACTCTCGCCTCCAAACTCCGGCAAGGTTTCGCGAAAAAGAAACGTCTTTGTTGCTCACCTCTTCTCCCTAAGCATCGCACACCGAAACGATCTGAATAATGTCAATAGCGATGTGCGCCTCTTTACCCCGCTTTACCCAGAGTATTTAAAAGTGCCCATCGCGCTTATAGGCTCGCATTTGGCCCGCATTTCTCCTACCGATACCAGCTGCAGTCCGGCACCTCGCCTGCTTGCATACCAGTAAACTGATCGACGTGAAATGTTTTTATCTATCCTACCAGAAGACGACAGGAGGCTCCACCAGCGGGAGCCACAGCACACAGATACGATCTGGATAAAATCAATAGTGAGAAAAGTTAGCATTTATGAGGGATTCAATTTCAAAAATTAGGAATAGAGATATCAATTTCTTGAGATCAAATTTTTATGAGAAAAATTCCCAAAATAGAAGCCGATGCACTGCTGAAGAGAAATGACACCAGTGAAGTTCTACATCGAGATGTGCTCATTTCAATTTGCACGTAAATATTGTAATGCAATATAGTCCAATTTTTCCCCCACCGTTAGCAAGTAACGTTGTAACACGAATTTATTCTCTGCTTCAATATTATTTGCATAAGTTCGTTGACAGATAGCATTGAAAACTTATTGATGAATATTACCAACTGCGCCTCTCTGCGGGGATACAGTGTATTGTTGTCACGGGCATATTGAGAACATCCATAAAAGTTTCAAGCAATTTGAAAGCAAGCACTTATGGCGAAGATAATTAACAATCATAAATGAAATCGAGGTCATACTTCACGAACAGTTTATAAAAAATGAATGTGTTCAAAGCAAAACTTCAACTCGAAACTTCGTTCGAATGATCAATCAACTGCAGGTTTTGATATAATGACAGCGGAGAATAGAAACTGCTGTTACTGCATCAAAAAAAGGAGATGTAACTTTTAACATTTTGGGTCGCTGTTCGTTCATTTTTTAAGTAATATTGATCAAAATGGAACCACGTACCCAGTGAAAGCAACTTTTTAATTGTAACGTTCACAGATTTGAGTAAATTTTCAATTTTGATATTCCATGCCAAGAGAAAGGCACCAAAAAGTGTCCTGGTTCAAATACAACAAGAAAATATGGACTTATTTTATTTCCTTCACAACAGTGACAAGAAATAATTTAGGCAAATACAGAATATATAACAGGTAGATTGTCATTAGGATATAGAATTTATGCACAAAAATACCGTTAGATTATAATTATCAATAAAAATGTAAAACTCAGTTGTTAGAAACTTTTGGTAAATTCCATCGCTAGTATTATCGTATCTCGCTTGATTTTGATAATACACAAATTTTATTCAATTGAAAAAACTCGATTACATTATTCTTCAGCAAATGAATGTGTATTTTGTCGAAAATTTGGTATATAAATTTAGCCAGGGTTGATAAAGCAAAAATAAATTCACAAGATAAATCTCAAAAATCACCTCTTAAAAAATTGTAAAGTTGAGAATTTAAACTCATTTTCAATGGATAATGACAGTTATGCGCGTTCCGCTGATTGATATAAAAAGTGGTTAAACTTGTGAGAAAATATTTGTACCAATAATACATCATACAGGAAGTAATTTTGCATGCCATCTCATCCACAATGCAACTGATATAAAATATTAACATCCCTGTATTTTCAACTTTTTCAAAATCCCTATACGAGAGAGTAAACATATGAAAGAATAGTACATTAAGAAGATACTGAAGGGAATACTGCATCATGTACGGCACCCGTCCAAAGTTGCGTTTCAATTCCTCCGATGCGTGGCACCAAACCCTACAAATATTTCAGCTCCTTGACGTGGAGCTCGGTCGCAGCGCATTAGAGTCGAGCTGCCAGCACACTCAAACTTAGACCGCCGGACATCAGCTTATTAAGACACACTTCGATGAACTTGTCTAACTTTGCTCCCGCTCAAATGGAAGCTGCGCCTGCCCGCCGTTCTCGCTCTTTGGTACATAGTTCTGACGTCAATGTGGCATTTGCGTCGCAAACTTGTACATCTCACGTCATTATTTAGGACAGAGTTTGAAGAAATAAGATTTAGGGCACTGATGCTCCAGCGCATTTGTTTCAATGATTAGCTATGGGAGGGATAAGGTGAATGTAGATGGAATGAGTCTATGCTGAAATAAATAGTGTTCCAATTTGAGGCACATCGTTTTAACAGATGATCAGTAGAGCCACTATAGAGTCACAGATATCAGTGAAATGACAGTGTTTGTTCAAATCCTGCTAAGAGTGAGATAGCAATTAATGTTCGTTGGTAAATGGAAATATTTGATATCTGTATCTAATGCTGGATTTATGAACGAAAGCAGCACCAGTAATTATATTAAACTTTTGTAAGGAGTAGTTTTAATGTGAGGATCAGGGGTCAACTAGGTTGTTGTGTTCCCGACAAAGTATCTATTCATAAAAACACTTCATTTTATTATTCAACGTAAATGATTAACAATACTAGCAGTAGGAAATGTACATTCATACATGCTCCTTACCGTATTATTTCAATCTCCATTTAGACTATCGTTTAACAACGGATCTGATTTTCCAACAAGATAAATTTGGTATTTAAGAGCCTTAATGGGCCTTCTGATCTCTACTCAGTCAATTTGGTGCATGTGAATCAAAACCAGAGACAGGAGCAACTGTTATTTTATGTACGTATTGAACTTAATTTAACTTTTGGAATCACAAACGTATTGTATAATGACAACTATGCATAGATCACTGCGAGTTATGAGCTATTCTGCAATCTCAACAATTTCTCCAACCTTTTTAGCTTTCTAAATTATTTCGAAAGGCTTTTACGAGCTTGTCAAGGGTATGTCACGGGCATGTCATGAGCCCGTCACGGTCACGTCACGGGCATGTCATGAGTATGTAACTGATATGTTATGATCATGTCATGGACATGTCACGGGCACGTCACGAGCATGTGACAGGCATGTCACGAGCATGTGACAGGCATGTCACGAGCATGTCACGGGCACGTCATGAACCTGAGCATGACAAGGACAAGCTGCGAGTGCACACAAGTGAGCAATTCAAGTGGCGTTCACGTTGTCTAAGTCGCCCCGAGCCGCAGCCCCGCTGATGTCTGTGTTCTGGTGCGAGCAGATTACGCGTCAAGTGCTCGAGTTCATTTCGTGCTGGCGACAGTAAGCGAGAGCTCCTTCAAGAGGACAGCCTTCGGGGCTCGCTACAGTCTTATAAATAGCAAAGCTCGGTCTGTCCGGCTTAGGTGGGGTGAGAGCTTGCTGCCGGTCTGAGGAGAGCTTTTATCTTTGAGGAGTGAAAAAATGATGATGGAGTCTGGAAGCTCTGGGTGCTTTGTGCATGTCTTGTGTTCTCAAAATTATTTTTCTTGTAGCGTTGAGGGGTCATGGCGGTAACCCTTCGACTGAAAATTGCTTTGCTACAAAAGATAGATAAGCTGTTAAATGAAATGAGAATACCCCAAAAATGGCTGTACTTGACGTACTCGATGAAATGACACGTCGGTCTCCTCCGAAAAAAATCATTAAGAGAGCATGCTTATTCCAAAAGTAAACACGCAGCAAGTCGTTTTACTTCAAGTACAAATAGTTCAACAAAGCATTCTCAGGATCCTTATTACGTTAGATGCAACGAATAATCTAAGGCAAAACAAGCTCGGTATTCTATCTCATCCCACGATGATGTCGAAGCCTCCAATATGTTCATGTAAATATCCCAATATTCAGTGGGAAGTGATTGATAATATTTCAATAAGGTCAATCAAGAAAATTCCAACAATGACAAAAGAATGAAATTTAAAACCGTGATAAAATAAACTTGTAATTATTCAAAATATCGCGGAGGTATTGGAAAAATGTGTGCAAAAATTGAATAATAAATATTTAAAGGCGGCTCATATTGATATCATTTTAATCAAAATGTTATAGTGCCATAAGCCGTAATGCTAAGTATCGTTTCTTCAATTGGCTCAAAGTTTGCTAATTTTTTCTCTAAAAAAGTGTACTTCCTAATCGCATGCGAGGACCCTTTGTCTAGAAGTTCAATAGTGTGTAGCGTACATGAGGCGATGTCAACATGATGACTTCGCTATTTTACGTAAAGACTGCCCAGTACCGTAGGATTATCTATCGTAGCTTAACACCTGTAACACAGTCATCTCATTCGTCTTTTAATAAACTGGCATACTTTGTATCATGTGCAATTTCCCCCAAAAAATTTTTACTCAGCCAAACCTCTGATAAATACAGGGGCAATATAGGTTTATAGTACTCATCCATTTTTCGTAAAATTCTTTTTCAATTGCTCATGGAATCTCCACTGCAACACGATGTCCATTGAAAGTGACACCAAAAATACAACATACAACACGGGTCACACACATGCATACTTCCTAAAAATCTCCAAAGTACGCCTTTGTAACGGTCGTCAGGTGGACTGAGTGGCATTCGTCTGGATACGCGTGAATGCACAACTCTGTGCAGCATAACGCCGCAAAACTGCAAAATATGGCCTCTTTCATAAGGGAGAAAACAAGAAAGCCTCGAGAAAATATGAAAGGCTGCCAGCACAACTCACTTCAAATCGTGGAAGCAAGACCGGAACTGACAGCCTTCTTTGTGAATGGCGTCGATCGAAACAATGACGTTGTTTAACAATATCCACATTTGAGGCTGCGATGACAAAAGAGACGAGAAGTGTGGGATGCACAAGAATCCTCAGCCTCAGGGCGTTTCTTCTTTGTGCTACGAGGCAAGCCCTGAAAACGCTACCTCCCTTAAGCTTATTTGATAAAATAAGAGTTATTTTAGCGTGTAAGTTGGAGTTATCACACTAAAACAGTGCTAGCTTAACAATAACGTACATGTTTATGAAACGGTTGAAGCGTAAAGAAATCTCAACTGATAATTTTGTTGACGGTCTCTAACGTTCAAAAAAAAGTTTTGCAAAAACAGTTTCTTAGGACGCAAAATAACGTCTACAATATTTCAGCTTGATATCCCTACTCTTTTTTTTTCTTTGGAACCAACGCACGTCACTTACATGACATTTACACCTTAAATTTTACCTTCCAGTTAATCGCAAGTACAGAAATTAAATTTATACTTGCTACCTAGTTAACGATCGGCGACCGATGATGACCTTCCAGGTTTTTTACTGCGCGAGCTTCGACTTGACACACAGAACTTTTTTGTAATTATTTTCATGCCACTCCGACAATTCTCAGTTCAAGACTAAGTAAAAAATAATTACACCCTACTGTTCAACAGGTCTGCTACAAAGCCTCTCTTTCAAAGAACACAGCTATGTATTTATTCAACAGTGAATTGTAAAATTCTGTACTTGGATGTCAATATAATCTCATTACACGGTGTAATTCAGCAAAACCAGTGACCCCCGCTGAGCTTCCATTGTAAGAGACTCTTTTATTACCTCGGGACACAGGGGAGCTCACGCTTTAATAATGTGCAAATATTTCCACAGAGCATCGGCGACATCAGGTTCAGCTAGCATAAATTGACGGCACTGAAGAGACCGTACGCTACACAATTTGATTTAAAGCTTTACTCTGCACGAAGGGGTCTTTGAGTTTTAACGGAGTCAATATCTATTTTTATGAACACACATTATTAACGAGGCTTTTATTTTGTGATTGGATTGACTTTTTTATAGAACCGTGGCTGCAAAATTTGGGTAACTATTACAGTGTAGTGTGCGTCAACGCTTCTCACATACGTACATACCGATAAATGTACATTAAGACCTTCGTATGCAAGAGATAGAAGAAAGACACGAGCAGAGTGTCTGACGTAACTCAAGCGGTATAAGTTTCGTACACTTCTACAGACACACGAGTCCCAGTAAATTCACTCACCTAAATAAGACTTCAATAGATAGTAGTTTTCTGAATAAATAAACTCGGGTGCGAAAGATGTTCCTCAGAAGTGTTCTGTGTCAAACTAAAGTATGAAGGAATAAAATAGATACTTCGAAATACACCTTCTACTCGAATTTTTATATTGAATACCTTTGCGTCAATCAGATTGGAGTGCTACGGAGAAAATCATCTTGCATATTTCTCAGCATATCAAACGTGCTCTCAAAATATCATGCAGGTATAAAATAAGCGAAATGACGTCCTAGTGTGAGGACGAATGTAATGCAAATTTCCACACATTCCCGAGAAAGAAGCCAATTTTAGATGCACTCAGCCGAGAGAAAAATATGCCTTGACAAAACAGAGTAGAAGAAGGCACTTTTCATTGGCCTTCTAGAGCATGGCAGACAAAGAGCAAGTCAGTTTTGGCAATCCTCTTCCAGTTTAAATTTGCAGCTCCGGCGGCAGAGACAAATGAACGCTTCCCTCCAGCGCCGCTCCAGCGAGACCGGCGTGTGGGCTGTACGGTGCCGTGCTTGTGCTTGTACTCGTGCATTGCTTGTGTGCGTGGTGCAGTGCTTGTATACGTTTTGCAGTGCTTGTGTGCGTTGTGTAGTGCTTGTGTGCGTTGTATAGTGCTTGTGATAGTTGTGCTGAGCTTGTTCAAGTTGTGCGGTGCAGTGCTTGTGCATGTGGTTATGACCGTTTGCATGTTGTGCAGTGTTTGTGAGAGTTGTGTATAATGCGCGGTGCTTGTGAGATTTGTGTGCGTTGTGCAGTGCTTGTGTGTGTCATGCAATGCTTGTGCATATTGTGCAGTGCTTAGTGCTTGTATGTGTTGTGCAGGAGTTCTATGTGTTGTGCACTACTTGTGTTTGTTGCGTGTGTTGTGCAGTATTATGATATTTGTGATATTATGAGTTTTATGTGTTATATGTACGTACTGTGTACCACTTGTATTTGTTGTGTAGCGCTTGTGTGCATGTGATGTGCAGTGTTTTATGTAATGTATTCAACATGTATTTGTTGTGTGGTGCTTGCGTTTGCATAGAACAGAACTGGTGTATTCAAATGATCAGCCCACACTGTGCTTGTCAGGGCCAAACAGCGCTTGCCTTCAAACGCACATTTTACTTCTATCCCCCGCCGTGTTCGTAATTTTTGCCATTGGTGCTATGCTTATATTTGCTTCCATTTTTAGGCGTTATGCTTATATTTCATTATATTTGCTCATATTTTTGGGCGCTATGATTATATTTGCTGCCCTGTGAGTTACTTTAGTCCATTATGATTGTCTACGAGCAGCGGCGAGCTTGCTTGTTGTCTCTACAAGGACTGACCTTCAGAGTCCCCGTAAAACAAGACACTTGCTATGCCGCTGTCGAGAGTGCTTGTCCAACTCCTACGCTTCCTTACGAGAGCTACGGAGGCAGCTCATCTGAAAGTTGAGAGTTCGATACGAGAAATGAGATTTCTATTGTTTCGAGAGTGACATGCTTTCGTGCAGCTCAAATTTAATTTTGCTGACAGTCCCTGTGTTTTTGGGGAGATTCAGATTTTAACACGTTTACCAGGTAGTGATGCAAATGTGTACGATGAGGTAAATTGCTCATTTACATACAGATGTACATAAATAAAATTTCTATTATTTCCTTCCGTTTTTTAGAATTGGTTTCAGTGTGTTAAGGCCAAATATTATCAAGCTACTACATTTTTTCTTCACATTTCTTAGAAAGGTTGAAAATGTAATCGACCAGTGAAATTGTTTTTTTCATTTGTTCTACTATTAACCTAACCAATCATAGCATACGCAAACGTAGTTAAGGTGTTAAGTTTAGACGAACATTCTCGCCATTTTTCAGGTAAATGAGCATCAGCTCCCGACGGCAAGAAAAACACGCGTGAGGCGTAGTAGTGATACGCTAGACTGCAACCACCCATTTTGTAGCCAGTTTCAGCTACATTATACTTGCTAAATTATCCCGTAAAATGAGCAGGCATATCCGTACACTATTAGTTCATTCGCATCTTCATTTGTCTTCCAACGCGCTATTGTTCAGCATTCATTGCCCCCTCCAACCCAGACCCTACGATCTTCTCCCTGCTTTTGAGAGAGTTCTCCTTCATTAAAGGGACGATATGCTTCATGAATTTTGCGAAAAATGGCGTCCCTTGGATCCTTACCGAGATTGATAGCGGTAAAGATCTTCAGGGCGTCTCAAGTTGGTCATATTTCCTCTTGAAATGTGACAGCGAGAACGGGAAAGACGCGTAAATTAATTTTGTGCTGAAGAAATGTTCTCAAAATTTTTATTATTATTATTATTATATAAGAAAGTTTTAGCCTCCCTTAACCATGACAAAGATGTTCCAAGAGAGGAAAGAGGAAGGCACCATTTAGTATGGAGTTGAGGGAACGCGGAATCTATGCACAAAGTGCACAGAAACAGTAAGCTAAGAAAGAAGTTCAGGAAACAAGAAAAAAGTTGAAGAAGAAAGTAGTAGGTGCTGAAAAACAGGACAGCAGTGAACCGAAAAAAGATGATCCGTAACGAAACAAAAACCTATTATATATATTACAACAAAAAGGAAGCCTACCTAACCTTTAGCTCGGGCCCTCACATGGTTCCCCTGGGAGCGCTAATTCCCATAGATACAATAGTTGTATCCCCCTCAGGGGAATGTTCTCAAAATAGAATGTCATGAAGAACGTGCGAAATCATTGTCTCTTATAAATAAACGAGATCTGGTGCTGTTCTCCAAGGGATGCGACAGCGAAGACGTGCGAAATGAGGCTGGCTTGTGAAGAAAAGTTTTATTTTATATCTTCGGTGCACCTACGAGATTGTTACGGTGAAAGGAATGTTTCTTGATGAAAGATTTTAGCGAGGAAATTAGTTAGACAATAAACATGTCAATTTATAAATGAACCAGAACGTGTACATATATTAGGAGCCAACAATTGATTCATTGATTATAAATTAGTTTTAGCCTACCTTTACCATAACAACGATGTTCAAAGAGCGAAAGTATGAAAGCACCGCTTAGTATGGAGTTAAGGGAACGGGGAATCTATGCACAAAAGATGTTCCCGCAAAGGATCCCGTGAGCATTTAGAAACATCAAGATAAGAAGGAAGGTTATGAAACAAGATAACAGTTGGAGCAGAAAGTCAGAGGTCTGAAAAACACGACAGCAGTGAACCGAAAAAAGATTGTCCTTAACAAAACAAAAATATTATTTCAGCAAAGATAAGGAATGCCTAACTCTCAGCTCAGGACCTCACATTTTCCTCCTGGGAGTACAAATTCTCATAGATATAATAGTTGTATCCACCTGAGGGGAGTGTCCAACAATACACAATGAAAAATTAAATGACCATCGCACTAGCAAACATCAGTTTTAGTTTCAAAGAGTATTTCTTCAGAAATGTGATATACATTGAATTATTTTTACATGTATCAAAATCTACGACAATTTTCTTGTTTCATACAGTTAAATTTGAAGTCGCGTGTACCACATCAATATTTATTCCCGCTATTTCCATTATATGAGATATTCACCAAAACGAAACTTAACTACAGTACCATTGAATCATTGAATTTTTAAAATTAAATAAGACTCAAAACGCTGACTTCCTATAAAAATCGGGATACATTTCATGATGAAGATATGCTTTAAACTCTTCAATAATCACTGCACCATTTGATGGAAAGTAGGAGTGATGGAATCGAAGAAACTGGATTAGAAAGTTAACTTTGAAATTCTGTAAAATGAACAGGGTCGCGTTCTGGAGGTTATCTTGCGAGCACTGCGACGTAGAAACTGTAAAGAAATTCTAAAAACGAACAAAATTACAAATATTCTACTGAGACGCGTGCGATTCATCATTCCGAGACTTTTCTCCTCCCAAGAGGCATTAAGCTTCCCCCAAGATGCATGGCTTTTATTCAATTTAGGTTTGCCTGCAGGAGCTGCATTTCATCACAACTCCTTTTTCTTCACTGACTCATCCTTCAAGCAGCACTCCTGAAAAATATCTCTTTCATGGGTTCCATTTCATTAAATACGGTTTGAAAATTAGCATTTTGATTAGTTTTTAAGCTTCACTTTAAGACGTGACTTCTGAGGATTTCATCGGGCAGACACGCGAAATCAAATAGATTGGACTCGGTTCTTCGAGTTCGCAAAAGGTACGGAAACTCCTATTTATGAAAGAAGAGCATATAAAATTCACTCATTGGAAAGTGAATGATCCGTATTAACTTGCAGTGAATCATATTTTGCAAGTACAGATCGACATTTTAATTTTGAACACCATTGCATAACCACTAGAAAGGCAGGAGAAGAGTCACTTTAGTTATACGACTTTCTTTTTCTCGCGATCAGAGATGGTAAAAATAGTTTCCTAAGTTCATTGGTTACTGTAAGTGCAGCGAACATCCCTCCTGTTCTCTCCTCCTAGCACGCAGCTAGGGTTTCCCTCAACATTCGAGGACCTCTGGCAGAGTAGTGGGGAGAGATTCGGGTCAAATTTCACGTCTTGATGCACTTTGGGAAAGAGAAAAGGCATTTCTAAGTTTCCTCTGATTCGTTCTCTTTAGAGTTACCTTAAATGAATATATTTTGTAAGATAGTTCACTGCTATGCGTAAGAGGCATCTGTAGCTATTCTCATTTTTTGTAAATATTTGTTTCTCGTACATGAAATAGTTGTGCAATTGGCCGCTTCCGTTGCGTCTGTATTTGTGAGGCTATTCTTCCAGCGATACTTTCGATTTTAAATTAATCCTTTTATGCCCCAATTCTAGCCAGCGTCCTTCGAAAATCTAAGAATCCGATGATTTTTCCACAAAACAAAAATTACTCACAGGAGGGAATCTAAATCGTCACTCACGCTACACGAAACATCATCAATCCACTACAATAATCGTAGCTTAAAATGAACAGTTTTTGCCGAGATTAAATGTACAAGTGCTTGTGAGTAAAAATTGGCGATTAAATAAATGTGGTTCGGTGGTGCTTCTGCGTGGTTGGTGTCTGGCCGCACGGGGCATGGGGAGAACCCAAGAATCGGCCTAGCGCTAGCCTCGTTTTTGTTGTAATTTTTTTCTGTTCTATTCTAGAGAAGGACCAGCTTAGAAACACTCACCCGAAGACAGAATTATAATATTCCAAAAAAAGTTTGCAAAACAAATTCAAGGTGTCCCTTTTTACGACGATTCTCCTTTTTATTGCACCCGTTTATATGCAAGATCAATGCAATACGCTTTTTCCGGCATTTTTTTAGATACAGAAGAAGCGTTTATATCAAAGTAGCTACACTTGCGCACAATTTGGGCAGTGCTAAGATATTCCGAATTCTGAAAGCTGTTGTACATTCATCTAAGCCTTAAATAGGCCACAATGCTTGTTTCAGAAGCCATATTAAAGCTCCTTGTGTCACCATTGGGTCAAATAAGATATTCCATCAGGTGCGCTGCTTAAAAACCTATGCAATACATCAAAATTTATGCTCATATTCTAGCATTTTGGAGCAAATTTGAAAGCTCAGAATATGAAAAATGTCGAATTATTTCCATAAATCGTTTAGATGCAGCTATTAAATTTGAAGACGATATTTTTTCATCTCATTGGAGCTGTATCTTATCCGATCGTTGCCATAAAACTGTTTTAAGTTGAACGCCACAATAAATGAACAGAACGCATGTTTTGAGTCATGCCGGCAATTTGAAAACGGAAAACAGTTTACTTGAAGTAAAATGTCTATTTGATTATTTCAAAAATACATATTTTACCGAGAGTTTCTCTGTAGCAACGTTATTCTTACGGCTGGTGTATATCTTTGTATGAGCATTGATGTTGACGAAAACTTGCTCTAAACGTATCAGACAATTTTTGAAACAACTCACTTCGCTGCGGAAAGATTCGTAAAGGAACAAGAATTGTGAAGTTCTCGTGTTTTCTGGAGCCTGTCACTGCCACAGCCAATGGAAGGTAGTAGGTAACAAGTCTCGACGCAAAAACAAAGCTGATGTCTGCGCTTTTTTGGGATCTTCGATTCACACGATGCATAAACTGAAGCTAGAGAAAGCGGGAGGGAAACTTCCAGGGACGAGACCTGTTCAAAAAAGCTAATATGTTTTCAAGCAAGACAAACAACAAGTGAGCTGCCGAGCAGATAGAGACGAAACCTTCGTCCCATTTCAAAGAGGCGCACTCAAAAGTACCTTCATTTTGTCGCACGGTTGAGAAGCAACGGACTATAAACGCTAGAACGACGCGACGTGACAGAGCTTGTGAACTGCGGACGTCAACTCATCAGTCGTAGGGTCGAACGCAAGCAAAAGCCATGACAAAACGCAGGCTGCCAATTAAAGGCTTTGGATGTCATAAAAATAGCGAGCAGTACGAGAGGAAGAAACGACTCTCGACTCAAAATAAATATTTCGCACTGAATAATTTTATAACGCCGTTTATAGGGTTATAGCTTATCAAAGCGTACTTCTCGATTCAGAGCAAATCTATGGAGAAATTGAGGCTGCTGTGAGGTAATGAGATGGTCCTCCCTATTGCTCAGCCCTTCTGAAATGTGAACTGTCTTCAATGTCTTCGGCGATTAAATTGGGCAAGCACGTTAAAGCTTTCATAGCCACAACAAGGGTGTTTCAAAAAGAGGAAGAAGGAAGACATCATTCAGTATGAAGTTAACAGCACGGAAAATTTATGCACATGATGTGCTCCCACTTAAAATCTCCTGCGTATAGAAAATGTAAATTAGGAAATGAGTTCATGAAATAAGTTGAAAGTTGGTGAAGAAAGGGAAAGATGCTGAAAAACAGGACAGTAGTGAACCAAAAAATGATGGTCCGTAACAAAGCCAAAAATCTATGTTATTTCAATAAATGGAAGGCCTACTTAATCATAAGCTCGGGACTTGACGTCTTCCCCCCTGAGAGCAACTTCCCATTGATATAATAATTGTACTCCTGAGAGGTAACACTTGGGATTTTGAACGCCTGGAATTCTTCAACGTTGTCTGAAAAACACTAGAAATTTAGCTGAAAAATACTCGAAATTCAATTGAAAAATATTCGAAATTAAGTCGAGAAATACTCGAAATGCAGCTGATATTTTACGAGTACATGAATAAGGTTGAATAAAGCTCTCATCCTGCACAATAAAGTTTGAATCTCGCTATTGTGTGTAGGTAAGACGCACGTAAAGGTTACGAATTTCTAAGAAAACCTTTTGCTGCATTTACAGCTCTTTCATTGAAAGAAAGTTTCTCGCACGTATCACGTGCAAAATAATTAAAAAATTAAATTTTTTCTTGATACACATGAAAAACGAATTGTCGTATGAACACAAATGTGTACATGGAGTAAATAACAAACCAATCGACATGTTTGCTGGAAAGCGGCAGTGCTTGTCCTCACAGCCAGTGAAAAACAGTGAAGCCCACCTAAATGAGAGGTTTTGTAGTGTGTTCCGAAAATATTATGATCAAAGGAACAACTCGCTCGATCTGGATGGTGATGTCGCTAAAGAAAGTTTCCCAAGTATTTCTTGTTCTATATTTTGTCTCGTTTCCCCCATTGAAGAAATGCAAAATTGAAAAAACAACATTATATATATATAGTAGCCATGGGTATAAGCTTCACTCACCACCAAGTTCCATCATTTGAAAGCATAAAATCCTAAACTTGTTCGCTTCTGCATAAACTTTGCTGAACGAAAACTGCCAAATCAATAAACAGATTTGCGAGCCTTGGCAGCTCAGAGGCTGAAGTAACCCACTGAAAAAAAATCTGTTCACCAGCATTGCAAGAGCACTTTTCAACACGCTGACCGACATGCTCCGCGGTAAGTTCGGTGATTTTTACTGTTCCAACCAGAGAATAGTAGAACAAAAGAAATGTATTTTTGTGAGTGCAAGCGATTGGTTCTGTGTGAAAACCTTATCTATACACAGTTAAAAACGAGAATTATTTTTCATGAGTTAGGATGTCGCGTGAAGTATTAGGTTCAACTAGTTCTACGAACGGTGTATTTTCAGAGCCGTTAGATACACCGCTGCCAATGAACTCTAAATGATATCAGTGGAGTGTAAACTATGATGAAAACGGCTAATTTATCAAATGATGTTAGTGGAGTTTAGATAAGATGAAAGAGGCCAATCTATCATCGCATGCTCTTACATTTTCCTTGTGTTATATGCTTGATTTTTGACGCTACTCATCTTTTATTAATTCTACCCCTCAGTCGATTTTTGAACTATTTTTCGTCCCCCAAGGCACATAACTACTAAGCGCTCCCTCTGAATAGCAGACACCAAATTAGAGAACCTCACTGGAGATTTGATTCAAACAGCAATCCGAGGAGTAAAAAATTCATTTTTGAAATGACATCCTCATTGGAACTGGTAAAAAAAATAGCTCGGAAATTAAGACGAAGTCAATAAAGTGAAAAAATCACCTAAGCCGTTATCAGCATTGAGCTCAAACAGCTTAATAAGTCCTGGTAGATGTGCTCAGCTGCTTTGAGTTGCTAAATGGCTGCGTTTGACTGCCTCAGACAAAGTAACTCATGAATAACAGCAAATTTCACCACATGCAACACACACACATATCCACACACACGATATTTACACACACACACACACACACACGATATTTGTAGGTACATGTTGCACATACAGCGAACATTGATCGTGAAATGAATTATACCGTCAAAGTTGTCTGTATTTGAAGCATTGCAATATTTTATAATTCTTAGAAATAACTTCGTAAGAATTATCTTATTTCAAACAAAAAATTGCAAAATTTGCGATAAAAACCACTCATGAAGTAAAATGTGAATGAAAAGCTGCTGTGAACGTCAAATAAATTTTACATATCCATCAACAAAGCAACGCTGACACTTAGTCGCTTGACATAAACTATATCTAACATTAGTCATTGTTACTGCTATGTTTTACACCAGACAGTGCTTTCAAACGGATGGTGAGGTGAGTGGCGGTGTAGCGAGGCGGTACAAACTCCCTTATAAGTAGGATTATATCTTATGATATCAATATTCAAACTTATTAGGGGCTATGCTTCAAGCCATAAACGCTTTTTTTGCTTTTTGATGACAGTTCTTTATATAGAGCTCTGATACAAATGTTTCGACGCTTTGACGCCAATGTTTGGATTTTGTCTTGACTGAAGTCTACATTTCTACCCGCGTTTGTACCTAAACTTATCAAGTCTTCTTGAGTTTTGTGTGTCTTGACCTCTCCATTTCTATCTCCACCTCAGAGATTTAGAATTTACTTTCATTCGAGGCTTATACATGAGGCTAATCCATGATGGGAATTTCAAAGTTAATGAGAAATCTAACGATAGTTTTCAAATTTAGACCTCCAAATGTCCTACATACTGAGTATTATGTCTAACACCTCAAAAGCTATCTGTTTTCCCTCGGAAGTTTTGTCAGATATTTTGCCGATGAATTTCTGAAAGTATTCTCCTAAATTGATTTATGAAATATTTCAATTGACCGCAATTTTACCAAAATTTTTTTTTAACGATATATTATAATAATTATCAAAAAGTAAACATGGCATCAAAATAATTCATCTTAAGAATCGATGGTTAAAATCAAAACTTAATTATATCGGTTAAGAAGTATGCATGACAATGTGAAACTTTACATTCGTTCGTCGCTTCAAAAAAATTCCCGTAGAATAATTTTTACGTTCAGAATGCAAGATACCGCCAGAAAAATTAAAATAAACCAACCGCTATTTTTGAATCAAAATAAATAACCTCAGAGAAAACTTAAATCTAACATCACCATGAAAGGCGAAAAATCTATTTTTACCTCACACTTTCACTGCAGCTCGCAAAAAAAAATCGCGGGAGAATCTCGACAAAGTCAATAAAGTGCCGTGGGAAAAAG
This sequence comes from Morinoia aosen, assembly GCA_030386875.1. Classification (NCBI taxonomy): domain Eukaryota; kingdom Metazoa; phylum Arthropoda; class Malacostraca; order Amphipoda; family Talitridae; genus Morinoia; species Morinoia aosen. The sequence goes on from CM059568.1 coordinate 55,601,385, forward strand.
GAAAAAACGGAAACAAAAGGCTTTTGCACTAGTGTTTTCGCAGCGTCCATGTCTGTCGCGAAATGAGAGGAAGAAAAGACACAGCCTCCTGCCGACACCTGGCGACAGTCTGTTGCGAACAGAGATGTAATCCTAGTCCAAGCATAACTGGAGATGGAGCGCCTGTTCCCAATGGTACGCTGCCATGAACAGGCGCTATAAGCTCGCGCAGCCGAGCGATGCGCAGCAATCCTGCATCTCCCGAGAAGGGCCCTGTCACTCAACACAGCGAAAGGACGTTCTATTTCAACACACTCCGTCTGGGCTCAGTGACTGCGGTTGTGACAAGGATGCTCGACATGTCCACTGGGTTTCAGCAAAACAACACCCTTAAGATAATGATTATGAGCTGAAAAATTTTGCATATGCATTTGCTGTTGATATTGTCGGTTAATATCAGAGTGTCTTAATTTAGTGTACGTGGAATGACTGACAACGTTATCATTTGAAATTTACTTATTTCAAGCGTTACTTTCGATGCCACTGACTAATTTGAGCTTATCATACATTCTGAAAATTTTCCACCCGTTTTCAACTCCAATGTACAAACAAACAGCTGTGTTTTGAAGCCATTCTTTATGTTAGGATCTAATTTGAATTGGTCTCATTTTTGAAAGTCACTCTGTGCAATCCACCACCTGAGAGCTTTCTGAACCGAAGCGTTGATTTGACATAAAACACTTTAGTTTTTGGAATTAGTTGAAAGACAGGCCCCGGTACGGCAAATCGTAGCTCAGGGCCTGCAGAGTAATGGCCTCTCGTACACCGGCAGCTGCTGCTGTAAATAAGGGCGGACGTTCATTTTGGTAGAGATCCGGTCTGTCGCCACGGGTGCAATGGGTGAAAGGCACAGAAAGCGTTCAGATATGAAGAAAAATCGGAAACCGAAATGGCGGATGCTGCAAGCAATAAACTAGATAATGAGGTAATGCAGAGTCGACTATGTGTATTCTAAAAAAATATTTAAAAGCATAGGCAATCAAGCATTCAAAGGAAAAAAAATAAATCTGTGAAAGAATTTTAATTTTATTACGATTTACAAACAAATAAACTGAGTGATCGCAATTTTATAATAGAAAACGAATGCTTAAAATGGTAAAATGAATGATACTGGAATTTTTTAAGCAAACGGGTAAGATTTGTGGCCATCTAAATCATACCTTCAGGCAAATTTGAAAATTAATTTCGACTGAGCGGGAGCCGTAATCGGATTTGCTCGGAGGGGAAGCCCAGGAAGATTACCGTGGAATTGCATCTGCTCTTGCGCAAGTCAGCACTCGCAAGCACATCATGTTAAATAATTCAAGTCATCTTAAAATCCAAACACCGATCGATGCATTGGTTCCATTTAAAAAACAAGAGTCGGGAGTAACAGAGATTGAAGGTCAGAGCCATTTACCCTGTGCGATTTTTTGCGGAAAATTGCTGTAATCGATGCACCTCCAGTGATGGGAGAATGATAACCAATTTCCAGTATATCAGGTGATCAAATTTTTGAACAATTTACGTCATCGTAACGACGCAAGTGGGAACGTAAGTTCTTTTAATTTGACCCGCCACCAGAGGAAAAAGTTACGCGAAAAACTCATCCAATGCTAGACATGAAAAATGCCTGATAAATTTTTAAATATATTAGGAAAGCCTTGTTCCATCCTGAAAAAAAACGAAACATATATTCCACGCGATATATTCCAAAGCCTTGTTCCATCCTGGACAAACGCAAGATATATTCCAAACGATATATTACAAAGCCTTGTTCCATCCTGGACAAACGCAAGATATAGTCCAAGCGATATATTCCAAAGCCTTGTTCCATCCTGGACAAACGCAAGATATATTCCAAACGATATATTACAAAGCCTTGTTCCATCCTGGACAAGCGAAAGCTTTATTCCAAACGAAATATTCCAAAGCCTTGTTCCATCGTGCTGGACAATAGGGGAGCACTCACCGTTGCAGTGTGGCGGTTCCGTCAGAAGCACCAGATACACTCGCCGTACGGCAGCAGAACTGAAGTCACACTTCACCAGCTCTATGCACTTTATGAGTAGTCCACCTTGTTACCTAAGTGCTTCCAGTTTCTGTGGATGCCTTCATCGAATTTTATTCATATTTTGGCACTTAGAGACCCTGCGTATTTATCTCAGTTTTCTTGCATTTATAATTTTGACTGTCAAATTTCTTGGGCAAAATAAGAAAAAATTATGTCACTAACACGAAAGCTATTATTTTTATGCAAGAAACAACGCTTAAAGCGTCTTACAAAATTGCCTTAATGTCAATGAGCCTACAAATTACTGATGGTAAACCCAAAACTACACTTATTTTGAATGAACTTTTAAAAAAACTGATTCTCAGTACATGGAAAGCAATTAATTTTGTTTGGACATTAGCGATTGATGAAATTTCTGTCCATTACGCAATAACAGGGTACAATTCTCATCATTGCGTTGGGCTTATAAATTTAAGGTAATAAGGAGAGATTACAAAACTGAACTCAGATCGTAAAAACTAATTGTTTGATTGCTAGGAAATCACACTCGCAGTTTGAAATCAAAAACTCCTCCGAAAAAAAATCATTTACCCGAAGATTCTTCTGAATTTTCGTTTTCTATCAGTGCTGTGACCAAAATAAATAAATAGTGAGCTTACATAACAGGAATTACCGGCAGAATTAAACTGAAAATAAATTTTTCCTTTCCCCATAATGTCTTGTAAATTGCACCACGTTCCCCTTGTTTAGCGGTTGAGAGTAATTAATCACAACTTAACGTCAATACGCCCCCATTTCTCACGCTGTACCACAAACAGCAGCAAAGTGAAACGTTTACTCTTCTTTCGAGAGAAATTAATGAAGAATTTCCTTTCCTTCTTATAATACATCATAAATGTTGAATTCAAGCAGTTAAGCCATTTTCTAGTAAATTCAATTATTGTTCATTCTTCTATCTCCTCGTGATAAAAGACAATTTTTTGGAGCGACTGCGAGTGACCGGCAGTTATTAAAAGTACCAAGATATATGTACGTACAATTAAGCACGGCGCATGGAATATTACGAGATTTTTAATTTCCCGTAAATAAATCTTCGACGTGGATGACAATCAAATATGTCCATCCAAATAGTGCCGCCATTGAAATATTCTTGTTCTTGCGCTCTATGGAAAATCTTATCACAGGGTCAATTAAGCATCCTTAAGAGCGTCACAGACACACGGACTACCAACCAAACAAACATTAACTGTGTATTGTTATATGGTGAATCATGGACTGTTCTTTGCATAGCAAGGAGGAATAGAACGGCAAAACAAAATAATGAATGCCAATGAATAATTCATCAGTTCATGTCGTTCACCTAACGGGAAAGTGGTATTTAACCCTTCAACGTCGGAATTTGTGTACTCATTTTACCGTTATCTCAACCACCGTCACTAAAGCTCCAAAGAAAACATTAGGGAACTGATTTAACGAGAAATATAATACATTGAGACTATTTACGAAAGAGGACCGTAGAGTCCTCTCGGGCGTTAAAGGGTTAAGAAGAGCTATTATCAGACGACCTCGACGGTTGTTTCCCGTAATAAAGGGGAGCAGTAATGAAATGAATGTTGTCATCTGTTCCATTGATTTTCGAGGAGTCTGCTTCACCCTCACTAAAGAGGTTCTGCGAAACTAATTGTATAATTCTAATATTTACGAACAGCGGGAAAAATATTGACAAGAGTAAGATGAATAATTTTTAAACTTTAGTTCGTGTACACATAATTTCATAATTTAAAAGGATTATATAGAAAGTTACACGGCGAAGTCTCGTAAGATATCTCCAGAACATCTGCAAGCACTTGGTTCCATGCTGGAATATTTTTGTTGTTTGGAAAAAATCCTCCCTCTTGCCCGATAATTCTTTCCAATGAAGGGGAAACAATAAGATTTTCCTCAGAAAGTTAGTGAACCATTAAGAAATTAATAGCTATGTGTTTTTCAGCTCTGTGTGTAACACGCGATTTTATTTTAGGAGAGTGGACAAAGTTATGGTTGTAACGGAGAAGAATAAAAGCGTATGGGTTAACGCGGTGCGTTCGAAACAGCGCATGTAGGAGCAGCGCGACACAACCCCACCTGATCACCGCATGAGCGCAACTGAGCTCCAAAATACCTGCTGTTGGAGTACTGCGTCCAGAGCCTGCGTCTTAACAGCTCAGGTGGAGTGCAGCCAACAGGTGCTTCACAATACGCCACTTTAAACCACTCTAATGGGCCATTCAACGGGGTTGCGGCTATGGTGAAGCTTTAGAAGGTTACGGTAGTGAACAAGAGTTCTGGGGATTTTCGATTCACATGCGATAGCTGTTTCACTGTGCATGTGAAATATTAAAAAATATCTGGGCCGTGAAGTTCACAAAAGGTTAAGATGCAACAAATGTAGATTTAGGGCTAGTTGTTTAAAAGGTTTTTCTCATGTCTACAAACCTCTTCATAGCGCATGCAGTTCAGTGAATTACGTTGTACTTAGTCTACAAGGAGGTACAAGTGCACCTTCACTGTGATAAATGACCTCTTTTTCAAGGTAGCACAATAATTCATTATTGGAAGCAGTTTTTAAATCAATAGTTGAAACGCATATCCATTTTTTAATTCATTTTATTTCTGTGCAAGGGAAAAGCATAAATGAATTTCAATTAGTTAAAAACTATGACTAAAACAAAATTTTACAGTCATTTTGTACTGAACAGGTATCCAGCTTTCAGGATGAGTGTGGAGAAAGATAAAAAACAAGACAGCAAGCCAACGAGGATGCAAGCAGGAAACTATACTAGCTACGCATAAATAGATTATGGGATTAATTTTTCAGGTTAGTGAATGCCAAAAGAACACGAAATCTACTTTTTAGCTCACCGACCTGTTAACCTCCATTTGGAATTGAATAAACGAAAAGATAAAACAAGACTCTCCTCAGACAACCATCAAATACAATTACTGATGCGTATAGGATATAACAAGACTGAGATCAGCACGCGTAACCACTTACAAAAGTAACACAGAGTCTTGATGAAAACAAAACAGATCTTTCTAAGGGAAAGCCCAGGATTGATCGGGTTCTCCCAGCGGCACAAAGAAACTTGGCTGCACGATGTTCCTTTCAAGCGAAGCCGCTATAAGATAGTATGAATGTTAGTCAAAGGTATGTTTCTCATGTTATTTATTTTATTTAATTGCTCCGTTTACGTAACTAAAACTAATGTTTGTTTGAAATGTTGTGTAAATGGAAAAATTCCTAAAAAAATTCAATTTGCTTAGCTTTTGGTTTCATTTTAATTCTAGAGTAGACGAAAATTTACAGCTGATCCAGTTAATGGGACACATGAGGAACATGCGTAAACAAACTGATTCAGATGTTTCAAATGCAGTATACTCGTATAGAGTATACTTCACGGCCGAGTATATTTTCTATATTTCTTATAAGACAACGTAAGAATACATAGGTTTTATTTCGAAATGGTGTCACTAGAACAATATCAATATACTCCAGAACTTCGATCCACTTAACAACGTGCATTCAAAACTTACTCTAGAAGCATTGATTTAGCGTCGAAATCCTCAATGGGATACAAACAATATACCTTACAAAATATAACGAACTATGTCGCGATCATTTGGTTAGGATGGCATGATTCACTCTGCTCTGATAGCTCCAGATGTCCACTTGAAATCGTTGCTCCAGATTACCATTGAAATCATTGCTCCAGACCAGTTCAATAAAATAAAGCAGGTGTTTAATCAAGATATCCCCCTGAAATCATTGGCTAAAATAAAGCAGGTGTTTCTTCCAGATGTCCCCCTGCAATTATAGGCTAAAATAGAGCAGGTGTTTCGTCCCGATGTCCCATTGAAATCAATGGCCAAAATAAAGCAGGTGTTTCGTCCAGATGTCCCCCTGAAATCATTGGCTAAAATAAAGCAGGTGTTTAGTCCAGCTGTCCTCCTGCAATTAAAGGCTAAAATAAAGCAGGTGCTTAGGACATAAAGCGAACGCTCGAGATCCGAGGACCATGAAAGCGAGGCGTCGCATTTGCAGCGCAGCTTCGACAAGTGTCCCACGCCCGTCGTAGGGACTAGTGATGCGCTGCTGTGTCTCGCTTGCGTAATGCACACTGATTCTAGCTAACGTGGGTCTGGTTTTTCAAAGTGATTGAATGGGAAAATTACTAGTAATGTTTTCGTTTGTGAGCGCCATTATACTAGAAATGATCCTCGTAATATTTTGAGTTATGAATTTATCACTGTATGTAATCATAATAGAAAATATCTATTATTTTTAGGGAAACAGTATTATATTATTTTCCGAGTTTAGTATTTACACGTTCTTTTATTTAGATTTTCCATAAAACTAAACATTATGCGCAAAAAATGATTAACGCGGGGTACGAAAGGCATAAAGAAAAAGAGAAATGTATGGTAAAGGAGAAAAAGGGAAGATGAAGAGGCAAGTTTGTATTAAACCGTAAGAATAACTTGTTGATAAAAATAGGTTAGTCCGCGGAATTTAATACTGCATTAAAATTATCTATACACCCATGTTTGGATTTTTTTAAAACAGTCCACGGAACTTAGTGCCAGTATTTAACTTACTTCCAGACCAGCATTGGCAGACGAATAATTTACATAAAGTCTACGGACTTAACTACCAGTATTTAAGTTACTCATGTGCCTAGTAATATGTATATGATACGCAATGTCCATGATTTAGCCCACTTCTGACGACGAAAAATTTATTCACTTTGTCTAATTTACAAGCAGCAAAAATGGTTAAGACTATCTGGTATAGTACTTTAAGTGTGTTTATTGAACTTTCATATAATCTTATAAAACGGCGAAATATACTCCCCCGCGGTTCCAGTAGTTCTCTTGGTCTTAAAAATGTCAAAGAAGGGAAATTCTTAGTATAAAGATATTCATAATCTTGCCTCGCTTAGTATATTTTACGTGATATTTGAAGTTATATTTTTAACAAATATCACAAGCAATCAGCAGCTTTGTTTTCCATCAGTAGAAATTGCTTTTCCTCGAGAGAAATATAATTCTTAAGCACTTAATTCAACCTTATACGGGAAATGTTCAACAGGTTTCTCGAAATACAGCGAACGAAAATAAAAAAATTGTCAGAAAATAATTCAAATAAGCTCCACATCATCGCCTCCAAACGTAAGTGCGGAAGTATGTGTGGTAAACTTATAGGGATATATAATGCACAATCATTTATTTATATTGGTGATCTGTAACATGATATGTTAATACCGTAAGAAAAAACCCACAGGTGAGTAATGCCAATTAAAATAAATTTCAATGCATTGACGTTAGATAAATAAATGGTTGCAAATGAAAATCTTGCATTGAAACATATATCATTAGCGTTTGCATGCGTAGAAATAGTTGAACTGCTGTCGCATGAATTGAGCAGAGCTGGAATAAAAACTTCCTTATACCTGCCATAGGACAGTTCCCTCGTAGATTGTATCAGGCCTCTGCCCTCAAAGAAAGAGAGCCTTAAACAAGGAAACGTCTGCTCTATTCACGACTTTGCAACTGCTGTGAATGCAAACTAAAAGATTTAAGACGAGGGAAAACGGTTGTCAATTCAGTGCTGCAATTGATATGTGGATGTACGCTGCAGTTGTACCCAAAAGGAAAGTACCCGTTGACCGTAGAGTGAGAACAAATATTAGACCTTTTATTGACTTTTTGAGAAGACAGGTATAAAAGAACATCTGTTAGCATGGGACGCTGGGAATAGCAGGAATGGCTGACATTGCGAGAACACCTGACATATGGGATTCAAACACAATGAAGACACCTGCCATAGCAAAGACACCTGAAAACGACAACTTATGACACAGTAGGACACCAGACGGTGCAAAGCAGCGCATCCCATGACTGAAAATTTTTAATTCAACACAAGCTGAGACGGGCAGTCGAAGCAGGCCAAAATTAGATGCAGTTGTTTAAACATATAAACGCTGCTAGACCGCACGAACTGAGCGGCACACCAGTTCATTGATAAGCTAGGGCTCATTCGTACTGATATTCAGAAATAAGGCTTAATTGGGATTTAGTTTTTATCTCAAGTGAAGGTTTAACTCCCAACTTGGAATTTAATATCCATATTTTAATGTTCATAATGCTCTGTTAAAATTGAGAACAGCCGTTTTTGAGTCTGCCAGTATATCTATGTAACTTTTGTGCTCTGATTTTGTCGAAAGTTGGTGTCTAGCCCGTCTTGTTGTGCACGGTCTACGAGAACATGCGCGCTACATCGTGTTCCTCTAGTCGTGTAAGCCACTAGTCGTGCTAGTCGTATAAGCCAATTGTTTAGTGACACTGAGCTTCGTAGATCTTTTTGATATAATATCCAGTAGCACACGCAGAAGTCAAGCAACTTCCAATATCAGGGCAGGAAAGAAGCCTGTTGTAATTATAATCATATTAAGACAGGTTTTCTGCCAGTAAAGTTTTGAAAGGCCATCGCTGGGCAAGGGGCGAAAGGAAGGGTGTACTTGTTGTGGAGTTGAGAATTTGCATCACAAAATTTATTTTTTTTTCATTGCGTGTGATTTTTTCCTTCAACTGGAGAGAAGTGTCTCAATCAAGCGACATACAAGTAAGATTTCGAAGCACGTTTCGTCCCTAAAACAGCCTCCAAAAGGATAATTGAAATTTTACTCACACGTCCATTTGACTATTGAGTGGGTTTGTACAAGTCAGTAATTCTTGCATAACCAAATTTATTGATACAAAGCAGTACAAATGTGAATTATTTAAATCAAACTAGCGGGCTCAATAAAACATTGCTACATTCTAGTGGTAAACTTTGTGTTTTCGCAGCAGGACACTTGCGTACGCCAAATGACGCAAATATTAGACAGCAACCAAACCTAACCGAGCACATTATTAAAGGCGAGAGCCCCAAAGGGGACCCCAGGTACATTTGCGATTGGTTCATCTCTCGGAAAAGTCTCGCGAATCTCTGTGGCGGAAGAGCTTTCAATGGGAGTCCCGTGAATGATTCAACCGAGCAATGATCGACTGGCGCACTTGTAAAGCGAGCACCAACACACTGTAGGTAGGTAGGAAGGATACCGGTAAGTTTTTGCAATAAAGAATTTAATAACTATTCGCATAGAATGTGTCGATGAATATTTTATCAAAAAATTTTAAACTAAATCCGTAGGGTATCATAGATTAAGAGCGTTATACAGGGGTTTCGTTTCTCATCCCTAAATACCTCCTATGCTCCCAATAATTCCTTGTTCTTTCGATCACCGACTGCTATAGCAAGAGAATTCGTCTCTTCTAACTAGAGAACATATATTTTTAGTATTAATAGTTTTCAAGCCCAGAGCTTGCACTTCAAGCTCTTAATCTCTCACTGCTATTAGCCAAAAAAAATCACATAAATTTTCTCGCGAGTAATTTGTGTGAAAAGCACAGAGGTCAGGAGGAATATTGTGATGCCTCAGGTCGCGCTGGTGTGCAAATGAGTAATCGAGTAAGCGTGAGAATCTCAAGATTTCATTGCTATGGCAGTGGTTGAATCTATCATTTGCAGGTACGTGTTGATAAGAAAATAACGATAAAAAAACTTTGCTCACTAAAAAGTTGATATGTTTGACTCTCGCAAGAAAAGGACAATGAAAAATGGCTTTTGATAAATTTTAAAACTGAACCTTAAAGATGGATCTGGGAAAATGGTCGTCTGGACTTCATCCCAAGGAAAAATAAGGGAGAAAATAAGGACAATTACTCCCCAGACAATTGCCCCGAAAACTTGTCTACAAACTATTGGCTCCGGACAATAGCTCCAGGGCGACAGCTCCCGTATTATTGCCCCAGATCAATTACCACTGAATGACAATTATCAATGAATTTTTATTTAAACGTTGTTTGTGAAAAACTAACTATATAACCGCTGCTTACTTGTAACTCTTAACATTTTTTGTATTGTTCAAGCAATTGATAAATACTTACAACGTCGATAATTCTATTGACAATTTCCTCGTGCAATATATGTAGTGGATCTTATTGAAATTCAAAACTAAATGATATATATTATTTGTAGAATTCATAGTTATTTCATGAATTTGTATCAAATTTAGCACCTATGATCTGATCCCCTACAGATATTGCATTAAATGGTAAATGAATCATGTCAAAACATCATTTGTCGCCCTCAAGTCACAGGACGTGTATTCTAAATAAGAGTTCGCAACACACTTTGCCGTTGCAGCCTGTAGTAGCTATGATCTGATCCCCTCCGGAGATTGCACTGAATCATAAGTGAATCATTTCAAAGGGTCATTTGTTACCCTAAAGTCACAGGATGTGTATTCTAAATAAGAGACAAGCGGCTGGCAGCACACCATGCCGTAGCCGTCTGTCGCCACGATGGCAACACTCACACTCACTCTGCCGTTGCAGTAACCCTATCAGTTCTCACTGCAAATACCCAGATTTAATCCCATTCTCTTTCACGCTGTAGGTTTGGTGTGCCTACATCACGGGGCTTATTAAAAGATTTAGCTTCAGATTAGATAAGTTTTTCCTAGATAGTTTTCCTTTGTCGCAAAGGCTTTCATCCCCGAAATGGTATTACTTCATCCTCTATTTTTTCCTTTCAAATGAAATCAACACATGCTCGTGTTTTATAGAACCAAAAATACGAGGCTGCTTCAAAATTCAGTTCATGAGTTCCGTGACGGAACTTCCACAGCCGTACAGGAACTGTTTGTTTCTGCTTTATACTTTGCAGTCATTGACCACAAAAAAGTCAACCCTTGCATTCAGGTATTTTATCGAATAATTAGGAATTCATAAATCGATTTTTGGGCATCCTTCTGCGATGAGGTATTTTTTCTCTCTTTTAGGAAATATTCACCGCAAAGCAAAAAGCGAGGGGCACCAAGAGTGTATTAAGCAGATATTAATTATTTTCTAAACATCTATATGCCTCCAGCTTTGCCATTCCTTCCCCCAGAAAAAAAAACAAGTGATCAGTGCGTCTGAGACTTCAACTGCATGTAAGTACGCCGTTTGAAACTGAGTTAATTGTTTGGAAAGTTCAATGAATATGAGTAAAAATCAATCACCGAAAGAAAAGAAAACCTTTCCGTTTTTCAGTCAGTGAGAGAATGATCTACCTCGTTCCTACAACTCCGTGGAAAGTTGACGCAATTATTTACCAGCAAACATAATTTTGTGTCACCCGGAGTCTCTGAGAATGCCTCTGATGAGCGTCGTTTTCATCATGAATGACAATGCTTAGAAATACCATCAACATTGTCCACTAGTCCCTACATTTTATGCGCATCAATGTATCCAAGATATGTACAATAAAAGATAAACTGGGTCGACGCACATTGCCAGCGAGCAAAGGTGGGGTTCATCAATAGACAGTGTAACTCACAAATGCGATCACCTGTTGCGATGTGCATCTCCCGAGCAGATGCTTAGTCGAGGATAAAGACGTCGACAGTAAAGTAAATGCATGCATTGCTGCTGGTAAGTCGATCCAGTCGTTTATTGCGACGTTAATTAAATTTCTCCTTCAAACTAGCTATTAACGTTGTCTGATAAATCGATAAGGTGAGCCGTTATTGATATTCCGATGAGTATTTTTAAGATCAAAGGCAAATTGGTTCTTTCGAGCATCGTCAGATTTTTAATATATCGAGGCTGTTTTAACAACTAACGTGAAAACTCTAATTTATTCAAATTAGGCAGGTGTCAAGATTAGATTAGATAGGTTAATTTAAGCCTTTCTACCACCACAAAATGGTTTCGAAGAGAGAAAAAATAAAGAACGACTTTGAATTGAGTAAACAAAACGATGAAATTATGCTCATGGCGTTTTTCTATACGAGATCCCCTACGCACAGAAACACGTAGTTTACAAGGAAGGTTACGAAAAAAAATAAAAGTTGAAGAAAAAAGCTGAAAAACAGGACAGCAGTGAACCGAAAAGTGAGGGAGCACCAATTAATTTTTTCTTAAAATCTATATCCCTCCAGCTTCCCATTCCTTCCACCAGAACAAGTGATCAGTGCATTGGAAAGTTCAACTGCATGTATGTACCCCATTTGAAACTAAGGCAATTGTTTAAAGACCCAACAAATATCAGCAGAAATCACCCAAAAAAATGACATCGTCTGTAACAAATTAAAAAAGCTAGTCTATTTCTCTGAAGGAAGGTCTTCCTTACTCTTGGCTCGGGACCTCACCTTTTAATCCTGGTAGTGCTACTTAACATATATTAGATACACTAGTTTTATCTCCTGAGAGGCAAAAATAATAAACAATTTAAGCATCTTCTCCAACATGTTTTTTTAATGTACATTTTACTTGAGGCAAAACGTGTCATCCATTTCTGCAGAGTGACACTTTCCTGGTCGCTGTAAATGATAATGATGGAACACTCTGCTCTACGGCTCTGCTAAATTTCGTCTCTGAAAGGAGTTGCAGTATAGAGTGTCGCTAATTAGGTAGATGTTATTTCAGCCATTCAACCATGGTGTTCTCAGTAGAACTTATTATAAAGTTGAAAAAATACGTAACACACAGAGACTTAAGACGGCAAAATTAGAAGAAAAACTGGGAAAACTACATGAATCATGATATAAAATTGGAAGTGAGAATTAGCTGTGTGTAAATTGCGCAACACGTTAAAATGGCCTTTGTTGCGAGTCGTGAAAAAATTCTAAACCACAATAATATAAAATATCATTTTGGTCAACTCTTCACATTCAACTCTCCGATTTTGATCTCCTCTATTATCTCAAAATATTACTCAGAATTTTTTTTTCTTATGTATTAAGTTCCCAACATTTTCTTACTATAGAAGCAAAGTTAATCGACCAGATGAAGGGCATAATCATAAGCCGGTCAACAGCATCTCTGAGTTAATAAAAGGTAACCATGCATTTCAAATAAAAATTTTCAATTGATTTTAAAAACATCGAAGACGAAGCATGCGCACGAAACATTTTATTACAGCCATTGCGCAGAAATATAGAATGTTTTAGCTGTACAGTTCTTGCTGAATCAAACATCGTTACTGTTACAAAAAATTTAATGTCTTTCCTCCTACACAGCCCTCCCACAGAAAGAGAACTTATCAAACGGGCGATAAGCACAAAGAGATGTTGGAATTCCCACTCTTAGCAATAGCAATTTTTACCTGCTTTGTGTCGGTCGATAGCATTCACGGCGAGCTCGAGCAAGTCTTTTCATGCCTAATGAAGCATTGCGGAAGGGAGCTTTGCAAATATCATTGCTGCTTCAAATTGATAAAATCTCCACGTACTTGGTGTAGATATATGCGAACGATGTGACTGTGTCTCACGCTATTTGCGTAAGTGCATTTTCATGAACGTGATGTATACTGATGAAATCAGCCTTGCTTATTTCATGTTTCTTTTGCAAATGCGATTCATCATCCCCCGATCTGAACTTTCCAATAAATCAACGTTGTACATCAAAACACAGAAGCATATTTTTCCAAGTTCCGAGACTAAGTAAGCGCTATGAACTGATTGTTTAGAAGATAACGTTGATACTATACAGCACTATAAGATTTGTACTTCATGCTTCACATTTCTTTTTCACACGAAGCAAATTTGACTACCTCACCAATGAAAATTAGAAAAATTTCAGAAGCCCACTCACTTAGCAATTGATTTTCCAGATCCACCAGTTGCTGGAGTCACCAAGATATCATACTTGAAGCTTTTTCCTATATTTTTACAACTTCAGAAGGCGGGGTCTTGCGTCAGAAATGATCAGTTCCTCATAAAGTGAGTGTTTTGAGCAATTCATGCGAGCAATGTTGTTGGCTACACGTGAGCGAGGCGCACGTTCTGTCCTGGCAACAAAGCCGTTAAATCTTCAAGTGTTAACAGGCCCTAGCAAGACAGACGACCGGCCCTCAGCTTGCGCGAGATCGTGCTCAGGTTTAGCGAGGATTTGTGATCCTAGAATTATGCGGAGCTTGTCGGTGCAACGAGACTCTCGTGCTCTCAGATAACCTTTCCTTGCTTCTGTAAATAAAAGGGAAATGTTGTTAAGTATCAAATTATTGTCTTTTTCCAAGTGATGTGTGTTTGCAGATACTCTGAAATTCACAATTGCATTATTTGATGTTTAAGTGTACGTAAAACTCTTTGGAAATTAGTGGAAGCAATGCGATTTCAACAAAAAATGAGATGAGCGTTGAAAATTGGAAGACTAAAACATTATTTGGAACAGTTATGCAGTGCATGCTGTGCATGCACGAGGACCATCTCTATGAGTGTACGCAAGGATTGAAATAAGACATGAAGAGTTAGGGAGAGCTCGCAACAGCATCTCAAGAACGCCTCTCAACCTGCGTGGGAAACTGCACCACACGCGCTCCGTGATAGATGCTCTATTATATTGCTCTAGAATTTTGGATTGTAGAGACTGAAACTAAACCGTGTGTAAATGTAGAATGATACAAATATCATTCGGTGATAAATTTGCGTGAGGGTTGTGGGAGTAAAATGTGTGATAGAAATTGAGGGGTTACTTAATTATGATACTTGAGAAAGTCGTTTGGTTTCCGACCTTCATCCTCGCAATTTAACATCCAACGCGAGTAAAATTGACAGTTTATTGTTGAAGCATTGCCTGGATAAATCGTCTGAAATATAGGCAACGTAGGAAACGTAGGCAACGTCTGAATAGCAACGAAGTGAAAATATAGAGAAATGTTTAATAGCGCGGTATCTCATATCCAACAAACGTAAATTTTGTCCGTGCCGTTATTGATGGCTTTCTGGGGCCGAATGTGTGAGAAATGCGCCTCGAGATATAAAGGATGAACAAATTGAGATGATGAAAATAACAGAGGCAAGATACTTTTGCAGCTTGTCAATAAATCTGCCTCATTCAAGATGGAGTGAACAAGGCATTGCTATTGCTTCTGAAGGTTATAAAACTAGAGAACAAGCTCTCATAAGCGTTGTTAGTGAACTAGGTGTCGCATTAGCTTTCATAAAAACATTGAAACGGAACGGTAAACTGGCTCAAGATACTTGACAGAATGAAATAATTTTAGAAGCAACGAGTTATCAAATTACAAGAGTCACAATCAATGAACTTATATGAAAATTATTGAATCGAGAGCACAAAAGAACGCTAAAATGACATTTATGCTTGAAAGCACAATAAATTAGTAAAGGCATGGTAGCGTAGTATTTAGTGTTTCATAATACCAATGCATCAGATCTATAGAAAACGAAGCTAACGTAGCTGAACGAATAGTTAGCACGAGTCTACCTCCATAAAACGATTAATAAGGGCACATTCATTATTTTTTTTTGTGACAGGAGTATCATGTTGTCTGGATGGAAGTAAAATGATACACGGCATTGAAACATTGGCGGCATGTTGGAATTGTGCCCTTGAATATTTATCCATGAGAATGGACCGTACCATTATTCGTGGTTGTGATGCACATCTGCAGTGTCGACTGAAATGTCGCTGTCCTGAATATTATTGAAGAGTTGATGCCGTCGCTCCAAGTATTACCGGTCAGTGACTCATTCTTTATTGGTTATTTCGAGAGGATTGTGTTTGGGATCACGTTGTATATACTGACTGATTGGAATTGCTTATAAACTTACTAATTGGGATTGCTTATAAGCTGACTAATTGGGATAGCTTAGCATAAGCTGAACATTCAGATATTCTTCTATCTTTGATGTGTTTAAACTGCACCCTTGGCAACTATGCTTAGGAGTACTTCACTTTGGTTTCAGCACTATTAAATAATATTTGGCGTCTCAAAATATGATAATCTTTACCTTACCTATTCTATACCTATCCTATTTCAACTATTTTCAATTTCATTGAATTAATTTTAATTTAATTTAAAATAATAATATAGCCATCCTTTTAGAACAAAATGAAGACCTATCTAACTTCCAGCATGGGACCTCACATTTCCTATCTGGCAGTACTAATTCCTCCAGAAAAAATAGTTGCATCCCCCAGAGGAGACCCTTCAAATAAAGTAAACCTCTAACAATCACATATTGTAGAAAATTAATCTACTTATTACTGTTTTATTGGATGCCTTTAACTTCAATTAGGATTTCCGAGAAAAAAGTCTCGAAGCCTCACAGCAAAGAATGTGCATATACAAAGCCGTGCTGTGGGGAGAATGAAGAACAACACAATAATAAAGAGAGAAAAAGTTAAACAACGGCAAAGACGAGCAGGAACGAGCCTGGAACGAAGAAATATCACTTAGAAGCAAGATAGAAATCGATATTAGGAACGAAGAATTAACCTTACAAAGGATGAATGTCAAAGTTATCTTGAACAAAATTACCTGATCCAATAGAAGTAAACAAACAAACAAAGACCAAAACAAGCGTAAAGAACATTTTGAATAGGACCGAATGAGACAGTGAAAAAGAAAAATGAACATGGAGCAAAGGGAACGCCAAGTATATCTTTTATATGGTCATAAGAGGCAGTAGGAGTAAAAAATTATTTTGAAGTAAGCGACCCTGCTACCTCCAACCACATCGGAAAGCACATTCGCTATGAATAGAAAACATGGATGTTGAACTAATAAATGATTTCAGGCAAGATAGACTATGGCCCGAACGACTTATATAATTTTTTAACATAAGCAGTGTGTTCAAAAAATGATATCCGACAGAACCATTGTCATGTTAAAATCTTTTATCAAAATACTTCACAATTTACAAAGTACGTAAAATTCGATTGTGAAATAATTGAAAATGCCATTTTTGCTGGTCATGCTAGTACATTATTATGTATTTTGCAGTGCAAGTGGATGCTTCATCAATCATAATCACCAAATTGGATCCCCCAAATACGAGTCGGAGTGAGGTCTTCCATCACAGTTAAGAATATTGTTCGCTCTGCTGTTTTTGTAGCTTTCTTTTTCAGAAGAGCCATTAATTTCGCATTATAAGTCGTGTGGCGGACGATCATTCAATAACAAGATCACGTCAGGTGGTCCTGGACGTGACTGATGAGAGATCAAGAGACTTTCCTTGTCATGCAATGCCTGGAATTTCCAACAATAAAATGAGGATTCCATGTTTTATCTTTCTTTACGAAACAAATAACTACGCACAACTTTCAGCTTGAGATCCCACGCAGATACGTTTTGCACTAAATTCCACCCAATCAGAAATGTTTGATTTACTCTAAGATCAAGGCAATTATGAAAGAAGTATGCGCGACAATTTGTAATAATTCCAAACTTTAGTGACAGATGGCAGACAAATGCTGCAGATATTCAGCAAAAATGTGTCGGTTCGTTTGTAAAAGTAAGCACATTAGTGAATGTAAAGTAGACAAGACCCCAATTTCATAATCTACGGCACTGAAATTTGCTAAGCCATGCTTGTATCTGTTTTAATTAGAACATCTTCCGAATAAAGAATATCTTCGAATCAGAAAGCCTTTTAGCACTCAATTCGTAATGCTTCAAGAAACCAAAAGAACTTGCGATACTCTGTTCAATTTGAGTATAATGATCTCGGCTTACATCTGGACGGAATCCTCGTTATACATTTTTGGTTAAAACTTTTCGTCCGAATTGGGAGCTGAGACGTATTGGAAAATATTCTGCTGTACCACGAAAAACGAAAACCGAAATTAACACGACATAATTCAAAAACTATTTGTTGCATTTTCATTCTATCTCGTCTATATTTTTTTGATGAACGATTTTCAACAAATATCATATGGTTTGGTGGAACAGCATTGGTGAAACAGCATCAAAAATATTTTCCTGTTCTTACTCAGCTGAAGGCTGTCACAAAAATTTTTGCGCAGGAAAGTCAAGCAATGAAATGCACGCGCTATGGTTTAACTTTAGTTTAAGCTTTATAAAAGAAATCCAAATAGCTCCTATGTAGTAAATCCTTTTATTAAAAATATTGTGAACTAGTTT
This sequence comes from Morinoia aosen, assembly GCA_030386875.1. Taxonomy (NCBI): domain Eukaryota; kingdom Metazoa; phylum Arthropoda; class Malacostraca; order Amphipoda; family Talitridae; genus Morinoia; species Morinoia aosen. Next base: position 55,619,432 of record CM059568.1, read on the forward strand.
TAAGCCCCAATTCCTCCCACATGCCGTCCATTTCTGTATACGCATTTTTAAGCCATTGATTGCATCTACGAAACAGCTCGCTTAATCAACTGTCGATCATTTTTTAGTACATTGAATTCGTTGCTGATTCTTTCTTTCAATTCTCCAGTGTTTAAAGGGAGACTAGAATAATCGTTTGCCTTCAAATTTCTCGATAGAAAATAATCGCATGGTGTTAGATGTGGGGATCTTGGAAGCCACTCAATTTTTTTATCCACTGCAACTATGCGGTTATTAATAACTTCTCTCAGCCGAGTTCATACAGTTTGAGCCGATGTGCAGTCCAGTATCTTCCAAACTCTGTTAACTCGATTGGCATAAATATTCTCGATCTCTAGACTTGCATGTTTACTGATAAAATCTAAGTACCAGCACCACTTGAATTATTGTTGTAAAACACTAGTCCAATAACACTAGTAAAACACTTGTCTTCTGCAAATTCCGACTCAAACTGACACTTTCACCTGACACATAGGTGCCTCTAACGTAAATGCAGAACGGTTATTATCATGTTCTTAACAGGCGGGTGTTAATATGTTAATAGGTTGTAAAAAATGTAAACTATAGTTAAATTGGGGATTGTATATTTCATTGCTTGATTTTCCTGCGCAAACTTGTTTCTGGTAGCCTTCAGTAGATTAATTATGGGTGAATATTTCTGAAGATATTTATCAAAAATGAGTGACAATAGCTGGAAAGCATTGAAAAAAGAATACAGCCGGAAGAGAATAAAAATTCACCTCGTAGTTTTTTAACTATGTTGTTTGAATTTCGAGGATTCAGCACAGTAAATTCTCCTCTGGATTTTTCTGTGCACTTTCATTTAAAATCGATTGTTTTCATTGAACTTTCACACTCTCAACCTTTCAAAGCCTTGACTTTTTCACGTTTGACCTTCGAAAAACTTCAAATTCTGGAAATGGGTGCAAAATTTAAAAAGTTTATTTAGAACATTTACAAATTCCAGTATCTCCAATCTCAAATTAAGCAGATTTGCATTTCAAAATTCAAATTTTCTAAACGCGGTCTGAGCAAGCAAAAGTACACAGTAATAAACTAAAAATCACCTACTTCTCTCAGAATGATTGCGTATGAGAGGCTACAGCGCAATGAACCGCATGCAATTCCTAGTCTAACTTTTTCGCCGCCTGCATGCATGTTTTTCGCCGCCCAAGTAATTAAATTGCTTGGGTGGCGAAAAGTAGGCATGCTCCCAGAAAAATTTAGACTGGATTAATGAGACTATAACCAAGAACTATTGCCTCAAGCTCGGCCCTGACGCCATCATTACATAAGATTAAAGACAGCAGTGTAACTACTCGTAAGTTGTAGTCTTGTACCCCACAATTTTTCCCACCCTTCACCGTTTTCATTATTCATTTTTGTCAATACAGAAGATTTCCTCAAATAGATGACTCCCAGTAACACGGGATAATAGTGTACGTCTCTATCTCATAAACCATGAAGTTTTCCTTATATTCAGAATATTTGTAACATTGATGGTGATACACATAGGATAGAAGCCCTGGAGCAAATAAAACTCATCAGCTTAGAAAAGCATGCTACTTGAACTCTCAGATAAAAACTCCACATGATACTAACAAATGCTCTTTCTTAAAAAAAATTTTTTTCCAACAATATGTCAAGGGACTCCCCCATTTCATACTTGAGTTCATTTTTCCCTATCTATTCATGAATATGGTCATATTTTGGTGCAGAAAAAAACATCACGTTGCGCCTGACTCCAACGACGTTCTAACGCGATCCCCTCTCCCATGAAACACTGCCAAAGCTCGGTTCATGTGCCCTGTATCAAGGCCTGTTACACGAAACCTAATTAATTGCTAATTAGGTTTCGACGTTCAATCTAAACTTCGGAAACTGTGAGACGCATTCGAGTGCAGGAAGACTGCATCGTTGAAGAAATGAGATCATTAAATTGTAAGGCAGGTCCCCAAGTGCGCAGGTCCACGGAAATGAGACGGAATTATAGGGCAAGTTTTGTTTGTGACAAATAAGGTAGCGCTGAGAACAAGTTAGATGAACTCATTACCGCCCTACAACAGCGGGTCGAGAGGGCCGTGAGTGCTGCTGGAGGTGTTTGTTGCGCCAGTCGTGTTTGTTGTGCAGCGCAGCTCTTTCAAATTATCTACTCAAGTCTCGCGGGAAACTTTGAAATCTAGAATGAAATTGTTCTGAATAGAATATAGTTAATCTGTAGAACTTGAATTAAAATTTCTTGCTGGAATCATCTAAGTGGAATTCAAAAATAGTGAAATTTATTTTCAAGCAATGTACATATGAACTTTCGGCCCAAGATATTTAGAACTTATTTTAGAACTTATGAAGTCTTGTAAAGAGCAATAAAACATATTAATATAATTTAAATGACGGACGAATTACGAAAAAATGTTGAATCTTCCATAATTCGTGTACAGTCTTATTTCGATTTTATTTAATGTATGCTCGATTTAAAACCTCAATATATATCTCAATAACGAATGAGTTGTCATTGTAAACCGTTCTAATTTCATAATATCGTGTGATCGTATCAACTGCTGTTATAGTTGTTTACGACTATCTTGATTTTTCCAAAGTTTATTATAAAAAAAATGTGACAGTAAATTTCAGATGTGGTCAGACTGTTGTTCGTATGACGGTACCTCATATAAAATAACCAACCATAAATGATGTTCAGTTTGTCTGTGATCAATAAACGTGAAGTGATATCACAATTTAGAGGTGCTAAAGAATGTTTTAATTCATATTTTTGTAATGAATTACTTGCAAGAGTCTATTTTCTAGCCATTAATAAAAAAGATTTTTATCTAGCATGCAGATGTACAGTTCATCAGTAGACGTAAAATCCTCAGTCGAAGTATCCTACGTTTCTTTTCATAACTTTTAACGCCAAGTTTTATAAAAATTTGGGGTTCAAAGCAGAGTAGACCACACATACGCGGCACTCCGGGAGTACTTCCCTTTACCGACCCTCAAGGCCATTTTTTTGTCGCTAATCATGGCTATAAGAAATTGGGATTCAGAGAGTGCCGATACCGTAGTCATGATACGCAAAAATTTACGTTTCCTCTAGCCATTAGCATATTTTTCTTTGCCAGGAAGAAATTACGAGCGAGTATGAACTTGCACGTGGAAATAAACGACGACGAATACAAAACTTGTTAAAACAATCGAGATTTATCGCCCTTCACAGCAGAACTAAAATAAGTTAGAAATGTTTCGCGAACTTTAAAACTGCTACGAGTGTGTGACAACTTGATATCCATCCTAATAGTGACGCCGTTGATTGTAGGATACTGGAGAGGTTGCTTCGAGATGCTCGACCTCTTCTTGTTTCCCTGGAACGACACTCTATCCTCGCTGTCGTCTTTAACTTTCGGAGTGACTGTCACAATTTTGCTGACAGCCTTTCAGCGTTCTTTGGCGACAAAATTCGATCCCGGAGAAAAAAAGTCGAATTTTTTAGTATCTAGAATTTACTCGATCTTCTTTAGTTTTGCGAGCGTGAACCAATGGAGAGGGACATGGCACGTTCTCGACTTGGCCACAAGCCACAGCTAGAGAGAGATCATCCATCTTCTGATCATAGGCGTTTTCGCTCTGCTTCTCTCCAGAGCCTTCACCAACACCCTCGCTTCACCTTACGAAATCATGCTAGACGAATCAGAAGCCTATTTCAAAGTACCGACGCTTTTCCAGACGTTAGAAAAGTAACTTCACTTACACTCGAGAACACTATAGGTTTTCGATATCCTAGTATCGACAGTATGGGTGAACGGCCTCTCGGTATTCGTTTGGAGATCAGTATGGAGTCTGCTAGACGACAACTTTTTCCCTGACAACAGCACCTTGTCGCAATGGGGATCCGTGGGTCTCGGGGCCGTCCTGAGCGCGGTGTTGTTTCTAGGCAACAGCTGCATCCGCCACTCCATGTCTCGATGTCGCAGCTCGGTGCTCAAGTTTGTGTTGGGGTACGTTCTAGCGAGCACGTTTGCGGTGGCGTCCGTTTGTATGTGGCGAGGGCTGTGGATGGTATACAACGCGCACGTCTTGCCTCAACATAAAGTGATCAGCTGCTGCATCACAGCGGGGGTGAGCGGAGTGTTGTTGCTGCTCATGGGCTGCTTCAACACCGTCATAGAGAGAGGCGCTCACATGGATCAAGTCGATTAGATCAATTTCCAAGTTTCCTACTTAAGTAACTATTACTAAAGAATGGAAGATGAAGCACGGTAATGAGAACTTGCTTATGCTCAACTAAATTTCACCAAGAAGGATAACATTTAAACTTCAGAGAATGAATGAAGACTGGATAGTCCCTTGGCTGCCTGAAAAAAACATCTCTGTTTCGTGGTGCAAGTGCCCACTAAAATTCCATTAACTTGAGATAGCGATGCAGTCATGAGCGCACAATAAGATACCAGAAGCTCATTTATATTGCGGAGAAATATCTTCATAAAAATTGCTATGATCATTTTATATTTGCAAGACCCAAAGCGTCCGAAGTGGTGGGTCCTAAAATTCAAATGAGAAACTGACAAAACAAAATTTTGCTTAGAATTTTATTTCCCCTTTGAGAATGAATCAACATTTCACCATAAGAGCCAGAAGTTTTGGTTAGGCGCAATGAAAACAGTAAAAACAATAGCTCCACACGCACGCTGTTCGAGGAGAATAATTACCGTCACACAAGAGCTGCCTCGCCAACTAGAAATAAGAAAAGATTTCAGATGTTTTCCATTGTGTTCAATAAATCCTTTTGTCATACTTCAGTTTTTCCCCTAATAATTTTTAAAAATTCGCGGGTTTATGATAATTAGATATTTTTCTATTATTCTTGTGCTGCTGCATTGTCATTGTAGCGAGTAATGCGTGATGTTTCTCACAAAATAAAACTTTTTGGTCGTGTTAATAGTATCAGTTGTAAATATCCTTTATATAATTCGGGTTGATAGGCATCATGTCAACTATTGATCGTAGTTTTTTGCTATTCTTAATCACTAATGGTCTTCTACGAAAACTCAGAAGAACAGTGATTTTAGGTATAAAGACAGTTAAGTCATTTTCATTCCCGCTTCAGTTGTGTGATTATTTTACACTCTCCAACGGGAAAAATTCAGGGCAATTTCTCGTCTAAAATTTGTCGCGCGTGAATAATTAAATGCAGAAATAAGGCACTGTGCTGGTCTCCTCTAAGTAGCCAGGCACGCGTTTAGCTTATTAAACTTATTTCCTGCTGCTCTCAACTCGAGACAACTTCAATGAGTCCCTAAGTTAAAGAATAACTTTTCATCATCTGTTGTTCGCTTACCTAAATTAATTATTGGCTAATATTCTATAACTTCATTGAAGTCTATATTCTGTTATTAATGGTTTTAGATATTCCCTTTTTATGGTCACCTGAAACATGACTTCTTTGAGAGCAGGGGAAAAGCCTCACTTACAGTTTTCATTATTGTTACCTCGACGCCCTGAGCAAAAAAAGACACTGAAAATGAAAGCCTTGTACAAAGTTTTTATTGATATTTTAAGCAATAATAAGCCAAAAAAGATTGAAAGAATCCCGATGAAATAAAATAAAGGAATTGACACTCAAAAGGGTTTTTATTATACTTTTTACTTACATTTTTATTACTTCATATGTTCGAGACTCGCTAGCAACATCGAAGGCAATATCAAGAGAGCGAAGAGAAAGATCATTTACTACGTACTGTGGAAAACAGAGAATCTGTGCGCAAAGTGTGGATCACGTAGGAAACCCAGCCCATAGAAACAGCAAGTTAGGAAAGAAGAGGAAGAAAAGACTAAAAATAGATACGGAAGAAGACAGAAAAACTGAAAGAAACAATGTGTGCAAGCACTATGTAGAAGTCCCAAAAGCTGAAATAGCCTTGCAGTATTCGCCTATTCCCCTCGGACCATCAGTCCTCATAGCATACGAGAGAAAAATTTAACTCACCCCTAACCTAACTACTGATGTTTGTTGCGATGCGGACCCAAGCTTCTTGAGACGCGGTGTGGTGTTTACGTGTGTGAATCTTTCAGAAGGAACGTCACAGACTTGAAAAGACTGCTTTAAGTGAATTGAGCTCATCGGCCTGACATTGATTATGCTATGGGTATTTTCGAAGCAATTCTTTATAAACAGGTGGTTGGAAACGGGAGTTGATGTCTCAAGACCCTATCAGATGAATATTAACACAATTATAACTTTTTTAGTCTTGCGTCTTATTTATAACAATGAGTTTGAGGGAAATAAGTTTTTTACATCTTTTAGGTAAAGACTCCTTCAAATCATTGTCGACCATTGCTGAAGTACCAGCTCATTTGGAGAATATTTTTCAGCTAAACGTCTCATTGAGAGCAAGCCTGCATTTGACTTCTTGCCCTCGGCCCCGCTCGGCTCGTCAGCCGTCCCAAGAACGCCTGAAAATCACAGACTCGCTCGTCCGCAAGATTTAATGAACCTCTAGAAAAGAGTTTCTCGTTAATTTTTTACGGTCTGCAAGATTTTGTGTATTTTTAATTAAAGGGAGGAAGTGTAGACAGTCTGCGACGGCCGTCAGAGACGCTGGCGGCGAGATAATCAAGTTCAATAGAAGCTGCCCGCCAGAAAATGAACTTCACGACAGGTGCGCGGGACGAAGAAGTGTGGCGGGCTTGTCTCCTTGCCTTAAGATGAGACAGGCGAGGCACAAGAGGAAGTTCACTTGGAGGAGTATGGAACAGAATTTTTGGTTACGGTTTCGTGAGAATCAAAATGAACTTTACGACAGGTGCGCGGGACGAATAAGTGGGGCGAGCCTGCCTCCTTGCCTTAAGGTACGACAGGCGAGACACAACGGGAGGTTCACGCGACGTAGAGGAGTGTGGAACAGAGTCTTCGGTTACGGTTTCGTGTGAATCAAATCGCCTGAATTTAGTGGCAACTCGTGACGAAGCAGTGAAGTAAATTGAAGGAGATGAGAATATTGAAACTGTATCAATGTTTGCAAAATGAAATGAAAATATCATTCGTAGATGACGCTTTTATCAAAAATAGGTGAAACTCGTGTGAAAAACAATAATTTCTCGATACTGTCATGCAACAGCCTGCTCTTATTCTTCAGAATCATACCAAGATTATCCCATTTTTTTTCAGACAAAGCACACAACAGAATGAGAGATATCTTCTTTCTCCGTTTTAATGATTTCGTCATCACGTCAAGAGCAAACAAAATTGCTACCACCAGCCGTGTTGTGCGCGGAGAGAAGATGTGTGCTGTCGAACAACTGGTGCCCTCGCACAGTGGGCTTCTATTGTACGTGGGTTGTAAGTGTACGCGCAATGGTTGTATGGTAAGTTACCAACACTTCGGAGATTATTGGAACCAATTATATGTTCATTCTTGTAAAATAATAAAAGTTCATTCCTCAAAATAAAAGCAACATTTCTTATTCCTACATTTTTTATTTATAAAACATGAGCGATCCTCATTCTTATTCTTTATTTTGAGGACATTCTGAGACTGCGAGCTTTGTTCAATCCAAGAACGATTCTACGTACAACAGAATGAAATGCACTGGAAAAACGTGGGAACTATCTAAATTTCAATGAGAGTGCATATCCTTCTTTAAGCTGAATATTCCCTTCTTTCCCTCATCTTATTGATCGTTCAACTATTTTTATACATTAGATTATAATAAAAACCTAATTTCATGTTTGTTACTTGCAGATTATTTGTTGCGAATGATCTCAAAGCTCGAAACGTCCATGAAATGTTTTCAAATAATTGTTTTTCTATCGCCTCCACTGTCAATTCCATTTTGATAAACAGGGAATCACGGACACACGACCTGTCCGTCACAGGTCCGAGGCTCTGCCGTCCTGGGAAAGTTTTACGGCGCCATAAAAGAGAGCGTCTGTTGTCTCTCTCTCTCCGCGACCTTGTTGCCTCGGGTGCCAGGGTTTTGAGAGGAGGCGGCAATATTTACCAAACTTTTCCAGACTTTTATCCTTCGATAACTTTCATGAGAAGTCCAGTTTTTGCCAGTGCATTTACAGGCTGGGTATTATTTGCCATCATGCTGGCTTGAGACAGCACAGTTCTGGATTGGTTATTATAGTGCCCCGGATATCCGCCATCGGATAAAAATCTGCAACGTCTGGCGTGGAGATTTCCGATTCTGCTTCGCAGCTCTTTGATGAACCTTAATTAGAGAAATCACCTGCATAACTGCTGAGACAGCGAAGCTTTACTGAGACACGTGGAAATAGTTCTCTATCTTCGGAATGTCAGACTTGTTCGCCTTGTTTCTTGCAGTAAAAACAGCAACAGAAATAGAAAAGTTATTAAGCTATAAAATTAGAATTAATTTGAGAAAATACGAGTGAGTCAGTGGTACTGATTGCTGACACGTGCAATGTTGATATGTAACTGATGCCAAAAGTGAACCACACGGATTGTCAATTTTTTTAATTTTGAAAAAAATATGTCAGTCTTTAACGTGATTGAACATTGCCACTAATAACATCCGAAAAAAACTTTCTCTCCTCGTCACGTGACGATTTCTGTTATAAATTTCTGTTATAAAGAATTACTAATTTCTTGAGCAACACGCTTATCGCCCGACGAAATGAACAGCATTTCCTAAAATAGCACGAGCAACACTACTTATAAACTAAATAACACAAATCACACACAATTTCTGAAAGAATCTCACGAATCTCCCGACAATGTTCAGAATAACATGAGTAACGTCCGATTTTTGCCGGAAAAACATGCAGGGCTCCCGAATTTTCTTGCAGTAACAAAAACAACACCCGATATTTCCTTAAATATGCATGAATCACATCCAACCTTTAGTAGAATGAAACGAATGATCACCGATTTTTGTAAGAATAACACGATCAACATTTGACATTTTCTAAAAGGATGACAATAAGACAGCAACTTCTCGAGAAACAAGAAAAAACTGACTGTAATGCTACAAAACGAAATCCCATGACTTTTTCTGAAATAAAACGAAAAGCATGAGATTTTTCCCAGATTAAAACGAAAAACACCCGATTTTTCTTAGGTTAAAATGAAAAGAACTTCACTTTTGTTAGATCAAAACGAACAACACCCTACTTTAACTAGGATAAAGCGACCAGCACTTGATTTTTCCTCGGATAAAATGAAAAGCACTTCCCCTTTCCTTGATTAAAACGAATAACAGCCGACTTTTCCTAGAATAAAGCAACCAACATCCGACTTTTCCTAGAATAAAGTAACCAACATCCGATTTTTCCTAGAATCAAGCAACGAACAGCCGACTTTTCCTAGAATAAAGCAATTAGCATCCAACTTTTCCTAGAATAAAGCAACCAGTACCTAACTTTTACTAGAATAAAAGAAGCGCCATCAAATTTTTCGAAGAATAACTTAAAAACACCGAGCAATTGCATGAACAACGCAAAAAAAACACTCGGAGATGCACCCGGTTTTGCTGCTGTGGACAAATACGCAACCTGGATTCAAAATTTCCACAAAGGATTACTCTCTTTGTCGCTAATGGGAAGTAAACAGTTCACTGTTGACAGTTGACTCCGAAGTGAAAGCAGCGCTATGTCGTGCGTAGCAAATTTAAAATAGTACAGGAAGATTCTCAAAATGAAGAAAATCGTACAACAAGCCAAGCAGATATAAAGAATAACCTCGCAAACTTCCACACGCTTCTTCAAAACACACTATGTTTAGTTAGAGCAGCAGCAAAGAGAACATAGCTCGCTGAAAACTGACTTCTCGTGACCTCTCGCATAATGACCGAAGAATGTTGATAAGGATTTCTAGATTTAAGAAGGGTTCAAATTGAACAGAACAGATGGGCTTCACAGATAGCTCACCTCTTCCTCAAAAGAAGATCTTAGCGTAGCCCAACTCAGTCATGGAAAAAAACACTGGTAAGTTGTGCTCTTCTCAGACCCTAGCGAGAATTTTCCCCGGCTCTTGAGTGTACCAGTCACCTAGTCCGATGGAGATATGACATTGTGTATGAAATTCAGGGGGACGAATAAGACAACTGTCCTTCAAAATCATGGAATGCCAAGTTATTTACAATTGTTATGGAATGCAAAGTTATTTAATGATTACCCTAATTGTCGTGACTCTTAACTTTGGTCGTATTGACGGTGATGTCTATAACTTTGACCACCATAAATTAAAAGAAATACATGACCAAGTTCACAAAACTTACGCACCAGCTCTTTAAGCTTCATTTTCTCCAGCCGATCTCTTTGTATTTACAATTTTACAATCTACAATCCTTCCATCTGCTGTCGTCAAACATGTTTTATATATGCCTTCAATCTTTAAATCGACAATCCCTCCGACTGCAAGCCCGACACTTGCGACCCTCTAATTTACATTCATATAATCTCTATAAAATTCACCAATAAACCACTTTTCGTCGCGCAGCTCAAAAAGAGCCACTCTGAAACTTGACGTTTTGGAGAGTGAGGACGTTTTAATTCAAATCGTTGAATCTACACATTTGGAATAAGTGATCATTGCGTCTGCTATTATTTTCCCCCCGATAATTTGAATGTAAAATAATTTGAAACCAATAATTTCTCCCCACTTTAGCTCATTTCCAGTCGTTCTTCTCCCTTCTGTCGTTGCCAGCGTCCATTTCAGGCGTGTTAGTGAACGTGATCCAATTAAAGTCTCCCCTCGTGAACATCCCGCTGTATCCAAAAGCCGTCCCCTAATTCTTCCTCTTAAACAAGTCTTCAAAAAAATGTGCTCTCACTGAAGTGGCCGTCTAGAAGCATTCAAAACTCTATTGAAGAAATTACTCTCGTAAGATAGCATTTTCGCTCGTTAAATTCGCCCCACTCTCGTCGCTTGTCTTCTTTAAGCGTTCAAATTTTTCCGCCTAAAATAGATCGTTAATGAAATTGCTCTCCTTAAGTCACCTTTTTGAATCCGCTTTTTGTGAAGTCACCTTCAAATTTCCAAATTTCTTTTCTAAATCTACCATGGCTGCCGGCCATCGTTGCAATTCAGTATACGCATTTGAATTTATTCTTCCGGAATAATTACATCAGGCAATAATTAGCGACTCAGTTTGCACAGGCAAGATTCTCATTAGTCCGAAAGCGGATTTGCCAACGGCTACTTCTCATCGCTCACTCGACAGCGAGGAAGCTCATTCTTATTTGACGCATTTTTCCTGCAACCAGAAAAAATGTTTTGAAACTTCGACCTGCGCCCAAAGGATCGGCTCTGGAGTTGAAAACAGTCGAGAGTTTTTGCGATGGCTTCCAATCCTACATTCTTGCGTCCGTCTCACTTCTCGCATGAATTGCGGCGAGGGAGAGCAAATATTCAGTGGTGGCGGAAATTTCTCCAGAGCTTTTTGCATGCTCGTATGGCTGATGATGTGCTATCTGTGCTCGACAAAGACAATATTCTCTTCCAGCAAATGCAACTTGTCGGAAATTTTAGCGAGCTGTTTACGTTTGTTCATCACATGAATAAATTCAAAAGAATCACTTTTTCGTCAAGCTAATATTCTTGAGAAACGCTGAAATAAGAAAGCAAAACACATCGAAATCATTATGACCTTTACAATTTTGAGCACAAATGCTGTTTTTTAAGTTTTCAGACTTTTAAAAATACGTTTCCAATAAAGCTTTAATGCACCTCCTAACATCCCCCAAAATCATTCCTCAGACACCTAATTTGACCAACATACAAACCGACGAAAATGAATCCTGGACGATGAAAAGAAATAACGAAAACGAATTAACAATTGACCCAAAGTCACATTACCAATTTAAACAGAAAGACTAATACTTCCCCAATTATGATACCCAAAATCGGCATAAAAAATATGTTTACTTTGCAGACAGCTGCGTGGTGCGGCGCGTGCATGAGCAGTGAGAATTGGACGTTAGTCAGGCCAGATTGCGGTCGAAATAGATTAGATTAAATTGAATCAGGTGTTAGTTCGATACTTTCACTGTCGCAGGCAAAACTGAAGTTTAATATTCAACTCAAATTTAAGGGGGGTCATCCGGCAACTTTCAAATTTTGAACCGATTCGTTTGAAATTTGGCCAGTATATTTATTTATTGAATATGAATATATTTTACTCAAGGTATTTTTTCGGTTTAGTCCTTATTTTTTTGAAAAATATGAAATATTAGTTTTTTATAACATTTTTATGGATATTCCACATGAATAGAAGTTATTGAGTTTTTATGCTTAAACAAAACCAAAAACAGTTTTAGAATCCTTGAAGCATTGCAAACAATAGTATGGTGTCAAATTATCCATTTGAAAATTTTCATTGTTATATGCGATATTTGATCACTAACTAGCTAGCATATACACTAATATTGGGTTTTGAGCTTTATGAAAAAATCATTCCCAATTAATGTTTCAAGGATTCTAAAACTGTCTTTGTTTTTTTAACATAAAAACTCACTGACTTCTATTATTTTGAATGTTGAAAATAAGGGTTGTTAGTAATAAGGCACAAATGAATTTTTACCTGAACTGTAATATAATGGACAATTTATGTAATTGAATGCTATTTTCATTTTATTTCTATAATCTCCATGCATAACTTCATATTCACACTGTGAATTGTAATTTACAAAAAAAGTCTTTTTTATAAAATTTTGAACTTTTATATTTGTAGTCTGATTCTTACGAAATTTGACTATGGTATGCAATTTTTAAAAAGAAACACAATTTCCTCCATTCTTTTTTTCGATTCAGGTCTTTATTTTTTTTAAATTGGATATATTGGCTTTTTAGTTCATTTCTATTGATGTTTCAAAAGAATAGAACTCATTGAGTTTTTATGCTAAAACAAAACCAAAGAGTGTTTCAGAATCCTTGAAGCATTCTAAACAAAAGTATGGTGTCAAATTTTCTATTTCCCGTTTTGTTTTATTTTCATATGGGTTCGAAAATTCAGGATTTTTGGTCCCCTTACACCCCCCTGGGGGGGATCTAGTCTCCGTAGCGCTATAAAATATTAGGACCGAATAGTCTACCACCTAAGGGTCATTTTTCAACAACAACAAAAAAAATGCTCATTGGACCGACAGGGGCCTGGCAGGGGCCTGGCAGGGGCCTGGATGACCTCCTTAAAGTCAATTGTCGTAAATAATGTTAAGAATAACGAGCATTAACAGGATCATTACTTCATTTAATTTTCATTAAATATGTATAGAAATTGAGTTTTTGACTACTGGTCGATCAACAGCTTTATGAAAATTCTCACCGTATACCACCAGTGGCTCACGTTGCATTCAAAGTGTTAAGCCTCCCTAACCGTTAGAAAGGCGTTCCAAAGAGAGAAAGAAGGAACGCACATTTTAGTACGGACTTGAGGGAACGCAGGATCTAACACAAGGTGCATAGAAACAATAAGTTTAAAAATAACTCTATGAAACAAGATAAAAGTTGAAGAATAAAGTAGTAGGTACCGAAAAACAGGACAGCAATGAACCAAAAAGATGGTCCGCAACAAAACCAAAAAAAACTTATTCTACTTCAACAAAAAGAAGGCCTACCTAACTTACAGCTCGGGACTTTCCTCTTCCCTGGGAGTAACAATTCCCGCAGATACAACAGTTATATCCCCCTGAGGGGATGGGTCATAGCATAAAACAAGAAGATTCCCACAGATACAATAGTTATATCCCCCTGAGAGGATGGATCAAAGCATGAAACAAGAAGATTCCCACAGATACAATAGTTGTATCCCCCTGAGAGGATGGATCAAAGCGTAAAACGAAAAGATTCCCACAGATACAATTGTTCTTTCCCCCTGAGAGGATGGATCAAAGCGTAAAACGAAAAGATTTCCACAGATACAATTGTTCTTTCCCCCTGAGAGGATGGATCAAAGCGTAAAGCGAAAAGATTCCCACAGATACAATAGTTGTATCCCCCTGAGAGGATGGATCAAAGCGTAAAGCGAAAAGATTCCCACAGATACAATTGTTCTTTCCCCCTGAGAGGATGGATCAAAGCGTAAAGCGAAAAGATTCCCACAGATACAATAGTTGTATCCCCCTGAGAGGATGGATCAAAGCGTAAAACGAAAAGATTTCCACAGATACAATTGTTCTTTCCCCCTGAGAGGATGGATCAAAGCGTAAAGCGAAAAGATTCCCACAGATACAATAGTTGTATCCCCCTGAGAGGATGGATCAAAGCGTAAAACGAAAAGATTCCCACAGATACAACAGTTGAATCCCCTGAGGGGACGAGTCAAAACACACAGAGAAATTCAAGAGACACAAACAAAGCACACCGGGAGTGTGGTCAGGAGCAGGAAGCTCGACAGGCGCAGATGAGGCATGACCGCGCTTCTGGTAATTACAGCGTCACACCTGCGCTCGTATTGCTTCGCCTCGCGAGGTATTGCTGTCTTTTCTTGCTAGGTATTGCTGCCTTGTCTCGCGAGGTATTGCTGCCTTGTCTCGCGACGTATTGCTGCCTTGTCTCGCGAGGTATTGCTGCCTTGTCTCGCGACGTATTGCTGCCTTGTCTCGCGAGGTATTGCTGCCTTATCTCGCGAGGTATTGCTGCCTTTTCTTGCTAGGTATTGCTTTGCCTCGCGAAGTATTGCTGCCTGATGTCGCGAGGTATTGCTGCCTGGTGTCGCGAGGTATTGCTGCCTGGTGTCGCGAGGTATTGCTGCCTGGTGTCGCGAGGTATTGCTGCCTGGTGTCGCGAGGTATTGTTGCCTGGTGTCGCGAGGTATTACTGCCTTGTCTTGCTAGGTATTGCTGCATTGTCTTGCTAGGTATTTCAGCCTTGTCTTGCGAGGCATTGCTGCATTGTCTTGCTAGGTATTGCTGCATTGCCTTGTTAGGTATTGCTGCATTGTCTTGCTAGGTACTTCAGCCTTGTCTTGCGAGGTATTGCTGCATTGTCTTGCTAGGTATTGCTGCATTGTCTTGCTAGGTATTGCTGCATTGTCTTGCTAGGTATTGCTGCATTGTCTTGCTAGGTATTGCTGCATTGTCTTGCTAGGTATTGCTGCATTATCTTGCTAGGTATTGCTGCCTTGTCTCGCGAGGTATTGCTGCATTGTCTTGCAGGTATTACTGCATTGTTTTGCTAGGTACTTCAGCCTTGTCTTGCGAGGTATTGCTGCATTGTCTTGCTAGGTATTGCTGCATTGTCTTGCTAGGTATTGCTGCATTGCCTTGCTAGGTATTGCTGCCTTGTCTTGCTAGGTATTGCTGCATTGTCTTGCTAGGTATTGCTGCATTGTCTCGCGAGGTATTGCTGCCTTGTCTCGCGAGGTATTGCTGCATTGTCTCGCGAGGTATTGCTGCCTTGTCTCACGAGGTATTGCTTTGCCTCGCGAGGTATTGCTGCATTGTCTCGCGAGGTATTGCTGCATTGTCTCACGAGGTATTGCTTTGCCTCGCGAGGTATTGCTGCATTGTCTCACGAGGTATTGCTTTGCCTCGCGAGGTATTGCTGCATTGTCTCGCGAGGTATTGCTGCCTTGTCTCACGAGGTATTGCTTTGCCTCGCGAGGTATTGCTGCATTGTCTCGCGAGGTATTGCTGCCTTGCCTCGCGAGGTATTGCTTTGCCTCGCGAGGTATTGCTGCATTGTCTCACGAGGTATTGCTTTGCCTCGCGAGGTATTGCTGCATTGTCTCACGAGGTATTGCTTTGCCTCGCGAGGTATTGCTGCATTGTCTCGCGAGGTATTGCTGCCTTGCCTCGCGAGGTATTGCTTTGCCTCGCGAGGTATTGCAGCCTGGCGTCGCGAGGAATCCCTACCTTTCCTTCATTTCTGCCTTATTCACACGAAATTCATGCCAGACCTCGCGAGGTATTGCTGCTTTGCCTCGCGAGGTATTGCTGCCTTGCCTCGCGAGGTATTGCTTTGCCTCGCGAGGTATTGCAGCCTGGCGTCGCGAGGAATCCCTACCTTTGCTTCATTTCTGCCTTATTCACACGAAATTCATGCCAGACCTCGCGAGGTATTCTCGCCTAGTCTCATGTAACGCTCTTTCCTTGTCTCTGGAGCCAGTCTTGCCTCGTGTCGCTTGGCGGAATGTTTAATGTTGAAACGCTGGGTTGGGTTATCGTGCAAGAGGGCATCATCCCTCACGTCACCAGCAGTTAAACCAGTAGTAAAATTAATAACATCAGCAACAACAGCAGCACTTATTACGCCAGTAGGATCAGCAAAAACACCAGCAATACTAAAAAAGCCAGCAACACCAGCAACAATACCAGCAGCAGCAACACAAGCAATGCCATCAGTAATACTAGTAACACCGTCAATAACACCAGCAGCAGCAACACCTGAAACAAAACCATCAGTAACACTGCAGCTGCAGCAACACCAGCAACACCAGCATCACCAGCAACATCATCAGCACCAGCACCAGCAACACCAGCAGCAGAACTTCTCGCCTGGAAGCCGTTTTCAGAACAAAATGGAGGAAAATAGCTTCATACTTGAAGCAGATTCAATCAAGGATGGGAAATTGAAGTTTTGATGGAATAAAAATCCGTAGATTGGCGTGCTCAGAGACGCCATTCAGGATGCCCTTCGAGCTGGCTTCGGTGTGCACAGCGAACCGATCTACATCACGCGCAATCCTAAATATCAACGTTAATGTTTACGCAAGATGTGAATACGTGAGCCTTGTGATGATTCTCTTGCGTGGACCTCCTGTATGTGACGATAACACGCGCATCGCATTGTGTTGGTCTCATTGAGTGGTAACTCTCGTGAAGCTTCGTTTACTAGTGTCTGCGGTGTGGCTCAAATGAAAACCTTGATGTTACAGTTTTTTTCTCACATTCAGTCGAGCTTTTTATGGTCTCATTAATTCACCCTCGTTTCACAGCTGCAACACATATCAGAGTAAACCACCCCTCGTACCACAGCTGCAACACATACCAGAGTACACCACCCTTCGTACCACAGCTGCAACACATACCAGAGTACACCACTCGTATCACAGCTGCAACACACATCTAAGTACGACACCTCCCGTATCACAGCTGCAACATATACCACCTACAACACCCCCGTATCACAGCTGCAACATATACCACCTACAACACCCCCGTATCAAAGCTGAAACACACATCTGAGCACCATACCACAGCTACAACACACAACACTCCTCTGTAGCATCCTCACACGCAACACACAACATCCTCACACGCAACACACAACATCCTCACACGCAACACACAAGATCCTCACACGCAACACACAACATCCTCACACGCAACACACAACATCCTCACACGCAACACACAACATCCTCACACGCAACACACAACATCCTCACACGCAACACACAACATCCTCACACGTATCACGCAACATCCTCACACGCAACACGCAACATCCTCACACGCAACACACAACATCCTCACACGCAACACACAACATCCTCACACGCAACACACAACATCCTCACACGCAGCACGCAACATCCTCACACGCAACACGCAACATCCTCCCACGCAACACACAACATCCTCACACGCAACACACAACATCCTCACACGCAGCACGCAACATCCTCACACGCAACACACAACATCCTCACACGCAACACACAACATCCTCACACGTATCACGCAACATCCTCACACGCAACACGCAACATCCTCACACGCAACACACAACATCCTCACACGTATCACGCAACATCCCCACACGCAATACACAACATCCTCACACGCTACACACAACATCCTCACAAGCAACACACAACATCCTCACACGCAACACACAGCATCCTCACACGCAACACACAACATCCTCACACGCAACACACAAAATCCCAACACGCAACACACAACATCCTCACACGCAACACACAACATCCTCACACGCAACACACAACATCCTCACACGCAACACACAACATCCTCACACGCAACACACACAACATCCTCACTGGAGGCTGGGCCCGTATTCTGACGGGCAGCTGGACGCGTCGGTTTGACAGGAGCAGATCGCGGGGAATAACCAATCTCTACATAGTTGGCCTTCATCAAGGAGACAAAGACAAGGACAGCCAGGCGTGATTGCTGGACGTGCGCACCAATCATAGCTCAAGACTGTGCGTTGGTTTAAGAAGTTATACTGTTGCACATTGCTGGGTGTTCTAGTCTCCATCTCAGAGATGCTGCGTGTGCGTGGAGAACTGGAATCAAGTGTTTGTTAGAATTAATTAAAATTACAGTCCCGATAACTAGCTGTTGTCATAATTATTAACGACTACGATAAATGAAATTATATCACTCTTTTCCCTTTTTCATTTCCTTTGACTACGGAAGGAAAGGGACTGAGGAGTACGCACAACCCTCCAAACTTAATTTTCTTTATCAAGTCAGGCTGCCCTCCACTCTGCAAGGTTTTCAACTTATCTTCAGAGAATTAACAATTCCCTAAATTTTGCTGTCAAATCCCACTTCTTCAGAGAAATATAGGGCCATAGTTTTATGTTCTGCGGCTGCGCTAGTTTTCTACTATATTTTAGGAGAATTTATTTTTATTATTTTAGTAACAGATTTCCAAGTCTCAGCGCATGTTGCTCACTTGGGAAGATCTCAAAAGATTCTGTAAAAGTTTAAATGAACGAACTGTGAATCAAGCAATAAATTAACTTCGAGCACTTTCGCCAGGAAGCTGAAGGTGCCTGCCAACTTTTACTTCGCTCTGAAATTGGCTCAGATTTACCGACGAGATTTTTATCAAATCAGTGTTCAATTCGCTGGCTATTTTGGCTCGAGAGAATCGCTTGACTTCCTCAGCACTTCACCACAGCGGCGGCGTGTAAAGCATTCGTCGACTTCAATCTTTTCTTCTGGCCTCTTCGAAGACAAGAGGAGTATTGGCCACAGGTGAATGTTCCAGTTTTTTAGAAGTAGTTAAAAAGCCATAGAAAACTATTCCAGTCAGTAATGGCGTCCAGAAAACTTTAAATGAAGTGCACTATACTTTTAAGCAACGAAATGTAACAGAGTTTCACTCGCTCTTAGTATTTTCACATCTATGTGAATATTATACAAGATTGGTAGAAATGAAACACCTCGTGCGCAGCACTGGAGGAGAGCACTTGCTTAGCTCAAGAAGGTTGCGGTATTTACTTCCAAAGATCTAAACATTGCTTATAATTAACATCGACTTCAAACGCAAATCCAACTCTCGCGAAAGGTAAAGTTTATTCACGCAGCCCCATGAATATAATTTAAGATTGGCTTAAAAAAGACACCTTGTGTGCAGCACTGGAGAAAAGCACTTGCCTAGCTCAGGGGAGGTAGCGGTATTTACTTCCAAAGATCTAAGTATTGCTCATAATTAACATCAACTTCAAACGCAAATCCAACTCACGCCACTGAAGGTAAAGTTTGATTCACATGCGCGTTTCAAGTCCCTCAAACTGCAGCTTGCGAGAGCGAGCTCAATTCGCAAGTTTGTAATGAGCAATACGAAGTAAATTTCCCGCGGGAATGGACAGTTTTGCCGGGACCAGACTTTACAGAATTATGAGCATCACGCGATGCCGAGGCGCTAAATAGTTTCTGCTGTTTAAGCCGCCTCTTATTATGCGAGTTGTGCCCTCAGGTGTCATATTTCATGAACTTCTGGCGATGTTATTAGCCCTCTTCTCAAAATTGTTCTTGATGGGGTCCTCACATTTCACTCCGTATTCAAACATGGATGCACCCTAGCGACAACATCAGCGTCAAGATATTTAACAGCGATCTTGGATTGCTCTGTATTTTCCCATTTACGACTATACAGCATTCGTCTAAGAAGAAGTCTGTTCGGCTATTGGGATGCTAAGGCCAGTACATACGTGATGACAAAGAAATTGTGAAGAGAACTACAGTTTTTATTCACTAACTGAGTGGAAGCAAAATAAATGAAAAGCTATGCTCATTTCAGAATTAACTTTAGAGCCTTGCCGAGCTAAAACACACACAACTGCAAGTGGAATTATGACAGCAGTAAGAACGATGCTCATGAGGACCTGAATTTTGTTAGGTATTTTCATTGAGATACACAATGTTTACTCACCGTGTTCTGCCTGCCTTGATAACCTTTGTGGGACACACAGCAGTTAATCTGCGTTGCACTCGCAAATCACTTTTGAATTCGTAATAACGAAACTGTGTTACACCCTCAAAGAGTTATTGGGAGACACGCAATATTCAAACTACATTGTAACATAATATCACTGGGGCACGCAATAATTACAGTGGTTTTCCCTCATTGCATCAATGGGGGATGTAATGGGGGATATACAGCATACATTCGCCTTTCTCTCAGGCTCACCTGTAGTGAGCATAATCTTATACTACTAGATTTTTAGCAGTATTTTTGGTATACATTGACTCCTTTTTTATGGCTATATGCATCGGCTATCGAATGAAAAGCGTGCGGAGCCAAGAGGGGACGCTCCAAATCTTAATTCTGCGTCAGCTAAATCTCTGTGACTGCAGAATTCGGTGACCGCTAACTTCTGTGACAGCCAATTCATGCGTCTGCCAAATGATGTAACCTCCAAATTCTTTTTGTTTTCCAGCTTAAAAAACTAAGAATAATTTGTTAACGAAAGAATTGAATACTTGAGAAATTTATTAATGGCAATGCAGATACTTACGCTTGTATTTTTACAACCCAATTTTTTTAATTTCTGAGAAAGAAGTGTCCAACCCCCGTTGCCAGCCCAATTTTTGCATTGAGCCATTCTGCTACTGATGCATGCACACTAGATGCGTTTCCATCGAGATAAAACTGCGTCGTTTCTTACTCGCATCAAAAACACGGCAGGCAAAGAAAGACTACGGCCCTCCAAAAAACATTCATACTTCTAAAGAAGAAGTCGTTCATTAGGGGACGTTAATATCGCTGCCTTTGTGCGTCAAGGGAGAGATAGAGTGCCCCTTAGAGCTCCAATGGAAAACTCGGCTCCTGCTCCGCGCAATGTGCCTACAGCTCTCTTTCTCTCTTTCTTCAGTGCGCGTAAGGAAATTTGGTAATTCTTCTGCGTACAACAAAGCCCAAGACTGAAAATACTGGCTCTTTCCGGAGGGAACTTAGACTTCTCCACAGTTTTTCTTTGAGGTCTGCAATTAACAGAGACAGGAATTGAAGCTGTCAAATGATTCCATTCCTAATTGTTCCAAAGTTTTCTCTCGAAAATCGAAAAGTGGCAAATAATTTCTTCAATGATTATCTTTCGTGACCTGTGGACTAACCTACTAAACACGGCTCGTAAAAAGAAATTAAGCAGTGAAATTTTTTGACGAACACAAATTACGTCAGTAATAAAACGAACGAAATTAACTGGCATTGACATCGAGACCAATAACGTCATATGTGCAAGAAACATTCAAGCCATGGCCACGGTCACATCCAACTCCTGAGCGTGTAGCTCACGAGGACCGCTAAGTTTTTTACCTGTGCTGATGACAAGAACCGCGTTGAATATCGTGCTCTTGACAGGCTGGCGGCCGTCTATGAACGCATCATAAACTACTCGGTTTGGCAGCGCTGGGGCGGCGCAATTGTCTACCTCAACGCAGTAGCTGCCTAGCTGTGATGAAAATGTCCTGCGTGAAGCGGCGGAGTTCTACGCAGCCACACTGCCTTTTGGCCGCCATTTGAGTTGCTGCTCTAACCCGAACATTATTGCGATGAACTGTCTTGCACGAATTTGTATATTCCAACGGCTACTTTTTGCTGCTAAAATACTGAGGGGATATTTAAGTTATAGTAATCACATTCCTAAACATGCTAAACTTTACAAATTTAAAGTGCTGATCTATAGGGTATTTTTCCATTACCCTCACGTCGAAAAATTGGGTTATTCTCATACGAAATACCCCACAACTAAAAAAAATCGGTATATTTTTTCAGATTTCGAATAACATAAGCCCGCGATTATTGGCACAGAGATATTGCTTCACATACACTAAGCATATCATTCTTCAATCAATGAATGACCTTGCTTGGGTAGCAGCACAATCCAGCTTCTCACATGTGATCTCAAAACCTTTGATCTTGTTCAAATTGTGTTCCTGGAACTACGGGGAATCTCGGCAACTCGCAGCCAATCAAGCAGCAAATTACAGGAGATATCAGTAATCTATTCACTGGTTTCAGCGCTGAAAAACACAGCAAAAAAAGCGGACTATTTATGGGTGGCCGGATTATCATTTAGCTACACGAAGAGACATGGACCGAGATTGTCTTTAGTAATTCAAGGCAAGTAAACAACTAGGGGAGTCGCTCATATTCAAGACAGCATTTTTGAGTATAAATAACGAAGGTGAAGTGCTCGACCCCATATGAAACTGAGATGAACAGACAATTATAAGCTCAATAATTAGCTTACGGTTGAATTATTACACGACCAGTTAAAATCTCAAAACGAGTTCTAGGGCGACAAGGAGCAGTGATGATTGCTGTAAGTATTGCGAAAGATGTTGACACTCGCAAGAGACGGCGTTTATAAAATGCACTGGCTCGTTGTAGCATATAAATGGAAGACTAAACTAGATTATACCTCCTATCAATTAGCCACGTCAGCAATTACGCCAGCTCAATGGAAGAGTCCTTACAATCACAGAATCCCTGATTCTGCGGTAAACGCTGCAGAATTAAAGTGGTGGAGCTATACTGAAGATCAAATCTACTACGAGCCGAAGAGCCCCAAGTCTTGCAGATTTGCAACTGTTTGCAGATCATGACCAGGAAAAGTAATCGACATTAAGTTTACCTTTTTGCTCACATTGAGGGAATGGGGCTCGTGTTTTTATGCCCTAAACGCTATTCACTTTTGTAAAAAACACAATACGTAAATGTATATGTTCAGGATGCGAAGAGCGCAATTCATACGCTCTAGGCCTTGTGCTGTAATTAAATTGAAGCTTTATGTTTCTAATAATTTTTATCTTCATAAGCCCAACAAACAAATTGAAAAGAATGTTTTCAACGTTACTAAATCACGGAACAGACATTTTTATTTCTCTGTCTCTGCAGCGTCCGTCGGGAACAAACCAATGCTTTCGAGGCAATGGCATTTGCCCATGAATAAAACAAAGTCGAGTTCATGTTGACAATTCCACAAAAAATGTACCCGCGGCGCGTTGCGAGCGAGCGCCGGGCTGTGAAACTCCATGACCGAGCACCCAAGATCTGCAATAAGGTAGAGAGCACCATAAAATATGCCTCAACGCTTCAGCACACGAGCTATAAAGCATGACAAATCAGGAAAAAATATGTACTGCCTCCAAGTGGGATGTGCGAAGGACATTGGAAAGAGATTTCATGGTCTCCGAGCGCCATAAATCCGGCGTGCTGGAACAGTGGCCGTAGGCAGGCTGAGAAAGATTGTGTGGTCGTACAAGAGACATAAACAAAGCAAATAAAGGCACAAGACAATCAAGAAAAAGCTTTACGAGCCTATCCTGGATGAGCGGGATGCGAGTACGTGCATTATGCCACGCGCTTGCGCTACTCTCAAATGCTTTTCATGCACGAAGGAAAATTTTACAACTGCAATGTTGTTGTTATTTTCTTGTATTTTGCTGGCTGTACTCGTTATCATTCTACTGCACGCTGCCTATACAGTCAGATCTTGCATTGATGTCAGGTATAGTGCTCTCAGGGCAAACCTATGTAAGATAGATATTTTTTAGTTCTTTTCATCGTAACTAGCCTACAAGGTATAAAATTTGAAAAGAGTAAAACTTCTCTTCCCATCGTAAGTAACCTACCAGCCATAAAATATGAAAAGAGTAAAATTTCTTGCTTGGCTCAAGCAAGAGCTGGATCAACGCACGCATACCAAAATTAAGCTAGACTAGGATAAGTATGTGACGATAAGTCTGTTATGCCAAATTTCTTTTCATTGAGACGCCACATCTTCAAAGAACACATTTTAGTTCCTTCACTCTCATGATCATTTAAAATCTAATTCATTCTATAGAAATTAGGTGTAGGATTCATACATCAATGAGGAGTACATGCATTTTAATTATATCAGTGCTATGTGATCGATCCTTGTTGAGCGTTTTAACACTTTCACACCGCAACGTGCGACACCGGCGGCTACGGAGGGGATTGCTGTCTGACCCGAAGTCACGAACTCAATTTTTATAAACACTCAATTAAAACTAAATGAGGGCATGTTCCAGTTAATGATTGCTAGTTTAATTTTTTTTTATTATAGTTGACTTTAAATTTGAGTTGAATATTGAACTTCGCTATTACCATTTGCGATTACGGTGTTAACATGTTTGATCTCAGTTCGCTATGAGCCAGATGGCATGGACGCCAACCCTCAGAGTATGCGGTGCTTTCGTCATAGCGTGAAGACTTGAGAGACTATAAAGTCTCCGCGGGGTATCGCCATTTGGTGATGTCACCGCAATTCTAAATGGATATTACTTTACAAGAATGAGCACGTTTACCTCTGATCTTCAATCTGTAGGATTAAAACTCGTCTGCGTTACACACATATCCAATAAAACTAGGATTTCTCAGAATTTCATTAATACTTTGTTTTTAAAAAATTCATTCAATAATATGGGAGTTATTAAATAGTCTTTTAGAACACTTATTTCAAATCATCCTGAACTATTTATCCTGCAGGAATGATTCTTAAGAAGGACGTTTTCAAGCACCATAAAAATGAAATTGTAACTGACACAAAAATGGACGTAAAAACTACGTCCTGAACTTTAAATATTCGTATAATATCATATGAGGTAGGGTCACGACACGAATTTAAATACGGTGCAGTACCAATAATGTACCAATTATGCATGACTGACATTTTTCCAGTTTACTTAATTAAATTCTAACTCTATGCAATTGGTATAACTCGTTCATTACGGTGAACAGTTTTAAATACAGCAGCACAAACTTAGCCCCGCTGGACCACTGTAAAATATCATCCTAGTTTGATAACTAGGTAAATTGTATCTGTAGTCTGTAAGAATCAATAACTTCTATTACAGTATGTGCGTACGCCTAACAAGTTCCTCATGAATTTTAACCTCAACGCGCGCTACCGGTGGTGCACGAAAGGGATTTTCAAAATGCTGCTGTTCAACCAGTAATCTCAAAGTCAATTGTCATTAATAGTAGATCAAAGCTAAATGAAGGCATTATCCAGTTAATGTTTGCAATTTTCAAATTGCACACAACAATTGACTTAATATTTGAGTTGAAAATTGAACTTAAGTTTCACCAATTGCGATTAAAGTGCTAGGTAACAACAGGAGCAGTGGGCATAACAACACCCTTGCGCCAGCATTCACAAATTTACACAAGTGCGGGACAAGTGCACTAGGGCAAATAGATGCCCTTTCGCGAGTGAGAATTGTTGTTCTGGCGAGGACATGCTGTGAAGAGCGAGCGCGTTTGCTCGAGTCTCAGGAGAGCTTCTTTGGCTTCAGGCCAGCGCGTGTGCTGGTACTCTGTTGTACGGAGCCTCTGCCTGCTGTAAAGAGCCTGCTGTACGGCGCTTCTGCCTGCTGTACGGAGCCTCTGCCTGCTTTACGGAGCTTCTGCCTGCTGTACGGAACCTCTGCCTGCTTTACGGAGCCTCCGCCTGCTGTACGGAGCCTCTGCCTGCTGTACGGAGCCTCTGCCTGCTGTACAGAGCCTCTGCCTGCTGTACGGAGCCTCTGCCTGCTGTACGGAGCTTCTGCCTGCTGTACGGAGCCTCTGCCTGCTGTACGGAGCTTCTGCCTGCTGTACAGAGCCTCTGCCTGCTGTACGGAGCCTCTGCCTGCTGTACGGAGCCTCTGCCTGCAGTACGGAGCCTCTGCCTGCTGTACGGAGCCTCTGCCTGCTGTACGGAGCCTCTCCCTGCTGTACGGAGCCTCTGCCTGCTGTACGGAGCCTCTGCCTGCTGTTCGGAGCCTCTGCCTGCTGTACGGAGCCTCTGCCTGCTGTACGGAGCCTCTGCCTGCTGTACGGAGCTTCTGCATGCTGTACGGAGCCTCTGCCTGCTGTACGGAGCCTCTCCCTGCTGTACGGAGCCTCTGCCTGCTATACAGAGCCACTCCAGAAGCGTGAAGGGGCGTCGAGGGAAGTAAGGAACGTTGGTTTAGTTCGTATTGTTCTCCTGAAATTGCAGCGACTGCTTCCTGGATGTGATGTGACCGAAAACGGGGCTAAGAAAAATGAAATTTGCATAAGGATAAAGAAAGCCTTGAAGACCAACAAAAAAAGTTCGGCTTTATCACGCGCTGAAGTAATTTGTCCCAAGTTCTAATGGAAACGGGTTAGGGAAACTAAATATATACTAATAATCATTAAACTAATATTCAAAGAAAATTTTTCTTGAGAAAATCGGAGCTCGCGCGATTCACGCAACACCGCGTCTTTGCGATGCAAAAATAAAGACAATGTTTTATTCAATTGTCTCGCTAAATGGGCACGTCACACAGAACGCACTTTTTTTACTGCTCGAGGATTCAGGTGAGCCAGGCTTGCTGCTCCTTTTGCAAGCCCAGGAAAGTTTGCGTTATGGGAACATGACGCACACCGAGCACCGCAAAACGGGAATGACAGTTGCGAAGGTCGCCGAAATGCCGGCCAAAGAGCGACGATGATGAATTACGGCAGTTTATGGCCAAATTACGTAGCCATTAAAGGCTCAGCTGCCCTCGTTGCTGATTTCGCCTGAGTGAGGCATCGTAAGTGGAAATAGCATTGCCAGATTGGCCATTTTGTGACGAAAATCAAGTTTAGGTTTTCCCAACATGGTATGATCATAAAGACCTCTCAGCATCTGGGTGACCAGATGCTGTGGAGCCGTCATGGTAAATTATTTTTACCGAAAAAGAGTCCAAATGTGAGAATGTTGGCCACAGTAAAGCAAATTTGGTAATGCCCAGTGGGAGCATCTATCACAAGCGCTCGGCGTCCTGGGAGCCAGCGTTTGTTTATGACATAATATCAGGGATAAGATACGATCCCAATTGAAGGGGATAGATGCTCAGAGTATAATTATTGTCCCATAATTTGTAGCAAGCGAGCTCTATAGGGGTTTTCCTCGCTGGATTTTGGTTAAGGAAAAGAGAGACAACTTTCATGCCTCACTCCATTAAAAATTCATGCATAAAACCTCACCCATGCGAGTACATTTAACCTAATTTTCCGGCCCAATTTATCAATCCTCTTCAATTACTGGAGCACTCATCGCTATGTCGAGTATGAAGAAAACTCGAAAGTTTACTCTCAGCTGATGATCAGCATTAGTTGATAAGTGATATACTCGCATTTATGAATTTCTTTGCCCTGCTGAGAAGGATTCCAAAAAGCGATTCCTTTTTTTGAGAACAATATTTCCTTTCGTGCTTCCTTTTTAAAGAAACACAAATAACACATGGTCATCATACTTGCCAATATTTCTGCCCTTGGAACGATGTAAAGTGCACTAGATAAGAAGCAGCACCTTCACCGGTTGGCATTAAAAAATTTGCGCACAGCCGTGGTGCTCCTAAAATATAGACCAAGTAAAACCAGTTTTAGAACCAACTCGGAAAACTGTGGATCCAATTGAATATTTATTTTCAAAAAAGCTCCAATATTACAGAGTCGCGTCATCAATCGAGTTTTCAGTTTCTTAACGGAAGGGGAGTGAGTGAGTTACCGCTATGACTTGCTCCACTTGTCACCTATATTTGCTACTATCACCACAGAAGATGCCCGCACTTCAGCCAAAATGCTGCGGTTACACGACTGTGCTCCGACTAGGACAATTCTTGTCCTGTGTGTGTGATACTTTACTCTTGCATGTGAAGTTGAAGGAATATGCAGGATCTGGCATTTCAGGAAGTGAATTAATTAAAGAAACACCACATCGCGGTATACTTTAGTTGAATGAGAATGACAGACGCGCTCACGAGCGAACTAATCTCCATTTATTGCACATCGCCTCCCGCACTATGGCAGAACATATTAGGGCATAATAACCACAGGCTACATCAGGAAATAATATTCCGAGAAAAAGTTTTCTCACAATGAGAGTTTTATGGGTGAATACTGTCGCCTTCCGTTTCTCCAGGCTGTATATAAATCATGAGGCATCTTTTGAATCTCCTAATGTTATATCAACTACACACTCAACGGTAGATGTTTCTTCTAATTCACGCCGCTACCTTTAATCACAAATAGGCAAACACGAGTCTTAGGCAGAGAAGTGACGACAAAACTAAAATACAGGCAGAGTGTTGGCGTGAGGTAGGGAAATAAAGGTTAGGCTTTGAGAAAAGAGGAAGAGAAGAGTAGTTTAGATCGAGGGTACGTTAGTTTTAGCCTCCCTACCACAACAAGGGTGTCCCAAAGAGAAGAAAGATGAAGTCACCATTGTGTATGGAGTTAAGAGAACGGAAAATCAATGCATCAGGTATGTTCCCAAGCAAGACCTCATGGCAATAGAAGCAGTAAATTCAGAAAGAATGCTATGAAATAAGATAAAAGTTGAAGAATAACGTATTAAGAGCTCGAAACAGGTCAGTAGTGAACCAAAAGAAGAGAATCCATAACAAAACGCAAAAATTATATTATATTTGAATAAAAGGAACATCTTCCTAAGCTACAGCACGTGACCTCAAATTGCACCCCTGGGAGTGCCATAGATGCATTACGTATATCCCCTGAGTGAGAAAGGAAGAGGAATAAGCAGAAAACTCTGTAATGAAGACTGAAAAATACTTTCCGAACACATTTTTACTGTCCGAATTTTTTAAATTTTCGATAAGAAGTGCTCGCTGAAACTTGAAGAATACGTTGATGAATGTTATAATATGAATCAATTTCCTCTTGTATTCAACTGTTTGTAGCCGTAAGAAAGAAAACCTTTTTTAATATGCATGAAATAATATTTCTAACGCTTTTCGTTGTAAAAGTAACTATAATATGGGTTCATGCAGAACGACGAGAAACAATTCCTAATCTATCGTTCCCGAACACGACTGACCGCTACGGCCACGAAAAACTTCCTCCCATCTGTTCCCGGTGCTATAAATTCTCAAAAATGACAAAGGAAGTTGAGATAGGAGCGACATTTCCACCCTGCAGCCGAGGAACTTCAACCATAACCTTTCCTGGTCCCAGGTTCGGGAGCATAATCAGCATTAATTGTCATAGTTACTGTGTCATCAATTGTACTGGTTACTTCTACATTAATTTCAATAGTTACCTTTGCATTAATTACAATAGTTACCTTTGCATTAATTGTAATTGTTACTTTTGCATTAATTGCAATAGTTACTTTTGCATTAATTGCAATAGTTACTTTTGCATTAATTTCAATAGTTACTTTTACATTAACTGCAACAGTTACTTTGTATTAATTGCACTAGTTACTTTTACATTAATTACAATAGTTACCGCTGAATTAATTGCAATAGTTACCTTTGCATTAATTGTAATTGTTACTTTTGCATTAATTGCAATAGTTACTTTTGCATTAATTTCAATAGTTACTTTTACATTAACTGCAACAGTTACTTTGTATTAATTGCACTAGTTACTTTTACATTAATTACAATAGTTACCGCTGAATTAATTGCAATAGTTACCTTTGCAATAATTGCAATAGTTACTTTTGCAATAATTGCAATAGTTACCTTTGTATTAATTGCAATAATTACTTTCATATTAATTGTAATTGTTACTTGTACCTTAATTGTAACAGTTACTTTTGCGGCGCATGCGGACACTCTGAAAATGATGAACAAACGCTGCATCTAAAATACTTAGTTAAAGTATAATGACGATCACAAAAGTTACCTCAACAGTCCCTCAAAATTATTTATCCCATTAGCATATGAAAATTGTTCGTCTTTCATCGACACCCTTTGAAATTGCTGCGACCGCATTTCACCCTTTTTGGAACAACTAATTCGAAAAAAAACCTCGAAGTAAATTCCGTTTTATAATAACATTGCAGTACGCACCAGGAAAAGACTGAAATTTATATCATTCGAACCGCTGAGCTCTTCAGTAATTATGCGAGGTGTATGACAATCTGCGCTGTCCTGTATCAGGAACAAGGAAGTTGGATACACTTAAACCTCCTTGTTCAGGAATGAGCTGTTCCAACTTACTACATAGTTGCGCTTTTCGCTAATCAGTGTCCTACACTCACTGTCCATTTCTTGACTGGATGAAGCTGCTATAATGAGTTTCTTCTGATGATTAGCTCCACAGTGCACAGATACGTAAATTTTTGAATGCACAATTGCCCTTATACTGCTGGACGAGACCGTTATAATGAGTCTCCCGTGTCAAATAAACGCACAGTAACATTAATTTTGAAATGCACAATTACCTTTTTACTGCTGAAAGAGACCGTTATAGTAAGTTTTTTATCTTAATTAACCGTACAGTAATAGTAATTTTTGAATGCACAGTGGACCTTTTGCTGAGGAATTATCCCTGTATAACCACTTATCTTTTTTTATTTGTCATCGAAGAATGAAAATTTTCAGCCCGTCACGAATTGAAGTAAAATTTAACCTCTTTCAAACCAGAAAAACACCACAGAGCGCACATCCGTGTTTCTGTTCCATCAAACCTTTTCGTTCAAAGAAACGCAGAAGCAGTCATATGAGATCAAGTTTTTGAACTACAAACAATTTTTCCTCATGCGTGAATAACCCAATTTTACTCAGGATTCGTTTTCAGAGCTATGTAATCAAGGATATTTTTGAAACTCGGAATGTATCTATCGTCAATGTTGTTATCATTTGATTTGAACCTAAAGCCTCGCTGAGCTTTTGGGTCCGTAGAATCTGCAGTAATTTCAATTCAAAGATACACGCAATAGTGTCCTGTTCTGATAACACAGTGCACCACTCAAAAACGTGCAAGCGATCTGTGTCTTTTATATGCAAAATGACATGGATAATAAAATTATGGCCTTCTACTTGTTGAATTAGGCTTAGTTTTTGCACAAATGCTCCTGTAGAGAATGTCAGCAAAAAACAGGCAGAAATATATTTCCACACATCATTTTGAACATAAAAACGGCCACAGAAATCTTGTACTTTTTTATTGCTGGGCAGATTTATTAGTGTGCGCTTGTATTTATTTAAATTTTTCATTTAATATATCACTTTAAAGCTTGAGTTTAATACTATTTTTTCAGATCTTATATGTTTTCGACAAAGAGCGCCAGACAGTGCAAAAACGATCCAATTAAACATATTCTGCGTATGTACGGGAAATTAACGTTTGCTTCAGAAAAGCGCAGCATTACGCGCCAAATCAAGAAATTGTACAAGGCACACTTTGTTTGTGACATCGGAGACTAGGAGAAGTCGTGAGCTTCTCATGTTTAAAGACATAACATCATACACAAACCTCTAGTGAAAATTAATAGAATTCACCTGTGCAAAAAAAATGAGCGCCTAGTATACAGGAAAAAATGTTCATAGGAAGTTTGGTACACCAACGATTAGGCATGAGCAGAAAGATCGCTCAACGACTGCTATTTCTGTCTGCAAGGCTTTGTAGGCTGTATGAGAGTAATTCAGCACTATTTTCTCAAGTGGCTCTAAATGACTTGTGTAGGAATTTCAATTTAACAGAAGGCAACAGTGAGCTTCTGGTATCAAGGCTTCAAGAACGTAATCTTCTTGAGAAAGGGATGAAGATAGCACTACAGAAAACGTACATAAAAGCTGCTTGCATTGTTCACCAAGGAGGATGACTTATGTTTTTGTAATGACATCACTGAGCTTTTTGAGCAACTGGAAATACCACAACACCAACTGGCGACTTTTCAATAGCATAACACCAATTAGCTGGCGACTACAACAACGATGTTGTAGAGACAACAACAGCAACAGCCCTGTAGTGACAACAGCAACAACGCTGTATTGACAACAGTAACAACGCATAGCAACAGTGCTGTAGAGACAACAGCGACAGCGCTGCAGAGACAACAACAACAACAGCGCTACAGAGACAACAACAACAACAACAGCGCTGCAGAAACAACAACAGCAGCACACCACACCTCACCACGCCCCGCACGAAGGCCCCATGCATGCACCCGACCAAGCATGGCGAATATGAAGACAAACGCAAGAAATATTTCTCGTGTGATCCTCACGGCAGCGGAGCTCAAGTCGCCGCAAAACAGCAAGCCCAGCCGTCAGTCTTGCCTCATTCTCGCGGCCATGACAAATGGGCGAGCACTTCTGACTTTTTCTCCGCAGTTTTCCCGCTAGCAAAACTCACTTCACGGCCAGTCTCTTCGGAGATGCCGCGCGAAACTGAATTTTTCTCGCCTCAGAACGAAATGGCTGCTGCAAATGAAATCCTCCTAGTGCACGGGCCGAATAAATTTTCTTTCCCTGAGGTTCCCCTCACTGTTGAATTGCTGGAACTAAATTACATAAGAAAAAATGCCCATTGATTACACAGTGAGGTGAATCGCAAGTGTTAATTGATAAATGAGTTTAAAGGATAACCAGTGCTATATTTTCCAAATAAAGTTTAACTTCATCTCGTGTGGCAAGCCTAGCTTCAAGTTGAATGATGACGATGCAGGGATTATCATTACGCAAAAAGGAATTTCATAGTCAGAAAATATCAGTTATGTTGTTTTCAAAGCAGTATTATTGATGCCCAAAACCGCTTTGATTATCTCGGCTTATTTCAGCAACATAACACAAAAGTACGCACAATGAGTGTCAGCTCTGCATCACAAGACCAATAGAGGCACTGCATCAACACGAGGGCTCCCCTTGACAACCCACTACAATTTCCATGCATGTAAACAACTGCCGTAACGAGCTGCTCTGTTTCATTGCGAGCACTAAAGAAATGTGCTCGAATGTGCACGGAAACTGTTCATAATACGAACAATAATCGTGAAAAATGTTCTTAACAAATCGGTCACCGTGTGAACTGGTCATAATAAAATAACTTCAAGGAAAAATACTCATAAAATGAACAGTGATCATGAAAAAAGATCATAAAATGCACAACAATCATATAAGCTGATTAGAACGAAATTATCATGAAAATGAATCATAATAAAACAATAGTCATGAAAGTGATCCTGATAAAAGGTTAATCATCAAAGCTTGCCAAAATAAAACAACAATAATGAAAACTGATTCTAATGAAACAATCTCCATGAAAACTGACCATAATGAAGCAATTATAATAGAAACTGATCCTAAAAAGCAAAACGTGCCATAGTGTGGGTTACCAAATTTATAGGACGGTACGAGGTCTTGATTGAGTTTGAGTATTGTTCGCTTGAGGCACTTTTTATTTATCACGAATGCATGAAAATGATCTCATGTGTTAAAAGTTAAGATTCTAGGAAAATATTGGGTGGATGCATTGTGAATAAATTATATATTAACAAGGCAGATTTAAGGGCATTTTTTTGGTTTGTTTGCTCATCAGAGGGCGGAAGGTACCTTTATTGCATTTGAAATAAAAAATTACTTGGTTTCCGCAATTATCTATTTATAAAGAATTCAAATAGCTAGTCTAAATTTACCAGCTGAGGGTTTATCTAAATAGTGAAAACGCGAACTTTTGAAAAATAGTTAGATAATAGAACCAAATTATTTTCAACGAATTCAAATAACTGGTCCTAATTCACCAGCAGTGGTTTTTTATAAATAATGAAAACACGAACTTAAATTATTAAATAATGCAGCAAAATGCTGCTAAAAAAGCTTTCCTTGCGCACGAAATGAGCTGCGTTCAGTAGCCATAACGACCTCCACCGCCGTTCGAACTTGTCTCGGATAACAAGCATCACTTCGCGATAGGGCAAAAGCTCGCAGTTTGGACGCCGCTCGAGTGTCTCCGGGAGAACTCTATTGGCAAGAGGAGGAAAGTACGTGAATTGTATGTTTTCTTTAACGTTCAATCTGTTCGTTCAAAAGCGCTTGCTTAAATAAAAAACGTGCCTTGAAGTCTTGCCCAGATTTTCTGACTTATGAGTAAGAATAACATTGTATTCAACTAATTGGACCAAGAAGACCGTTCTGAATTGGCTCGGCAACCTTACAGCTGCAACGCCAGTTTTCGTAGTTAAAAAGCAAGCGCTTACACAGCTATGCGAATTGCAAAAGGATGAACGCAAGTAATTCGTTAGTGTTATTCTGTAAAACATTAATATATTTGCAATCAGAAAGAGCGGTCAGAT
Organism: Morinoia aosen; assembly: GCA_030386875.1. NCBI lineage: Eukaryota > Metazoa > Arthropoda > Malacostraca > Amphipoda > Talitridae > Morinoia > Morinoia aosen. The sequence continues at coordinate 55,653,704 of CM059568.1, forward strand.
GAGGTATCGATGACAAGTAATGGACGACTTTTGTTTTCCATTGTCGTCAAACATAAAGCTCCTTCATGATTGAAAGATTATAATTATTTAACTAGATAGTTGACGGTGAATAAACAGGAATGACAAAGTGAACAAATAGAGCTTTTCGACACATGAGCTGGTCTAAAGATTTTGTAGTTCCACTACTTCACCCAATGGTGTGGAAAACGTCAAAAAGAAAAGTTTCTCATGTCCCTCGGGGTAAATTTTAGTTGCTCTAGGCTATGAGATCTTCCACTGTGAGTGACCTCTGCTCTAATTAGTGTTGGTCTTAATTTAGCATTTATTCTATCTCCGCTCACTCAAGAATTTCCCCACAACTTTTTCTCATAGAAAAGAGAAATTTTCTGATAACCCATGCATCCTCACACCAAAATATTCACAAGAATTCCACTCACGACCTAAAACTTTTGCCTGCAGTTACAAGTTTTGAAAAAAACAAGTATTCTCAAGATGGCTCTCGCCATCTAGAATGCAAAACTAAATATGATGTTTTCAAGAGTGAGAAAATTTGAAATAAATTTGATATAAAATCGATCCGCATATCACACAATCCACAAGCTACCAATTTCAAGTAACAGCACCACTTTGCACCACGCTACTGATCGCTTGGCTTCAATCCTCTTCAGTCACTCGTTGATTCTTTGTTCCAATATCCATAATTCCTGATTCAAAAATTCTGCTGCACAGAAGATGGCGCAACCCCCAATTCAAAAAAGCAAAAAAGAAGGTGACTCTTCGCTTTTCTCTTCGTGCTCGAACGATTGGCTTGTTGACATGAGCTGCAGGCAGCTATTTAATAGAAGATCATCGTGAAATGAGGAAATGTTCAAAAAGTATATAGCTGTATGACCCAGTGGCAGCTCGGTTAAGTAGCGAACTCTATAGGAAGTTTATGTCACAAGTTTTATTGTTGTGTCCGAAACATTCACTATTGCTATAGTTCTTGAGCAGAAATTGAATGATATTTTTCAAAACCCAAAATTGGTAAAATGAGAATATCACACGCGCGCGTGCACTCGATATGGCACGGAGATTTGAGCGACCTGAGGCCACAATAGCAAGCGCAGCGTCAGCAACATGAACGGTGCATCAATCAACTATTTTACGTCTTCGTAGAAGTACAGCATTTAACAAAAACTTTGCTTTTGATCTGGCTACCCCTCGCGCTATTTTTACCCAAATCCATTCCTTTAACTTAAAAAATTCAAGCGTCAGGATTTTGGCCAGAAAAATCAGCACGTAAGGAAGGCCAAGTATGCAGAAGAACTTTCGCTGAAAGCTATGCTTCTACAACGACGTAAACTACTTGAAAATCTGTGTCCCAGGTCGGATAGAATCGCAAAATTTGTGGCCCACTTTAGCCAAGAAGGTATAATCGGTGCCACAGCTTAGCAAGGACAGCAAAATCTGTGTCCCAGTTTAGCAGGAACTGCAAAATTTGTGCCCCTGTTTAGCAGGGACAGTAAAATCTGTGCCCCACTTTTATAGGAACTGTAAAATCTGTATCCCAACTCGGCAAATATTGCAAAATCTGTGCCCCAAATTAGCAGGAACTGCAAAATCTGTGTCCCAGGGTTGCGGGAACTGCCAAATTTGTTCCCAGTATATCAGGAACTGCAAAACCTGTGCCCTAGGTCGGTAAGAATTGAAAAATTTATGACCCAGTTTAGCAGTAAATTCAAAATCTGTGCCCCAGCGTTGCAGGAACTGCAAAAATCTGTTCTCCTGTGAGTGCGGCGTGGACCGCAACGGGACGTCATCTTTACGCGACTGAAACTGAGGATGTTGCATAACGACAGCACTTACTGTTGCTCCACTTGGGCCATGACTGTCGCCGGACCAGCTCTGCATGAAGTGAAGAGCACGCCTCAACTTGGGCTGTAATTTACGAGGCATCATGCGCTGCTTCAGAATCCCCTTGGCTTCAGGCCAGACTATGTGCACGGGCTCCCGAGTTAGGAATATTGTAGCAATAAATACAAAAACTGGCATTGGGGTTAAGTTGCATGGGCTCTCTCTTACATTACTATTACTTTGGCTTTGTTTTTCTGGAAGAAACGTCAAACACTGCAATTGTTCAATGGGCTGAGTTTTTGAGCTATGATTTGTTTCAACCTGCACTAGGGATAGCAAGCTTCTGAAAGCGAGACAACAACTAAGAAAGAAAAAGTAAAAGCAATGCATGGTCGGAGAGACATGCATCAACTTCAGCACGATGGATAAAAATGAAAGCGTAAAATTCTCTCCTTCCATATCATTCTCAAGCCGAAGCCCCAGAATTCAAATGTTTGAGCTGACGTTGCGCCGGGTGGGTAGGCAGTAACAGCTGAAAATATAGGCGAATCTCCGAGTCACTACGATGAGAACAGACACTACAGAGCCCCTTCTATCCTAAAAGAGTAGAAGAATGGCTGTCCCCATCCCTTTGGGACCGCTAAGTACCTGCCCTATAAGAGGATTGCTTTGCAATCCTCTTGAGTGAGCGCTTCAGAAGAGAAGTCGTTTCACTCGGGGCGGCAGTTAGGATTGAATCCTTATAAATCCATTCGAGCCTTGCAAGCTTCAAGATGTGTGACCCATACCAAGAAGGAATTGAAGTCTACAAAGTTTGAAAACGTGTGGTTTGCTGGAATTATAATAGGGAATGAATTCAACATGAAAACATCGGAAGGTGCTACACTTCAGACTACGAACGTTTGTTGCAAACATGAAAAACAAATTCGCGTTCTACGTATACAGGAGTAAATGTAGACTTCACGATGGTCACAATTAAGTCAAATTCACTCCTAAAGAAAGAAATTTTAAAATTGACTTTTAATGAGATTGTGGTGATTAGAAGAAACATCCCATAGCATTTGGACACCTCTCAGAACACTCGATGATATTCAAGTTATAGCGTTCAGAGTCGATAACATATGACAAAATCTACCTCGCAGAGATGAACCATATTAATGAAGTGGGAGGGGACTTGAAATTCAGCTGAATACAATTGTTAACCGGATACTTCAGGGAGTGTCGCTAGCAGTCGTAAAGCATTGGTGTTCTGATTTACAATACCTTTTTCGTCCACATTTAATATTCTTTTTCTTTCGATCGAGGCAGCAGATTAGTTAAACTGATACATGTATTGTTCCAAAAATGATCATATCGAGTGTACGGTGAGTTTTTAAATCAATATGATCATTTTTGAAAGTATTCTCTTGACAATTTAGCTCGACTGCTATATCGATGGTTCTGATATTCGTACAAGCTGAGCAGAAAATCCTTATCATTCTGTTACAAAATTAACAATCCGATGTACTCCACAAATAACCTATTACCTCTACCGCTACTGAACTTTGTTCTGCTGCAAATGCAAGTCATATCGCCTTGTTCGTCATATCTAAGTTAAAATCTATAGAAACATAAAAAATATTTTTGGTCTGTTGAGATAAATTTGAGCATATTTTCAGTGAACTCTAATGGACATAGAGCTGCTGATGGATGTTTGTAAAAACTGCCGATAATGAAAGACTTGTGTTCGTTTATGCGAACATTGCACCAAACAATTTCTATGTCTTCACATATTCTCTGAGTGGAAATAGGGACGTTAGAAAAGCTCGGCGCAGTAATATTACGTTCGCGATCCTGAGAATAAAATTCCTGATTCATTCGGACGATCTTTGTTCGATATCCCAAGAAGTTGAACATGGAATTGATTGAAATTGCGAAAATAAATAACGTTTTACAACAGTTTTGCCTAATGGCATATTGAGAGGTCATATGTGGCTAGTATAATAATTAAAAGTAGGCAAGTTATCGGACGCTCATATTCACATTGCTATGAATTTTATCATTTATAACGTGGACTGTATAACACGAAATATTTCATTCCACCGTTATGTGTAAAATGAGGAAATGACGCAAATGTACAGTACAAGGCAAATCTCTATCCAAATCGGAGCCATTCAAGTTGGAAGTGACATCAAGGTACCGAAAAAATAGAATCAATCGAAAAAATCCTAATGAGGAATTTATCCCCAAAAGTAAGTTATTATTACTATAATATTATTTTTACTATTATTATTATTATAGTTGCTATTATTACTATGATTATGTTAGTACTTTAAGACAGCCTCAACATAGACTATTTCAAGAGAGCTAAAGAGAATGGACTATTAAGGAATCACTGTAGCAAACGGAGAATTTACGTTTGCACAAGGTGCGCTCCCTCACAAAATACCCAGTGCATAGAAACAGGAAAAAAGGAAGGAAGAGGAAGAAAAAGCAAAGTGATGTAAAGAGCATGAAAACAGAAAGAAGCAAAGTGGGCACAAAAGATCAAAGTCCCTAAGGCCTATCTATGGCTGAAGTAACCTAACATTATCTGCCCTCATGGTACCAGTCCCCGGAGCAGCGGGTAGATAAACCTAACCAACCTAAGCTTACCCCTCTGGAGGGCCCCGCTAATATATTAGGTAGCTTAAAGTTAGAGCAATCGCATCTTGAGAGAGCAACAACAAACAACTTTGAAAAATGGAAAAACTATTATTTCCTCGTGTCTTCCGTATCTAATGTAAATGACGGTTTCTTAAGCCATTTTTTTCCAAATCGCAGTTATTTTTAGAGGCATTCATGCGCATCGATTACCTTCATCTCACTGCAGCAGCGCAGATTTCTATCGGGCTCCGCTGGCGAAATCAGAGGAAACGTGTCGTCAAAGAACTAGATCTGCATCGCAAAACCTCAGAAAAAGAAACTTCTCAATGCAGACTTCAATGAGTCCTACCATCCGAACTGAATGTTAATGCTTCCCGCAGGTACACTGATATTCCACACGAACTTTAGGAGTAATTTCGAAAATCTCAAATTTCAAGGGACGCGGAACATCCGTTCAGAAGAGTTTTTATCGCAAGCGACAGCATTGGGATATTCCGCGGAAAGTTTTCCGAGTGTGTCAGTTTTGAGAATATTTTTTCAGTTACCAGGAGCTCGGGGCTTTTGAGAATGACGAATCTTAAAATAGAGGTCGTCTCGCGATTTTTATTTTGATACAATACATCAGTTCCCATATGTTGAGTCGTCCCACGCATGTTCAAAAGCAGATACGAGGGAAAAACTAACAGGACAAGCGGCTTGGCAACATTGTCTGCAGGCCTTCATATCTGCTGGGCCGTTTGCGTGAGCCTGTGGGACTGATGCTTTAACTCTCGCTTCATTTTCACAAGCGTTTCCACCATAATAAAATGAATTACCGTCTGCTATTATTTTAAGTTTGCACTGAGCTCACATACCTAAAGGCATGCAAATATTAGGCGAAATTTGAATGAAATTTCAAACAGGTCATTGACCTCGTGAAGAACAAAATATAGGTTTAGAATGCCGTGAACTGATGAGGACTGTCAGCGCTCATAACTGAACCTCCGCGACCATTTTTAGTGCATTTTGTTCCATTGATGACGTAGAAAGCAAAGCTTTGAGTGGGAGTAAAACATATCAACACTACATGACTGAGATACGATAACAGACATAAGACCGAAGTACTTGCAATCTTGTCTGTTATCCTTCGACAAATGTAAAAACAAAATCAGAAACGCATAATGAACAATTAAGCGCTTAGAATTTATTGAAAAAGTTATTGTTTGTTGAGAGCAGGGCAAAACACAATATTCTATTGTATTTGCTTCACGACTGGAATCATTGTTCGAAAATTATATAATGATATATGAAGGTTTACAGAGTCACTGAACTCTGTATGGCAACGAAAGGAAAGTTAATTAGAAAGTTTTGAGAAAAAAAGTTATTTGATTTGTTTTCGGGAATGTGTTATGCATATTTTCATTACGTACACCTATCACTTCACCAGCATTTGATATCTTTTGAGTTTTGAAGGATATTGTCTTTGTAAATTCGTAAAAATTTATTTTATTCTAATTAATGCTAAATAAAATGAATTTTAGCACTTACATTACGCGAAGCAGAATGTAGTCGTAGTATTTGTTCTACAGATGTAATTTTCCCCTTTCCAATTCGCGTAGAAAATTTCCTTCATCTAGACTGAACATACTTTTTATTTTGTCAAAATTTTCGTCTTCCAAGTTGTAATAGAAAGTTTATTACAAACTAGATTGGAAATATTGAATTGCAGTCGTGAATTTCGCTATATCAACTAAACGTGCAACGTGTAGTCGAAAACTTTTCGTTACTTCACGCTAAATATTCTTACCAACGACCGAAGCGAGAAACACATCAACACAAAACCTCGTATAGAAATAGAATAAAACCAGAAACGGCACCTGTAACGTTTTTTCCAAGAACGCGACGCGTCCAAGGCAGCAACTCCACATGTTCTCGGTGAAGAATTTCCCGTCTCTTGACCGAAAATAAAACAAACGAGGCGCAGAAAAACATTCCCGGGGCGTCGTTGCGTGATAAATCCAATGAAAACATTAAAATAATCTTGAAAACATTCAAAAATATCCAGCGAGGGAGACTTTCGAGAAACCTTGGATAAAAATACATCGTGCATCAGAGTATTCAGGTCAAAAATTTGAAAATCACTCCGCCATATCGGCCGTTGGGTTTTTTATCGATGAACAAAAATATTAAGATATAAAAGCGATCAAGTTTATTTAAAAGCAGGTTTCTTTAATTCAAGCTCAGAACACAGATCAGCATACACTTTCAAGAGCTATATAATCGGTCGCTGGGTTTTTATCGATGAACAAAAATAGTAACAAATAAAAGAGATCACGTTTATTTAAAAGCAGTTTGTTTCAATTCAAGCACAGAGCACAGATCAGCATACACTTTCAAGAGAAATTCGTAACTTTAGCCTCATTCCGAGATAAATTTTCCAAGGAGAGGCGATAGGATAGTAGGTTCGGTACACCTATATCTTCATTGTAATCTATTTGCAATGACCGTAGTTAGAAGCTCATGTATTCAGCGCACGCTGCATTTTTCCTTCATCCGTCCCAAGTTACTCTACGTTGGCAATGCCTCGAGGCGCATAAATCACAGACTTTGACAGCGCAAGAATACTTACGACTGGAAATGGAAATGACCGGTGTAGAGGCTCACAAAAGTGTCACGACTTCCGGCCTATTTTCCAAGCAGTGCATAACTTTCAAATGGAATATTTGTGATGATGGAGGGCGTTGGTATATACAGCCAACAGGGTTTTGGGAAAACATCTGAGAATATTTTGAGACATAAACCATTACTACTCGTTCAGAATTCCCAAACTTTAAGCCGTGGAAAATTTATGGATGCACACGCTTTAAGAAGATGCCTTTTACTTTTCCAACACAGAAGCTGGCTGTATCCGCGCCAAAAGATATTTCAGAACTTCAATAATACAATAGAAAATTGTAAAGAACTCGTCGAACCTTTTCACATGGCAACCAATATCTGATAACTCTTCCGACTCAAGCACACACTGATACTCGTAGCATCCCTTCCTTACTCTCTCTAAGAACTCAGGTGTCTACAATTTCTGCGACGAGTGCCAACTTCTCGGGTCAAATTGATAGACAGCCCTTTCAGCAACCTTTGCAAAATCAATAGCAACGATCGAGAAATTAAATTATTCATCAATACCAGCGTGTATTCAGCGGCACTGACATCACGGGAGGAACTGTAGCAGAATGACGGAAAAATAGGAAAAAATCCAAGAGAATAATTATACTGAAACAAGAGTGTAAGTGAAACAGAAACTCCAAATAAAAATGTCAGAATGTTAATGAAGCAACAGAAGCCGCAACAGCTAAAACCTTAACAAAATCTGGCAGCAGCAGTAGTAGCTATAACGGTAAATCCTAAAGAAAATCTGAAATAACGCTTGAAACAACGATAACTTGAAAGTTATTAATAATATAATAATCACTTAAAGCGTCCGTTTCAAATGCATTCATAGAAGAAAGGGATTCGACCATTTAGTATGAACTAAGGGAAACGTGGAATCTATTCCCATGGTGTGTTCTCGCACACAATACATTTCTCATAGAAACAAGTTCGGAAAAATGAGGAAAAAAAAGACAAAGAAGAGATAGCGACGAAGGTATTAGAATTGAAAGAAGCAAAGTGAGCACGCTAAATAAAAGTTCCAAAAGTCAATGCACAGCTCAGATATGGAAAGCAAGCAATAGGCGCAGCAATAAGAGAACCGACAATAGAGCGAGAGCGCGGCGGCAGCTGTGTTTGTCTCCGCCCTACGCCGAGCGCCAGAACTTCTGCGCTCACACAGGCTTTCAATAGAATGAAACAGCGAGCTGCTCTAGAGAGGTTGCGCTGTCGAATTAATCGATGACTTCCCAGGACGAGAGAGTAACGTCCACTTGGAACGGGCTTTGTGCTGCCACACGGTCTGTAGGTGAGACAATGGCCTCATGGCGGCAACTTGTAGACGGCAATAATCTCATGGTGACAATGACCTCATGGTGGCAACTTGTAGACGGCAATAACCTCATGGTGACAATGACCTCATGGTAGCAACTTGTAGATGACAATGACCTCATAGTGGCAACGTTCAAGGTACAGGGCGTTCTTGATTTGTTCCTATCTAGGTGTTCCAAATGCTTTGAGTCATTTCAAGTCAGCCGGTTTTCTATATTTTGCTAGGATTCATGTTCTACCGGATTGATTTGAAATGCGATTGAATGCAGTGTGAAACGAATCTTCGGATCCCAACTGAAGGAAGCTATGTCATTTAGAGAGCTGTTACTGAGAACATAAAATTAGTTTTGTTGACTCAAAAATAAGTCACTCCCTCGAGAGGCTGCGAGAAGAAGAGGTAGGTGAGGAAACTTGAATGCCACAGAAGTTACTTGTAACTTTCAGACTTCACTGTAGGATATTTTGTTTTTTTTACCATTAACTGCAATATTGTTGTATCGTGTAGTGAAATTCACCCTCTTAATTTTGCAACACTTAACGCACGTCTTGTGGGTTGTAAAGTTTTCTGCTCTTAATAAAAGAACCACAAAAACATTACACTGAATGCTACGCGCTGCAGCTCAATGAACACGTTGTGGGTCTCTAGAGGAGGGCAGAGACTGCAAATGGGAAGCTATGACACACCACCTGAGCTCTCCGCATCCGCTCTCCTACGATTCATGCGACTGTCCATGCTAAATGGCGTCGTAAAATATTTCGGCCTTTCTATATTATTCAAGCATGCGTAATGATGTATTGTGCCTCTCATGAATCTTCCCAATTTATAGACATTGAATTATAGAGATGATGAAAATATATTGAAATACGAGGAGTTGATGAAATTAATGGCAATGAAAAGAAAGCGTTATGTCACTTCCACGTGGGTTCTGTAGATGGAAATTTTCTTCAAATTTCCAGTTTAGATACTTCCAGCCTAAGCTCGCAATCAGAAGAAGATCTGAAACAAAACAAAAACCTATTCTATTTCAACAAAACGAAGGCGTAGCTAACCTTTACCTCGGGACCTCCCATCTCCCCCCTGGGAGCACCAACTCCCATAGATGTAATAGTTGTATCCCTCTGAGGGGAGCAAATTGTTAGAAGACCTTCAAAGGACATAAATGTTTCTTTTCAGTTCGTCCCCCCTAGGTCGCGCATTGTTCCCGCGCTCGGGGCTCAGGTGTTCTGTGCCACTCACACTACAGGATAGTCTGTTCCAGCTCCAGCAAGGCTTTGTTCTCAGTATGACCTGATATTTTAATTCGTCTACGCGGGTCGCTTTATGACAGATGACAATTAAATACATAGATAGAAAGTCATTCAGCAGAGTTCTAAAGAACGCTCTAGATATCTAGATGATGCTTGTGCGCAAAGCCATGCGATAGCGTTTGACTTTTATTTTCAACCAATTTGTGCTAAGTATTTTGCAATCAGTACAGTTCATGATTATGGCTGCCATAAATTCTCTACTGTTATTTTAAACTGTATCATATTATGTAAGTCAAACTTGCCAATCTTGGCTCGATGAAGGTGTTCGTGCGAAAAATATTATATATCTTATATACATATATGTATATATTGTCTCTCAATTTATTTTCAAGTGTAATTTTCAAAGAGAAAATGTCGATAGCTCAATATTTAGTTGGAGCTGGGCTGGGCGTACAACAGCATTAAAGTCACGGGCATCTCATTAAATCATTTACCTGAAATAAAATAAACCAAACGGGCCAGTGAAGCCCCCATTTCTATACTCTAGCTGCAATATAAATAAAGAAAGAAAGAAAGAAAAAAAGAAAAACAGTTTATTTCCAATAGAGATGGTACAAAAGTGCCATCATTGGTTTTTAAAATATCTTATAGTTAATACACTTAGATGATACACGCACAGGAGTATTGTAATACTCATGTCACTAATCAAAAAGAAATGATTGAGGACAATGTGCTCCTAATCTTGCTTAATCTACATTTGATAATACATGTAATGATAATTAGAAGAGATAACACAATTTCATGGACGATGTATGTTCATTGTGGGGTGAAGAAGAAGAAATTCTCAGAACCCCGTCACAACTGTGTATTTTCGTTTGCGTTAGTTCAATCATTCCTAAAATATGTGAACATTGGAGGTGACATTTTTGAAGAGTGAGGAGTTTTGGCTGAGCTGCACATGTGAGCAAAATCAAACATGATTTTCCAAAAGGCAACATTCACAAAGAGAACTAGCACACACTAAAACTGCAATCGATGAAAGAAGCAATCTTGGCGAGGAGAAGCCATGCCTGCTGTCGCCATGAGAGTCATAAGACAGCATCTAAAGGGTCAAGTTTCTAAATGGACTGCCTGCAGTCAGCTTATAGGAGCCGACTTATGGTGCAACATTTGTTGATTAAACAAGAATTTTAACAAAACGTCAGGAGCAGATATACGTTTCCAATGAGTTGAGGAAACCACGAGGAATGCCTTGTGTGTTTTGCTTTAGTGATTTAGAATATCCAACTAACAATTCGCCAGGTAGCCTTAAATAACATTCTAATATGTTCCAGCATTCCTAGAAGTGGATTGTCTATGGTAGGTGACGGGAGAAGAAGCAGTTCATGTATTAAAGGTTTGCGCTTACATCTCTTGAGAAGAGCTCACGCGGCTCAGAACTCTGCAGGACACAAGCCCCTTCAGCCTATCGTAAAAATAAAATATAAATACCCAAAATAAAATCGAACAAAAATAGTTCCGTCGTTCGTTACATCGAAGCTTGCCCGGACAGCGAAACTCGTTACAAGCCAATCTCAAGCACCCTTGCTGTTAGCTCGCGTTGACACCTACCCTCCCTTTTTTAAGACGAGGAATTACAAACGCCGAGACCCTCTAATTCTTTGACCCGGAATTCCTTTGACGAAGAATGTGCGGGCGCTTTTTGTTTCTTCCGAGCTCGCGAGAGGCTCGTTCTGAGGACAAAGTTTCTAAAGGTGCTCTTTCAGAAGAGAACTTTTCAAGAACAAATATTAGATTCGCCGCTTGTTTAGCTGCACAACCCTCGCCAAATCAAGAAAGTTAGCAGCCCTCATTGAATTGCGTCTCCATAACAACACAATTCAACAGCGGGAGCTGGAGCTACTCGGGCAACGTGTCGCACAAAACTGATTCAGAAGTGTGGCTGCTCATTGACTGATGGATAATGTTGAAAATGTAATAAGCTCATTCTTCATAAGGTTACTGCTGTAATAAGGTTATTCTTCATAAGGTTACTGCTGTAATAAGGTATGTAGTAATAGAACGTTGATAGTTGAATTTTAAAATGTATTAATGTGAACTGCGAAGAACTGCGCAGGAATTTCTAAAAAATTAAAATCCTACCATAAGAGGGAAGAATTTTACGTCAAATCCTATCCAATCTGCATCACTTGGTGCTCTATCTTTTGCGCGCGAACACTTCACCCAATTGGCGACGATTACTTATGGAGTACTTGTCAGCTCCTTGCATGTGTGCGGGCTTCCGGGAAGTTAGCGAACTTTGTCGTCAGAAGTTCGCGCTAATTTTTCGCAGAGCTTAGAGCCCCCATTGCAGCGTCCCACACCAGCGAAGTGACTCATGGGTGGGAAGCATGGAGAGTTTGCAGAGCGAGGCTTGCGAGGAGATGCGGCGCTATTATAGCGTCAGGTCTAAAAATGTAGCGAAACAAATGAAACATATTTTGTTTAAACCGGGTGTGTGAATAAGCAATTTATATATTGCCTACCCGTATAATATTTGTTAAATTTGCTATCATAAATACAGTTGGCCGCGAATATATTTGCTGGTAAATATACAATTTGCCGTTAAATATTTGTGGATTTCGCTGTCATATAATACAGGTGTCTGCAAATCAGCGTACATCGCTGTGCAACTGCAAGAAATACGCAATATTTCCAGGTAATCAGTGCTGAAGTCTGCCCATACGCGCAACTGACTCAGCAGCATCTGCTACAAACTTTTGGTTGGCGACATCCAATTAAACATCCCGGCAGGAGGCGTTCGCTTCGTTAAGTCCGTCTCTTCCTCCATTGCTCCGGTGCAGCCACTCTTGCTTATTGCTTTAGAATTTTTGGTGTGCTTCTCTCGTGTCCCTCAGTTGCTCTAGCAGGACAAGTACGAGGATCAGGGATGGGAAGATTTTTGAGGCATTTCTGGGAGTACACGTGCACTTCATTTGTGGTAGCTAGATAACGAACGGCTTTCATCAATGCTTTCCAATCTGCGATTGCAATTGTTCGACGAGAAGCGCCTGCAGTTTGAAGATGTAATTATTGTCCAATAATTACAGCTCATCTAGAGCCGCAAGTAGGGCACGGTGAAAGTCAAATTCCGACAGCTGAAACCCTGCACAGTAGTTCACTTCTTTCACGAGTAAACCGTGCACAATAGTTCACTCACGATTTCTTCCTCGTGTAAGCCGTGCATAATACATCGGTCGTAATTTATTCCTCGTAGCTAGCATTTTCCGCCACAGCTTCACGGTTGGAATGGCAGAGGATCACTAATTATTGCGCATTAACGAGCCCCGCCACTGAGGGGCTGCAATTACCTTCTACAAGCTTGCAATCACCGCTCAATCATCGAAATTACAGGCACAGGTTGCCTCTCTCACGGAGGCTGCGCACCGCCTGACTCCCCCTTGCTCCTGTTGCGGGTAGTTCGCTTCTGGTACCCCTTGCTCTTGTTCGCTTCATATCACAGTCACACCTCCAGCAAAAATATATCTGGTCAGTTTTCCAGGGTTATTTTCACGCTAGCTCTGTGGGGTCAGTTAGCTCTTACAGCGCCTCCAAGCACTCGACCTTAACACTTTGCGTGCGACGTGACCCACCTGCAGTCATTGAGGGAATTTTTACAATGCTGTTAACCGACCAGCAGCCACTGACTCAGTTTTCATGAATATTTAACGAAAACTAATTAAAGGCACGATCTATTCAATGTTCGTTATCTTCGGAGTTGATCCCCAAAAATAACTATAATTTGAGGTGGATATTGACCTTCCGTTTAACCCACCGCACTAGACCTTAATTAATATCTCGTATTCCAGTCTCCTGCTCACTCAATCAACGCCAGTCAGTCGTTTCAATCACTGTCTGCGTCTCGCATTCTACGCTGTAGTATAGTATTCCTCTAAACGGAATAAATTTCAAAAATTACTGTACGATTTATAATTTAACAAGAAAAGGGCATTTCTATGAACGGATATAGAATCTGAATAAAAAAGGAAAGTGCGCGGCAATTAGATCCCTGTCGGCTCGTACGCTATGCACGCTTCTTTGTGTGCATCACAGTTACGGTAATGAAAATATCTAAATTATTTCATGCCAATAAATAAATGCGCTGTCGATTTCTGCTAAGACATGAAGTTTCATCAATACACGCTGCTTCACAAGGAATTGCTGATTTACTCTTACTGTTAGACACCTAATTTTTACTGAAATGCGAAGTCAGTTATAATGATCGTTTGGATTTTATCAATTACGTTATTTAAAAACTTTCAACAGCGTCTGCTCGCACTTTTTGAAGCTAATGTGAGGGCATTGAATTTTGCTGCACAAAAATGACCCGTAGCCTTCCAAGTTCAATTACGATCTGTGAACAACATCTAAAAATTCAAAATGAAAATAAAAAACTTACAGAAAACTAGGGCGGGCTGCTGCACTTTACGCCTCATGATAATGATGCAAAATGAGTATTTCAACCTCTCTAAAATAATATGCGTATTGAGCTACCCAGAAATACTAGCAAATTGTATTCACCATGCAGTTTGCTCATTTTATTATACTCCTGGTTTAATTGAACACATCATTTTCAGAAATATTTCAAGCATTTAAAATTTAATCGATGGAAATAGTAAATTTAAGTCTGACGGATCATCTCTTCATAAAGCTGATCAGATAAAGATTTGCGTCGGGTGTGAATGTGAAAAGCGCCACAGGACCATGTCTCCAGAATATACATATGAGTCGTCCCGTGTCCTCATCTAAAGTTTAACACTTTGACGTCAACGTGTTCCACCGGTGGCCACGTAGGGGATTTTTATAGTGCTGCTGCCCGACCAGTAGTCACAAACTCAATTTTTAGAAATACACAATTCGTTCGCTTTTTTCAAAATAGCTTACTAAAATTTGACTTTAAATTTGAGTTGAAGAATGAACTTTAGCTCAACACAAATTGCGGTCAAAGTGTTGAATAAATGTATTGAGGTTGTGCTTGAAGATTTCCGACTGCACTGCAAATGTAACTGTTTATTCTCCCTACTTCTCCTGTGGTGGCTGCGCATGACAGGAGTGTAGCAGCATGGGACTTGTGTAGCACCTCGAGAATGGGGCACATGGCTTGTTATCCTCGTCATATTCTATTCCATCCTCGTCCACTCTCTTTCATTAACGTCATTTTCTATCCCATCCCACTGTATCCCATTCTGTCCCATTCCATCTTACTCTATCCCATTCCATCTCATTCTATCTCTTGCCATCCTATTCGATCTCATTCCATTCTATTTCATCCCATTCCATCTCATTCCATCCCATTCCATCCCATTTCAACTCATTTAATCCCATTCCATCTCAGTCTATCCCATTCCATCTTACTCTATCCCATTCCATCTCATTCGAGCTCTTGCCATCCCATTCGATCTCCTTCCAGCCCACTCCATCCCATTCCATTTTCACTTCGCCCAATTATATCCTTCCACATCCATCCTATTCCGTGATCACCCCCCTCCCGTTCCTCAAAGAAGTTTGCATAGAAGCCTCATGTATTTGAAGTCTATGACGGTAAAATGGGGACAGAAAGTGCTGCATATGTACGGGCGTACAGACAACGAATCTGCGAGAAAACTCTGTTATATTTTAGTGTAAATCGATATCGGAGACTCAAGAAGCTCAGCGACACTAAAGTGACGAGGAGAAAGGAACCAATTTCAAATCCTCACACAGCCCCTCAATTTGGCAGGGTGGGTCGCAGGTCTTACAGTCCTCCTCCCCCATCGAAATTCCCTTCCGTGCCTCAGCTGAGCGGCGGATCATGATCATAAAGGGCACGGCGCTTCCCGTGCTCCGGTGCTGCATCCTTTCCTTGTTTTCTTTTAAAGCCAGGAGTCGCACTTGATTTTATTTTATTTTAGGAGGTGTTTGTTTGCAGTAATGACACTCGACATTGAAGTATGAGTAGTTTTTGCGAATAATTTTTTTGTCCTTCCCGACCAAAAATTTCGAGCTGACACCATTTCTTTTGACTTATTTTCTGCTTTTGGCATATCAACTAGCTTGTCACATCCACTTACTGCACGCTACACTATTCATAGCTTATATCAAACATCTGCCGTGAGTTTTTAACCTTACGTTAACCCTTTAACGCCCCAGAGGACACCAGTGTCCTCTTTCAAAATCCCCCTTCAATATATTTTATTTCTTATTCAATTAGTTCCCTAATGTGTTCTTTGAAGTTCTCTGCCGAGTGGCAGTTCTTATCCCATCCTGATATCGGTGACTGCCAGATGCCAGCGCCAGTTTAGTGACAGTGGTTGTGTTAACGGTAATATGAGTACAAAAATTCGGACGTTAAAGGGTTAAATATGGCAACGCCAATACGAGCCATAGAATCTAAATTTCTCTAAACATATTTTATTGGTATTCTTCAATAAAAATAAGCAAACTAAGCGGATATTTACTACAATCAGTCAATATACAGTAGTTATTGTGAATTGACTTTAATAGCTCCTTCCCCCACACTCTCGCACGTCACTCAAATGCCGCTCATTCAAATTGTTCGAAATAATCATTCGCTTCAGTCTTCAGACTACGGCTGTTGAAAACAATCATTCTCGCAGGTGAGGCGGTTTGAAGCCTCCAGCTCTTTATACTTCAAAATGTAAGCATGAGATACCAAACCAAAATTTCGTATTTAGCGCGTTGTTGTGCTCCAATATTTTCCAAATGTGCGCATTTACCTCAGAAGGAAGACATCAAGCAACACAGCAGCCGTGCCTGCATGAACATTTCGTAACAGAATTTCATCGACACAAGGCGGTTCTCACCAAAAAGATTATGCGTGTAATGCCGTGTTTTGGTGTCTAAAAATGCTCAGGATTCTGACAAAATAAGACAACATTCGACGTAAACAAAATATACATTTATTTATACTGCGTGAGACCACCGTTTGCTTTTAAAACAGCTTCAATTCCATGCAGAGTATATATTCTCAGTCGTTCTGAATGGCATCCTATAAAGTATTCTGTTCTCATACTGAAACATGTTGCACGTTTCAAAGATGCGTCCATATATTATCGGCAACAGAGGTTTACTGTCAAGCTATGACACAGAATTTTATTTTTGTATTAGTTAGTTTAATACTCTCTAACCACTGCAATGGCGGCCTCAAGAAAATAAAGAGAAGGGACCATTTATTGCTTGGACTGTAGAAATCCAGGAATCTATTCACAAGTTGTGTTCTCACACACGATCCCCTGCGCATAAAAACCCCAAGTTAGGGAAGAAGAGGTAGAAAATGCGAAGAAGAAATAACGAAGGAGGCTGTGAGAACTAAAAAAAGACAAGCGAGTCCTGAAGATAGTTGACCCAAAAGCCTATCTACAGCTGAGGTAACCTAACAGCATCCTCCCTGGGGGTAGATGAAGCAGATCGAAAGCAGATCATTTTTTACTCCAATGCTGAACCATAATTATAGTTGAACTGTGATGTGCCAGTGCTGGTAATGGAGATGCTTTATGATAATTTGATGTTGAGTGAACAATGTTTCAACAGGAGCGGTGGAATAAGTTTGGGCATCGTTATCTTAGAACACATTTATAACAGCACTATTATCATTATTACATTTCATCAAAGACGGCGTGGCTGTGCTTACGAGCAGTTGTCGACTCTTGAAGCTAATGACAGGACGAGCTGCGCGTCGCCAAATATCCTCCAAAATAAACACGGCGCCTCTCCCGAGGTAATGAGCATACAATCAGATCCTATTTTTCCAACGTGTATGGATGTCAACGACGAACAAAGTGAACGCTAATTTATTGGACGACGTTTTCCTACTCAATTTTATTACCTTACCGCATTTTGTGATCAGTACTTCACGTTTCTTACCATTTAGAGTTCAAATTACGATAACAAGATACACTGCACTTTTTACATAGGAATTTCAAATTTTGAACTATTTCTAACATAGGGCATTGCCCCATATACGGATGTTCCCGATGTGGCAACAGTGAGAATCCCTCAAGAAATACAGCGCATGATTAAAGAAAACAGTGACCCAAAACAAACATGCTTCTAAACCCTCGCCGTCGCATCCGAGCGTCGAGCCAAAAATGCCAGAGCTTCCAATGAACAGAGCATCACATACCCCAAATTCTGCGATTCCTATGATGGGATTAATTGATTAGCTAGAGAGTCTACCATTAAAAATGAGTGCAAAGACTTGGCGTGAAAGAAATGCTGTCACCTAGCAAGGAATACAATTAGTGAACAATTCGTATATTCATTGTCATACAAAATCAGCATTTTGTACTCATTTTAGGCTGATGTTAGAAAGAACGAACTGTGTATTTTGGTGCCGGATTTCACAGCTCACCTGGAAAACATCAACCGATGATGGCGCTCAGCATTGGAGGCGCAAAATTATGGTGTTTTTCTGCTATTTCTTTTCAATTTAATTTCCTTAGTCTTTAATTGTAGTTCATAGTTCGCGGAATTGGTTATGTTATGTTCCAGAAATGGTTTACTTCTGACTAAATTTGAAAAATTAACTATCTTCATTGGTGACCGTTAGCACTTCGTAGTTTAATTGATTGAAGATTTTATTTTCAGTTGATTGTTTTGTTATCGGTTGATTGTTTCATTCTCAGTTGATCGTTGCATTTTTACTTGATTATTTTATTCTCAGTTCATTGTTTTATTTTCAGTTAACTGTTCAAATTCACATCAAATTCACACCAAAGTTAACCATTCATCCGTCCCGACCTAATCCACTATATTCGAAAACTTATGAAACTAAATTACGAGATGATGAAAAATCACAACAAAATAAAGAAATACAATTGAAAACAATAATATTTCAATACAAGAAACAAACACGAAAAAAAACAGTACAAGAAAATGTAACGCCATATAGAAACTCATTCACATTCTCTGAAAATTTTATAAACTTACTAAAGTTTAAAAAAAAATTCTCCAGGGGCTTAGTTACGCAAAATTACTAGCGGAAATAGAGAAAATAGAAACAATATTCAACATTGTCAATCATAAATCAATTGAGACCGCATATCGAACTAGAACAAGAAGTGATGAGCTACCCTCCCAGTAGGGCATAAATAAAACTGTAATATTAAAATGACATTTCCGCTACCTGACGCAGTACGTTTTGGGCCCTTATGTACATATTTTAAAGCCCTGAGCTTTAAGTGGAAGCAATCTTGACTTAAATTAACGAAACATAACCTGACTTACCTGGCACGCGCCATCCTTAGAAGCGCATGCGTGGAATAACGAGGCTAAAACGTGGCAACGGGTTAGTGAGCAACAGTTAACGATTTTAGATTGAATATTTAATATTGAAAAGCCATGGTGTACGAAATTTGATATTGGAAAGGCCATGTCTACGAAATTGGCTATAGAAAAGGCCACGTTCACAAAACGTCTACGAAATTGGATATAGGAAAGGCAAATGTCTACAAAATAAATAGTTTGCTATAGATTTATTTTTTCAAATTTCTAGTCAGCTTGTGTAACTTTTATAGCTTATAAATAGTTGTAGTATGATGAAGGAGTCGAACGTAAAAAAACCTGCAGCCGCTGCCCATCTCTATCCTTAGATACCGTCAAAAACATGAGGAACAAAATAAATATTTTTAAAATCGTACTCACAAAAGCCGATCTTGAATTGCTGAGTTGGTTCTGGACTTGCGAGGAAGTCGCTAAAAATTTGAAACGAAGTCTTTGATAAAAATGGTTTCCAATAAAAATGGTTTCGACCCGGAGGGAGGAAGAGAACATTTTCAGAAGGAAGAATGTCGCTCTGGCGAGTTTCACTGACAGGAATTATTTTCAAGTCACTGTTACGAAACACATGCACTGCTGAATTTCATTCACTGTTTTTGCAATCACAGAAGTTTTTACATCTCAAGGAAGCAATGTTAAACATTGGGTTAAGTGTGTATTTGGAGAAGAATGTATTTTTTCTTGGTTTCATTGTGGTTCGACTTAAGAACAGTATTTAACAAAAAACTTTCAGTTAAAATTACCACGATTATCTTAAAACCGTTCGTATATAGTCCAAGCCGGTTACTATTCTTGAAACACACCACGTTTAAAATGTTGAGCTATGTTTTTGTGCATATAACTCGTTCAAATTAACTCTTGTCACCATGCAGTCAACTTTTACAATGACACACACTTTCAAGCAAAAAATTTCGCGAGTCCAACTCATGTCCTTGCGACAGCGGACACTTTAACACAAATAAATCCTGCTATCTTCAATTTTACCACTGCTTTACGCATTCACCCACAGAAAGTCAATTTAAATTTTTACGTTCATTTATTAGTAATATTAAATGCAAGCCCCAATGTTCCATGAGTGATTGTTCTGTTGTTGGCATTAATGAACGGCTCGAACGTTGAGAGCACTGCAATTGAAACCTGAAACATCGTCATTTGTTTCGAAACGCGATCAAATCTCGCTACGTTCCTGATTAGATTCTGGACCCTGAATTCGAAAGCTGTGTGCAATTACAGATAAATTCTCCATCGCATGCCAATTTTATTAAATTCGAGAGTTGTCACGACTGCGAACTCAGAAAAATAAAAGGCCTCTCATGAAAGTCCAGAATACAAGTCATCGTTTTACTAGCGAGAAATCGTGAATTTGGCCATCAGAACTTGGCACTAGAAATTCTATGGGGCAGCTCTTTGATTTTGTAATCTAATTTATTTACATAGTAATGAGCCTTGAAATCATTAACTCGATTTTCTATCACTTTTAAAAAAATCCACGGACCTCAGCACCGCCTTTCGATCGATGGTTGATCGGCACGAGCATCTACTTTGTCATGGATATTCTGCAAAGATTAAAGTCATTTGAGCAAAATGGGATAACGGGAACAAGCTGCCCGCATAGGCTGAGTTAGTCACCAATAAAGCGCCGCCTCCCATTGGTGGGAATGGCTAAGCTGCAGCTTTAAGATCCGCGTGCCTTCGTGGCTCATGACCACTGAGTGCCTTTTATACACCAATTTGCATCTATATTGTTCTCGCGCGAGTGTGTTAAGTTCAACTTAAATGATGCTATTCATGAACAAGGAATGCCATAGCCGAGCAAGGAATGTGCTTCCTGTGCAAATGATTTTGATGAGGGAAAGGAATGCTGTTTTGAGCAAGTAATACTGTGGGAATGCAAAGATTGCTGTTGCCTAAACAATGAATGCTTTTCATAGCAAGGAATACTTTATAAAGCAAGGAATACTTTACAAAGTAAGGAATGCTTTGTAGAGTAAGGAATGATTACAAAACAAGGAATACTTTCAAAATACTTTATAAAGCAGGGGAAGTTATTTCCAAGCAAGAAATGCCATTTCAAAAACAATGATCGCTTTGAACAATCAAGGAATTATTTACCAACAAAGTAAGGAAGATTATTCAAGAGAGGAATGCTGTTGCAAAGCTAGAAACGTTGTCACTTCGCAAGGAATACATTTAGTGAACAATTCATATTTTCATGGTCTTATATGATCACTGTTTTTGTACTCATTTTACAATTGTAATAAAACACCTTAATGAGACTGACACTGACATCATGTTGTTCTCGACATCAAAATGACAAAGAAACTACCCCTCGACCGAGCATTTGATGAGCGCGTTATGGAACAAGTACGAATAAATACAATATATTTAAGACCATTTTCGAGAGAGGACCTTACAATTTTCTGCGAAGTTGAAGGGTTAAGCCATCCAATGTTATTGCTGAGCGAAGTACATTGAGTTACAAAGAATTTTCCGAGAGGAGGTAGAGTGAATTTGGAGTTGAGAAATGTCAGTGTTCATCTCATGAGTTTATTATTCACACCCTGAGTAAAGGTTCCAAATTAAAGGATATGCACATTGATGAGCAAGAAAGGGTAACACTATTAAGCAATTAAGTGATGCATTCCTAAGCAAAGGATATTTTTTTTTTAGAGAGGGATGCATTCTTATGATGTGGATGCATTCTTTAGCATGAGATGAATCCCTAAGCAATGGATGTTTTCTTGAGATAGGGATGCATTCTTATGATGTGGATGCATTCTTTAGCATGAGATGAATCCCTAAGCAATGGATGTTTTCTTAAGATAGGGATGCATTCTTATGATGTGGATGCATTCTTTAGCATGAGATGAATCCCTAAGCAATGGATGTTTTCTTAAGATAGGGATGCATTCTTATGATGTGGATGCATTCTTTAGCATGAGATGAATCCCTAAGCAATGGATGTTTTCTTAAGAAAGGGATGCATTCTTATGATGAGGATGCATTCTTTAGCGTGAGATGAATTCCTAAGTTAGGTATACATTTTCAAGCAAAGAATATATTCTTATACATGAATTGCATTCCTGAGCTAGAATATTTTCCAAAGCAAGGGATATTTTCTAAGCAAGAGATGCTTTCCCAAGCAAAGGATTAATTCTGCAGGAACAAATTCATTTCTAAGTTAAGCCCGTAATACTATGAAAGCGATAGAGGAATGCCGTTCTAAGCCAGGAAACCACCAAGACCAAATCCAATAGATATGAAAGTGAAATTTCACTAAAAATATATACTTAACTAACCTACTTACTCTGCAAAATATTAAGTTTTTTGCGAACATTATCTTGCTGCTGTTCATTTGCAAGTTATTTTAATTTGCACAATGGCTGCCTCGCCCCCTGGGAAAGACCTGGCGCTATCACCTCCCTCATAAACTCTGGGCCGAGATAAAGTTTCCTTAAAAGCCTCGCCGCTGCTTGTTGCATTTATTGGATTATTTCGCTTTAAGAAACCTTTTACGGCTCATATTTTTTACGCAAGGCCTTTCTCGGCAAACTGAAAGACTTTAATTTGTTCTCCATTTGTTTCAGGGTCCATTGAAGAAAATAAATTTTCCAGCACCAGAGAGCCCCGAGAACGCACCCGAAGCGCCCTGGCGTAAATGAGATGCAACAGTTGCTAACTCAAGATGCTCAGTTTAGCTGGACTTTCATCTACTTTTGAATAAGTGTAACGTAAAATTGTTTGTGTTCTCTGAAGTTGTAGACTTTGTCCGTGGCTCGTATTCAAACGAAATGAAGGTAAGTCGGGAGTTGAGTCGTGACTTGGAGATGTTTTTGGTGAAATAATGTGTTGTTCCAGAGATGTTTAGTTCAACATTTGTTGATAAAAATGAGCTCTTTAAGCCGAGTAATTTCTTATTCGTTGTAAACAAGAGATAAGGAAGTCAAGAACTGAGCCATGCTATTCAACTGTCTTGCGAAAATCAAGTTTGAGATAAGAAATGCTCACAAAGAGAAAATAGAAAGTCGTCGTTGGACAGAGGTCTACAGAAGAAGAAGGTTTCTCAGTTCCTTGGTTCTATATAGTTGTCGCTCTGATCGAATCAGATAGAAATGAGAGATGCATTTTACACCTCAGCATACATAAAATTATTCCATTGTTTAAGGGAAATTTGTAACGCATGCGTTCTCTCATTCCCAGGGTCTTCATGGCGGAGCAGCTGTCAGCGTAAGTTTTTCTAAGTTCACATGGCTACGCTATGTAGAGAGGAATTTGATACACTGAGAGAGCTAGTATTGAGTAGGGTGAAGAGGGCAGATGCATAACATTGACATTTATGGATTTTGTTCCTTGGAAAAATTTACGAATTGCTTATACAAGCTCTAATTTTTTGCAATTATAATTACTGTACTTTTAATGCACTCTGACTGCGCCTTCTTGGTTTCATCAGGGAAAATTTGGTGAACCGGCTTCACAGTGCTCGACCTAATTAAAATTACTGGCTCTTGGCCCCGTAAACACCAAACCACCTGCAATGATTCAATTGTGGCAGTAGCCCCCATACAGATATCAGATCGGCCAAGCGAGAGTAACATAAACATCCCTTTTTCAAAACAACCGAACATAAAGTTTGTGAATTGAATGATGAAGAGCTATTTCTAGTCCCACCAGGTTGTAAGATGTCTCGCATCCCCACTAGAAAAAGCCATATTCGAATCCATAAGAGAAATTTGCGAGCACAAACAAAGGAAAAGGGATTCACTTCCAGGGAAAAAGATTCAGTTCCAGGAAAAGGGATTCAGTTCCATGAAAAGGGATTCAGTCCTGGAAAAAGGGACTCAGTTCCAGGAAAAGGGATTCACTTCCAGGAAAAGGGATTCAGTTCCAGGAAAAGGGATTCACCTCCAGGAAAAGGGATTCAGTTCCAGGAAAAGGGATTCACTTCCAGGAAAAGGGATTCAGTTCCAGGAAAAGGGATTCATTTCCTGGAAAAGGTATTCAGTTCCATGAAAAGAAATTAACTTCCAGGAAAAAGGATTACGGTCCAGAGAATATGGGTTCTCAAATCAGCGAAGGAGTTGAGGCGGCAAAATATCGCAGGCGAAGCCAAATTGTACAAGGGCGCATTAGGGCGGCGGTGGCGGCCAAATCCCACGCAGCAGCCTTGGCTAAGGCGGCCTCACAGCGCTGGATGGGGATTATTGGAGCTGAGAACTTGAAGGAGTTCTCATTTGGGTGAGGGAGATCTGCTGTTATTTTGACAACACTGCGCCTTCGCAACGCGCTGCAGACTGGATTTCAATTTTGCACGCAGTAATTTGGAGATCGGAACTCGGTATGGAAACGGAAAATTTTGTTTTCCATGTAGTGTTGAGTGAGTGAGGGGATGCAGTGTTGTGTGAGTGTGGAGTGATGTACACTGTTGAGTGAGTGAGGGAAGTACACGCTTGTGTGTGTGGAGCAAAGGTGCAGTGTTCTACGGATGATGTCCGCAAGAAACCACAGAAGTTATATTTGCCCTATATATATAAATATCGAACTAGGGAATATCGAATACTCCGATAAAACGTATTTGTAGCGTCTTCGGTGGTGAAATGTCCTATGTAATAATAATAATAAAGTCTGCAAGAAAAAAAAAAACACTGTGAGGAAGGAACGTAACAGAATTTGTTCCCTCTAAATTTAATTTACAGTCACGGCTTTTCTACTTTAAGCGTGGTATTGTTCTTTTTCCCTGTGTATCGCAATAAATATATTTTGCATTTGTTTTGTTTCTCAGTGAATCTCGAGCTAATGAGCTGCAGTATGTAAAATTGAAGACATTTTCAAAACACGGAGCAGTAAACGGGACTATGAAGCAATTAATGCGATAGAAATAAGTTCTAGTAAATAAAGTAAAGGAAACGCTGATCCTCGCACAACTAATAAATTAAAGCCCACAGCAGACCCTTTGAGTCAGTGACGGCACTCGCTCTCGATATCTCGGGAAATTTCATGCATCTCCACCAGGGTGGCAAATTCTGCAAAGGATCAAAGTGAGCATTTGTTTGCGATAAGCTCTCTAATCTAAGCCATTATTTGAGTTTATATTCACATAGTGCAGCTGATGAAGACAGTTGTGTGGCAGGGGACATAATGCTGTGCTCGTTAATGCAGTATCAGGTTAGTGCTGTATGGGTGTATGTATACGTGATTATATAATTCCCTTTTTATACGAGGCTAAATAAAAATAAAGGTCAGTGGCTAAATGAAGGATGAAATATGACGTATGTGTGTGTTGATATATGACGCAGGTGAGCATGCACAGGCATGTGAGTTCTTAGATAGCATCAAAAACATCTGGCTTCAAAATGATCGTAAGCGATTTTTGTATAAAAGAGAACTGTAATTCCAGAATTTCGTTTTTTTTTGTGCAAACGAAAGTAGCCTGCCTACTATAGTATGTGCCGTTCAGAGGTCTTTTCAAATTCCCTTAAAGATCAGATTGAATTCAACTATAAATACCTCATTTGGAAAAATAGGGAGATTCATATTTTAAAAAAGTGCTGTAAGCAAAAAAAAAATGCGCATATGAAATCTCGTCGACATTTCGCAATGAATGTGTAATGCATTCAGTTTTTTTTTAAATCTTTGCAGTGTTGTAACGGAGTAACTCCGCTTTCTAGACGATTATTTTAGTGATGCCTAGATACCAGGATTAACTTTTTCCTCGCCGCTCTAATATATTGTAAAATATGAGGCTTACTCTCTTAGACGCTGGGTAATGTTCCGTTTTGATCACGAAGAAACTATGGAAAAAAACCTCGATAGCACTTTCTTTCTTTTTTGCCTCAAGCTCTAGGAAAATTCAGAAGAAACCTTGGGATAAATGAAATGTTGAATTTTTGTTTTTTCTAAAAGACAATTGAAATGTAATTCAGCATCAGTAGCTTCAAGATCTTTTACAACTTTTTACCTGATTGATCAATATTATTAAAAACTTCCAGTTTAGAGTAACAGCGTGCTCTTTCTCAACGTGAGGCAAATATTTTTTCGTTCTATTTCGATAATTGCACTCTGAGTTATTTGCGTCATCAGTCAAAATTGATGTTTCCAAATATATCGTGTTGACGTTCATGCAATAAACGCAAGCCCAAAAATAGCTCGCAATGTAATTTGCCTCGTATTTCTCGTTATCCTAACTACAGCTCAGTTCTGAGCTCGCACCACATCAGTTGGAAGGGACTTACCACGGTAAAGGAAACAAGGTAGGGTCATTTCTACGGTAAAAAATACACCTCCTCTTGTTCGGCTAGCCAATAGAACGGCGTTATTTCAAACAAACTTTATGACGTCACCGAAACGCAATGTCGTTAGGCCAATAGTGGAGATGGACTTGTAGGTAGCAGTGTTATCAGATGCAATACGAGCGCTGTTATTAGTTTGTTGCCGTGACGTCAGAAAAACCAGACCGTCAACGAAAAAAAAGACTGGCTTGTACCTACCTTGTTTCCTTTACCGTGGGCCTTACTTGAAATGTTACTCAAGCTAACATCGTTTAGATTTACTCAGGTGTTTTTGTGTTTCTTCAAACAAAAGTTGTTTTTAAGCATGAAATAAGAAAGCGCTTGCTAAACTACCCTAACACTGAGCAGGAATTTTTTTCAAAATGAAGTGGAATTACCTCACAACAGAAAATATTCCCTCTTCAACAAAAGCTGCAACGAGACACATTTTAACTCACTCCACAGCCGCAAAAACTCGACTACTTTCGCCCACCGCAACTCCACTCGGCAAGTTGCGCTAAATTTTCGAACCCATATTTTAGGAGAAATTTGCGAGCACCGACGAAGGAAAACTCGGAGCGCACTCTAACATCGCGGCATTTATATTCAGCCGCGACGGAACGCGGACGCATGAATTTTGCATGTCAGATCTCTGTCGAGAAGCGATGATGTAATGAAGGAACACGAAGAGCTGCTTAAGAGCTCAAAAAAGAGAGAAGAGGCTAGTGTCCGCTCTCATGCGTTCACTAAAACGCTCAACGAAACAGTAAAGGATGACGATATTTCTTACGAAAAAAACTCTCATTCTTCAGTAATTTTCGATGCGTGCCACTGAAGGCTGGACTTAGATAGCCAACACAAGAACTCTACATCACCGATGTCACTTACAGCAAAAGAAATCAGCTTGAAATAAAAAACACAAATGAGATTACCAATATGAAACTTTGCGACTTACGGACAAGGAATTAATTTTACAATTTTCTCACTGCCACATATTTCAACAGCTGAGATAGTACGCACCACGGAAAGCTCAAGATCAAATCAAGACTATTTCATTAAGAAATCTGAAAGAAGAAGACAGAAACATCAACGATTATAAATACAGTACATTCTAAAAGCTCTCTGAGACGAATTGTCAAACCTCGGATACGTCATCCAAAAACCAAAGGGACACTTGATCACATTTCCATCCCTCTCTTATATCAAAATGTAAAAAATATTCTAAATTTAACTCAGGGCTATGAAAACGAGGTGAGGGTTGATCACTTTCTCTCTCTTTCATCGTTCTCTATGCAATCAAAATTCCATTATCGACTTCATCAATTGAAAGCGATCAGTATAAGAGAACTTGGTGAAAATTTAATTGAGTTGATGAAAAATAGTGGAAAATTTTACTCTTTGACAAAACAGATGATCAAGTGACACCACTCAAAAATTATCAGCTTCTCGAAGGGACGAAGACGTGACACGGAAATACCGCGATCGAACCGAAGACACTTGATCAATAAATGATGGTTCACAGTACGCCTGATTTTCTGAATAATAACTTAGAGCACAAGCAGCTATGCCAATTAACTAAACAGTCAAATTCGTACAGTTAAGATTGTCGAGTGTTGATAGGGAGTGATGAACCATGAGGTGCTTAGGATAAACTGACGACTGTTTAGGACGAGCTGACGACTGTTTAGGATGAACTAACGACAGTTTAGGATGAACTGACCACTTTTTAGGATGAACTGACGACTGTTTTTCGGATAAACTGATGACTGTTTAGAATGAACTGACAACTGTTTAGGATAAACTGACGACTGTTTAGGATGAACTAACGACAGTTTAGGATGAACTGACCACTTTTTAGGATGAACTGACGACTGTTTTTCGGATGAACTGACGACTGTTTAGGACGAGCTGACGACTGTTTAGGATGAACTGACGACTGTTTAGGATGAACTGACGACTGTTTAGGACGAACTGACGACTGTTCAGGATAAGCCGACGTAGACTCACCAGCAGCTCAACTTTCTCCCTCACTCGCTCCCAGCCTCCTGCTATTGAGAAGAGCTCAGGAATCCTACCGATTTTCGTGAAACCTTAAAGTTCAAAATGTAGGCTGACGTGCAATTTTTGACATTGAATCAATCAAGATAAATTCTGTATGATAACCTGAGCCTGTAAATTTTGAGTTTATTTTTCATTTTTAATCTTCTGTGAGCAGCGCATGAGAAGCAATGATCGTACGAAATTATCTAATTTATAACGGAAGCATCATGCTATCAAATTACAATTTTCTGTTCAGATATTCGCAGAAAGCACAAATTCTCATTAATGTTTGTAAAGATACCTAACGCATCATGACGAAAAATCACAATTGCTGCCAGTTTTCCTTATATTTTTGGGCACCTCATTGTGCATTGTGGTTCCTTATATTTCAAAAATATAAGTATGTCCAATCAGCAGGATTGTCATGCTCGTATTTCCTGGCCAATCAACAGGATTGTCATGCTCGTATTTCCTGGCCAATCAGCAGGATTGTCATGCTCGTATTTCCTGGTCAATCAACAGGATTGTCATGCTCGTATTTCCTGGCCAATCAGCAGGATTGTCATGCTCGTATTTCCTGGTCAATCAACAGGATTGTCATGCTCGTATTTCCTGGCCAATCAGCAGGATTGTCATGCTCGTATTTCCTGGCCAATCAGCAGGATTGTCATGCTCGTATTTCCTGGCCAATCAGCAGGATTGTCATGGTCGTATTTCCTTGCCAATCAGCAGGATTGTCATGCTCGTATTTCCTGGCCAATCAGCAGTATTGTCATGCTCGTATTTCCTGGCCAATCAACAGTATTTTCATGCCCGTATTTCCTGGCCAATCAGCAGGATTGGCATGCTCGTATTTCCTGGCCAATCAGCAGGATTGTCATGCTCGTATTTCCTGGCCAATCAACAGAATTGGCATGCTCGTATTTCCTGGCCAATCAGCAGGATTGTCATGCTCGTATTTCCTGGTTAATCAACAGAATTAGCATGCTCGTATTTCCTGGCCAATCAGCAGGATTGTGATGCTCGTATTTCCTGGCCAATCAACAGAATTGGCATGCTCGTATTTCCTGGACAATCTGCAGGATTGTCATGCTCGTATTTCCTGGCCAATCAACAGAAATGGCATTCGCGTATTTCCTGGCCAATCAGCACTATTGGCATGCTCTTATTTCCTGCCCAAGCAACAGAATTGGCACGCTCGTATTTCCTGGCCAATCAGCACTATTGGCACGATCGTATTTCCTGCCCAATCAGCAGTATTGGCACGCTCGTATTTCCTGCCCAATCAGCAGTATTGGCACGCTCGTATTTCCTGGCCAATCAGCACTATTGGCACGATCGTATTTCCTGTCCAATCAGCAGTATTAGCACGCTCGTATCTTCATGACAGTTGCCTACGAAAAACAGGCTCCGCACGCTGCCACTGTGACCTGGACATTGCCCAAAAATAATGAAAGTCAATGGAACAAAGGCAACCAATTAAAATTTTCGCTACCAATTAGTGGCAGTAATGTGAGAAATCTGCATCCCTTCACCAGCAGCGTGAGAACAGAGCGTGCGTCATTTCGACAGGCAACCATCAAAGAAACGATGATTTATCGGGTTCAAAGCTTCAGAACTTTTGCCAGTTTGTTCTAATTGAACCTTGCCGTTCGTCCATTAACAATTTAATAAGATGAAATACAGTATGGATTGATCAACTTCTTTTTCAGTATTTTTACTTGTAAAAATGCGTAAAATATGTGAAGTAAATTTAAAGTATTTGCCGCACGAAATTTCAACTCTAGGGAGACGCTATAAGTTCCATCGTCCGAGCACAAATATAACTCAGGTTGCAGTTTTCCTTTCCTGACTTCATAACTCAATGTCAATTATTAAAAGCCAATTCATATTTTCTCATGTGTTGTTCAGTTATTACCAGCGCACGTCACGCTTCCCTGACCTCTCGATTAAACACAAAAAGGATCTTGGTCACCGTACGACAACAATGAATAAGAGGAATGATCTCAATACTTCCAGATGTAAGTTTTTTAAAGTTTCTCTATTTTGATGGTTGGACTAAAAGCTCATTTTCATGAGCATCTTATTTAACAGTATAAACACGATGGTCACTCACCAGCACCAAGTTAAAAATTGGTGCAGTGTCTCTAATGGTTTTCTTCCGTTAGGCGCAAAAAAGCTTTTCAAGATGGATTTAGAGCAATGCATTTCACCAATACTCCTTGTTGTAGGAAAAATCGATTTCAGCCGCTAGATATTTAATGCCGTCAGCAGTACAGCAGTACACACTGTCATAAGACACAAGAAAAAGAAAAAAAGAAAAAACGTTTATTTCCAAATTGTCACATGAGATACATGCCAACATATTGGCTTTTAAAAGTTTCTTAAATATAGGGCATCCTAAAACAAATGTTCCATACGAGGAGTACTAATTGACAAACCATCCGAGGTGTACAAGTAGATGAGCCATACGAGGCATAATAATAGACAAACTATACGAGGTGTACTAATAGACAAACTGTCAGAGGTGTACAAGTAGATAGACCATACGAGGCATATTAATTGACAAAATATACGAGGCGTTCTAATAGACAAACCATTTGTGGTGTGCTAGTAGTCTAACAAAAGTTCTATACTAGGAGTACTAATTGACAAACCATCCGAGGTGTACAAATAGATAAGCCATACGAGGCATGATAAAAATAGGCAAACTATACGAGGTGTACTAATAGACAAGCTATCAGAGGTGTACAAAATAGATAGACCATACGAGGCATATTAATAGACAAAATATACGAGGCGTACTAATAGACAAACCACACGTGGCTTGCCAATAGTCTATCTCTGTCAAGGGTAGTTGAATGAGAAATGAAAAATATGCCCTAAAAATATGCAAAGCCCTATCACCACCAAAAACATATTTCAAATCTTCTCGATATTCACCACATCATGCGGACATGGGTGCATGGGATAAAATAGAGATACAGTGTAAGCCGGTTACCACTCATGATTGACAAATATCTAAAAAATATTGGTAGAAATGGGTAAACAAACATATATTCAATATCAAAATTCATAGCTTGTACAACATACGGACAGAAAGATAATTTTACTACGATTCATATGCTCAAACTGCACTTTATTTCATTAATTATATATGACATTAATCCGATTCACAGAAACGCCCTCTGGGGAAGTGCTAGATCTATTTTTGAATCATTTCGCTATTGCAATAAAATTTATTAACCGAATGGTTCTTGCGTAAAGAAATGAAATAGAAACATGTATATCTACTTATGTAGATACATATATATACCTACACACGTACACACACATATTAATATATATATATACTTATTGAAAATAAAATATTAGAAAAAAAAAAAAAAATACATATATAAGATAAAAGAAAGAAGCAACCTACCATCTACTACACAGAAAATGACAGCTGAGCTCACTGTAATCCTAAGTAATTTTTCGCAAAAGAGAACTAAAAGGAAGAGAAGACTTCGAAAAGCATAAAAATGAGCTGTTTTTTAATTTCTTCACAGAAATTTTTAAGAAAAATCAAGTTATAGTCAAGAAGCAACACAACTCTTCAGCATTATACGGACATTTGTACGTGGGATAAAATGGAGTAACATTGTGGCCGGATATCACATCTGAGTGGAGAATATTCACAAAATTGGCACATATAGGAAGATTAGGCCTTGATCCAAAAAATAATTTTGATTACAGAAATTTAGAGTTTTTCCGATTTGAAAGTTCGGTGCTAGTGTGCGCTGAACGCACGGAAAAAAAAAATAAAAGACTAAATGCAATGCTTAAATTACCCCTTTCCCCCCAGCTCAGCCGAAAATCGATTGAAGACATCTTCGAGAATGATTTTGAAATAGCGAGACAACGTTAGCCAAAAATTTAATTCATTATAAACTTTGCACAACCCTCACATCTATAAACTTGTTTATTGGTGTACACTCAAAATGTATTTCATGGTATATTTGTCATACGGACGTTAAATATTAATACAGAAAAGAGAAAGAAATAACAAAATCAATATGAGGAAATACTCCTAATTATGGAAAGAACGTTCGTTCTGCTGCACTGAACTGACGGCTGTGGTGCTCATTGTTGTCGACAGAAATAAGTAAGATGAATATGCGAATCGCTTAGCAAACGTAAAATGAAATAGTTTCTAAATTTCTAACAGAAATTTCAGGAAAAATTAAAATTTCTGATAGATGGGAAGTTCACACCGAGATGCTGCAGGCCCTATGACAGAGATGCAAAATGACGTGACACATTTACTCTAAATTCTTTTCCAGTTTTAGAGTTTTTTATATGCTGGGGAAGCTTGTTCCACAAAAAAGCTCCAGAAACTGAGAGAGCTTTTTGTCCCACGTTAGATGAGCGGTAACTGACTAAAACATCGTTCCTCCGGTTTGGTCTTTCGTTTGGGATATTAGATGGAAAAAATTTTACCACCTCTGCATTACTTTGGGGGAGGTACAGAGAGGAGAATACTCGTCGAGCTTTCTGGATCATGAATCTGTTCGGTATTGGGATCCAGTCGAGTTTTTTTAAAAGAGGGGTGACATGATCGTATTTATTGAAATTTCCTTTGCATACCACTTTGGCGGCGAAGTTTACACATTTTTGCAACTCTTCCTGACGACATTTAGGTAAGTCTCCCCACACAAGACTGCAGTAGTCCAGACGCGATAAAACTAAAGACTGAATCACTAACAATCTAGATTTTTCGTCAAGTGTGTTCTTTATACGATGAAAGAACATTAAGGTTCCGTTAATTTTGTTGCACATTGTTTCGACGTGTGAATTGAAAGTCATATTTTTGTCAAACCAAACACCCAGATTTTTAACCTTATCGACTGGTTTAATTGTATCGTCTCCAAATGTTAGCTTGAATGGTGGTAAATTTTCAGTCGCATTCTGTGATCCAAAAATAATGCATTGCGTTTTACTTGCGTTAAGTTTGAGGCCATTATGGTCATACCACAATTTCAGATTTCTCAGAAGGTTTTCAGCGTTGGCTTGTGTTTCTGTTAAATCCGCTGTTGAGCTTGTCATGGCAATTTGTACGTCATCAGCATACATTGAGATTTTTGTGTTTGCCGGCATGGTGGGGAAATCGTTGATGAAAATTGAAAATAGGAGTGGGCCGATGATTGAACCTTGAGGAACGCCAAAGTTATTTGGTATGAATGATGACATTTTGTTATTCAAGCACACTGCATGAGAGCGGTTTCGTAGGTAGCTTT
This sequence comes from Morinoia aosen, assembly GCA_030386875.1. Taxonomy (NCBI): domain Eukaryota; kingdom Metazoa; phylum Arthropoda; class Malacostraca; order Amphipoda; family Talitridae; genus Morinoia; species Morinoia aosen. The sequence continues at coordinate 55,687,269 of CM059568.1, forward strand.
CAAACCACTGAGTGTCTATTCTGAGGTTTGAAATTTTTTGTAGAAGTTTCTTATGCTCAACACTGTCGAAAGCTTTGGAGAGATCAAGCAATAGTAAGAGAGTTAATTTTTTTTGGTCAATATCATTGTAAATTTTTTCTGTTATGTTTAACAGGGCGTCCTGAGTACTGGTATTCCTCCTGTAAGCATATTGATTGCGATGCAGTAGATGTGACTCGTCTATGTAAGACGAGAGCTGGTTTGTTATTACTTTTTCTAATATTTTGGACATAACAGGCAGGAGACTGATTGGTCTGTAGTTTGACGCTATGTCGATATCACCAGATTTATGTAATGGCTTAATTATGGATAGTTTCCATTGATCGGGAAACTTGTTTGTGACTATAGATGTATTTATTATCAAGCGAATAAAGGGTGCTGTGACAGGGAAGCTGTCTTTTTTTTTTGACAATCAATGAATCAGTTGTGGAGACTAAAATATACCAGCCCACTGCAGTTTATTTCCAATGAGAGGAATTAACTGACAGAATTACGCCAGAGACACGCGCAGCCACGGTGCGAGAAGACTGTTGCAAAAGATCAAACGACGTCGGTATCGCTGCATTATTACTGCGCCGATCTGCAGTGGTGCTGTGATGATTTTTCAATGTCGTTAGAAGCAATCATGGTAATTTTGAAAACAATGGTAGTCAGTGAAATACTTCTAGTACATAGGGTTTGAAACATTGAGCCCTTGTAGAACAAAGTAGACATTACGCCTTTTACTATAGCAAACAGTGAATAGTCTCGTCTATGCTTTTTACTTTATAGGAAAATTATTTGGTGAATCAAACAAAAAACGGCATTTGTGGTCCTTTTTATTAAACGAATTAAACCTTTATCACCCCAGAGGACTATAAGGTCCAGTTCTTCTTGTTAAATTTGTTTTCTAAACGTGTTCTTTGGCAGAGTGGCAGTTCCTCCTCATTGTGAAATCGGCGACAACCTGATACCAGAGCTAGTTTCACGATGGTGGTTGGAATAACGGTGATGTGAGTGTAAGAAGGCTGACGTTTAAGGTTTAAAGCGATGAATAAAACGTTGCAGTGAACATCGCAAGCAGAAGCTCGGTCCAACATTTGTTTCTTTGTGTCCGTCAATTTTACAGAAACATGAACGAAATGCAGCTTTGAAGCTGCCACCTACTCATGACCACAGGGGATTTCGAAGGTTGTATTCAAATTCTATAACTGCAGCCAGCCTGCCGCAGTAACTACTTTTTTGATGGGTGCCTTCAACAACTGCGATGAGTGCAGATATTGCAGTTAAAAATTCTACCAGTCGATGGACAACAGCATCCTAGTTTACAGAGACCGTGTCTACAATGACGATTTTGAAATTAACCTCTCAATGACTTTGAGGTCGCGCAATGTGAAACATTGCAAGCTAGAGTCAGCTAAAAAGCAATAATTAACATGCTTACTTTCAAATCGCTTCAAAATAATTCCGCCTCCAAGAAAGTATGCAGTCGTCCTTGTGGAGGATATTTTTTGCAATGCTCCATCAGACCGACATCCGTACTGCACTTAAAATGTACCATCAAAACATCATACTTATCATTCATTGGAGCCATCTCAACACTGCGGTCAGCCAACGTGCAATTCAAAGTTACCAAAAGCTCGCAGGCTATATTTCGTTCAACAAAGACGGCACTCAGTGGAGCTTACGAATTGCGTTCACTTAGCATCGCCTTTCGTGAAGTGAATCCTCTAACTTCAGGCCGGCGGACCGATGTTCACAAGTCTGATTACTCTCTCAGGCATGCTAAAAGCCATCGTGGAACTGCAATAACCCAATTTTAAACTGAAGGACCCCGTCACTTTGCACAGCTAATAACATAAAGTGATCGGCCTCGAGCTAAGCCTATAGACCAGTTGACTGTCTGGCTGGTGAGGCATGACTCTGGTCGATAATTATAATAATATAGCTTCATCAGTGCATGAGATCGGGGCGTGCTAGGCCGTAGCTCTCTGAGCGGTGAAACATGACTTTACCTGAGGCATGACTTTGATAACATGAGTACATTATAACTTTGCTAGTTGAATGCAATATGTTTGAAGCAGGTTTTAGCAGCACCGAACTGGTTATCATCAGAGTATCTGCTGGCTCTATGAAGTAAACGTATTCGGTTTAGTTGGAAATTGGTTTGGGTGCTCCAATTAAGAGAACGGACCAAGTTTTTACTTTGAAGAATAAGGAGGGAGACCTCATACGATACCAGTGAGTTTTCAACTCTCTCACTTCCTATTATGAATCCACTAAATGAAACTATTTTCTAACACTTGCATTACATCAGGGTGCATATTTTTTTCATTCACAAAAACCTGATGCGTCCAATAATTACAGCTGGGAACTGGTCTGAGTAATTCTTTAAAAGTTAGAACAAACATATATTGATACACACTCTCGCACCATAAGCTTTCACACTCCTAGAAAGGCACGTAACAACACAAATAGAAGAGCACATCAGGTGCATAATACACCAAGGTAACAAAATAAAACTCGTCTGTGTATCCGATATTTTGAGATTCTTCTTAAGTATAGGAAGCTAAACTTCCGATTTCACCTTAAAAGATGAAATGCATTACGTCTCTCATTTGACAAGTTCTACTGATTGTGAGTTCTGACCTGGATGATGAAATAAGCTTCAATTGCTGCCCACTTCAACTACACAATCGAGTGCATCAACATCATCACCATTACGTACAAAAAAATAATTCCTTCGAACACAAATACAAATTTTTCAATAAAGGTAATTTGAAGTTACCGACGAGCAGCAGCCGATGCTCTGAAAGACTTAAATTCTTGAATCCTCAAGTTCATAACGAGAAAAGTTGAAACGTATGAACAGTGAAACTGATAAATAACGAAAGATATATGTCCAACAATAAGAAGGTTCTTTACAATACTTAACACTGACAAACAATCTTACGAAGAAGCGCGAGAGAAAAGTACATGAACAAAAGTTAACCCACTGTAACTCACACACTATACTTTACAAAGATTCTTAACGAGCACAAAGCAATTTCTTAATGACGCAATCAAAATTCGGAAGCAAACTCGGGCGTAAGTTAGCCCTTACAAATTCAAGGCATTCATTAATGTGGCAAGAGACTTTTATGGGTCGTTTGGTGAGTTAGGAGCAAATCTCCAGCGCTAACTGCCTCTAAAAAATTCCCAGAACGCAAGTAACTTCCTTTAACGGCGCTCGGACTGTCAACACCTCCGGCGGCTGCCACACGGCTGTGTGGGCGCCGCTACAGCATTGTGGCACCGCTCTCACCGATGATTTGGTGTCTTGCGGGTGAAAATTTATTGGATTAAGCGAACTATCTTATTGAAAACTTAAGTTTCGTAATTATGACTGGTAATAATTTTGTAGTAGCGGTAGACTTACGAATGAAAATTTATTGGATTAAACGAACTACTTTATTGAGAGCTTCCGTATCGTAATAAAGACGGGTAATTTTTTTGTAGTAGCGGTAGACTTACGAGTCTTGCGAGTAAAAGTTTTCGGATTAAATGAACTACTTTATTGAGAACTTCCGTATCGTAATTATGAAGGGTAATTTTTTTGTAGTAGCGGTAGACTTGCGAGGTTTTGAGGACAGATCATTTTGAAAAATTGTTACCAGTTTCTTTCAATGTTTGTATAAGAGTGGAAAGCATTCCCCAGAATGAAGTTTGAAGTAATACATTGAGTTGGTGACATTAATAAAAGAATCATGCTTAAAACTTCCAATCGGTATTTTCTAGGGTGGAAATCAACGAATAAAAATTATGCTATTACTCATTTGTGAAAGTTTTCATCATCTAAATCAAACAGCTTATTTCCTTTCCATCGACCGTCATGTTTATTTATCTGTGAAAAATCCTATTTAATGGCAATGTGAATTTCTAAAGCTTTGACACTCGAGTTGTAGTGTAAGATTGCTAAGTTCGAAGTCAGTCATTGTTTGAGTCAAAAAATTGTAGCGCCATCATGGCAGTTCTTACTTGATAACACTGAGTTCATTGTGCTACATACGAGGAGCTATTCGATACATTGTATTTTATATTCATAAGCTATTTAACCTTTAACCAGTAATTTTAAAATGTTTTCTGGCTGATGACTGAATGTTTCATAAAAAGAGCTCCCGTTTCATTCAAAAATGAAATTTAAAAACCAACCGCCCTCTGCAACATCTTCAGTTCGGTATTTTCCACATACACGACACTGCGAGGGAAGTAGGCAGGAAGGATATGGTCAGGGATAACCTACTCTTGGTCGTATTTTAACTTTGTCCTGTAACTAATCTGATAGCTTCCCTCAAACTTCAGCCTCTGAAAATTTTTAAGTAATCCGTAACTTGACGTTGTAGGGAAAAAGATTTCTGTGGAGTGATTTTGGCTTGATGGGCATCGGTTTTCAAGATGAGGTTATTAAGTTCAGTTTGATGAATTAACCTATAATTACACTTACTGGTATAATCAAACAAGCGGATATGAATATGACACAGATCGCGTACCAATGCATTGCTGATAACTCTCTGATTTACTAAAAAATCAAACTTACGAAGTCACTCTTTATAAGTATTCTTACATATACTGAATTATTGATAGTGCATAAAATTATTCGTTTGGAAAGGAAAACCCTACAAAATCACTTATTGTTTCCTAAAGTTTCACTTCCACAATGGAAGGTATGCTTATGACTTCTATCAATGAACTGGTATACAAGACCCAGTTGTGAGGCGATTCAGTGGAACATAGCAAAGGGAAATATATCTGTAGCTATAACTCAAACGATTTGGAACTATACCTTTAAATTTCTAAATTCTTTCTTATGTACGATCATGGAACACCAGTACAGCGACCACTCTGAAAGAAAGAACTACAGCGAATATTTCATACCTGATGAGAGGCGTTCAAAATCTGCAGCACATCGTCTGGTCGAGTTTAAACGGACAATTGATTGGAATAATAAGGAACGTACGTGTAAAAAGCCAATAATTTTGACTTGTGCACTGTTTTCAGAGAAGTCATTAAAGAGTAACCAGTTCAAGCAGACGCATAAGCTTTCAAAACGCCAATTTTGAGCCTGGGTGGCTTGAAGTATTGGGTACATAAGCCAGCAAGTGAAATGCTTGCAGCTATTAATAAATAGAAACCATAATGTTTAAAAAACACGCCAGCTAGAGGTAAAACTGCCCTTATTCCCTCTCAAACTTCTCACCGAGGCCTTTACGAATATAGCTTCCCAGAACAAAAACTACACATGATAGGCTAAAATCTTAGATGGCTCGGCTGAAAAGTTACCCAGGGTTTCATAATTTTTCGCGGGATTCTTAAAGACAAACTGAAAATAGCAATGCCCGCACCACGACACACAAAAATCTTGCGTTTTGGCCGTGCGCTCGCGTGAGGAGCAATGGCTTCTGGTGTGCGCAGAGCGCCTGCAAGGCGGCCTTTCTAGTCGAACAGACATTTTCTTGGCGGATGATCATCGATGTATCGGCTACCAATTACAATTGACAATCAGACTGACAGATGGAGCCGACACAGCGGTCGTTACCGTGGCAAACCGAAGCGCTGATCGTTGGAAATCGATACCAGAAGATTGGCAACGCAACCCTGGGATCACGATTTGGAGTTATCGTGCTCTTCGTTGTTCTTAAAACTGGCTGGATCGTAATTTTTGGGGTTATTTTGGATTTACTGTTGCTGGCACAAATGGGGGATTTATATGAGGAGTTAATGTCAAAATGTCTTGTGATTTCGTAATGGTACAGAATTATAGACAAAGTATGGAACAATTTTTGATGGAAAGACGCTCATTTTCGGGGTCTTGAAAACTGATAAGCTGTAAATAAAAATGTGCTATTTTGATTTGACAACTTTTCTCTCATATATACAAGTATATCTTTCATACCTCTAATCATTGCAGCATTTTCATAACCTCGTATGGCCGACCTTGTTTTTCATTTTAAAAGAGCTATGTTAGTGCATGTTGTATCACTTTTAATTTAAGTAAACTTATTCGCAACTGCTTGAAAAAATATTTTTTTCAGTGTTGGGTGACCTAATGCTGGCCGATTGTCGTCTCATCATATAGTAATTATGTTTTCAATTTTTCTCTGTAGTATTGATTGCTTAGATTCGTTACGACTATATGGTTTATATCATCTCATGAGTGTTAACAGACGATCGCACTGAAAGACATGAATGCTAAAATCAAATAAGCACTATGTAATGTTAGTCCACGGATTTCACTCCTACGTTTCACTAACACAACACTGCCTAGCAATAGCACGTCGTCGCTCATTGCGGAGCAGGTAAGTTCAGGCTCCATAACGAAGTGATCGATTTTATTACATCCAGTGCTGAATCGTTCAATTTTTAAAATGACTGCGATCATCAAAGCCATCCGATTACTTTTATCAGAGATGCAGCATCACTCGCGTAAACAAATAGAACTTGCCTGTTTCTTGAGAAATACTATGTTATGCGAATAAAATATCTGCAGAAAGTTGACATGAGTATGAAGCTTAATCTATTGATAACCATTCCATGTTGCCGCTATAATGTATGAGTGAGTCGAATCTATTTACTATCAGTTTTCGAACTTAGAAAACGAACTACTGGAACAAACTCTTCAGGCTTCCATCAAAGAGAGAGAGAGAGAAAGAGAGGGAGGGAGATGGATTTATTTTCCGAATCTCTATTACTACATACCAATCCAATTACCAAATATTCTGTTACTTGTTCGATTGCCCTTTTTTAACCGAGAAAATAAATTACACTTACTCATTTTGAGATTAAAAATGATCCGTTGACTTGAATACAAAACACTTCGTTACGACAGCATCATCACAGGCCCTACTTCCCTTTAGAGAATGCTAATATAAATTTTGATTTCCTTGCTCAATCTAATAAACTCCTTCATTTTTATGGAAGAAAATACACCTCCTCTTGTTCGGCTAGCCAATAGAAAAGCTTTATTTTAAACAAACTTTATGACGTCACCAAAATGCCATGTCGTTAGGCCAAAAGTAGATCCAGATTTGGAGGTAGCAGTGTTGCCAGATGCAATATGAGCGTTGCTATTGGTTCGTTGCCGTGACGTCAGCAAAACCACACCGTCGACGAAAAAAAGGCTGGTTTGAACCTACCTTATTTCCTCTACCCTGACGTATTCCAAAGAACCAATTTTTCCTGCATACCGTATCTTACTAGAGCAATTTCCCCAACCCTAATGAATGTCGAACGGATTGCCATCGTCATTTGAAATAATAGTTTTTCACATCTCTCCCTTAGCAAAGCAGTGCTCCTTTCGTCTCCAAGGGCGGTGACCGTCCTTATAGAAGCCCTCGTCATGAAATGGCTCCTGTTTTCTGCTGATGGCCAATTCATTTTTTAGCCACGGCGCAAAAGTCTGGGATTTTGTTTTCGCCAGTAGCCGGTCAAGGCACACCGCCTCCTTCCAATGGGAGGCTGCAGGTGCTCTGCTCCTTATCTCCGCTGCGTGGGGCCGCTGTAACGGTAGCTGCACTCAGGTTTTTCATTTTTCATAGCACCTTGAGCCAATTTTTCAACAATTTAATGTTTTTGTTTTACAAATAACGTGATGCGACTGTAGTTTTAGCTTCACTCATTTTTTTACTTTTTTAGATGACCTAACTTTAATGAAAAGCCCTTCTACGTTTAGCGTGGTGCTACTGTAGCTTTAGCGACACTCATTTTTTCCATTTTTCTTAGAATCTTACTTTAATATTTTTGTTTTACATATATCGTGGTGCGACTGTGTGTATGTAGCTGTAATATATAATATAATTAATATGTAGCTTCACGTATTTTTTCCTTTTCCCAGACTTGCATTAACATTTGCGTTTTTTGATGTGGTACGACTGTAATGTTAGCCACACTCATTTTTGCCATTTTTCATAGAACTTTTATTTAATGTTTTTGTTTTCCATATAACGTGGTGCTACTGTAACTTTAGCTACACTCGCTTTTCCATTTTTCCTAGGATCATACTTTCATATTTTTCTTTTACAAATGAAGTGATGTAACCGTAACTTTAGCCTCACTAATTTTTTTCCCATAACTTAACTTCAACATTTGTGTTGTGTGACATGGTATGACTGTAACTTTGGCTACACTCATATTTCCATTTTTCCTTGAACCTAAATTTAATTTTAATTTTCATTAAATCGTGCAGCTTTAATTTTAGCTCTAACATATTTTTCGTTTTTTCTGAAACTTAACTTTAATATCTTTTGTTTTACAACGGAATACGACCGTAACTTTTATTTCATTTATTTCTTCGTTTTTTCTAAGACTTAACTTTAATATTTTTCTTTGTGACGTGATACGACTGTATCTTCAGCTACGATTATGTATTCTTCTCTATCTGATTTTAACATATTTTTTGTGTGGTTACAGGCCGAAACTGAAGCTTTAGTTGCATACATTTTTTCTTTTTTTCAAGGATGTGCTTCAGGGAACATTTTTTGAAGTTTTTGTGTCGAGGTGTAACTGAAACTTTTCTTTCAATTAATATTTCTAAAACTTGTTTTTGATCATTTCTTAGCGGAAAATAATATGAGTATAAGCAAGTCAAAGAAGCAATATATATAGAAGCAATATGAATTGCTTTTAAGACCTGTCCGAAGGAAACGTTTGAACAAAACAAGTGCTTGAGCTGCACTGACTTTAAGCGATTTTTAAGAAAATTTATAGACTACGAGAATATCAAAAGCTTCGTCATTTAACATAAATGAGGAACGATACCAGCTTAGAACTGCATTAATTTTTTTATTATTTCGTAAATGCGCAGAAAAATAAGACAAAAATGGAAAACAGAATTTAGGGAGCAGCACAAATATTTTCATGAAGGAAAATTAAATTATAAATTATCTTTTAACATAAGATGAGCATTGAATGTGGTAAGTTTTGTTCGGTAAATATATTCCTCTTTTCATTAGGCATTTTACGTCAAAAATATTTGTTACATTTTCTGACGATGTCTACAGTTGCAGGCGGGAGAAGTATACTGATATATACTGAACATTGAACCCTTTCACTCATTTTGCATTATTCAAATGATACAAACTCAACTTCAAGTGTATTTGACAGGAAACTTTAACAAAAGGATGAGAAGAAATCTGCGATGTTAGTCTTTGTTTTCAATTTTTTTCGCTGAACATTGAAAAATATCACCGCGAAAATTTTTACTTCAATGACCATAATTAAATATGAACAGGTTGTCATTTACCCAATAGTGCATTAATTTTTAACTCATGTGATGTAAAATTACGCGAAAAATCTGCACTGCAGGCAAAGTTTGACAAAAATTCCAAAACGCAACAACCCAAAACAAGGTTACACCGAAAGCAGAATGCATTACATGCCAGTTCCAGGCACGGAAAACCAATCAATTTTTCGGCTTCAGCGATCCACGATCAGAGGCGAAAGTTGAGTTTGTGGATCAGCTGAGCTAACTTCGGGCCGGGCCTTGTTCGCGTTCTTTTAGAAGGTTTGTCTTCAATTTTCTTCGAACGGCCTCGTAACCAGAAAGAAATTGTGTCAATGTTGATGGAGCGAGGCGGGATTGTTACCTGCGCCAGACACAATCACTCCAGGTCTCAGGGAACTTTCTCGAGACCGAGAGTGAAAAGCCCTTTCGCAAAGTTTGGATTGGCGCTCCCGTAGACTTTTGATGGACCAATAGCAGTAGCGCAAATTTGGACGCATTATTTTCTCTTCGAGCAAGAATCGCGTTCAGGGACTTGCACTCTAGATACTCAGTTTAATATTTGTTACCCTTGTTTTTTTATCGAATCCGAACTGCTTTTCCAGCTCTACTTAGAATAGAATACGACAGCGAGTCATACGATACCAAGCAAAGAAATGAGTGGTTTTTGTTGTGGTTATTTGTGGCTAAAAAGTTTACATTTTTTAAGACTTGTATTAGAAGTGAAAAAATTTATTTCTTAGATCTTCTTAATCAGTTACAGTAATTTATTGAGTGATTATGTAAAAGTGACTATATAATGTGAATTTTGACTATGATTTCCAAAACTTTAAGACTGATTACTCATTTCAGCTAAAATAGAATTAATTTTCAGAAATAATTAACACAATACATTCATTACCACTCGATTTAGAATGGTAACATAAAATTTTGAGCTGAAAGAAGTATAGTACTGTAACAAATGTATAACTTCACCTTAGTAGAATATTTCAACTGTAATTTTTGAACATCGTACTTTTTGAACACATCATAGCTTTTGAGCATGTAAACACGCATGACTTGAATACTAAGCACTTCGTTACGACACCCTCATCACAGGCCCCTACTTCACTTTAGAAAAGGCTAATAACAATTTTAATTTCCTTGTTCAATCTAATCTACTCCGCCCGCAGTGTTACACAACATTACGCTCTTACGAATGTGCTGTATCTTGACGATACGCCAAAACTCCGGTTATGGATGGTCTCATGCATAATTTCATTTAGAGACTTTCAAATGCATAAGCAGAAGACCTACATTAATTGACACTTTGATTGCGACATGAGCTACCAAAGGTAACTGGGGAAGTTTTCAAAATGCTTCTATCCGACTAGTCGTCACAAACTCAATTTTAAGAATTAATAAATCAAAGCCAAATGAAGGCACATTCCAGTTAATGTTTGCTATTTTCAACCTTGCTTACTACAATCGACTTTAAATTTGACTTGAATATTAAGCTTCTGTTTTTCATGCTGCAGTCTAAGTGCTTGGAACTACAAGTCTAAAGAATTTTCACTTTATCCTTTTCTACTCCAGCTGATTTGAGCTTGACTGTCCTACTCACCAACTCCACTTTGCCATGCAATCTCAAAGGCATTTTACGAATGTTTTCGGTCCTACAGGCTGGCCAAATCGTCCGGTCTACGTTTATTTTGCGCAGCTTAGCTCAATAACAAGTTATTTGGGGCGTCTGGGAGTCGTGGCAGAAGCCCTTGCTTTTGCTCCACTGGCACAACAATCAATTTTGGTCTACCAGAGCAGATCTACATCAATATCCTTATATTATCCTCACATTATATTATTCAAAGGAATGTCGGGTAAGTGAATAATCTGGAAAGGTAAAGAAATAAATAATTTGTCTGTGTAAATCAGCATTTTTCTGGGCATTGAATTAGGATTCTTCATTACAAAAACGATTGTCAAAACGATTTCATTGTCAAAACAATTTTACGAGTCTTATCACCTGATTCAGTTTATGTTCTTAGTTGAGCCATCTTCCCGTTCAACTTAGGGTACCATTGTTCAAATTATTTTTTTTTTAAACCAAGTTTCATATTCAATTTACTCAGTTTTCTCATTGCAGCATATTAATATCAGAGCGCGAATCTCATTCATTTGTTCAGGTCGAGCATTCCGTCATAAGTCTGACGTTACTTCTCGGAGCGGCGCTTCAAAGGCGAGCTCTGACGGCGCTTTATTCAGCTCTTCAAAGTTCATCACACTTGCCCATGAAGATCTTTTTTGAGGCTTTCAAGGATGATGAACTCGCTTCAGGGGCGCCCTGGAGGCAGGTCGTGACGCTCCTGAGCTGGAGATATGAAGGCGAAGATCGGCCAAAGAAGCAGAGGAGTTTTGCCCCTCCAACGAGATTGTAGCTTGCTCATGCAGTGGAACAGGCTGAAGTGAACATACCTATGATTATTTGCGCTTCGTCCTTCAAGAATTGAGTTTCATACAATCGTGTTATAGTCATGAGAAGAAAGCAAATAACTTTTGACCTACTCTTATTCTCTCTTCTAACTCATAGCGCTGAAATCGATCAATGTTATTGAATAGTTATACGAACTAAATAACATTTGCCATTCAAAATATTTGTATACTTTCCAGCATGTACTAATTAACCATCCGTTCCTCTGTAGAATTAGGTAATTTAATGTTCGAATTATCCCTTGAATTCAAAGTCTGCATTTGACAAGGTAAAATTCATGATTTTAAACAACATAAACAATATTTTTATGAATTTACTTTGTCCTTCATCGGCGAGAGAAGACTCATTTTGAGTGAGTGTCTGAGTTTCATTGTTGATCAACGCAACTGGATACAGACCCAACATAATATTATTCTCGACTGCTTAGACTTAACCATAGTTTTTGTACACAAAATTCTTTATGACATCTGAGGTAGAAGTGAAGTATCGCTTCAATATATTGGGACCTAGAAATGGGTGCTACGACTGCCATTTTTCATATTATTATCCAAATGATATGAAAAATGATTCCTCCGTAAACATGCCCTACTTCCCTTTCATTAGACCCATAAAAATGGAGCACACTTACGACTGTGCTACTATTTGTTCACAAATCACTAAGCTCCAGCAGTTAAAAACGTACTTGCGGTGGCTGCCGTCTTAGCGTCCGTTTTCGATCACAATGCTTTCCATTTGGAGTGAAGTGAATGCTGTATTGAGCCTTGACCTGAGCTCAAATGAGCACAATTTTACGGCTCATTGCTTCCTGGCCTTCAGGCGTGCCGGCGTACGCGAACAATTTCATCCCATTAACTATAACAAAACGTCTTGCATCCGTTGGACAAATACATCCAATCTGGGCCGATTTATTTTGGTGTTAATTTACGAAGAAAATTGCGACTTATCCTGCCTTCCGCATGAAATATTCGACGCCATCATAAGGAAGGAATCCGTTGAATCCTCTACTCTATTACACCTTAGCGTATTCCTCCGAAAATTGACTCGCCTGTATGGCAATGGCACATTTGCGGTATTTCCGTGCATGCGCAACAACTAGTGGCTCCTCTCATTTCCTCGCAATGCAAGGGGAAAAATAGCAAAAAATGGCCACACGAAGCACTCGGGTGATGGCGTGCGCAATTGGATAGAGTCTAGAGCTTATATCTTTCGAGGCATCAACTGTATTTGATCCTCTCTTTCAGCAGTTCGGAAAAACATTGGCTATCTTCCAGCGGCAAATAGAGTCCCGAAACCATGTACTACTTTATCGAAATTTGCCAAATATTTACGATGGGTCTCTTTTTTCAATTTGAGCTTTACAAGTCAGAAAATAATTGAGGCGGAGACTTACAAGCAAGCATTGGGTCTACAACGATGAAACCAGTAAATCCAAAGGTGGAATAATGAATATGGAAATATAAAGTTCTAGGAAGCAATGTTACGGCTGGTAAATAACATTATTGGAATGATACTTACTCATCTAAATGAAGTGTTGACTGAACATTCATAGAAACGAAGCAAAGATTATACGGCAGCAGTTAGGAACCACTATATTTTGAATAAATGAAGCGCTAGCAAACCGCGTTACTACTATTACTACTACTACTACTACTACTACTACTACTACTACTACTACTACTACTACTACTACTACTACTAGGTACCACTAAAAGACGGGTAAGTTTGATTAACGTTTTATCAGTCGGATTTTAAATTAAGAATAAAAAAAATACAACCAAGACAGCAGCAGCATCTTCATGCCAGGGGTAATTATTCTAAGTAGAACTCAAACAGAACAATCGAAAAGTTTATCTTTAAACGACATCTCATCAATAGTATTTCTGAAGGCTTTCCTTTCAATTTTTTTGCGGCTTATCTGCCAATTTTAAACCATTATGTTAAGAAACATCTAAAGAACACATTGGTTGTATCGCATTTCATACATCAACTTTTTGGGAAATAAACAACTTTTTTTTCTTTTTTGTGAAAAATTTTCTACTGTATGAAATCCCTTCCGTATAAAATATAACAAAAAACATGCGTTCAATGCACATATTTTTGAACACTGAAAGAAATATTCGTGTTAAGATAGTAAGATTCTTTCGAATGATTATAGTGTTTTTAAACTAATTCATATCCAAGAACTGAAAGCAAAGCGACATATCAAATTTGTTCACTTGAATTGTTTCTCATTTAATGAAACCACAAAGACTATTTATTTCTCTTTTTTTAACTTTTTACCGTGCAAAAAACCGTCTTGACGATTCTAAAAAGTGTGGCAATTTTCTTACACGTTATTCACTTGTAATAATTCAGGTTCATTGATGACATAATTCTTCCCATTGCAGTTAAACCAATCAGAGTTTCAGTAGAGGAAATTTATAACACTCAAGAGGCGTGGTTTCTCTTTATCAAAATTATTTCGATTTTAAAATGGTATAACAGGATAGGGTTGTTTCTGAACAGGTCAGTACGGTCGATAAATGATGTATAAAGAGTTTATTTCTAAATCCAAAACAACGAAGGATGGGCAGGAACTGTGAGAGCATCGCCAATTACTGATATCTACTTCTCAGTCAAACTTTTCCGCCGGAGCATGCATGCTTTTCGCCGCCTAAGCGATTTAATAACTGGGGCGGCGAAAAACAAGCATGCAGGTGGCGAAAAAGTTAGACTGGGTTGCAGTGTAGCAGAGCTTCTAACCTCCAGTCGAGGAATCTATCACTCTGTTATACTGTATCTTCAATCATAAATTTTAATTTCGAATTCAAATATCTTTATTTGGTTACCAAAACCCTTTTAATATCGATGAAAGAACTAAGGAATGGTGATATTTTGTTAACAAAGACTATCTGTAAAGATTGGACATCAGATTACTTGCTTTTTACTGATAAGCAGAAATTCAAAAATACTGACTGTCTGGGTTTATTATCGCCTTTGTGTTCACATCGATGTGGGAAAGAGTAGAACTTTGATTGGGTTTCAAAGCACAGATTAGTCATTATTAACGAATTTAATTAGGCACGATAAAAAATCATCTCAAGGAGATGAACGTGGGTAAGCTAAGCATTCCAGCAAATCTACGCATTACTGAATACAAAATATCAGTACCCGAATTTATTTATTTGTTCTATTTATTTACTACAGTAGACAAAAATTCAATTAAAATATTTCGAACCTTAATTTATGTATCTGCTCATCCGGCAACATAATTCATTCTGAGAAAATTTACTCCTTAATCGCTCAGCAGTAGAAAATTTACAACTCAAATGTTGTAAATTTTAAAAGATAGATCTTGAATGGCACATACATATAAATATAGTTGAAGGATATAATTATAATTAAAACAGACCAAACTTTACATATGTGGTCATCTCCCAACGTATACTCTCTCTCTACAGTAATTGCACCTCTATCACTCCCTAGTCGTAAATTCTGTCAGGCGGTTCCCAGATGTCGTATTACTGAGGAGCGTCGGTCCGTGGCCTCTGCTACAAACGTACTGCAGGGCAAACAGCAAGGATTTCGAGGGCCACGCGGCGCTGTCTATTTATCTAGCGCTGTTCTGATAGTTCCAAAATCCCTGGACACTTGGGGCATTCTGTGAAGCCCAAGATTCTGTTAGCACGACCAGAACACAGCGAGCTTTTAAATTCATTTCCCCGAATTCACGGTAACGACAAACTGTCAGAAGTCGTGCAGGTGTGAGCCGTCTCGACACCTAGAAACAATGCAAACCATTTCCAGGCCAATGATAAAAAATTCCCGTAGCGTTTATGAGTCTGCGTGCCGTTCACAAACGCCAACTTCTCTAATTGGAATTCCACGAGTTTTTGGAATTTTTTTGAGTTAAAATTTATCGACGTTTCGTCACGATATTAAATGCCCTGAATGTTCTTTCTGAATCCTTGTTAATTATGAGCTACAATGAGCGATTTTAAAGGAAAAGGGAAAACTTTCATTAATCCCAGGCTTAAAACACTAATATGAAGCGCTTACGGCATTTTATGGTTGCTGTGGTAAACACTGCCGGCACAAAACACAGTTAAGCTTCGATAATTCTCATTTGAATTCCCTAATTAGTTGCTCAGAGAGCGCTGAGTTATCGATTTTTACCATGGAGTTGGAAGGTTTGTTTTTAGACTTCAGATTACATGTGTGTAGGCTTTCTTGCTTTTCACCAGGTTACCGCGTTCGATGCATACCAAATGAAATCAAATTCCATTTTATTCCTGAAATACAACAGGTGAACCATATTTTAACCTTCTTCTATTACTCTCATAAAATACCTGTAAGTTTCATAAAGTGGGAAAAGATGTTTTTTACTTTAAATTGAAGAAACTTCCAAGAATAAATTGAGAGAAAGTTTAAAAACGTCTGCAATTTACAAAAAGTTTTGAATGTTGTGAAGACCACGGTGATAAAAGTCCTGTACTTCTTTTTAGAGCTCGTCAATTGGATCACTTCGACATCGGTTCTCTTCTCAGTCAATCTGCAGCAACGAGATCTACTTCGCCAGAGCTGAGCTGGACAGCGCTAAAAGAAAACGAATTTCATCTCTGAATGCAAAACACTGCTAACTTGGAGCCGGTCATCCCTCTCCGATCATAGAGACGCTGCTCGAACTTGGAATTGGTCGTGTCTTTTTCAAGGTAATCTCCCTCCGAACGACCCCGCTAAATTGCTCCCGCCGCCGTAAAGTTATTCTTTTTTGCGTGGTCTTGAAAAGAAAAAGTTCTCAAAACTCATAAATTTGCATCAACCCAACTCCCTTTTCCCCTGTCTGGTACTCGTGAACTTATCCCGTATTTATATTTTCTACTCTTGGAAAAAACTAGAGTACCCAATAGAATTCTATGAAATAACAGGGGCTTTCAAGACGCTACGTTTTCCTTATTTTTATGAACGTTCATGTCAGGGTTTTTCTTTGCAAACATATAGTTGTTTACGTTGAAACTTGGTCAATAGAGTGTTTATTCACTGTAAATAGAAAAATTTAAAAAAAACTTTGGGAATATCGTACTCACACAGTTATAAATTTTTAAATGCAAATGACAGTAGTCATGTCAAACCGAGTGTAGTTGGTTCAAAGCTTAAGGAGCAATCACGATGCATTTGACTCCTAAATTGTGAAAAATTGTCACGGGTTGTTAAAAGAAGACTAGTTTTCAGAAGGCCAAATGTCTAGAGAGTTATCAATCATTAACATAATTGAAAACATCACAACCAAGACAAAATCTTACATTGTCATGAAAAGTTTATCGACTGTTGACTTATTTTGTCAATTTTAGGAAAAATATTTGTGGATCAGAAACTTTCGAAGATTCAAACTGACATCGTTTGCTGAAGACCTGTTCCAAAAAATCAACTTCGAACGTTATTATTTATTGCAGCCAAAAATATGTCTACAGAGGAGCATCTATATTTAATAGTTGTAGAATAATTATCTCTAAAACATGATGTTAAAACACGTGCAGGTGCCCTATAAATTCAGCTGATATTAATAGTGTGGGAGTGTAACAACAATTCCCAAATAGAATGCCACTTTTACATGCATCCACTTGTGTATCGAAAGAAAAAATCTTGAACTTACACGTACCAAACATATTTTTTTCGTTTCATTAATGACTGTCATGGAGATTTCATTAACTTATCTCCCATATAGACTGGACCATATTCAACGACACGGCTAAATGCTCCTTCGGAGCTTTTCATAGAATAGCTCACTTACAGTCTAAACACCGCTATTCGTTTTTTTTCACGCCAGGAAAATAATAAGCATGGCGATCTCAATTTTATCGCCCAGCTAAGGAAAGAAGATATAGACTGGACACCAAAATGTTGCTGCAGATTAAAATTTAAATCACTCTTTTACAAGGTATCATTTTTCTCTAATTTCTAAGTAGGATCGCCGCTCTAACGACCTGCACTCTTCCTAAACTTTCCAAGGTTCGTTATTGCATAAAATTTAAAATGCATTAACTTATACTGCCTCAATCTTCATAATTTAATAGCAAATTCCTCTAAAAGAGGTTAAGCCCTGCAAAAAACACAAAGAAAAGCATTCACCGGCTTTAGCAAGCTATTCAAAGCTCGAACAGCAAACCCCGGCCAACGAACTACTGTTATATTCAATCATATTTGAAAGCTGTTTGATCCTTGGGGTTCTACATGGATGAGTTAATGATGAGCAAACTGAAATATTAATTGCTCCAAAATCCTCTGGCAATATTAAAGGCTTACGCTCATCTATTTGCAGCGGTTTTGAAAAGCAGACCAAGAGGTTTGCTAGCCGCGTACAGTTTTAAAAGAGTTGAACCGTAAACTAGCGTATGTATTTAAAGAGTTTAACCTTGAATTTCTAGACACGGTTTAAAAAAATTGAAGCGTAAAGTTGACGCCAATCAAATTTATTCATCATTGAACGTTAATAAACTTTGAGGTGAAGCACATTGTTGTATGAATTTTCTCACAACTAAAAAATTTTTTGTCCAACAACGCAAACAATACTTGATGAAGACACTATATTCAACCTCAAAGATCAGTAAGCAAGAAATCAAACCTTATTTGTCTAGTTGCTATTTCTATAAAATTTGAATGGCATCATGTACGCTCACAGTTATTCCATTATGATTTCTAATGACTTTCAATTAATAATAAATGTAACAATTGTTCATTGTGATGTTAGATTAAAAACCATACAGAGATTCTAGAAAAGGGAAATTTCGGAAGATCAAATTATTTATAATCGCCCTCAGTTGTTCCTAAGAAAATCCTCAAATAAATTTAAAACTAAATTATAAAATATTCGGGTCTTAGTGCAAGGAAATGCCTCAATACATTTTGCTTCTGTGAATTTTTCCCTAAGATCATGAAGAAAACGTATGCACAAACTCATTGTAACTAGTCTGTTTTAGCTAAATTTATTTGTAACTATTCTGTTTTAGCTAAATTTACTTTTTTAACTATTTTTTTTAGCTAAATTTATTTGTAACTAGTCTTTTCTAGCTAAATTTATTTGTAACTAGTCTTTTCTAGCTAAATTTATTTGTAACTAGTCTGTTTTAGCTAAATTTATTTGTAACTAGTCTTTTCTAGCTAAATTTATTTGTAACTAGTCTTTTCTAGCTAAATTTATTTGTAACTAGTCTGTTTTAGCTAAATTTATTTGTAACTAGTCTTTTCTAGCTAAATTTATTTGTAACTAGTCTTTTCTAGCTAAATTTATTTGTAACTAGTCTTTTTTAGCTAAATTTATTTGTAACTAGTCTTTTCTAGCTAAATTTATTTGTAACTAGTCTTTTCTAGCTAAATTTATTTGTAACTAGTCTGTTTTAGCTAAATTCATTTGTAACTAGTCTGTTTTAGCTAAATTTATTTGTAACTAGTCTGTTTTAGCTAAATTTATTTGTAACTAGTCTGTTTTAGCTAAGTTTATTTGTAACTAGTCTTTTCTAGCTAAATTTATTTGTAACTAGTCTTTTCTAGCTAAATTTATTTGTAACTAGTCTGTTTTAGCTAAATTTATTTGTAACTAGTCTTTTCTAGCTAAATTTATTTGTAACTAGTCTGTTTCAGCTAAATTTATTTGTAACTAGTCTGTTTTAGTGTACAGAAATGATCAATTCAACACGGAGCAATTCAATCTTCATAAGAAATATTCTCTAGGAGCCACGTAAGAAAACTTTTTATGCTGAGCAAGAAGTTGAACCATCTACCATCATCAAGAAAATGGATGAACAGACGACAGACGAACTGAATGGTCGTCTCGTAGAAAAATTTTATCATCGATTCCCCCACCTTTTATAACTTGCAGGAAATTAACTCTCAGACCCAAGTGCATATTTCCAAGTTAACGGCTCAAGAACTGGTTGATAAAAAAACTAAGTCTTCCGGTATTGGAAGTGCAGTTGGTGCGCAGTAAGTGTTCAATCTACCGGAGAGAGAAAGCGTCTTTTGTTGAGCGTGCCTACATTTTACTCTTTGCGATAGCTCTGAGGGTGCGAATTAAAAATTTTATTTTTGGTATCACGCCAGGTGAAAGGTGGGTATTTTTCAACTCTCACGGTTATTGTGGCACCAACTTTTCATTTTTGATTATTTGCTTATTAAAGGTATAGCGATAGTTCCCAGACTGGGTTCAGCAACGCTTCAACTTGACGTATCTTTTAAACGAAGAGCATCGCGTCTAAACTGATAGCACAAATTTTGTCGGTGAAGTCGAAAAGTGACAGTGAAGGGTAAGGTGATCATCAAGTGGGAACGGTGGGTTACTGGGTATTTTCTAAACTCCAGGCAAAAGTTTAAGCTTTTCTGCATTCAATGTAATGAGTTGCAGTTATGCTCTTGTGTTGCTGAGCTATATTGTATTTAGCTGCATTGCGTTGTGAAGATTTGAGCCAAACGCTTAAAAAATATCAAATGGCTCTGATGCAAATTTAACGAACTAAAAAAGTATGGATATTGTTTTGAACCGTGAAACATTTGACCTTCGAATCTAGAATGTGGAAGCATAGTTATTATATTCGTACTATTTAAAGATATTTTTATTTTACTGATTAATTAAGGGGAAAAACGTTCAGCCTATTGAAAATAATTACCTTAAAAGTTACTGATTGGTCATCATTGCTCTTAGTATACGAACGTAATGGACAGTTTGTGGACAAATTACGGAAGGTTTTGTGTCAACTTTAACATCTGTGCGGCTGCGAAGCTGCGAGTTGGTATACCCTGCAATGTTCAGTATCAATGTTGATTTTAAGTCACTAATTCTAAACTTACTAGCATGAGAACATTCAGTTTTTTCATAAATCTGTACCGTCGAATTATGCATAGAAAAGGGATTGAAAATAAATATCACAGTTTTTAAAAAGAAATCCTCTTAAAAGATTAAAAATATGTCAAAATTGAGCAGTAAAACACAGCACTAAGGCATGTTCAACGTAGGCAGATCCTATGGGTGATGCAATTTTTGCGTTGAAAGCGAATTGTTACGCTGGCTGAACTCTCCCTCATCTTCTTCACCTTCTTCTGACCCTCGTTACTGAGGGTCAGTTGAAGCAAATGAATCAGGGTTTACTGTCTCCTGACGGTACAAGTTTCGTTCGTTTAAAGTGTGAATCCACGGTGATATAGTTCATTTTCAGTAATGCTAGCACCAGCTTAATGACGGCGAGTTATGACCATAATAAATGAGAATATTAACGCTCAAAGGAAAGTGAGACGCTCTTGCTATGAATGCATCTTTATTTTTAGCCTAGGAAATGAAATTCTTGAATAAGATCTACAAGAGCTAAATGAATTCATTATAGAAAACTTCAAGAGCTAAATGAAATTCTTGAATATGGTTAGCAGAAGCTGAATGAAATTCTTGATTAATGTCATCAAAAGCTAAATGAAATTCTTGATTAATGTCATCAAAAGCTAAATGAAATTCTTGAGTAAGAACTTCAAGAGCTAAAATAAATTCTTGATTAAGGTCTGCAAGAACTAAGAAACAAGTAATTCTAATATCTATAACCAGCAATATAAAAAACCGTCCTTGGAAATGTAGGCGTGAAAGCAACAGCCATAATAACTTAAATTACTCATTGCACAAAACTCAAACAGTTTAAAAGCTATTAAAAATTAACTAGATCCCTTCTTCTCATCCTCGCTTGAGTCTGAGCAGCCTACAAAGCATCGGGTCAGTGTGCACCCGCGAAAACTCCTAAATCTGCGACGATAAAATCAGATCCTAAGAGACTTCATCTTCATCCGACGCTCTTGCCGATGGTCTCCTGCACGACGAAGAAGGTGAAGGGCAGAGCGATGATGGAGACTGCGGCGTTCAGGAACAGCAGGCCGGCCTGCGTGAGGGCGGCCTGCAGCGGCGAGTACAGCTGCAAGTTGAGCACCCCCAGCACCATCGCCATCGTCACGCCGATGCTGGCTGCCTGTGGTGCACCGTGATCAGTTAGAGTACTCACCAGGTGCTGGATTCAAATGTGTTGGGGTTTTATACTGAAGAATTAAATTAATGAGAGCCACCGCCACCGTCACACCCATGCTGGCCGTCTGTTGCCCATCGTGATCAGTTAGTGAACGTATTGGGTGCTGGATACAAATGAAGCCCTTAAAATCCTACAGGGCCAAGCGCTGTTTTTTCAAAGCTACAGAAAACGGAAAAAGAGTTTGGTGACTTCGAAAGCATCGAATCTCAGCGACTTATGCAGGTATTCGACTTTTTGTAGCGATCTCCCTGTAGCTACGACTAAATCTCCAGACAGATTAAAATTTGAGGATGACAGCGGTACACATAACTCATTTTCGCTAGATGTATTTGGCTCTCGGTACCATATGATTCTAGGGGCCTCAAATATACTAGGATATCATGCTCAAAAAATAATGAGAATAATCAATATTGGAGTTATTTTCTATGTGAAGTTTTCGCCTCCAATAGAAGCCTCAACAAATGTGGGTTGAATTATTAACTCATTGGAGGCAAAGCATAAATCTTATGTGATTTCATACTCAAAAGTTAATGAGATTGATCAGTATTGGAGTTCTTATCTATTGAGAGTTTTCACATCGAAAAGAAACCTCTGCAAGTATGAGCTCATTTATTAACACATCGGGTACTGAACATAAATATATTCTGATCTCATCCTAAAAAATGCGATTCAACCATATTGGAGATATTATCGATTGAAAGTTTGCGCCTCGGAAAGAGACTTCAACAAATGTGAGTTAAATTATTCTCTTAAAGCAGGTGCAAAAATTCTACGTGAAGTAATGTAGTTTTATTCATCTTCACTCCTTGTGACTCGCTAATAAACCTTGCATGTCTTATAGTTGAGCAACAAACTCTGCTCCTCTTGCTGGCACATAGACTCTTAATGTGAAGCGTGGAAGGCTGATCATCCTCCGTGAAGACTTTGCTGCCCTACAGTAGTTTTTTCTTTATTTTTGGTTAAGGTTTCGAAACTTTTTGCAACAAACATTTACTCAAAAAACATTCGACAAACTTTTTCATCTCGTCACTTTTTCACACTTTTTTATCTTTTTCATCCCACTTACAACTAATGTACAGATGTTTAAACCTATGCCCTGCTTGTTCTTTTATCGTATTTCATTTGAGAGAAGTTCATTCAATCTACTCTCGCTGTGAAATACATCCCTTTATACATGTTCCACGTCATTTCTCACAGCATTCGCCGGTGTCAACAACAAGACGAATGTAATATAGTTCACCTCGTACAGGCTTACCATTTTACTTAAAGCATTTATACGTGAACATAAAATTATATAACAGGATCAAAAACACATTAGCTGCTCTTCCTTTTCGAGTAAATTTTTCATCGCTTTTTTGCCACGCATGCAAACCTTCATTCGCACCAACATAGAAGCCTCGTAGCTCGCAATCCTCATGGTTTAAACTGTAAGATATCATATTTAATCTCGCATTTAATATAACTCTGCAAAATATGCATGTTTGAGATATGTATATCCTTTCAAACTTTTCAATCTCATCTCATTAGTTTCAATGCTGGCTGCATTTACTTTATCATAAGCATGAGGCAATGCTTCATCCTTTCTTTGTAGTCGAACAAAATCACAAGAAGTCAAATAATTTTAACGATGAAAAATAAATCGGCAGCATGTCATTAATGTATGTGGTTCCACAACTTGGTTGAATATAGTCGCTCATTTTTGTTGCTCACTTTTATTACTAATGTTAAAAGTAAATATGTCGAGCATCAAAATCAAAGTTTTACATTGGACGATGCTTATAGCAGACAGACTTCAGTTGCTGTGAACTTCGATTATTTTTCGACGGTAGAAATTGGAGTCTCCAGGAAAACAAGGCATAAGCTCCAGAAACAAATTCTACGCAAAACATTTGAATTCTTTCTGACTCTCATTCAGCAAGATACGTTTCCAGTGTGAATTCTGTAGCTTTATTACCGCTTACCATATTATGAATGTCGTTTTTTTACGGGATGCGCTCCAATCTTAGTGGAAATTTCGTCGTTTTTAAAGGTCCACCTTATAGTATGTACAAAACCTGTATCTATGTTCAAAAAATTTTCAGGACAATAATTCACTTCGCACTCTGTGTTGTTGAATATCTTAAATCACATTTTAAAGCAATCAAACGAGCACGCGTGAAATAGAAACAATGTCATTCCATGAAAAAAAAAAAATTTCTGCAGGGAACAGAAAAACAGAAAAGAAAAACAGAACACCGCAATCTTGGAAGCACTTTTTTGATCAAGTTGTGAAAAATCAAACTTAGGTCGAGTAATGACAAGTCGACATACACAACATCTCCGCTGTTACATGGAGAATATACTACCAAAAACGTTACTACCTGAGGTCTGATTGCAGTGGGGAAGTACTCGGAGGCGAGAATGAAGGGAATGCTCTGCACCCCAATGGAAGCGCCGAACTGCGCGCACACGAGGCACACTAGCGGGACCCAGCCGTGGTCCCAGTCGTCCGCACCCGGCGCGTCCGGACCGAGCGTGCCATTTGCGGCGGACATGCGCTCGAGGTAGTCGCCCAGCCACCGCACCGACATCGCCACCGGCGAGTGGACGTACAGGCTATAAAAGCAATAATTATGACCTTTTCTGGGTATTGATTTAGATTTGATAAAATTATAATT
This sequence comes from Morinoia aosen, assembly GCA_030386875.1. NCBI lineage: Eukaryota > Metazoa > Arthropoda > Malacostraca > Amphipoda > Talitridae > Morinoia > Morinoia aosen. The sequence continues at coordinate 55,711,698 of CM059568.1, forward strand.
ATGTTGTTTCGCTGTGGATTGTTTTGCATTTGACGAAAACTATAATTAAGACATACTACTCTGGAGTGTTTTACATTTATACCCTGAGTTTATCGTCTTGAATATATCATTAATTCCGTGTCGTCCTAAATTTCCCTATTTAAATTTATTATCCTGAATTCAATTTCCTAAATTCATCTTTCTCAATGTATCATCTTGAATTTATCGTCCTGAAATTATCTTTCTGAATACATTACCCTAAAATTTTAGTCTTGAATTTAGATACTTCATTTTATCGTTCTGAATTCATAGTCATGGAATTTATTATCCTGAATTCAACAACCTTAAGTTATCGTACTCAATTTATGTTATTGAATTTAATTTATATGCACTGAATGAATTACAGAGAAAGATGAAAAAGTACAATTGTATCTTAACAGTTTAAGAAATAAACCTCTAAATAATCCTGCAATATGCACTGCTGGGAAAGGAACAGACATATCTTCTTCAGACATAACCTGAGTGAAAGACGTAATTTAGAGGATACGATTTCAATAAAATTGTTCAAGAAAAAAAATCAATCCGAGGAGTAGCAAACACTTGTAGCAAATTAATCTCTAATAAATTTTTTCAAAGCTTTGAGATTTTCCAAAAGATAAACTGATAAAGTCCAACTTTAGAGGTTGAATGAAAATATATCATATTATTGGTCCAATACTGGTGCTTAGATTACCTTCTGCCTTATTGCAGCACACGATATTTTTCTACAATAACATTAGCAGCCAATCTTGATTGACGAAGTGGCTGGAATATATTAATGATAACAGTAACTCATAATAATATCAATAAAGACGGTCATCAGTAATCTTAAATTATAAATTTTAAATTTTTGAATGAAGGTTTATATATAATTCAATAGATCGCAAGAGCTATGTTATGTAGCTGCATGGGGCCTGAAAAGCGATGTGCTCCTTTTCTATGCATTACGGAATCCTTCAAAAACGAAAAGTTGTTATTTATGATATTAGTAGTCATATTCATGAACAAAACTCTCATAGATTTGTTCAGGAACTTCCTGTATACATTCGTTGAATCATCCAGGGTAAACCTGGCCATCATTTATCAGCATAATTCATTCTGAAATAGATCAAAATATATTTCTCGTGCATAAATATACCTATCGATTTGACAGGCTATGATAAAACAAGTGAAATTTTTAATTTCACTCTGAAAAATAACCCAAAATTATTTTAACGCGTTATTTAAAAAACTACTCGAACCAATTCTGCTAACTTTATACTCACGTGAACATTGCTACCATTGAGTTACGTTTAATGTATCGCATTGTGACCATCAAGATCACATTACCATTGAGATACGTAGAATGCATCACATTGCTACCTTTGAGATACGTGGAATGTATCAGTTCGAGGAAAGAAAACAGAGTTTCAAAAAACAGAGAAGAGAAATTCAAAGTTCCAGTACGACCTTGTTTGCTCATGCGACGTTGAAGCCGTCTCATAAAATTCCCAACTGAAGAAAATAAAACGAGTCGCAGCTCAGTCGAGGAGTTGACCGAGTCCGCCACACTGACGAAGCTGACTCGGAGCAATAGCTGCGCCGTGCGAATGTAGAAATATTTAGAAAAAACTCGCCGATTTTCGGTGGAGATATTAGCCCATCTATCGCATGGACAGTGACATAGCAGAACGAGAGCGGCCGCTGCTGTGACTTAATATCGATAAAATCAGGGAACAAACTTGAGAAAGACGGGGTTACGAACGAGTTTATTACATTCTCCATCAAACGTCAGCGAGCTGATAATTATGTTCTCTCTTCACAGGCGAATGAGCTTTTAGACGCGATGTAATACTGGATTTTTAGAATTAGGAATTGTTGCTGAGTGTGACTTTAAATGTAGGTCGTGCTTTCCTAGATGATAAGTATTTGCATGAACTATTGATCAAATTTCATTTTTGGTATTCAAATATTTATCATGAAATTGAAAAAATTGTTCGAAGACAGAGTATCAACTTTGGTGCATCACTCCAAATTGATTTTAAATTGTTAACGTATGTTGCTACAATATCTCAGAAGATAAATTAATCAGTGAAGCTTCACACAAATAAAAGCACTCTAAAAAACTCTTTCAAATATGTGAACTTTCATTACCACGTAACATATTTTTCAGCAAAGAGTAACGAAATTAAATTTCAATTTCCCCAACTGATAGAGCAAATGAAAAACTCGAGCTGTACTCATAACTGAACCGAAAGGAGCCTGTTGAAGTAGAGAAACTTATTCAGGCATTTTATCTTTGAGTCAGAAACCACCAACCGTTAAAAAGAAGTAAATTATTGCAGTATGAAAAAAGGTTTGCTTCTTAGTTCACTGGCTTTCAAGTTATTGCAGTATTCAATGTAGCAGCATGGGCCACATAGTTACCCACTAAATCTGAGCAAGGGTATCAAAACATGTAGCTCCTCCAGCTACTTCCTCAGTCGGTAAACTTGCGGGCGTATCCACTAGGTCATTCAATAAAATCCAAACATGCAAAATGCAATCAACAAATCTTATATGACACTTCAACATTATTTCCTTCATACCAGCAGTAATTCCAGCAATTTATTTAACGAGGCATCAATTCCTGCAGATGTTTACCATGATCTTTGAACTGAATATGTGGAACAATGAATGTCTGACTATATGAATTTCTGCGGGGCACATGTGCATATACCCTGACTTGAAGCGATTCAAGCCACGAAGGCCAAGAATCACCTGTCAGTTTCCTCGTCATATCCATTCGCCATAAGCCACGTCTGTTCCTGCACGGATGGCTGCTCCGTCGTGACGGTGGAATCGTCTGACGAGGACGGGTCTGTCTTGAGCACATAGACGGCCAGGACGGTCACAGAGACGGCCATCACCAGGTGGGATACCAGAAGGCAGCCTCTCCGGCCCAGCCTCCCCACAAGTGAGACAGATACGCCGATGCCAATTAACTATAGCAGAAAATCGATGCATTGTAGGTGTAAATCAATGGTGAACGCTTTTGAATGGTACGATTAGTAAGAGTTTATTAACAAGTGCGATTAGAAAGCATTTATTAACAATTGGGACTATGAAGAGTTTATGGTTATTTATTTTGTATTAGAACGTGGCTACGTATATCATAATCAAAAATGTCTTCCAGCTTACTTCAACTCTTGAGTCTTCATTGTTTGCTACGGATCATGCGCAAATTGTAGCTGCAATTCCTTTACCTATGATTGATTTATTTGGATGCTTCTTAAACCTATTAGATCAATTTAAATACCATATATGTACGACTTTATTGATTCATTGTAGTGTACAACTTTACTAATAAAGTCCTAAATTGTAAACAATTTTTCATTGAATGTATGTTTTTTCCAAAACGCCACGCATAATATGGTCATATAGGTAATTCTTCATCAGCATATTTTAAACTACACGGTACATTATACTTCTCTGTTCTTTTTTGCACCGCAATAATGAGCTACGCCAAGCTGATAAATATCAGGTGAAAGGGAACAAAATACCTAGAAAATGATCTGAGCTTGCAAAAATGCTGACCTTGAAACAGCAAAATTAATTTTCTAGATAATTCAAGAACATCAAACTGTACGCTGCTTTTAGATACTTGAATAAAAAACGAAACATTTGTGAAGTTCTCATTGAGAAAAAAAAATTAAGTCTTCTTGGTTTTCACATAAAAGTTAATAAGTTTAAAATTATAATTTTGAGCAATTTTAGCTTAACCCTCGCGCTAGTGAGAGAGTTAAAACTATAGATATAATCAGAAATTAAGGTAATTACTTTTATTGCAATAAGCGTACGTGATATTCAGCAAACTATTACGCATAGGATTAAAAACATAACGGACGAAGATCGCATTGTTACAACGCTATCAGAAAGCTTGAGCAATTTGAAAAGATTTCAGAGAATTATTTGGTTAAATATTGTGAATGGTCGGAATCATATACCAGCAGCCCGAGATATAGAAATCAAAGTATGAACCCTATGACATGCCGATAGATCCTAAAAAATCGATGTGACACAAAACATTTGTCGAAAGAAAGGAATAACATTTTGCAAAGACGAAAATTTCAGCTACTTCGTAACATAGATACGTAACTTGAACACCATGTAGTTTTTCAACATGTCATGGTATAAAAGAGATACGCATTCAAAATGTACCTATGACGCCAGCTAATCGAAAGGTAGGAACAACATTTTACAAATTCAAAAATTCCAGTAACGTCATACAGAGATACGTAACTTGAAAACGAGTTTTTCAGCGTGTCACTCCATAAAAGGAGACTCGCATTGAAAATGTACCTGTGACGCCAGCTAATCTAAAGCAAGGAATAACATTTTACAAACTCGAAAATTAACGCTACTTCGTAACATAGATACGTAACTTGAAAACGAGTTAGTCAACGTATCACCTTACAAAAGGAGACACGCATTCAAATGTACCTGCGACGCCTGCACCAAAAGAGTGGCCAATGTAGCCTCCACTGTGCTGCCGGAGTCCTCCAATATTCTGGCGGTCTGAGCCACGAAGATTGTGTAGCCTGCGGGGCACATGACAGCCATCTCATTATTCCGCTCGTCACAGTGACAGCGTAAATTTCAGTTTCGCTCACGCTCGTTTCGTTCGCTTATGGCATTGTTGGTACAAGAGATACTATTCTCCAGTATTGTAGCCAAATTTAGAAATTAAGGGGATGCTGATTTTCAGGATATTTTAGTTCATAAATTGAATTGAAATTTTAAAGTTATATTTTATGATATCAATCAATACTGTATAATAAAATGTCAGGTGTCTCCTTAAATTTATAAATTAATAAATATATTTTTTCGAGTAATTCCTTCTATGTTATTACAATGGCAATCTCATCGAACACTTTAAATTGGTTGATCCGTTTCTCTGCTACGCTCACATGGATGTTTAGTGGCCGAATCTGTAATACAAGATTCCTCAGAGCACAAGTGCAAGAATATATTTATCGAGGGTACTACTATGTAGGATTGATATATTTGTTTGTCATCCACATCTGGAAGATTTGTCTAAACAAAATATTGAATCCTGTTAATTTTGACGTGTCGTGTACGCTAGTAAAAAGATAATATATAAATGAAAATATCAGGTTATAATAAAGTCATTTTTTTATTTTTTTAAAACTTCGAGTGTTAAAGTACTTCGTGACCACGAATACTCGATGTTCCTTTTTTAGTTGCATTTTTTCACGAAGGTTAAATTGTAGTAAGGAGATTAAAACAGTTTTAGGAGATTATTAAGGCAGTTCGGCTTACATAATAAGCATGACCTTTATATCAGATTTAGGTAACACAGATACATGCCAAGATACAGTGGACAGATGATATCGCTTTTTTTATAACACATAAATAACGTTAAATTGTGGTTTTATTGACTTTCTTTTTTTATTGACGCATGACTGTTTTTATTTTTATTGACAATTTATTTTATTTTTTGACTTTCCTGCGCAAAACATCTTTCTGAGAGCTTTCAGTAGAGTTTTTACAGGTAATATTTTTGAATGTATGTATCAATCCCTACAAAATTTCTTGGAAAACGTTCAGCGAAGAATTTGGTTGAAACGGAATAAAATTCAGCAAATAGTTTTTTAATTATGCCATTTTCGTTCCGGGTTACGTTTTCCGTGGGACACCCTGCACCGGGTTTCCCACAATAATGTCCCAACTTTTTAATTGATTATAAATCCGCTTTGAATTTACATATTTGAATTGTCTCCTTGTCACATTATAGCAAATTTTGTTTCCCTTTCGAATACTTAACGTTTTTGAAAATCGTTCAATACCCATTTTAGATGATCGATTTACTGAAAGAGATTAAAAAATTAATTATTCAAAGGAAAAGTTTTAAAGACAACACTTGTGTTCTTATTAATCTGTCAACACCCACTGTTAAAAATAATTTCATAAAGATGTATCCTACATACCACAAAGCATTTAAACCCTCTGAGAGGTTTCAAGTTTGAAGCGTTTTCAATAATAGTGTTTCAAGAACTATAAGTAAACGGTGAAATAATCCGCAAAACTCTTCAGTCAATGGTGGCTAGAAGTAATACTTGCCTTGAGAGAAATGGATGGTATGTCGGAGAATACTAAAGTACTTCAAACTTTGTTTGTTCGTTTGTTTTTGAAAGTACAAAATAAGGAAAAATATCAATATTATTTTAAAAATTTCTCCTATGAACAATTAGTTTTTCTACCCCTTTCAGTAAATCGAACATTATAAAATGGTTATTCAACCGATTTACAAAAACTTAAATTGTTCGAAAAGAAAACAAAATTTACTACATAATGAAAAAAAGAAAATTAAAATAGGTTAATTTAAAGTGAAGATATTATCAATTAAAAAATCAGGGAAATTTTTGTGGGATACCCTGTACATCTGAAAGCAAGTTACTTCTCACCTAGAAATTTAAAAGAAAAAACTTCGAGTTCGTACGTACCCATTGTTGAGCAAGAAGATACGCTGAGTTTGAGTTTGATTGGACAAGTGCTGGGATTTTTTTACTAACGTAGATTTCTACGTATGAGAAATTTTGAAATATTTCAAATGAAGTTTAATGACCATCAAAACGACGAATAAATTCAGAAGAAACTAAATGAACGAGATATTCAATGATAAAAACAGAAAAAAATTACCGTACGCTCTTAATGAAGAATCCCGTGAGGGGGAAAAAACAAGCAAAAATATAACTCTCAATACAAAACTACTCTGTGTCAGAGTAACAACCTAAGAAATTGTTAAGCTTCAAGTTTGCCATAGTCAACCAAAGACGCACCTGAATACTGTGTCTGAATAACAATTTAAACAAATAATAAAGATTCAACAATAGATTCAACAAGATTCAACAAGATTCAGTAGGCTAACAATAACCTACCAAAGACGCACCTGAAAAAACCTGTATGACGAAAAGTGCGAAGACAATCCCGAGTCTCTGGATGACTTTGGGACTAGTGAGGGCCCTGAACACGTTAGCTTCCTGATGCGCCTTATTGATCTCTTCGAATCCTTTGATCTCAGCGTCGACGTCAGCGCCTTTGATGCGCAAGCGACTCAGGATGCGGCGGGCCTTGTCTTGCCTCCCTGGGGCCAGACGCGGGCCAATTATTGACTTATTTTAGCGGCTTTGGCCCAACATTAGAGGGTAATTGTTTGGAAAACGCCACATTGAGTTCATTCAAAGACAATTTATGGTTAATAGTTTGCTCGAAAAACTGTGTAATTGTTTGGCTACGTAAAACTATGTAATTATTTGGCATATTTCACGAGCTTTGGGGCCAAAATGAGCGTGAAATTATTCGCAGAACGCGACAGTGAGTTCAATCAAAGAAAATTTATGCTTAATAGATGACTCGGAAAAAACTATCCAATTACTTTCAGAACGCAAAGTGAGTTAAAACAAAAACCACCCTTTATGAACCCAAACCCCAACAAAAAAACAACAAACTTTAAAAAGTGGCGCTTCTATGTTAAAAATGGGTGCCTCTTATTTCTTTTGTCAATTTTGGTGTTCCCTTGACGATGTCAAAACGAATATCGCAGCTGTTTATCGGGAAAAAACACAAAGTGGAAAGAACTTCCCATATTGGTCTAATTATTGCATGCTTTAGAAGTTTCGTGACCATAAAATTCGGCCAGGACGAGGACCGCGGAACTTTTGTGGCGGTTCCGGAAAATAGTGACGGGTGTAAGTTCTCCTTTTATTGTACGTTGGTGGGCAGTAAACAGGAGGCTAGAAAAACTGTAGATTTTCCTCATCGGAGGCTTTGGAAAGCATTCGCGTTTTTAGGGACAAGTTTTAAGTAAGGATCTTCTACTAAATAAGGTAGGGAAAAGAATTTTCGACATCAATAAAATTACGCATTTTCCTAAATCTCACCAAGCAAAAGTTCGAGGAATCAATTTCAAAGAATCCGTGTAAAAAAAACATTAGCTTGCAATTTCAGGTTCTTTACACTTATTTATAACTTTCATTATGCAGATAGACCAGCTGGAAAGAAGATTTAAAGTGAACATTTTTCTCAGAAAGAGAATCCGTAAGTTCTTGATGGCTTTGTTCAACTTGAAAACTGCGAGAAAGTTATATGAACTTAAAAATTTAAAATTTACTCGATGTTTTTCCAATTCACCCTGAAAGAACAACCAACATTGAAATCGTTCGTATACAAAGTATCTCATTCATCCACTTACTGCGCTTTCATAATTTATGAAACGTCCAATGCTGAATGAAAAACTAATATGTAAGTACTCGAGTGGGTAGACAAAGAAATCGTTGGTACGTTTAGTAAAATAACACTAAAAATTCATCAACTAAGGACAGTTTAGTTTAAGAGCTGACGAAGTATAAATATTAAAATATGTTTTGTTGATTTCCTTCTTTTAAAATTCATCCCAATTGCCCGAACTAATCAAATATTCTTTACTAAATAGATCGAACAGCTCGAAATAACACAATGTTTCAGAGTGAAATTATCATTCATGTAAAATTCTGGCATTTAACAAATTCTTTGCACGGTAAAAAAGTCCTGCACGTTTTCAAAGCAAATATCTTGTTGTTTTTTCAAAGTGTCATAAAGGTCTAAAATATCCATCTAAAATTCTAGGATTAACAAAAGTTTATCACTGGTGAAAGAAGTCCTGAACGTTTCCACAATAAATAAGTTGTTATTTTTCCAAAGCTTCGTAAACATCCAAAGTATCCATGTAAAATTCAACCATTAACAAGAATTTTGCTCGCACAAAAGAGTTCTGAACGGATGCAGAAGCAGCAAGTTGTCCGTAACGACTGAAATAGACGTTGCAGTGATGCATCAAAGGCCTGTCAAGCCCTGTGAGCCCCAGGGAGAATAACACCAATATTGGCAATCATTTTTAGCTTGGGGCTAGCACACTACACTGGTGCTGAAATCCCGAGTTCATTCGAGCGTGAGGAATTGACCATAAAGACTCAAATGCATCACAAGGCTATTTAATTCCCTTCCATTCAGCCCCGCGTTCTCATATCCCAGTGTATTATCGCGCTTCGGGCTTTGAGCTGCATGGCCTACACTGGGGCGTTTGTACACGCTCTGTAAATATGAGGTCGTTAAAACTAGAGGATTAAATGCTCCAACAGCAAACACGATGAAATGTGGACTGGTTCAAAAACCAGAGTTGACTACGCAACCTTGTTTGCGTTCTTTATGATGAATTTCAACAAATTTTTCTATACCGCTACTCATACTTACATATGTAGGTATGTCTCATATGTACTACTGCCCGAGAGTACTCACTGATTTTCGATGCACCCAAGTGTCAAAATAAGTACCTCGTTTCGTATCCTGAGTCCAGAATTACGTGATACATTGCGACAGGAGAGCAAAGAAGGAATAACATAGAGGAAGATTTCCTTCTATAATTTCGGTGGAGACAAGCACTTCGGCTGGACGTAAATTGCATTTGACTGGTCAAGTGACTCTTGTGAAACAACGTCCAAAAAGTAATCGAAATATTTTATAAACTGAACTTCCGTACACTATTTGTCAAGAAGTCATCCCCTAGGAACAATTTCGTATATTCTCACTTTAAAACTGACTCCGTGACGAAGCTCCACAAACTTTTTAGAAACAAGTAAAATTCAGAAATTTTCTCAACATAAAAGGTTAGTAGTTTTCATCCTATTTCGGATGAGAATCGTTCCAAAAAACAGTAAATAGTTTTAAAAAATCTCAATTCTTTAATTGACGCGCTTGCACACTTACATGCTGCATCCCAGGACATCGTATGAGCGACGCACAAACTTAAAATTCTGTATTTTTTTAGCAGAGTTCAGTATAAAAAAGTTTACTCTGAGCATACAAAGTCGGAACAAAGGTTATTCCAATGCAGGAGGGCAGAATTCCGGGTTTTTGGAGGATTTGCACATGAACAATAATTATAATTATTCGGTGGTGGGAGCGCTGTTTGGGGCCCGAGCTATGAATTCGTTCTTTTGTTGCAGGCTGTAGAAATAAGCCTCACTGGTACTGCGAAGCGCGCTCTGAATTTAAATGCAAATTTTACAAGGGTTTTCGAGATTTTATCAGGAGTGCAAATGGGTGTAAAATAAATTGAGTCTGGGAGGTAAGAGACCGGAAAAAGAATGCACAGAGGTCTTTTTAATTGAAGAAGAAAAAATACGGAAATTGGTTCCCGAATTTTTGCCCAGTTTCTGTCAGATTTCATGAAGTTTAAAATACTTTGTGAGCTTTTCTACACGAGTACTCTGTCTGACCTGTCAGCATCGAAAAATATTCCACTGCAAAAGAGGGTGTCGTACCCAATGGGAAGATGCATCGAAGAAGAATGTGACTGAAGATTATATCTTCGCTATCAAAAGTCTGCCTTCGCCAGATTGCTGTTTCGCTGGCACTCACTTCGTTCGCTTATAGCATCGCTGATGGGAGCGATTTTTATTCTTCATAATTGAATTCAGCTTTCAAGAAGGAAATTGTTGTTGGTGTTTCAGATATTTTTCTTTTCAAAATTAAAGTGAAATTTGTGTGCTTTTTTTAAACTGACGGTTTAAATAATTTAAAACATGAAAAAGTAATTGAGTTGATTGATCAGAGAAAAACATGTATTTCCTCATAATATCAAGTGTACCTAAAAACGCGATTTCAATGCCGACATTTCATAAGCAGGAGCATTTTGCTCCATAGAAGCGTTTCATACCACGATTTTCCGGGATAATATTCAAATACAAGCCAGATAACCAAAGTCGATTTGTAAGATTATGTATGAAATCCACATTTGTTGTATTAAACGCATCATATTTTAGTCGTAACTAAAACTGAAATTACAACTGAACTCTGCGAAATGTTTACTCACAGTAAACTTATTGCCACTTGAGTCAATGTATAACGGTTGCATTCTCCCATGAAAAATCCTGTCCATTCGTGATCAAAATGTGAAAAAGAACTCAAAAATTTGTATTAACTACACTTTTTGATTGAAAGCATATTAATATATCAATATACAGTACTACATCACTGTATTTTAGCTTCATTTGTACGTTTGTTATCGCAGAAAATGTAGTTTCCGCTCCAGCTTATAACTATCCACGTAAAGCTATTTGAGTTCATATTACTCAGATGTGTACGTGTTGCGAAGTGCAGTGCGACTAAAGCTGAAAGAGTCTATGAATCACGTAATTCTTACGCCATGAACTGCAGCTGCACAAACTCCCTCCCAAAATTATCAATGGTAATTTCCTGCGAAATTTTTGAGAGATGTGACGCACGTCGTGTCCCAAGGACGGAAAACAAGACCAGCGCTAAGTCAACTTAGTGACCACTTCTATGAATCTCATTAGGGAAAATTTGAAGCATTTAGAAGCGTTGAGCAGCGAACACTAGACTAAATTTGTGCATTTTTCTTAAATGTGCGGCACAATTTTTTTGCTAGGTATGAAATCATACGAGAGTCTCGCTGGCGGAGTCTCGTAAGCAGAATTTTCTGTTTTTAAAGTAGAAAATATTAGGTTGGATTTTCATCGATGTTCGGCTTCACATTACTTATTTTTAGAAGATGAATCCAGCACAGTTGTTTACAGAAATGCAAATAAAATAGGATAACTGTTGAGTATAACCGTTTTCGAATAGCTTTATAGTGACAAAATACATATAACGATGATACAAATTCAATTAAGTGTCCTACACAGTATAAGTTCACACAATGAAGTGTTCTACACAATATATCCATACAAGCAATTGTCCTACACAGTATAAACCTACAAGTAAGTGTTCTACACAGTATAAGTACACACAAGTTAGTGTTCTATATATACACAGTATAAATACACACAAGTAAGTGTTCTACACTCTATATACCTACAAGTAAGTGTTCTACACAGTATAAGAACACTCGCCCAAGGTTCGTTTAAATTGCGTAATACTTTCTTAGTCACAGTAATCACATCAGTAGAAAGCAAAGAAGTCCTTTAAAGACTAAAAATAACAAGCAACAATAACCCCTTTATAATACAGTTCATAAGTTATTGTCCAAATTGGAGTAATTTCTGCACTAAAACAATCACTTGCTAACCGTTTGAAATTAACTATGGATGGCGTTACCACGTGAGTTTCCTGTTACATTCGGATCATTACATAAAAATAACAAGCAACAATAACCCCTTTATAATACAGTTCATAAGTTATTGTCCAAATTGGAGTAATTTCTGCACTAAAACAATCATTTGCTAACCATTTGAAATTAACTATGGATGGCGTTACCACGTGAGTTTCCTGTTACATTCGGATCAGTAGAGAAGCTGTATCCAAAGCCACATTGCAATGCGGGAAAACGGCGAACGGTCTGGTGCTCGGAGGGGAGCCTGAAGCTTCTGAAGAAGCGCTACACCTCTGAAGAGAGGGCTTAAGGCTTTTGTTTTCGCAATTAAAATGTTCTTAACTTTGAGCAAAAAATATTCTTTTCTTTGAGCAAAAAATATTCTTTTCTTTGGGAGAAAGAAAATTTTTTGAACAAAAAATATTCTTTTCTTTGAGCAAAAAACATTGTTTTCTTTGAGCAAAAATTTTATTATCTTTGAGAAAAAAATATTCTTTTCTTTGAGCAAAACATATTATTTTCTTTGAGCAAAACATATTATTTTCTTTGTGCATAAAACATTTCTGCGTATAGGGTATAACGTCAGTGGACATTATCGCTAAATAGAAAGCCAGACATATCCTGTTGCCGTACATGTAAGCTGAAGCTTCCAGGATGAATAATCTAGTGTTTATTTGAAGAAAAGAAATTGTGAAGTCACACAATTTCAGACACTTAATAAAATGACGTTTTCATGCTGCAGGATACTGAATTTTCCACTCTACTATTGTTGAATAAACACAAAACACAATGTCTTTACTGTACGGTCTCTCGAACTCATTTACATGGGTTTAGCTGCAATAATACTGGTTTTCTGTGAAGTCTGTTAACGTAGTCTTCTCTTATTTTTGTCACGTGAGCATTTTTTCATGTTTTGCTAGGTAATAAATATGAAGATAAATTCTGTGAAACAAATACTTTTTCAAATCGTTTCACTCACTTTCGCCACATTGAGGCTAGAAAATTGCAACACAAGAGTTTCAACATTAAGACAATCTCTTTGCATTTCGTATCAAGGCTTAACTGTTCATCAGCATCCTATCTCACAATGCACAAAGTCTTGTGTCTTTCTCAGCATGTGAAGATCTCATCAAGCGTTCCTATGCTTTACAGCATTCAAAGACTCGTTTACAACGGGCCATCAGTCTTCATAATATCAGAGACAAAGTTGGTTTGCGTTCTGCAGGTACAGGAAAATCCTAAGGAATAATCTCTATTCAAAGCTGAGAAATGCCAAATTGCTCTAGGTACAATTTTTCACAATTTCACTGTTCTTAACCTTTATTTGATAACTTGGGCTATAATTTGACCATGATTTACTTTAATTCTATTGCAATACTGCAGCAATATTATGTTTCAATTTAGTCGATTCTTAGGGAATATCACGCGCAAGATAAAAAGGAGAACCAACGTAAAAATATGTATTTTTATTGTTTTTTTTCTTATGCAATGGTTTCGGAATGTTAAAATTCCATCTTCAGGGCTGAAAAACATACATCAAGGTCAAAAATTTTAAAATACAGACAAGTTCAAAAAATACGAAAAATAAGTAAACAAACATCTATAAAACTTCAATCCTTTTTCTCATTGATCCTATCCTATCTATTTTTTCTTATCCAATCCTATTTTTTTACTGCAGTTGAACGAGAAATAGGATTGAAGTTTTATAGATGTTTGTTTACTCATTTTTCGCATTTTTTGAACTTGTCTTCAATTTAATATTTTTGACCTCGTTGTATGTTGTCCAGCCCTGAAGATGGAATTTTAACATTCCGAAACGTTTGCATAAAAAAAGAAACAAATAAAGCTGCATATTTTTTCGTTGGTTCTCCTTTTTAACTTGTATCAATATAAAAATAAATTCTACAGAAAAACTTATTTCTGCTAGATTACCCCTCTGATGTATTCCCAATTCAGGTATCATAGATACCAAGATTTGATACTTCAGTCTCACTTGTTCTGCTGATTAGAAGACATCTGTTTTCCAGCTTACTTTGAGCCCGAAATTAAGCAAGCCAAGCGAGCAAAAAATTAAGAGTTTCTAATGGCACGGAAGAATTTCTTGCAGAGCAAGTTAACAACATTCCTACTCTTGATTCGGAGGTGTTTGATAAGCCAAAACTTTGTTTAAAGACAGTTATTTTTTCCAAAAAATGTAAGTTTAAATTTTATTTAGTAAACAGCCGAATTGGATGTGTTTTTTTACAAAAGAGGGCAACGGGGCAACCCTGCTATCATGTGATCTGCTAGAGTATGTACGGTACGTATTAGAAAATCTACTTTGATGAGTTTTTTTACAAAAGAAGCAATGGAAAAACCCTGCCGTCATGTGACCAGCTACGCCCAGCACCCACCTGCCAGGACGACGGCTGTGGGGCTGTCAGGCATCAGCAGCACGGAGCACACAAAGAACACCAGCGGGTAGACGCAGTTCACAAAGGCGACGTGGTAGTAACGCAGCCAGTACGCCGGCACCACGCTCAGCACTTGCCCTGCGTGACCACGAACCGTTGGAAGCGTTAACACTGGACTAAATCTGTGCATTTATCTTATGTGAGCGGCACGATTTCTTTTGCATGGTACAAAATCATTCGAGAGTCGCACTGGGGATAATTCTTGTACTATAGCCTAGGCTTCATTGTATCTTTTTGTATCAAGCATGAAATTTGATCAATAGTGGACGTGTGTATTCGTTGTAGATCATATTGAAAGGATACTTAGTTACCAATGAGTGCCTGCAGGATAACAGCCTGGTTTCGTTTTCTACCGACTCTTCCCAAAGATATGAACTACGATAAAAGAAACATTGAGTAGTAGAGATGTACCAGCAAGACCTGGCGAGCTTTGAGGTAGAACACTAACAAACTCTGTAACTCAATTACAATAGCAGACTCTGCCATTCTGTAGCGTTCAAGCATTCATTGCACAGTGTGTGTGTGACGTTAAAACAATCACGACCCTTTCTACCATGAATAATTCTTCTTATTCAGTGTCGCTGATTTTTGGATTTGTCAAAATGGAATGTGTCATGAAAAACCTACCACAAACTTTGTATTTTGGGGGGATTTTGGATATTTTCCATATATTTTCTTTTGATACCGTTAATTTCAGGATTTGTGACGCTGGTAAGGGAAATAGAGAAAGACAGAGGCCAAAGATGCAATTTAGCAACAAAAAAACTGGCATATCATTATAAACAGGGGAATGTAATATCAATGAAAAATAATTTAATAGTACGTATAATAAAACATCACCTATTGTCGGTTTTATTTGGCATGCATCAGGAAACAGCCAACTGAGCTTTCACAAAGCGTGCAAAGCTAAGACTCTCAACTGAGAGTTTAAGCCGCTAGTGAATTACAGAGTCAGTGTTCTGCCACAAAGCTCGCCAGGTCTTGCTGGTGTATCTCTGCTTCTCATGTTGTTTCTTTTATCTCAGTTAATATCTTGAGAAAAGGCGCTAAGAATCGAAACTAGGCTGTTGTCCTGCTGGGATACAAATGGTGGCTAAGTATTCTTTCAATGCGATGTACTACGAATACACATGGTCTCTATTGATCTATTTACTTAAAAAAAATTTGCCTCCTTTTCTTGTACCTATTCAGTGTCAAACACAATCCGTTTCGCATGCTACGAAATATTTAAAAGATTTTGGGTCACGCTCGATGATGAACCCATCTTCAACAGACAACCAGGCACGGTGCAGTAGCAGACGATGTCTACTGTAAGTCGTGTGTCGTTGGATAGCGCAAGCTTGGCAATTTCATTTGCCCGCGTAGGCTTGAGTGATGACAATCGTAAGATTGTGTTGTAAACCTACCTTAAACGTTAACTACCGACAGAGGTAACTCTCAACTGAGAATGGAAATCTTCAGAATACGAAGAGATTGCTGAGATTCTGAGATTACTGCTCAGCGTCAGTTTTGCGGTCACTTTTGGTGTAAGCTCACGAAACTAAAGACATAGGCCGTTAGAAAAAATTACTGTTGTGGGCTCGAAATTTACGATAATTTTCAGCGATGATGCAAAAATCTGATAGGAGAACTTGCAACGTTTGCACACCAGAGACGATCACAACAGTGATAAGTTATGTTTCCTCTTCAAGACGTCGTTCTTCTGTTAAACCTTCACTTGCTTTGGAATATATGACCGTAGCGTGCCGAAAATTTCAGGCATGGATCCAAAATCTCACCTCTGGAAAATAATAATGATCCAGTGTAGCATAAAATGAACCTAGAATGTAAAGCACAATTCTTTCGAGAGCATTTTGGTCAATATTGTACCCTGCCGTCCTTTCTGTTGTAACGAAGCCCATTTTCCCTTATTGGACTAATTAAATAAACAGAACTTTCTAAACTAGATAAAAAATTCGATTGCACCGTTAAGCAACCTCTTCACAGTCAGAGTGTTGTCGTTTAACGTTCTTCTACAAAATTCTGCATTATATGGCCATATTTTTGAGGAAGAATAACGAACATTGATTTCTAATTGAGATCGTCAAGTCCACGATTTTTAGTACATTTTTCCCAGCCCTGAATCGATCTTAATGGACAGGGCCTCTATTATTTCAACAAGATGATGATACTGCACATACAGCAAGAGCTTCAGTAGGAGTTCCGAGACGATTGTTTTCAGGCTACTTCGTTTCGTTACCTACATGGTGACATTCTCTGGCCAACTCGTTTATCAGAACTGACTTATTGGTATTTCTTTCTTTAGAGATGCCAGAACGCTGGTGTATGTCTTCGGAAGGTGACCGCAGAGAACGCCATTCTCCCTCACAATGCGATGGCAGCAATACTACTGGGAATGACTTTACAAGCAGCAAAGCTTCACATCCCGACTATAGGAGTATATCCCTCTTGAAGATAATAATCTGAACGATATTATTTTAATGACCCATTGGAACACTTAGTGCGTAGGTATAAATAGATAACAAACATAGTTTTGTAAGACTGTATAAGAAAATGACCACTTGCATCTATTTTGCCTAATTTATTACGTTAGTAATACTAGTTACATCATTATGCCCTGTATCATCATTCACAACGGGATTAGGATGGACGAACGAACGACGCTTATAGGAAATTCAGAAGGAGAG
The DNA here is from genome assembly GCA_030386875.1 of Morinoia aosen. Taxonomy (NCBI): domain Eukaryota; kingdom Metazoa; phylum Arthropoda; class Malacostraca; order Amphipoda; family Talitridae; genus Morinoia; species Morinoia aosen. Next base: position 55,728,986 of record CM059568.1, read on the forward strand.
CTTGAGACTTTGTGTGTCGGGAACAAAAGGAACGAAAATAAATGAAATGAAAGCTGCGCTTTGCGCACATAATGCTCGTGGATAAGGGTTTTGATGAGTGGTTGGTTGGTGGAGGAAGTTAGATGCCCTTCAGAGCTTTGAAGGAGTGAGTGTATTAGGATGATCTTACGTTTGACCTCATAAATTAAGAGGCTGAACGCTTTGTATCAATCGCCAATCTTTGCGTGCGTTGCCCAGCGAGCTGAGCAGAGCAGCTCATGAAATTGAGGGGGTAATATTTCCTACTCATTAAAAATAATGAGGTGCTGAATAACTAAAAATAATGAGGTGCTGAATAACTGAGGTGCTGAATAACAACGAGCCTATTGAAGAATTGGCAAACAACAAACCAATTGAAGACTGTTTAAAAACGGACTAATTAAAGAATAGTTAAACAACTAACCAATAGAAGAATCGTTGAGCAATTAACCAATGCTGGAACAATAGGAGTCACGCACCAACCCTGCTGCTGTAAAGGCCACAGACCCAAACTGCAGCACTAAAGGCCACAGTCACGGTAGAGGAAATAAGGTAGGGTCATTTTAATGGGGGATAATACACTTCTTATTGTTCGGCTAGCCTGTTGAAAGGCTTTATTTCAAACAAACTTTATGACGTCACCTAAACGCCACGTCTTTAAGCGGCCCATAGACGATCAATTTAATTGTCAATATCATTGACTCAATATATTGATCAAATTTTTTTATGCCCACTAGGTCAATTATTTGACGGTCGTAAATCAAGCCCACAGACGATCAGTTAAATTGTCAATATTCATTATTGATAATTATATTGAAAATAAAATTGATCGTCGGCTTTAGGCTAGTAATGGAGCCAGATTTGGGAGTAGCCGTGCTACCAGAAGCAATATGAGCGCTGCCATTGGTTTGTTGCCGAGACGTCAGCAAACCCACACAGTCGACGATAAAAAGACTGGTTTGACCCTACGTTGTTTCCTCTACCGTGGCCACAGTCCCAAACTGCAGCACTAAAGACGACCCACCAATGCTGATGGAGGCCGACGTTCCGACAGTGAGGGGTCCCCTCATCATGTTGTCCGACATCTCGATGACGTAAGCCAAGCCCGTCACGCTCGAGCCTCCGTACGCACAGCCGTTCAGCACTCTAGAATAATATCTATCACAATTATAAATCACCATTATAAAAGGAGCCGCGTTCGTCTGTCCGTCTGTGTGTCCCACCCACGGTAGAGGAAACAAGGTAGGTTTAAACCAGTCTTTTTTTCGCTGATGACGTGGTTTTGCTAACGTTACGGCAACGAACCAATGGCAGCGCTCATATTGCATCAGGAAGCACTGCTACCCGCAAATCTGGCTCTACTATTAGGGTAACGGCAAGACGTTTTGGTGACGTCATAAAGTTTGTTTGAAATAAAGCCTTTCTATTGGCTAGCCGAGCAAAAAGAGGTGTACTTTCCCCATAGAAATGACCCTACCTTGTTTCCTCTACCGTGGTCACACCCACCAGCCGAAAGTGTGAGATGAGCGTATCTGTGATACAAGCTTCATCAACTCCACAATTTTCGGTGCCTTAACCCAGCAGATTAAGAGTCGGAATGAATATCACGTGTATTGGTAGGTTAGATTAGGTTGAATAGAATATCAGCGGTTGAGACTTGGAAAGTATTGGAAAGCCATAGAATAGCATGGGAAATCATGGGAAAGCCATGTTGAAGTCCTATATCTAATCCTGTCATTTTTTTGACGGGCCGTGTGCACTCGTTCATCTGTGGTAGTTCAATTCCCTTTCACTTGCATTAATGTATCCAGAATACACAATTGGTTTATTTTTACAAATAGAAATTTTTCAAAAATTCCAAATAGAGCAATTTTTAAAAAACTTCTTGGCTAATAATCTATACTATAATAAGAGCCGCGTCCGTCCGTCTGTCTGTCCGAAGCCAGCCGAAAGTGTGTGATGAGCGTATCTGTGATACAAGCTCGGCCTCATCAACTCTCGAGAGACTGAATTTTTTATTTCTTACGGCCTTTCTTTCATTTCGCCTTCTTTCTTATTTCAAATAAAAGGGTGGACTAGTGATTAAATGATAACACACAGTTGTTACTTTCTTGGTCGGTGCGTGTGTCTCTGACGCTCATAAAGGGTGCTCAATGACCGTATCTGTGATAAGAGTTTCACCAGTGCACACGAACAAGAATATTTAATATTTTCATTGCAGGTACCATTAGGACGGATACATTTGTTTTCCATCCATATTTTGAGACTTATTTAATGAAACTATCGAATTCCGTCATCTGTAAAAACTATCGAATAAGTAAAAACTATCATTCGAAACTATCAAATTCCGCTCACGACACGTTTATCGTGTGCACTAGTAGTAGCATAGTTTTTCTAGAGATCGTATCTTAGTGATCACATATGTGATCACTTTCTCGGGGTCTCCTGCTAGTTAGTGGATATTTTCTAAAAGTCACCAACTAGTGGTCAATTTTTGATCATCATTGGGCAATCATAGCAAAGCTCAAAGAGTTTCTCAATTGGTGTAGCCAAAATATTGAAATTAAAAGCATATTTATGACAAGAGTGCACCTTCTAGCATGTCATAACACCAAACAAACCACGACACAAACTAAATTGGGGCATCAGAGCTCGAAAGGAAAGGTGCTGGAGCAGTAACCGTATCCACTATACCACCCTTGTGAAAACATTCAGAAAACATATAAGATTGAAAAGAATTGCTAAAGAAATCTTGTTATTTAGGAGAGGGAGAATGTCTGGATTGGTAGATAGGCTGAAGGAATTAGAGATAATTTGTGCAGAAATTACTCATGGAGTCATCTAAAGCAAGTTAATTTTTAAATGCTTGTAAATAAAATAATCGTTATTACAGCATTAAATGTGTTTCATCAGCCTTAATTACCAGATTCTAAAGCTACCATGTTTGAACTTTACCAACACAACTTTAATTACTAATTACTTCTGCTCCGCGATATTGAGGTTATATTTAGCGTGTATAAATAAGTTTGATTTTTTCAATTCTTTTATTTCTTTGGTTGATGCTGCGTTGAAGTTAACATATAATTTGGCAATGCAGTGGTTAGCTCAGTCACATTATCAAAAATATTTTGAGTTGTAACCAAACTGAACAGAACAAAAAGTGAGGTGCATCGTAGAAATATGATGCACCTGCCTTTTATTATCAGAAAATTGTTTTATTAGAAAAATGTTTCGCTAACATAAAGTTTTCTGTTCGTATTTTGATTGTTCCAGTTTAGAATGACCATTCACAGGGTGCTACTTGCTTGCAGTATGTTCTTAAGATTAAGATTTATATTTTTGCCAATAAAAGAGAAAATTTTCTTAAAATTTCTTTTGTTAGGATAATTCTGTAGTTATTTCATCCGGTCAAAGTATCCGATGTCTAACTTTACATTTTTTATTCAACTTTTAGGAATAAATGTTACATAAAATAGTTCAGAAAGTACTTTATATCATCATTCGCCTCTCGAGTGAAAATGAGGTACTGAAACTACCCAGACACAATAATTAGTTCTTTAAAATAAACGCCAATATTTTGACCGACATCAAAACTAATGTCCGATACATCATTGCGGGACATCAAGGAATGTCCACATTGGGACAACACCCAACATCAAATTTAATCCAAACTAATACCCGATACACCGTAGTGAGACATCAAGGAATATCCCACGCCCGACAACAAAATTGATCCGAGCTAATGCCCTAAAACTTGCAGAATTTTAGCTGAAATCAAAATGTTGAAGCGTAGAACAAGTGTCCTATCTCACACCACAGCATTCGCCTCCATGTGGCCAGAGAGGTGCCAGCCGCTGGAGAGGCGGCCAAATATTTTCGTGTTTTGATGCAAGTCTTGTTTGTTTTGAACCATGGCCTTGCGTGAAGCAGATAGCGATGGTTTAAGTGGGATTTGCCGTTCATTTGAAGGCATTCGTGCTTTTGATACTGATCGCGCTCGTGCTCACTGCGCAATCAAAGGTTTTCCCCCGACCTTGACGTTGAGGTTTTGTAAAAGGGACCGTGACCGATAGGCTTTTGGTTGCGTCTTTCTAAATTAAGTATACTCGTAAAGGCCGGAAATCAAAATAAGCCAGAATGTTGGTATTTATGAGATTTGATTTTCTTTCAAATAGTCTCGTTCATTTCAAAAGCTATTAATTTTATTCTCTATTTTTCTTCCAATCTTAAGTTTCAGTGAGATATGTTCAAGTAAAATACATGTCTTCCCGCTGTTTTTAAAAACATTCTAACAATCAAATTTGATTGTGATTCTGAAATATTGTAAAAATGAATACATAAATAATGTTTCACTCATTTACCATGGACTCCTACATGTTCTCGTAAATATCAAATGCCACATTCCAAGAGATTGAGAGGTAAAATTACTGAAGAATTTCTAAAAAAAATTATCAAATCCGTTAACATACATATGGAAGCATGACTGTTTCTGACAGAGGCATAGCATTGTACAATATTTAAACGATTTAAACAATTTATTTACCACAGGTGATACAGAGTTAGAATGTTTCTCAAGTCTAATACAATGGTCAAATTTGAGTATAGCTACCTGTGGGCCCGGATAAGTTCAGTGACTTCTAGGGCAATATAATATAATTACATTCATTTCTGCGTGCATTACTCCGGGTAAATACGCGATCGCTGAGCAAGAAACTCTATGAAATTGGTGACAAATGTTAGTTTATATAGTACAAGTATTAACAGTTTTTTTGTAAATACTGCCAAAACTCCGATTAACACGTCTTTAGAGGAAACACTGCTCTGATAAAAGTTCTTCCTGAACGTTGTTGAGCTATGAAAAAATAAAAAACTTCAATAAATCTGCGTTGTTCATCAGCAGTAGATAACTGAAATGAAATTAAAAGCTAAACCAAACAAATCCCAGAATATGATGCTCAATGCAGATGCACCAATTTATCAGAAATTAGTCAATGATTTAGTCAACACGCGAGATTCTCATCATAGTTGAACAAATCGTAAACAAATGGCCTCATCAGAACAATTAACACGGTTATTCAACAAAACTCTGTGAAAATTTTTAGCAAAATACCGATACTGAGGGGTCATTGGACAACCGTAAAAACTTTGAGTTCCTAAAACTTCACCATGAGCCGTAACAACTTTAAGGATTAGATGAACATCCAAAGCTACACGCGGCGTGTGCGATAAGAAATGAAACCAAACACTTGGAGCTTTTTCGCGATGGCTAGTTTCGGGGAAAGTGATTCCACCCTCTGATGATAATATGCCTTGTTTTAAGTGGCAATAAACTCAACCTCTGAGAAGGGAATACTTATTTTAGCCCAGCTTCTTTGCCGATAAAATATTTAATATAGATTTAAATAAATCCAACCCTGTTAAATAGATGACCAGTTTAGGAGGAAATAAACCCAGCGACTGATGAGTAGATACATAGGTTAGAGAAGGGCACAACCAAACCACAAATGGTAAATTAGGTCAGCTGCTCCCCTGATTTAGACAGAGACAGATCAAGTCCCAGAAACGCTGAAATACCCATACGACTTAGTGGAAGGTCGTACAGACCTAGCAGCAGAAAAAGAAAGGACTGACGGTGTGCAGTATCTATGTACAGCTCGCCATAAGCTCGAAATGGGCAAAAAATCCAATTCTTGGAGCAATACAGAAGTCTCCGGGCCCCACCTGAATGCGAGACAGAGTGCGCTGTCCGGAGAGAGAGCAATGGCGACCCACGAGAAAATGCCGGCTAGAGAAAGACACGTGAGAATTCTTCTTTTGCCTAAGATTTTCCCAAAAATGCCGTTGAACCAAATTCCGATCACGGCCCCGGCACTCGATAAGCTTCCTGTGGGGAGAAATTCAAGTAGTTAGTCGACTTCGAGTGAACAAAACGCAAGTCCTTAACGAACGGTGTAAATTTTAAACAATTAAAAAATTCAGTACCTAAGTTGTGTGGCATGGATCTGGTTTAGAATGTCCTCGAGGAAATAAAATAAGTGTGTCACTTTGGTTGTAGTAATAAACTCAGAGAACAACTTTTCCGTTATGTTCTAAGAGTATTTACTGACAATTGCCACAAAATCACATTAAAAATTCAAAACCATACACTCACACTTAAATTAAACACTGTGCAATGAGTAATATGAAAACTATGACATTTGTTCCAAAGCCATAAAACATTTCATGCTGGGAAGAAAAAATGCGGATAGAAAGATTACAGTTATTATTTAGAGTTGCATTACGGTTGCTGTACATGTTAAATATGTCTATAATGTTTACTGTTATTTTAAGTTGACCGGGCAAGGTGTGCAACCATAAAACAAAGTAACTCATGATATTTTTAGGCGTCTAGTACTAAAGACTTAAAATCTCCTTAGCCCCGCGTGTACAGAGCGCTTTCCAAGTGATCTTGCTCGACTGCGTGTTCCCGAGCGCTTACCCGTGAGGCTTGCTCGACTGCGTGTTCCAGAGCACTCACCCATAAGGTCCTGCTCGACTGCGGTAAACTGGATGTATCCCCCGTAGATGGTGGTGTTGTGGTCTCGCACGTCGGGCAGGATCACTGAAGGGAACGCCAGCACGCTGCCGGCGCATATGAACATCAGGCACACCATCAGCATGACTGCCACCTGCATGGGAGCAGGTGATCAAAGCCAATGTTAACTTGACGAGGATTTTGTATTTTCCATTAGTAACTTTGCCCAGGCCATTTTTTTGTTCCATCATTAACTTTCATATTGCGTGAGGATTTCCCTCACAAACTCTCTAAAGTTGCGCGGGAGGCGCTTCAACTTTAGTACCTTAATAGATCCAGCTAGGCAGCCCGGCAGTAAGGTCGGAGGACGCAGGGCTGAGACAGTTAGATGCGTTTTGAAACTCGGTTCTTTTTGAGTTTGATTCGTTTTGATAATTTACAACTTAAACTCTGCTATGAAATGCTTGACCCCTAATTTCATGGATTTTGAATTTTATTAACGTTGCTGCTACGAAGGCCAGTGTTAGCGTCTTCGCGGTGTGTCTAGCTAATTTACTACTGAATGGAGTGACCTGAACTACCCCGTCATTAGTTATCGTGTCTTCGCCGTCAACTGCGCGTATTTGGGCCCCAGCTCTACGGGTCACCGGCGTCTCGTCTGTTAACTTGGCATCTTTCCTCTTATTCTTTATCATTGTGTGTTTGTGTGAGTGCTTGATTATTTCGATTACCGGCTTTCGTTTAAATTCTTACTTACTTAAAGGTTGCCTTGGTGACCAAATTAACTTACCTTAACCTACTTAAACTTGCTTATTTAACTCTGATGAGAGCTCTACCTGTTACAGGGGAGTCTATAACTCCCCTATTTGAGCTCCGTCTCCTCCTCTTACTATCTTCTTGAAAGTCCGGTACTCTTGCCCTTAACCTTGCCAGCTCTTCCTGCCATAAAGTTTCTACACTGGACGAACCATAAAGTTCAGGTGTGGTTATTCTCGAGTTTCCTATAAATTATAAATTGTCTTGTCTAAATTTGTTATACCTGACTATTTGTTGATAATCATTTTTCCTGTTGCCAACCTTCGTACGTGTAACATTTTCGTCTTCTCGCAGTATATTCAAGAGTGGCTGCGTGGAGAATGGTCCGGTGCTCCTTGCGTTGGTACCTCATAACCAATTGCAGCTGCCTTGATTAGGTAATTTGGTTTTCACGACTCTGATAACAGCTCTGTTGATTTATAAATGCCACTATGTCTTCTTATCTCTGGTAACGGATCTGTTTATTTGTAATAAGGATGTTTATTCAATTGCTTTGTCTTCAAATTTTATTTTGTTAGCAGACGAGTTGGTGCCCTGGCAGTTTTCTTGACTGTTGCCGCGCTCCTGGAACGCTCCGCCGCCAGCACGCGCTTTTCTCTGCTGCGAGGGGGGGCTGCTTCCCCGTCCGCACGGAAGACGCGGTGCAGCGCCGGGTCACCAGGGCTCTATCCTGGTCGTGCCGCACCGCCGCCGTGCCGCACCTCCGCCGTGCCGCACCTCCGCCGTGCCGCACCTCCGCCGTGCCGCACCTCCGCCGTGCCGCACCTCCGCCGTGCCGCACCTCCGCCGTGCCGCACCTCCGCCGTGCCGCACCTCCGCCGTGCCGCACCTCCGCCGTGCCGCACCTCCGCCGTGCCGCACCTCCGCCGTGCCGCACCTCCGCCGTGCCGCACCTCCGCCGTGCCGCACCTCCGCCGTGCCGCACCTCCGCCGTGCCGCACCTCCGCCGTGCCGCACCTCCGCCGTGCCGCACCTCCGCCGTGCCGCACCTCCGCCGTGCCGCACCTCCGCCGTGCCGCACCTCCGCCGTGCCGCACCTCCGCCGTGCCGCACCTCCGCCGTGCCGCACCTCCGCCGTGCCGCACCTCCGCCGTGCCGCACCTCCGCCGTGCCGCACCTCCGCCGTGCCGCACCTCCGCCGTGCCGCACCTCCGCCGTGCCGCACCTCCGCCGTGCCGCACCTCCGCCGTGCCGCACCTCCGCCGTGCCGCACCTCCGCCGTGCCGCACCTCCGCCGTGCCGCACCTCCGCCGTGCCGCACCTCCGCCGTGCCGCACCTCCGCCGTGCCGCACCTCCGCCGTGCCGCACCTCCGCCGTGCCGCACCTCCGCCGTGCCGCACCTCCGCCGTGCCGCACCTCCGCCGTGCCGCACCTCCGCCGTGCCGCACCTCCGCCGTGCCGCACCTCCGCCGTGCCGCACCTCCGCCGTGCCGCACCTCCGCCGTGCCGCACCTCCGCCGTGCCGCACCTCCGCCGTGCCGCACCTCCGCCGTGCCGCACCTCCGCCGTGCCGCACCTCCGCCGTGCCGCACCTCCGCCGTGCCGCACCTCCGCCGTGCCGCACCTCCGCCGTGCCGCACCTCCGCCGTGCCGCACCTCCGCCGTGCCGCACCTCCGCCGTGCCGCACCTCCGCCGTGCCGCACCTCCGCCGTGCCGCACCTCCGCCGTGCCGCACCTCCGCCGTGCCGCACCTCCGCCGTGCCGCACCTCCGCCGTGCCGCACCTCCGCCGTGCCGCACCTCCGCCGTGCCGCACCTCCGCCGTGCCGCACCTCCGCCGTGCCGCACCTCCGCCGTGCCGCACCTCCGCCGTGCCGCACCTCCGCCGTGCCGCACCTCCGCCGTGCCGCACCTCCGCCGTGCCGCACCTCCGCCGTGCCGCACCTCCGCCGTGCCGCACCTCCGCCGTGCCGCACCTCCGCCGTGCCGCACCTCCGCCGTGCCGCACCTCCGCCGTGCCGCACCTCCGCCGTGCCGCACCTCCGCCGTGCCGCACCTCCGCCGTGCCGCACCTCCGCCGTGCCGCATGACATCCGGCCTTCTACGTCTTCGTTATGCTGACGGCATTGGTGGCTCATGACCGTTCTTCTGCGGGTAGCCGTTGCTAGACCCGTGTTACCGCCTAAGAACTTCTACAGCCGCTTTGGGTGGACGTCCCGTTCGAGCTCAATCAATCAAGACACTACTGGCCTTCGCAGCTTTTACTTCAACCTTTTAAGAAAATATTACTTATATAGCAATCGGCCAATTGCTTTAATGTGATACTATTGGAAGAACTTCACTTCCTAATAGTTTTTAACTCTAGCTTTGTTGCCTGTCTCTTAAGACGAGCAGGCTGTTCCCTTTTAATTGTTCGCCTAACCTTGGAAAGATCCTTGGAAAGATCACGAGTCTTTAATAAACTGATTTTCCTTGTTGCTTCTTTAATTTGTTCTTTGCTAGATTGTGTGGCCACGAATGTACCACACAAGTTTATACTGAACTTTATGATTGCGTTGAGTTGTGTTAATTTGTTCGTTCTACCTTTCGTTGTTTCTAATCAATTTTAAATCTTTCCTGTTGTTTGCAGGGTTCCTTGCTTGTGCCGGGCGTATCTGCGGGTTCCGTCGTAATTTAACCCTATCTTGTCTTGCTAATTAAATCATCTACAGTCCCGAAATGGCGAGCACGATTTCTCAAAATAGGGGGATCTTCAAGCGGAAGATCACCTTGGGAATTAAGAAAGCAAAGGAGGCTGCAGCAGAGGGCGCTAATGCGGAGCTCCAGGTGCATTGCGATCTTATTCGCAAGAATCTGCTTCAGGTGAGTAACTGTGATGAGGAACTGACCGCTCGGATGATTAAAGATGGCTCGTCAGAAGAACTGATAAATGCAGAAGTGGACGCTCAGCTCGCTTATAGTTTAGAGGTCGAGATGTCGCTGATTGACTTAGTGCAGCCCAAAGTAGTTACTGGTGCACATTCTTCTGGAAAACCAGAATCTGTTTGCGATGTAAAGCTTCCTCCTATTAAACTGGAACCTTTTAAGGGAGACTCTCAAGATTGTTTGAAATTTCACAGCTTCATGGTATCATTCAATAATTCTGTCGGTCGTAGATCTGGCTTGTCTGGCTCTGCCAAGTTAACTTACTTGAAGAGTTATCTGGCTGGCTACGCCGCAAAATTGGTAGAACATCTACTAGTTAACGATGATAATTATGATGTCGCTTTGAATTTATTAGAGCGCGAATTCTTGAATCGTAATGAACTAGTTTACAAACTCTGTATGAAACTCGTCAATCTTAAATGTGACTATGATAAACATTACGTGGAAATGAGGGTATATATCAGCGAGGTGAGGAGTTTGATGGCCGATCTCAAGATGTATGAATATGACATTTTAGGTGAACCGACTTGTAGCAAGCTGTTCGGGCATATAATTTTTTCGAAATTGCCAATGTTGTTTAAGCAAGAAATAGCGCGTAAACTGAATAATAATTATCCCTCTCTCCAGGAAATTTTCGATAACTATGTGGAGGTCATTGCAACCTTGAACATAAGAGTTGGTTCCGATTCGGCTAAAAGCCAGAGTGAAGATAAGCATTCCTTTAGGAACGTGGCTGCTTCTTCTTCGAAACCCCTAGCCACTCCTGTGTTTGCTAATTCTGCTATGGCATCCTCTGATCGCAGGCTTTGTAAGTTTTGTTTGAGTCAAGGGCATAGCATGACCAATTGTTCAGTGTATCCTAATTATGCATGTCGGAAGGAAAGGTGCTTAGAATTAAACCTTTGTAGTAACTGCACCAGTTCTAAGCACAGTGCTAATGAATGTTCTGCCAAGCTAGACTATGAATGCAAGTTCTGTAAGCAAAAATCTCACGTCTCTGCTTTATGTATGGATGCAAAGGCTTCCTCTAATAGGCTGCATACGAATTATTGTTTGAATTCTGCGACTGGTATTAGATCTGGTTATGTGTTGCCCACTATCACGCTACCCGTGAGTCGTGGGTTTGCTCCTGTCAATGTTAGGTTCCTGTTGGACACTGGCTCTCAGCGTTCTTATGTTTCGGCTGGAGTTTTGGAACGTATTGGCTTTTCAGGCAACCTTAAGCTGACCAAATTTGCTGTAAACTCCTTTTTGGAGAAAGGTGAACGTGAATTTGCAGAAATTAGCTTGGGTGTGAATTTATTAGATGGTACAAAACCTGTGCAGGCGCCAGTGCTGATTGACAAGTTGTTCAATATGGAAGTTGAAATAAATAGTTTGCAGAAAGCCACGCAAAATGTGTCTAAATGCGGAACTTTAGCGGATACCTCATTTGAGGGTAACGGTGATAAGGTTGTTCTGGAAGGCATTTTGGGTGTTGATTTAATCCAGTACCTGACAGACTTTAAGATCGTGCCGTGCTTGAGAGGGTCTGCATTTTCGTGGTGTGGCAAGTTAATTCCAGTTGGAAATATAGAGCATTTTTTAGATCGCAAGCAGGCTGCAGACATGTATCGGGAACTGCGCCAAACTAACTCGGCTTGCGAATCCGCTGTTAATTTTGTACTTGAACCGCGCGTATCTAGTTTGGACCCCATTGGAGGTGTGCTGTCGGAACCGGACGTAGAAGCCAATTTAGATAACATTTTTAAATTAGAATCAATAGGAAACGCGGAGAGCGAAGCTTCAGAGTCTGATCAAGGGAAGCTGAAAGAATTTGATGCGGGCATTCAATTAAGAGATGGGAAGTACTATGTAAAACTTGTGTGGAAAGATAATTTGAAGGATGTCAACAATAATTTTTCTGTAGCTCGCGCTGTTTTAGGCAGGGTAGTGGAGCGTTTGCAGAAGAAAAATTTGTACGATGCGTATGACAATGTTTTCAACCAGCAATTGGAAGACGGGATTCTTGAAGAAGTTCCTGCGTATTCTACTGAACATAGAATTTACTTACCGCACAGAGAGGTCGTGAAGTTGGATCCCACATGTACCACAAAAATCCGGCCTGTACTAAATTGTAGTGTGAAAGTAGGAAATGCGCCGTCTCTTAATGAAGCCGCCTATCCAGGAATCGATTTAATGGGAGACTTGTTCAATATTTTGATTGGATTGAGGCACGATGATTTTTTGGTGATGGCAGATATACGAAAAGCGTTTTTGCAGATAAAGTTGGCAAACGAGACTGACCGCAATAAGTTTTGCGTCCTGTGGATAAAGGACGGGGCTCTAGTTGTTTATAGATATGCCTCTATTCTATTTGGTTTCATTGCCAGTCCTTTTATTCTCAACTACGTCATTAGGAAGCACATTGCTGATTATCCAGCAGATGCCTGCAGTTATTTTTTATTAAATATGATGTATGTTGACAATCTCTATGTAACTGGAAATGATGTAGATCGTCTAACTTCCATTTCCCGAACCGCCAGGTCACGCATGCAGGACGCTGGATTTGATCTGCGGTCTTGGTCCAGCAATTGTGAGCCTTTGCAGGAAGTCTTCCAGAGAGAGGAAGTAGCAGTGTCCCACGAAGAATCGTTTGAGAAAGTCCTCGGCTACCGGTATGACAGGGTTACTGACCAATTTAGCCTGGACGTAGGACTAGAAGAGAAATCTTTCGTTACAAAGAGAATGGTGCTTTCACGGCTAGCACGTTGTTTTGATCCTATGGGACTCGCGACACCTGTTTTGGTCAAGGGAAAGGGACTGCTGAGGGAAATTTGGCAAGAGAAATTGGGATGGGATGACGCATTGCCCGACTATTTGCGGGGAACCTGGCTATCTTTGCAGGGAGAATTAAATAAAGTAAGTAGTTTAAAATTTGATCGTAAGGTTTTTAATTCTGAAAGTAAAGTTTCCTTAATTATTTTTGCAGACGCTTCAAAGACGAATTACGGATTTTGTGTATATTCTTTGTCTGAAGAGTCGAAATCATCTCTATTGTTTAGCAAGGCGAAAATTGCGCCAATGAAGTCAAAAAGCCTTCCTACCTTGGAGTTACTTGCTATTTACTTGTCGTTAAAATGTTCTCTTAAACTTTTGAAAGCTTTAGATAGGGTAACTGTTGTTGACTTAACCATTGCAACCGATTCACAAATTGCTTTGTCTTTGATTTTGAACAGGAAAGTAAAGTCTGGTAATATTTTTGCCAATAATAGAATTAAAGATATCCATTTGTTCTTGGAGCAGCTTAAGGAGCAATTCAAATTAGAATGTTCATTTCGTTTTGTGCCTACACAAAGTAATCCGGCTGACCTTGTGACTAGGGGGCTGACTGTTAAAGAGCTTCAAACTAAATTTCATTTCTGGACTCACGGTCCTGACTTTTTGACTTTCCCCGTGCAGTGGCCAGTAGAGGCATTAGGTTGCATTTCTCAGCTTAACCGAGAAGTAGTAACTTGTTCCGTGGCGACAGAAGTGATGCCGCTTCAACCTGTTTTTCCTGTAACAAAGTTCTCGAGCTTGGAGAAATTATTAGGAGTCACTGCTAGGATTTTTTCTGTGTTTTACTATACTAACCGCCAAGGCTTCACCCAATTAAAATGTCACAGAGCAGCTAAGCTCTATTGGGCTAGATTTGAACAAAGGAAGTATTTTCCTACTGAATTTAATTTTCTTTCAGAGGGGGGCAGAGCAGCAGATGTCCCGCCGCTGGTGAGAAACCTTAATTTGTTCTTGGATGATAGTGGTGTAATACGTTCGCGAGGCAGATTGAACAAGTGTAAGCACATCTCGTACGATATAGCAAACCCTATATTGTTGTCTAGAGAAAGTTTCTTTACCACATTAATTATTAGGCATTGCCATGTAAACTGTAGTCACTTAGGAGTGGGATCCACTCTAAATGCTTTGCGTAATTTCGGCTTTTGGCTACCGAAAGCCAGGCCTTTAATCAGAAAAACCTCCCCCTCGCGCCATCCTGTCCTTGTCGTGGGGAGGGGGCTTGTGTGTTCAATGAAGCCCAAGGCTATGCTGTCCCAGGTTCAACCATGACAGACAGGCTTGGGCCGAGATCCAGACCAACTGGGATGGCAACACTGACAACTGAGCTGACAACTGGATATTTTACTGGACACACACTGACCCCTCCTTGGATTTGATTGCAAGGCCGGCCGGGACCTAGACCCGACCTGCCGGCTTGATAGTCGTGCGCGGCAAGGGTTAGCCGATGGCCGGGTGGAAAGGCGGGGGGCGGTTTAAACGCCAGTGAGGCGCGGAAGCGTCTCGCTGGCTAGTCAAGCGCAACAACCTGCTGCATCTGCTTGTGCCAGGAGCTATGCCTGTGCTTAGTGAGTGTGCCCGTCGGGACTACGTGAGCCTGACAGAAGGGTTCCCCTTGTTGGCGGCCGCCCAAAGCTGGTGCCGGCTCAGAGCACAGGTGAGACTTAACTCACTAACCATGGAAACTTCTAACTCAATCCCCCCCCCAAACCGTAAAACAAATTGATGGTGACGACTTCAACCTGCCCCTGGACTTCACGGACATCTCCCAGACAGGAAATGCGGAAAGCAGTTCTCTGTCAACCTCAGCGGCACCAAAACCATCGCAGAGCACGTCTGCGAGTGGCGAGGAACGCGAGGAGCTGCAACAGCAAAATAAATATACACTCGAGCCTTCCAATGCAACATCTAATGATAAGAGACGCAACACAAATACAAATCACCGAGCAGAGACATCCTCAATTGCTACCCTGGAGCCCTATGAAAGTCCTAAAAGAGCGAAGTCAAAGTATTCTCGCCCACGCCCACAACCTCTTTCTGTCAAACACCTTCTCCAGTTGGAGCAGGAAAAAAAAGTACCTCACTTTCCTGTCTACCACGTCGTCACCTTCCCAGGAGCTGACCTAAATAAAGGCGTGGATGTCCTCTCTGTGGACAGAGATCTAAAATTGAAACTGGGTTCTCCCAAATCAATCCAAAAAATATCCCAAGACTCTCTACTTATCCAGCTGGCAAATGAAGACCAGCTCAATAGTCTTCAGACTATCACACAACTCGGAGCTAATCCCACCCAAGTACAGCCTCACTCTACCCTCAATAGTGTGAAGGGCACAGTGCACAGCCACACCTTTACCAACATCCCCGAGACAGACCTGCTAGAGGCCCTACGCGGCCAGGGAGTCACCCAGATAGAAAGGCAAAAAGCCCGAATAGATGGGGAACTTAAACCTACTCCACGGTATGTGCTCACATTCAACCGCACATCCCTCCCCCCCGTAGTGCAGCTGTGTGAATGGCATGCGGAGTACGTCCGGCCTTATTTCCCGAACCCCATTCGGTGTACTCGATGCCAAAAATTGGGACACACCAAAAAACGGTGCCGACAGACGACTGAAGTTTGTGCTCGGTGTGGAACAATGGGACACCACTCACGCGCATGCATCTAGACGCCATCCTGTGTGAATTGTGGCGAGTCTCACCCTTCATACAGCCCATCCTGCCCACATTACCTATACCGGAAGGAAATTATCTCCACCATGATAAAAGAGCACACAACATACGGAATCGCTAAAGCCCAAGTCACTGACTGGTACAAGTCGCAAGGCCGCACGTACAGTTTTGCAGTACAACGGCCGCCCCTACTGGTCAGGGACCAGCACCCTCAGAATCTCACAAGGCAGGTACGGCCCAGTCGGTGACCTCACCCCCGGCAGCGGAACTAGAGTCCCAACAACACTCAACTTTACTTTCTCAGCCGAATGCTCTTCCACCCAGGAAACCAGCGTCCAGCATGAAGACCCGTGATGAGCAAGAACTCGACTCCACTACTGCCCAGAGCTCAAGTGATGACCAACGAGACACCACGACCCGTGCTCAATACACCTTTAAGCGACTCCCTCTAGACACCGCGCAGTTTCACACTGACGGGAACAACAGCACGCGACAGCCGCACATACGGCCGTTAAATGCAAAAACACCATCGACCGCAAACACCCAAGTGGCCACGTGTAGACCAAGGATGACTACGCCGCCTACTCGGGGGGAGGCCCCCGGTACATCGCGACAGTTTCAGTCTCCGGTACCACACCCCTGGCTGGGTACCAGGGAAGGGACCACTCGGGATGGGCAGGATCCGGAGCTTCCAGCTGGAACTGGCGACAGCCTCCCTCAAACAAACCCGGAAGATGCACGAGCAAAGTGCCCTCCCTCCACACCCTTGGGCTCGAAGACAAGTTATCAGGAACGGCCTGAGCAGGGGATGCCTCCCCCACAGCTGCATTTCAATAAATCCTCGGAAACACCCTCACCTATCTCAAGCAGTAACGAGGTGCCACCACGACACTCTCGGTCCCAATCCTCAAGGCCCAAGCCCTGCGCCCGAAATGCGCGCATAGCCTCGCAGTCTCCGCCGCGCTCTCGCTCCCACTCCAACTCAGAGAAAATGGACGTCTCCTTCTTGAACAAACGGGAACGAGACCTCTCTCCATACCAGCAGCATAGTACTTCAACTTCAAAAAAGAAACACACCCGTCCACCCGACCAGCCGGCCGGCAAATGCAATGCCCCAATTCCTGTCCTACACTCCTCTCGTCATGACAGACCATAAACTCGTAAATACCCCTAAAGAATGTCGAAAATCATACAATGGAACATGCAGTCTTACCACACAAAATTCAATGATCTCAAAGTCCTTCTTCGCAATGAAAATCCTATCTGCGTGTGCCTCCAGGAAACCCTCCTGGAAACCCTCCTGACTGGGCGCTACGCAAACCCCCCTTCACATTATCGCCTCGAACGCTCGGCCCCTGTTCGTGACGATGGCCACGAACGAGGAGCAGCAATCCTAGTACACCAGAGATACCCATACGATCTCTTCCCACTAGACACAAATCTCCAGGCAGTAGCCATAAAAATCCATCTACCCGCCAAAACATACACAGTATGTTCCCTGTACCTCTCCCACTTGGATGTCTCAGCCCGCGACTTCACCCACCTCATCGAGCAGCTGCGACCACCATTCCTGCTCATGGGGGACATGAATGCAAGCGACCCCTTGTGGGACCCCCCGAGAGCCAACCGGAGGGGTAGACAGATAGCGGACCTTCTCATTTCACATGACATCTCCCTTTTGAACAATAACTCACCAACACATTTCCATTCACAATCAGGAACTTTCTCAATAATCGACTTAGCCATATGCTCCTCAGGGGCCCTACAGGACTTCACCTTTGAAGTCTTGGACGACCTATATGGCAGCGACCACTACCCAATCAGAGTCACTCTGCGCCGCGCCACCCCACTCCAAACGAGACGGCACTATAATATTCATAAAGCGAACTGGCCACTCTACAGAGATCACACAAAGATTGACGGGCCTAGAAACCCAGATGACTCAGTCGAAGATCTCCTTAACCTAATAGAAAACAAGATCAAGACAGCGGCAAATGCAGCCATCCCACAAACCTCAGGCAAATACTCGAAACCCCCCGTCCTTTGGTGGACAGCAGAGTGCCAACAAGCACTACAACGGCGCCGCCAAGCAGGAAGGAAACTACGCCGCTCCCCATCAGTAATCAACAAAATAGCGTTCAACAGAGCACGTGCGCAGTGTAAATATGTATTCTCCAACAGCAAAAAGAACTCCTGGCAAAACTATTTGACTACAATCAACGCTCATACCTCCCCCTCTGAAATTTGGAAAAAAGTAGCGAAGATTGCTGGAAAGTTCAGCCCGACTACCCATCCATCTCTGCGCATTCAGGACACAATTGTCTCAGATCCTTGCCAAGTGAGCGATCAATTTGCCTCCCACTACTCTCGCGATTTCGGTTTTCACCAAGCAAGTCCAGCTTTTCTTGCGTACAAAACCTCCACGGAGAACCAAGCCCTCAACTTTGCAGCAACTTCTAACCAACCGTATAACGACCTGATAACTCCTGAAGAGTTCCACTCCAACCTATCGCACTGCACAGATAGCAGTCCGGGCCAAGACGGCATCACTTATTCAATGATAAAATTGGCTGATCCAACACTACAGCAGCTAATTCTTCACCTGTACAACCAAATATACATCACGCACTCATATCCAAACTCGTGGCGAATCGCTACAATAATCCCGATCCTCAAACCAGGCAAAGACCCCCACGTACCAAGCTCATACAGACCGATCTCTCTGTTGAGTACACTGTGCAAACTGTTGGAGAAAATCCTCAACACCAGACTGGCTTGGTTTTTGGAGCGTGGAAACCACATAATTCCCATTCAGTCTGGTTTCCGCCACAATCGCAGTACCACAGATAACCTGATCCAGCTGGAAACAGCGATTCGTGAATCTTTCAACGCTAGACAACATTTCATAGCAGTCTTCTTTGACCTGTCTAAAGCCTACGACACCGCTTGGCGATACGACATCCTCCGATCCCTACACTCCTCTGGACTGCGCGGAAATCTAGCATACTTTGTCGACAACTTCCTCCGTGATCGCTGTATCAGAGTGAGAATAGGATCAGCCACCTCGACACCCTACCCCGCCGAAGGAGGCATACCCCAAGGCAGCGTACTATCCTGTACATTGTTTCTTGTAGCTGTGAATAACATAGCAGCTACCCTACCCCCATCTGTTGGAGCATCTCTATACGTGGACGACTTCACGATCTACTTCGCCGGAGCTTCCACTCGAGTTGTCGAACGGCAACTCCAACTTGCGATTAACTCGCTAACCCGCTGGAGTCAAC
The DNA here is from genome assembly GCA_030386875.1 of Morinoia aosen. Lineage (NCBI taxonomy): Eukaryota > Metazoa > Arthropoda > Malacostraca > Amphipoda > Talitridae > Morinoia > Morinoia aosen. The sequence continues at coordinate 55,747,971 of CM059568.1, forward strand.
AAATAGGATTCCAATTCAATGCTGAAAAGACAGTAACCATGCATATCTGTCGCCGACACCACTGCCCCAAAATGGCCCATACTTTGACAATGAATGGTCAACCTGTGCGAGCGGTGGAGCAGTATAAGTACCTAGGACTGACTTTTGACACTTCCCTCACTTGGAGGCCGCACATCCAAGACCTGAAGCGGCGATGCAATTCAACTCTAAATTTGCTGAAGCTACTCTCAAATAAATCATGGGGCGCAGATAGGATCTCCCTACTCCGTCTCTACATAATGCTGCTTAAGCCAAAGCTGGATTATGGCGTGGAGGTTTACTCCTCCGCAGCACCGTCCGTATTGGATCTACTCCAGCCCATCCAAAATGCTGCCATACGTATCGCAACGGGAGCATATCGTACCTCCCCTGTGACAAGCCTCCACTCAGACTCGGGTCTCTTGACTCTGCGGCTATATGCGACTATAAAAAGTCTTAATTATGCGGCCAGAGTAGCGGCAAGCGTCTCCAATCCGATGCACGAATTGAGCACCATAGCAAACGAACCACCCGCTGACCGGCGCGGAATTAGAAGGGAGGCCCCACACTTGAGAAACTTCTTCCAACGTGTATCGGACCTCAGAGATCGATATGCTCCCCATCGAGACCAGGTTCTTCTAGAACAAATTTCTCCACTTCCACCGTGGCGGTTACCTGCTATTAGCATATGTCACGAACTTTACAAATATTCCAAGTCCGCGACCGCTCCATCCCAACTTCGAGCACTTTACCTTGATCATGTCCGAACCCATCAATTTCTTTCCCGTATTTATACGGATGGAGCCAAAGCACCAGAAGGAGCAGCATACGCCTATATTCAAGGCTCTACGAAGTATCAGCGGCGTATTCAACCGCATGCAACCTCGTATACAGCAGAACTATATGCTATATACGATGCACTTAATCACGCTGAAACTCTTCCTCACCTGGAGACTACGATAATAACCGACTCGCGGAGTGCTATTCTAGCGCTCTCGAGATACAACTCGCCTCACCCCATTGTTCAACTCATACAGTGTCGCCTCATTTCGAGCAGTAAACAATTTACTTTCTGCTGGGTTCCCAGCCACGTTGGAGTGCCGGGAAACGAAGCAGCCGACCGAGCAGCTCGAGAGGCTCTCCACTTGCAAATCCGGTCCGCCTCCCTCGAACAGACCACAAGTGGTATTACAAAAAGAGCATCCGAGAACGCTGGCAGGCTGAGTGGTCGGCGCTTGCCAACAACAAGCTAAAGGCAATAAAGCCAGATGTCCGTCCTCTCCCATTCTCCCAGCAGAGGGATCGACTGTGGGAAGTAGTCCTCGCTAGGCTCCGTATAGGCCATACACGCCTTACGCATCAGCACTTGCTGGAGGGCCGACCGCAACCGTACTGCGAAAATTGTATTGTGCCGTTAACGGTCCGCCACATTCTTCTCGAATGTCCCGACTACACACAAGAGCGGCAAGCTCGCCTCGGCGAGGAGCCGAACCTCCCTGAACTACTGACCGGCCTCGCCATCTGCGGGCCACGCTCTCCTCTGAACCTTTTCTTACTTGAAATTCGCCTACTCCATGAAATTTGACTCACCAACTGAAAATAAGTAACCTCTAGAAAGAAAATCTTTTCCGCCTCATATGGGGCCCAAACCAACGCCAGCGCGGATGCCCGCGGTTAGAAACACCGTCGCTCCTCCGTCAGACCAAGCTGACACACCACGGCACTGAAACGGGGCTGAGATGACTCTCACCCTCCGAAACTGCCCATTATAAGACCCAAATGCAACAATGCTACCAAATTGCGCTGTGATTTCGTCAAAGTATCGAAAGCGGCGGGAAAACCTGAAAATAATAATAATAATAATAAAATAATCAGAAAACCTTGAATGAATGTATAATATGTAAGAAAATAAATGCTCGGGCCTTTCGGTACCCAAAGCCCACAGATCTTCCTGGAGACCGCGTAAATTTTGTACGGCCTTTCCAAACTGTCGGTATAGATTTCACCGGTTTTTTCCATGTCAAACTTGGAGATAAAGTAACTAAAATGTACATTCTTCTCTTCACTTGCTTAAATGTGCGCCTAATTCACCTAGAATTGGTGCAAGACATGAGCGCAGACTCGTTCCTCGCAGCGTTTGTTAGGTTTTCAAATCGGTATGGTATGCCTAGTACAATTTACAGTGACAATGCTCCTTCCTTTACTCAGGGTGCAGAGTTCATTGCTGGGTCTTCTGCTGACAGCGTTTTCGCTGAGCATTTAATCAAGAATAATGTAAAACACATTAAAATTCCTCTCTACAGCGCATGGTTCGGCGCCACCTGGGAACGCATGGTAGGTGTCGTAAAGAGGTGTTTGTTCAAAGCTATCGGGCGCGCAAAAATAGAGTATTTTGCGTTTTTGACTATCTTGTCAGACATACAAGAAGCCATAAATAATAGACCTCTTACTTACTGAGACAGCGCCGACGTGGACCATGAGGTCGTGACGCCTAACTCCTTTGTTAAGTTCCCTACTTGTGGCAGTTTGTCATTCATGAGGCATGCTGGTAGTGAAAGAGTGCAGCCATCCCGTGCTGCTTTATTGCAAAGTTTGGAACTTAGGCAAGAGACATTTGAGAAATTCAAAGAGCTCTTTTTTTTCAGATTATCTGCTCTCGCTTAGAGAGCGGCATTTACCTCTTTACCAGCCCTCGTGGGAAGATAGAATAAGAGTGGGAGAAGTAGTTTTAATATCCTCTCCTGTGAAGTCGAGACCCTTTTGGTCTCTAGGAAGGGTAGTTAGTTTACATTCTGGATCGGATGGTCGTACTCGCACCGTAAGAATTATGAAGGCAGACCGATCATTCGGAGATTATGCCGTTTCTTTACTATATCCCTTAGAGCTGTTCGCCGATTCCGTTAAGCTTCCTCAATTAACCGAAGATGTTCCTCCTAAACATTCAGTAACTTCTGATGTCGCCGGTCCTGCTGTTGACCTCTCTACTGGTAAAAGACCTGTCAGAGCAGCGGCTGCACGCTGTCGTCTCTGGTTGAGGGAGTAACGCGTTCCCTCGCCGCCCGGGAGTGTGTGAGGATTTCCCTCGCAAACTCTCTAAAGTTGCGCGGGAGGCGCTTCAACTTTAGTACCTTAATAGATCCAGCTAGGCAGCCCGGCAGTAAGGTCGGAGGACGCAGGGCTGAGACAGTTAGATGCGTTTTGAAACTCGGTTCTTTTTGAGTTTGATTCGTTTTGATAATTTACAACTTAAACTCTGCTATGAAATGTTTGACCCCTAATTTCATGGATTTTGAATTTTATTAACGTTGCTGCTACGAAGGCCAGTGTTAGCGTCTTCGCGGTGTGTCTAGCTAATTTACTACTGAATGGAGTGACCTGAACTACCCCGTCATTAGTTATCGTGTCTTCGCCGTCAACTGCGCGTATTTGGGCCCCAGCTCTACGGGTCACCGGCGTCTCGTCTGTTAACTTGGCATCTTTCCTCTTATTCTTTATCATTGTGTGTTTGTGTGAGTGCTTGATTATTTCGATTACCGGCTTTCGTTTAAATTCTTACTTACTTGAAGGTTGCCTTGGTGGCCAAATTAACTTACCTTAACCTACTTAAACTTACTTAAACTTGCTTATTTAACTCTGATGAGAGCTCTACCTGTTACAGGGGAGTCTATAACTCCCTTATTTGAGCTCCGTCTTCTCCTCTTACTATCTTCTTGAAAGTCCGGTACTCTTGCCCTTAACCTTGCCAGCTCTTCCTGCCATAAAGTTTCTACACTGGACGAACCATAAAGTTCAGGTGTGGTTATTCTCGAGTTTCCTATAAATTATAAATTGTCTTGTCTAAATTTGTTATACCTGACTATTTGTTGATAATCATTTTTCCTGTTGCCAACCTTCGTACGTGTAACATTTTCGTCTTCTCGCAGTATATTCAAGAGTGGCTGCGTGGAGAATGGTCCGGTGCTCCTTGCGTTGGTACCTCATAACCAATTGCAGCTGCCTTGATTAGGTAATTTGGTTTTCACGACTCTGATAACAGCTCTGTTGATTTATAAATGCCACTATGTCTTCTTATCTCTGGTAACGGATCTGTTTATTTGTAATAAGGATGTTTATTCAATTGCTTTGTCTTCAAATTTTATTTTGTTAGCAGACGAGTTGGTGCCCTGGGAGTTTTCTTGACTGTTGCCGCGCTCCTGGAACGCTCCGCCGCCAGCACGCGCTTTTCTCTGCTGCGAGGAGGGGCTGCTTCCCCGTCCGCACGGAAGACGCGGTGCAGCGCCGGGTCACCAGGGCTCTATCCTGGTCGTGCCACACCGCCGCCGTGCCGCACCTCCGCCGTGCCGCACCTCCGCCGTGCCGCACCTCCGCCGTGCCGCACCTCCGCCGTGCCGCACCTCCGCCGTGCCGCACCTCCGCCGTGCCGCACCTCCGCCGTGCCGCACCTCCGCCGTGCCGCACCTCCGCCGTGCCGCACCTCCGCCGTGCCGCATGACATCCGGCCTTCTACGTCTTCGTTATGCTGACGGCATTGGTGGCTCATGACCGTTCTTCTGCGGGTAGCCGTTGCTAGACCAGTGTTACCGCCTAACAACTTCTACAGCCGCTTTGGGTGGACGTCCCGTTCGAGCTCAATCAATCAAGACACTACTGGCCTTCGCAGCTTTTACTTCAACCTTTTAAGAAAATATTACTTATATAGCAATCGGCCAATTGCTTTAATGTGATACTATTGGAAGAACTTCACTTCCTAATAGTTTTTAACTCTAGCTTTGTTGCCTGTCTCTTAAGACGAGCAGGCTGTTCCCTTTAAATTGTTCACCTAACCTTGGAAAGATCCTTGGAAAGATCACGAGTCTTTAATAAACTGATTTTCCTTGTTGCTTCTTTAATTTGTTCTTTGCTAGATTGTGTGGCCACGAATGTGCCACAATTGATGGAAAGTAAATGTGAGGTTTGTAGAGTATCAGGAACAAAACAGCTCTGCGAAATTCAAGTAACGTGTTTTCCCGCACTAGTAAATACTTTGACAATTCGTGGCTTTGTTTATTTTTAAATTGGCTAAACGTACAGGAATAAGTGATTACGATTGCTCACCAAAAGAGACAAGTCTAGGCAATCAGTGAACTATGTTCTTTGTGCATAAGCTTTTAACTGTAAAGATTATTTAATCACGAAAGAAATAAAAGCAGTGCTAGCATCGCAGCGATAGTGCCGTGTTGATGAAGTAAGAAAACACGTTGAAAAATAAAGTTATTCTCGCCGAAAATTTGAGTAGTCTTTACCGAACGATTAAAACATATCATCACTGAAAAATAAAATAGTTCTCTCTTTCGTGGATCAACATGTTGAATGCAAGGTGTTTCTTTTCCATCCTCCTGTCTTCCAACTAATTGTCGATTTGTATTAATTTAACAACGGTACTGATGATCTATTCCTCAAGACATCACTGCAACGGGAGGTAATTCCAAAACATTTTTTTTTCAGGTCTTACTTACATCGTGCTCAAGAATACGTTAATCTTGTAATAGTTAAAAGTATTAAACCTCAGATGGCCAGTGAGGTATCTAAAAAGTTTTTTCATGAATGTTATTCATTAACCGCTAACTTTATTACCTGACATATACAACCCGCACGCTATTCCTGCAAGCTATTGTTCAAGGTTGTACTTATCTTGGTTTTTGCAAGCGAACTCTTTTAAAATCCAAGTCGGATGTATTTTTATGAGGGATTTGACCACACAAATTTACCTCCTTTTAAAACTCAAGGTCAATAAGGGCACTACGAGAAGCAACGTGGCAGATTACCAATAAATCCCGTCACTATATGACATTGTTGATCTTACAACTCACAGAAACAGTCAATTAAAAATTAATAATATCAAATTAAACGAATTAGAAAATAATTATGAGTAAGGAAACGAATGAGAAATCAATTAAATTAAACGTCAAATTAAACGCTTTAGAAATTAAAAATATAAATTAAATACGAATTACAAATTAAAAATATCAATTAAATACGAATTAGAAATAAAAAATACCAATTAAGTGCGAATTAGAAATACGCCACGCCAAATTAAACTAGAGCGACAATAACGCTTCCCCGTTCCCCGGTGACCTCATAGTTCCATCAATGTCATCGTAAAAAAATTCCAATCTAGGAATAATGTTTTTTATGGTTCCTTGCCATAAATCTGACGTATGCGGTAGAAAATCTTTGAAATGAACGCAGTAATTCGATTGATTGAAATCTATCCCTCCACACCTCTGGTATGGCCGTCCGCAAAGACCCCTTCCAGCGTACTCAACACCAGAGTACTCTACCTCACCACACACGTGGTATGGCCGCCCGCTGAGTCCCCTGCCAGTATACTCAACACCAGAGTACTCTACCTCTCCACACACGTGGTATAGCCGTACTCCACCTCACCACACACCTGGTATGGCCGTCCGCTGAGTCCCCTTCCAGTATACTCAACACCAGAACCCTGGCCGAGACCGCTGTATCTGATTGTTTTCTCAGCATCTCGGTGCTCCGTGAGCTCGTCAGGGTCTGACTCTGAGCTTCTTGACGTGTTCGACTTCTGGTCACCGCCTGAGCCGCACTCGGGAGCGTCTGCTCTCCCCCCGGCAACAAAAACCTGGTTCTTGATTTTCTGGCTCGTCGAGTCCACAGAGTGGTCCAGCACGAAGCTCTTGTTGAACGGCATGTTTTCTGTATTTTCTGATCTGGCTGTAAAGTTGGATTGCTTCGCTTTGTTATTTAAGGAAAGTTTAGTGCGTTTGCGATTTTAGTTGTGAAGTTAGATGGCTTGGCGTTGTTATTTAAGCATATTATACTGTTTTTTCTATTCCAGCTGTAAAGTTTGACAGCTTGGCTGTGTTATTTAAGGAAAATATAGCGCGTTTGCTGTTCGAGCTGTAAAGTTGGATAACTACGCTTTGTTATTTAAGGAAAATATATTTGATTTTATTCTAGCTGTAAAGTTGGGTCGCTGAGCATTGTTATTCACGGAATATATACTGCGTTTTATTTTACAGCCGTAAAGTTAAAAAACTAACTTGTTGTTGGAGAGGCAAAGTATGTTTTTTAAATTGTTTAAATATTATAAGCTTGCTTGCACACACGTGTAACTTCCTCAATAAATACCGATTTTTGCATATGATTGAACGATGCCTGATGCTATATGATATTTCTGAGTCTTGTCACGAATGTTGAACCAGTATACATAAAATATTCAAAATATCAACATGCTACTATTTTTTACAGTTATCACAATACGTGAGAGATCTTGATCACTGGGCCGGTTGTCGCTCACGCTTCTGTGAGGCGTGTCGTAAGTGATCACTTTGAGCGTGAATTGTTGTTGTCAGACGTGTCGTGAGTGATTACTTTGAGCGTGAATTGTTGTTGTCAGACGTGTCGTGAGTGATTACTTTGAGCGAGGATTGTTGTTGTCAGGGGTGTCGTGAGTGATTACTTTGAGCGTGGATTGTTGTTGTCAGGCGTGTCGTGAGTGATTACTTTGAGCGTGGATTGTTGTTGTCAGGCGTGTCGTGAGTGATTACTTTGAGTGTGGATTGTTGTCGTCAGGCGTGTCGTGAGTGATCACTTTGAGCGTGGATTGTTGTTGTCAGACGTGTCGTGAGTGATTACTTTGAGCGTGGATTGTTGTTGTCAGGCGTGTCGTGAGTGATTACTTTGAGCGTGGATTGTTGTTGTCAGGGGTGTCGTGAGTGATTACTTCGTGGATTGTTGTTGTCAGACGTGTCGTGAGTGATCACTTTGAGCGTGGATTGTTTTGGTTGCTATACCGAGAGCAGTACAAAAATAAATGAGCAGTCTGCTGCATACTTGATAGTGTCATGTATTCTAAGCGAAAAAATCGTATTAATTAGGCATTTTTAACCGCGCCGATAGAAAACGACAACTTGTTCATGTTGGTGTAAATTCAATTTCCAGTTTTATAGTCAGCGTATAAAAAAGTGAGCTTCTCAGGGAAATTCTTGTTACATCCGGTGAATGTTTTCCCTACCTATAAGCTAATTAAAACTTCTAAGGGAGTTTACTTTCTCGTCGGATAAAATTCTTTTAAAATTTAAATTTATTAAAATTTAAGTTAATTTAACACATTTCATGCGAAGGGACCCACCGGTGGCCACTTAGGTGATTTTCATAGTGCTGCTGACCAACCTGCAGTCACTAACTCATTTTTTATAAATACTTGATGAAAACTAAGTAAAAGCCCGATCCAGTTAATGTTTGTTATTTTTAAAGTTGATTACCACAATTGATTTTGAATTTGAATTGAATATAGAACTTCAGTTTAATTCATCGCAGTTATCGTATCAATATTTTATTTTAATTTAAAATTTTAAAATTCATTTAACAAATAAAACAAGTTATTGAAGTATGAGATGTTAAGCCTTAGTTCTCACACTGAAAGTTCCCTACCACTTTACAACTACTGAGCGCCACCGTAATAAAACTACCAAATGTAATTTTATTTCTATACTCAAGATCACCAGGTTAGATTGCGCTGAAGCGCTAATTTTCCTGCCCAATTATGAAGAAAGCCGCATTCAAAATCAGTTTTTCAATGAACGGAGAACAAAGGCGCTCATTTTAAATTTTTACATTTCTTGAGCATGTTTGGGGATGAGATTGTTTTCCCAGAGCTTCTGCTCGTGAAAATGTTTCTAATTAGCAATGTTTTTAACTTTTTCATATTACCCAGAGCTTTGCTCGTTAAAATGTTTCTAATTAGCAATGTTTTTAACTTTTTCCTATTAACTTTCTATAAATTTTTAATATAAAGGGAAGTGTTTAGTTTGCCTTGCATACGGGGAGATTTTAAGTATTAACAATGTTTATAGAAAACGTCTTAGCGAATTCGTTTTAACTGTTTTATGAAATGATTCAACAAAATAACCCCTCGGGTAAAATGAGCGGTGTGTTTATCGAGCCCTTAGAAATTAATCGAAAAAAGTATAATATGATTGGAACTGATTTCCGGAAGATCACATGACTTCGTTGCACACTTTGTTGGGCCACTTTCCTTGATAACTGAGAACTTTCTGAAGAAATACCGTACGTTCGAAATTTTGAATATCGGAATAACGAAGCATCAATGACAAAAATTTTGAGTTCTCTATTAGCGCTCTCATGAACTCGATTATTAGACCAATTTTAAATTTGATATTCAATTTTGGCAGCATATTGTTGACCACATTTCATTTTTGGATATGTTTTACAGCTTACATTTCCTTCTTGACTACATTGTATGGCAAATATTTCCTCCCTTACGACACTGTATAACTGCATGTATTTCCTTATCGAACACATGATGTTTAATGCTTTACTCAACATATATGACAGCACATTGTAAAGTCAAGTATAATTTCTCTGGTACTAACGACAAAGAATACTTACGCAAATGTCAAATTTACCGTAGCAGGACAACGGTATTTAGTCATCAGAGAGCAGTATCATATATACCGTTTCAGTATTTGGTTTACCATTCTAAATGAATGACACAAAATCGCATTGATGGTGCATAGCTGGCTTCAGTATATTAAAGTGAAACTGCAGCCCATGTTGAGATTAACAATGAAGTTTCGTTTCACCAACATGCACTGCGGAAGGATCTGTTTGTTATAAGTGAAGAGCTAGGTAGGCTGCGCACACTACCTAAAAAGCACTGGTACATTTATAAATTGTTCACAAACGCCTTCACTGCCTTCAGCTACCGATAGAAACCCACGAACTCCAATTCGGAAATTTCAATTTAAACAACTTTTAATTAAAAAAAACAATTCAAACAATTTATTCAACACAAGCGATACAGAAGTATAGTGTTTCTTAAATTTAGTACAATGGTTAAATTTGAGTGCATTTCGGCTGCACTTTACTCGGAGCACACCGCGACAGAAGCTACTCCCGTCGATACGTTTCTATTGCTTCAGAACAGTTGAAACAGTGGGTGGCAGAGAGACTCGCTCATACGATGGCTTTAAATTGCTCTAATCTGCTACTATCTCGAGGCAATTTGAACAAGATCTGACTTATCTGGAGCCTCATAAAATTAAAAACTACGACACACTTGACATTTGAAGGCCCTTCAGATAAGGCAGCTCAATGAGCCCAGCATCCTTCGTCTCGCCAAGCTGAGTTTTAAAAGATCTATACCTGTGGCTGCCTGTTGAAGCCTATTTTAGATCTATGCGTTATTGAACCTATTAAAGTCTAAGAATGAACCATGCACAGCTGCTTATACTGTAAAAGAACTACGTAAACTAGACCCTAAATACGAACTATGAAAAAATGTGCGTTTTAGACTAACAGGTAAAATATTACAAAGAGCGCCAATGAAGGCCAACAAGAATCTATAATTTGTTCTTAAGTGCAGATAAAGGACTTATTTGGACGTGAATCCTTCAGAAAGTATTTATTTTTATGTTAAAATCTGAGGCCAATTACACAATCCAACTAGCAAAGTTCAAGTTATGTTGCAGAATTTCGCTGGAAAAACTGAACGTTTCTGGTAGATTTTTGCATGGGTCCCTTCTAGTTCGTAACTCAAAATAAATTTACTTTAATAGTAAATATTTAGATCGAAATGTATTCTGTGAAACGCAGATTGTTACATTAATCATGTTCAGATCCCCTAATGTTACTTTTTCTTTATTCATTCTAAAGTTTCAACTTTTTTTCACTTCGAATGCAGAATAAAATGTCTTTTAAAGGCCCTTAATGACGCTTAATGACGCTTAAAGACTGTGATAAGAGTTCCACCAGTGCTCAAGTACAAGAATATTTTAATCGCGGGGACTATCAGAATGGATATCTTTGTTTAGCATCCACATCTGCGAGATTTCTTCAAGGTAAATATCTAGTCCCGTCAATTTTAATGGGCCGTGTGTACTGGTAATGTTACTTCCGCGTAAATTGAAACGTAATGTTACGTCTGCGCTTAGCAAAATTAGCCTGTTCATAGCTGAATGAAAATATAGCAATATTTAACATAATGGACCCGGAAATTAAAATTTCAAATATAATTTCCTATAGCATTTGAGGTCCAACATATGATGTAAAAAGTACAGTTCTTAGCAGGTTGACAAAGACATATTTTTCATCTCTAAAGACTTGAATGGCATGTCTTTATACGAAGAGCGATGACGTTTACTGAATTAAGCATGCGAGTACAAAGCAAAAAATCAATTCCAGTTTTGAAGCCGAATTAACACAGATTTGCATTAGTTATTTTGTGAGTTAAGGTATTTTGTAGAGATTTATATATATACTAACGATGTTAATATTTTGTGAGCTACCGATTAATTATAACGATACATATTAAATTCTATTAAATAGATATTAAAATTCGACGCAGTTTTTCCAAAGGTCTTCTGCAGTTCGGCGCAGTAATGCTCTTCAGGGTCAAATTAGAGCAGTTCATTGCTCCTATAAAGTTCGGCTTGCTATGAAGGTCGATTGCAGCCGCTAGATATTAAGCATTATGAAAATTATCAGCGTGGAACAGCAATACAAGCTGACATAAAATATATTAATTGAATAGTGGTCACTACAGTGTAGCCGCCCATCGCAGTTCGTTTCCGATCATTACAGTTAACTGGCGGAATTATTGCAGTGATACACCCAGACACGTTACAAGAAAACTGCTACGAAGACAAACAAGACATCTCTATCGCTGTACTGCGGCACCGAAATTTTGTAGTTCTGCGTCAATTTTTAATAGGAATAGGCGATAAAAGTTGAAGCTGTTGTAATAAATTTTCCTTTCCCTTGTAGAATTGGTCTTCATTGTTTAATTTCTTACTCAATTTATAGAAATATTTTCGCTCTCGATGTCGGAATATGAACATCCAGTGCACCTAACACAAAAAATCCTAAATTGTTCCCAATACTTCCATAACTAAAACAAAATAAATTCAATTACAAACAAATCTGAGCAGCCAGCAACTCAATTAAAATGTCCATCAAAAACATATTATTCAATTGTGAACTGCCAGACTCAATCAATTACCGAACTCTACCCGCCGGTCCGGTGCTTCAGGGCTCGAGTTTTCATCGCTGCAGGCGCGCTGTGTTGCATTGAATGGGGACACAGTTGTCGTATTGTTATCCTGTTTTTAGCTAAAGTTCCTAGATTTGGCCATGCTTCATTGGAAATTAGTTTATTCTTTCTTAACGTTGGCCTGAAACGAAGCAAATTGGTGCTGAATTTGGGACCATGTATTAGAATTTTAAAGTTGAACTTCATGTATTTTCATCTGACGACCTTTCACGCGAACTGAGGCAGTGGACTCACACACTATATGTGCTCGATCGAATAACTGCTAACTTCGGGAAGGTATGAGTAGTTCATTATTTAATGACGTTCAGAATGACGAATAAAATGGTGTATGTAAACGATGTTTGTAAATTAAAACTTGTTTAGGAGCTCCACATGAAAGCTTGAATACTAGGCCAGTGGACTCACACGCAAACCTGAGAAGTATGCTCGATTGAAATGCTGCTGCTAACATCAGGAAGGTATGACTTGTTCATTATTTAATGCCGTTCAGAATGACGAATAAAATGGCGCAACTAAAATCTATTTGTAAATTCAAAGTTTCAAACTTGTTTAGTAATCACGAATGAATGCCTGAATACTCGGTAAATAAAGATAAGACTTTATCACCAGTACGTCACACTCACCTAAATAGCAAACAGAACCAAATAGCGCCATTCTTCACGCGGCACGTGACAATAAATTCAGCATCATCACTAAAATAATGCTTCTTCTTTATACTATAGAGCAGTGTTTGGCTCTAATCGAACATGGTTATCAAAATAGGCCTGCTCAGAATAAAATTAGAGGATGCGGCTAGTTCGAAGAAATATAACTGGAAAGGCAGGTTTACAAAAATATGCTGGTGTTCAACATTGTAACTGTAAAGGCTGGTTTACGGTATTGCAAAAAACTTGCTGGTCTGCTATGTTGTCATCAAAGCGGGCTAGTTCACAATATTGAAAACAAAGCGGGCTGGTTCACAATATTGAAAACAAAGCGGGCTGGTTCATAGTATTGAAAACAAATCGGGTTGGCTTACAATATTGGAAACAAAGCGGGTTGTTTTACAATATAGAACACAAAGCGGGCTGGTTCACAATACTGAAAACAGAGTGGGGTGGTTCAAAATAATGAAAGCACAATATTGCAAGCAAAACAGAGTCACAATTCAGCTCATTCCAGGCTCTGGTAAATTTTATTCATCGCTTGTAAAGTGCGTTGATGAATAATTCGTTGAACGAAAGTTGAACTAATAATGTCATCGAGCTGTGAAAAAAAAGTAATGAATAACGAACGGAAACGCTCCACTTGAAATAGAGTATTCGCTCATTACTCTTTCGTGAACATATTTATTGATAGTTTTCTCAGAAAATATAAAGGACAAAAATTGTGAAAATCCTGAAATGCAAATCGACAACGTTTCTGAGAACTAAATTGTTGCACAAAACAAGTCGACATTGCAATCCCGATGTAGACATCTTCAAAGAAGGAAAATTCATTGAGTTTATATCCGTTGTCTATATTCGAAAATTTGAACTTAACCAGAACATTTTTGGAGGTAATAATCATATAAACGGAAGTTTTGGAGGACGATGTGAGTAGCGACGGAAATTCTGCTCAGGCAAATGTCTAAAAGTCGGTCTGCGCGACAACGGCCAGGCTTTACGACTCACAACTCCACAACGGCTGACTGAGAAAGCTGCCAGTGTTTCAATTTAGATCGAGCAAATCGCAAACGTTGCGTCAATTTTGGCTCGCAAGAGACTCTTGAACTGCATCGTCAATTTGAAGCTCCGCACTCGACTGAAGCCGCTCTCCGCTTTGAGGCTACCTAACTCAGCACCCATCTCTTGAAGCGCTTCATTTCAGCTCATTCATTTCGCTAGCAAAGAGTCTCCTCTCACAGGCGCTACTCTGAATCAAAATATAGCTCTTTATCGCTATTCCAATTGTGGTCATTTCATCACCATTCCAATTGTGGTCACTTCATCACTATCCCAAGTGTCGTCACATCATCACCATTCCAATTGTGGTCACTTCATCACTATCCCAAGTGTCGTCACATCATCACTATCTCAAGTGTGGTTACTTCATCACTATCTCAAGTGTGGTTACTTCATCACTATCTCAAGTGTGGTCATTTCATCACTATCTCAAGTGTGGTTACTTCATCACTATCTCAAGTGTGGTCACTTCATCACTATCTCAAGTGTGGTCACTTCATCACTATCTCAAATGTGGTCACTTCATCACTATCTCAAGTGTGGTCACTTCATCACTATCTCAAGTGTGGCCACTTCATCACGATCTCAAGTTTGGTCACTTCATCACTATCTCAAGTGTGGTCACTTCATCACTATCTCAAGTGTGGTCACTTCATCACTATCTCAAGTGTGGTCACTGTTGCGATACGAGAAGAGGGTGGGTTTAGGACCCCCTTCCCAGACGCTGAGGGACTCTCAGCCCCCGCAAATTTTAAAGTATCGTCCTTCATGCTTGCGTACACCTGCATAACAGACATGGAGAATAAAAGAATTTGAAGATTTACATGAATTTATTTTAGGTAACACGTGGATAAAGTACACAAGACATTGGAACGAAATGATTTGAAAGGGCACAATTGCGTTAAAAGAAAGGCACACACATATCTACCGTCATAAGACTTTAAACACGACATGATATAAATGTGATGCTTACCGAGAATTCAAGTTACCAATACTCCATCGCTGACAACAATTTACGCATCCACAAAATTGCAGGTTCCACAAGCAACACAAAGCACAATATTTGCGAGAATAATATATCACGATTTAACCTGGACTTGTGACAAGGGGTAGAATTATATGAAGCGCCGCACCATTCACAACGTGAATTCAATCCTCGACCAAATAAACACAGGTAACCGATTTCCTATAATTTAGATGATTTGCGCGATACTCTGACAAGCACTTTTCTGGGTGCTGTTCTACATTTGAAATTGAACTTCTATCACCACCTTAAAGAGCTCTCACAACCATAAAACACTCGCCCTTTTAATAATAAGTGATTCACTGATAGATATTCACTGCCGATGTGCTATCGTTCACTGCTGCTCTCCTTCGCCGTTGCTTATAATTGCTGCTGTCCTGGGCTGATGTCTCGCCAACGCGCTGCAGCGGTACCTGCTGCCGCTCCTTCTCCGTGCTGCCGGCATTACAACTCGTATTCGCCGCTGCCCTGGTGCCGGGAATTTCTTAAGAGTTTCGTTGATGCGCCAATTCACTGTAGTTTTGTGCGCTGATCTTCGCATTGTTGGTGAACGAACTTAACTGTAGATATTCGCAATGTTAGCAATTGCGTGGCTCCAAATCTTGACGCTGAAGTTGCCTGTGAGTTCGACCCCGATGCAAAGATATTTGAATGCTCTCGGTTGAATATCCGACGCGTTTACACATGACGATCACCGATGCGAGGCTGGTTTACTTCGATCAGGTTTCTTTCGTGAGACGGTGCTTCAACGGTTGCCGACGTCCAACGTTGTTTCTTGTACTCCGAATTGTTAACTTTACTCCAACATTCCGATTGCAGTTTGGTAGGAGGCAAGCCGGCGATGCCGACCTGCTGTGTAGTAGTGTGTAGCAGTGTGCTGTGTAGTACAGTACCTGCTGTAGAGCACTGCGCACGACGTCTGAGGGTGCACCCTCAGACGTCGTGCGCAGTGCTCTCTCGTGCGTTCAAAAATCCCTCCTCTAGGCTTCATCTACCCTCCTTATAAGCGTTTCGCTTCCTTGCTTTGAGATTGATCCAGATCATTCCATTGTACAGAGGCAGCATCTGCATCCTGATTGGCGGAATCCTTGTTTGTTCTGACGTCTGGGACTCCCATTGCACTGAGAAAAATTTTGTCGCAAAAGCGGCACACTTTTGTGTGTCAAGTTGTCGCAAAACCGGCACACAAAAGTGTGTCAACAATATACATGATTCGCCTACGTATTTTGACACACTTTTGTGTGTCATAGGCTTATACGACACACTTAAGCGTGCCAAACATGACACATCTAGCGTAGTCAGTTTTATTTCTAATAAATATTTCACTTTCTGAGACTAGCTACTAATTACACTGATATACAGAAAATGTCCATGAATTAGAAGATAAATTAGCGAAGATATTAAGATTTTTGGGGGTGAATTGTACTCCATTCACAAAGTTTACACACAGTTCGGTTTCTACAAAAAATATTGAGCCATTTGAAGCGTGAATAAGTGTTTCAAGTCTCTCAACCGCTTTCATATGTGGTCAAAAGAAATACTTCAATGTGTATCAAAATATTTCTGAATAACCGTTTGACACACCCAGGTGTGTCAAAATTTCTCTCAGTGTGGTGTGTGCTCAGACACACCTTCTCGCGTCATCCCTTTGGCGAGCGGTGATTCGCTCAGGTTGTGTAGGCCTCTGTTCCTACGTCACGTCCGCCTCTAGCCCTCCGAAGTCTCGGCTTGTGCCTTGTGTGCGCTTGTGTTGTGCGTGTGTTTGTGTGTGCGTCGATGTGTGTTGTGTGTTTTTGTGCTTTTCTTGTGTGTGTGAGTCGTTCACGATGCCTGCGCTCGCAGTCTGGTGAAGTACTGGCCTCTTGAGGCCGTGAAAAATGACACCCCTCTACCCCAGCTCAGCTTTTCTCATGTCGAGCCAGCCTCTGCGGTATCGCTCAAACAATCGCTGCTTGTTTTTCGACAGGACATTGAAGAATTGACCTTATACACACGGGTAAACTTTGGTCCACATTCTCACGCTCAAGAATACCAGTGATAACGGTTTTTTGACATTTCCTAAGGTGAAGTATTTTCCCAAAAACATTTTACGAGCATTTTTTTTTTAAATATATTTCACGAGAGTATTTCTCAATAATTCCCAAAAACATTTTACGAGAGTAGTATTTGCGCACGTCACTTCATCACTATCTCAAGTGTGGTCACTTCATCACCATCTCAAGTTTGGTCACTTCATCACTATCTCAAGTGTGGTCACTTCATCACTATCTCAAGTCTGGTCACTTCATCACTATCTCAAGTTTGGTCACTTCATCACTATCTCAAGTGTGGTCACTTCATCACTATCTCAAGTTTGGTCACTTCATCACTATCGCAAGTGTGGTCACTTCATCACTATCTCAAGTGTGGTCACTTCATCACTATCTCCAGTGTGGTCACTTCATCACTATCCCAAGTGTGGTCACTTCATCACTATCTCAAGTGTGGTCACTTCATCACTATCCAAAGAGTGGTCACTTCATCACTATCGCAAGTGTGGTCACTTCATCACCATCTCAAGTTTGGTCACTTCATCACTATCTGAAGTGTGGTCACTTCATCACTATCCCAAGTGTGGTCACTTCATCACTATCTCAAGTGTGGTCACTTCATCACTATCTCAAGTTTGGTCACTTCATCACTATCTCAAGTGTGGTCACTTCATCACTATCGCATGTGTGGTCACTTCATCACTATCTCAAGTGTGGTCACTTCATCACTATCCCAAGTGTGGTCACTTCATCACTATCTCAAGTGTGGTCACTTCATCACTATCTCAAGTTTGGTCACTTCATCACTATCTCAAGTGTGGTCACTTCATCACTATCGCATGTGTGGTCACTTCATCACTATCGCAAGTGTGGTCACTTCATCACTACCTCCAGTGTGGTCACTTCATAACTATCTCAAGTGTGGTCACTTCATCATTATCGCAAGTGTGGTCACTTCATCACTATCTCAAGTGTGGTCACTTCATCACTATCTCAAGTGTGGTCACTTCATCACTACCTCAAGTGTGGTCACTTCATCACTATCTCAAGTTTGATCACTTCATCACTATCTCAAGTGTGGCCACTTCATCACTACCTCAAGTGTGGTCACTTCATCACTATCTCAAGTGTGGTCACTTCATCACTATCTCAAGTGTGGTCACTTCATCACTATCTCAAGTGTGGTCACTTCATCACTATCCCAAGTGTGGTCACTTCATCACTATCTCAAGTTTGGTCACTTCATCACTATCTGAAGTGTGGTCACTTCATCACTATCTCAAATGTGGTCACTTCATCACTATCGCATGTGTGGTCACTTCATCACTATCGCAAGTGTGGTCACTTCATCACTATCTCAAGTGTGGTCACTTCATCACTATCCCAAGTGTGGTCACTTCATCACTATCGCATGTGTGGTCACTTCATCACTATCTCAAGTGTGGTCACTTCATCACTATCTCAAGTGTGGTCACTTCATCACTATCCCAAGTGTGGTCACTTCATCACTATCTCAAGTGTGGTCACTTCATCACTATCTCAAGTTTGGTCACTTCATCACTATCTCAAGTTTGATCACTTCATCACTATCTCAAGTGTGGTCACTTCATCACTATCTCAAGTGTGGTCACTTCATCATTATCGCAAGTGTGGTCACTTCATCACTATCTCAAGTGTGGTCACTTCATCACTATCTCAAGTGTGGTCACTTCATCACTATCTCAAGTGTGGTCACTTCATCACTACCTCAAGTGTGGTCACTTCATCACTATCTCAAGTTTGATCACTTCATCACTATCTCAAGTGTGGTCACTTCATCACTATCTCAAGTGTGGTCACTTCATCACAACCTCCAGTGTGGTCACTTCATCACTATCCCAAGTGTGGTCACTTTATCATTATCTCCAGTGTGGTCACTTCATCACTACCTCAAGTGTGGTCACTTCATCACTATCTCAAGTGTGGTCACTTCATCACTATCTCAAGTGTGGTCACTTCATCACTATCTCAAGTGTGGTCACTTCATCACTATCTCAAGTGTGGTCACTTCATCACAACCTCCAGTGTGGTCACTTCATCACTATCCCAAGTGTGGTCACTTTATCATTATCTCCAGTGTGGTCACTTCATCACTATCGCAAGTGTGGTCACTTCATCACTATCGCCAGTGTGGTCACTTCATCACTATCTCAAGTGTGGTCACTTCATCACTATCGCAAGTGTGGTCACTTCATCACTATCTCAAGTGTGGTCACTTCATCACTATCTCCAGTGTGGTCACTTCATCACTATCGCAAGTGTGGTCACTTCATCACTATCGCAAGTGTGGTCACTTCATCACTATCCCAAGTGTGGTCACTTCATCACTATCTCCAGTGTGGTCACTTCATCACTATCTCCAGTTTGGTCATTTCCTCACTATCTCAAGTTTGGTCACTTCATCACTATCTCCAGTGTGGTCACTTCATCACTATCTCAAGTTTGGTCACTTCCTCACTATCTCAAGTGTGGTCACTTCATCACTATCTCCAGTGTGGTCACTTCATCACTATCTCAAGTTTGGTCACTTCCTCACTATCTCAAGTTTGGTCACTTCATCACTATCCCAAGTGTGGTCACTTCATCACTATCTCAAGTGTGGTCACTTCATCACTATCGCGAGTGCGGTCACTTCATCACTATCTCAAGTGTGGTCACTTCATCACTATCTCATGTGTGGTCACTTCATCACTATCGCAAGTGTGGTCACTTCATCACTATCGCCAGTGTGGTCACTTCATCACTATCTCAAGTGTGGTCACTTCATCACTATCGCAAGTGTGGTCACTTCATCACTATCTCAAGTGTGGTCACTTCATCACTATCTCCAGTGTGGTCACTTCATCACTATCGCAAGTGTGGTCACTTCATCACTATCTCAAGTTTGGTCACTTCCTCACTATCTCAAGTGTGGTCACTTCATCACTATCTCCAGTGTGGTCACTTCATCACTATCTCAAGTTTGGTCACTTCATCACTATCTCAAATGTGGTCACTTCATCACTATCTCATGTGTGGTCACTTCATCACTATCTCAAGTTTGGTCACTTCATCACTATCTCAAGTGTGGTCACTTCATCACTATCTCCAGTGTGGTCACTTCATCACTATCGCAAGTGTGGTCACTTCATCACTATCGCAAGTGTGGTCACTTCATCACTATCGCAAGTGTGGTCACTTCATCACTATCTCAAGTGTGGTCACTTCATCACTATCTCAAGTGTGGTCACTTCATCACTATCCCAAGTGTGGTCACTTCATCACTATCTCAAGTGTGGTCACTTCATCACTATCTCATGTGTGGTCACTTCATCACTATATCAAGTGTGGTCACTTCATCACTATCCCAAGTATGGTCACTTCATCACTATCTCAAGTGTGGTCATTTCATCACTATCGCAAGTGTGGTCACTTCATCACTATCTCAAGTGTGGTCACTTCATCACTATCGCAAGTGTGGTCACTTCATCACTATCGCAAGTGTGGTCACTTCATCACTATCGCAAGTGTGGTCACTTCATCACTATCTCAAGTGTGGCCACTTCATCACTATCGCAAGCGTGGTCACTTCATCACTATCGCAAGTGTGGTCACTTCATCACTATCGCAAGTGTGGTCACTTCATCACTATCTCAAGTGTGGTCACTTCATCACTATCGCAAGTGTGGTCACTTCATCACTATCGCAAGTGTGGTCACTTCATCACTATCGCAAGTGTGGTCACTTCATCACTATCTCAAGTGTGGTCACTTCATCACTATCTCCAGTGTGGTCACTTCATCACTATCGCAAGTGTGGTCACTTCATCACTATCTCAAGTGTGGTCACTTCATCACTATCTCAAGTGTGGTCACTTCATCACTATCGCAAGTGTGGTCACTTCATCACTATCTCAAGTGGGGTCACTTCATCACTATCGCAAGTGTGGTCACTTCATCACTATCGCAAGTGGGGTCACTTCATCACTATCTCAAGTGGGGTCACTTCATCACTATCGCAAGTGTGGTCACTTCATCACTATCTCAAGTGTGGTCACTTCATCACTATCGCAAGTGTGGTTACTTCATCACTATCTCAAGTGTGGTCACTTCATCACTATCGCAAGTGTGGTCACTTCATCACTATCTCAAGTGTGGTCACTTCATCACTATCCCAAGTGTGGTCACTTCATCACTATCTCAAGTGTGGTCACTTCATCACTATCTCAAGTGTGGTCACTTCATCACTATCCCAAGTGTGGTCACTTCATCACTATCTCAAGTGTGGTCACTTCATCACTATCGCAAGTGTGGTCACTTCATCACTATCTCAAGTGTGGTCACTTCATCACTATCTCAAGTGTGGTCACTTCATCACTATCTCAAGTGTGGTCACTTCATCACTATCCCAAGTGTGGTCACTTCATCACTATCTCAAGTGTGGTCACTTCATCACTATCTCAAGTGGGGTCACTTCATCACTATCGCAAGTGTGGTCACTTCATCACTATCTCAAGTGTGGTCACTTCATCACTATCCCAAGTGTGGTCACTTCATCACTATCTCAAGTGTGGTCACTTCATCATTATCGCAAGTGTGGTCACTTCATCACTATCGCAAGTGTGGTCACTTCATCACTATCTCAAGTGTGGTCACTTCATCACTATCTCAAGTGTGGTCACTTCATCACTATCGCAAGTGTGGTCACTTCATCACTATCCCAATTGTGGTCACTTCATCACTATCTCAAGTGTGGTCACTTCATCACTATCTCAAGTGCGGTCACTTCATCACTATCGCAAGTGTGGTCACTTCATCACTATCCCAAGTGTGGTCACTTCATCACTATCGCAAGTGTGGTCACTTCATCACTATCTCAAGTGTGGTCACTTCATCACTATCTCAAGTGTGGTCACTTCATCACTATCTCAAGTGTGGTCACTTCATCACTATCTCAAGTGTGGTTACTTCATCACTATCTCAAGTGTGGTCACTTCATCACTAGCGCAAGTTTGGTCACTTCATCACTATCTCAAGTGTGGTCACTTCATCACTATCTCAAGTGTGGTCACTTCATCACTATCTCGAGTGTGGTCACTTCATCACTATCGCAAGTGTGGTCTCTTCATCACTATCTCAAGTGTGGTCACTTCATCACTATCTCAAGTGAGGTCACTTCATCACTATCTCAAGTGTGGTCACTTCATCACTATCTCAAGTGTGGTCCCTTCATCACTATCTCAAGTGTGGTCACTTCATCACTATCTCAAGTGTGGTCACTTCATCACTATCTCAAGTGTGGTCACTTCATCACTATCTCAAGTGTGGCCACTTCATCACTATCCCAAGTGTGGTCACTTCATCAATAACTCAAGTGTGGTCACTTCATCACTATCGCAAGTGTGGTCACTTCATCACTATCTCAAGTGTGGTCACTTCATCACTATCTCAAGTGTGGTCACTTCATCACTATCGCAAGTGTGGTCACTTCATCACTATCTCAAGTGTGGTCACTTCATCACTATCGCAAGTGTGGTTACTTCATCACTATCTCAAGTGTGGTCACTTCATCACTATCGCAAGTGTGGTCACTTCATCACTATCTCAAGTGTGGTCACTTCATCACTATCTCAAGTGTGGTCACTTCATCACTATCTCAAGTGTGGCCACTTCATCACTATCGCAAGTGTGGTCACTTCATCACTATTTCAAGTGTGGTCACTTCATCACTATCTCAAGTGTGGTCACTTCATCACTATCGCAAGTGTGGTTACTTCATCACTATCTCAAGTGTGGTCACTTCATCACTATCGCAAGTGTGGTTACTTCATCACTATCTCAAGTGTGGTCACTTCATCACTATCGCAAGTGTGTTCACTTCATCACTATCTCAAGTGTGGTCACTTCATCACTATCTCAAGTGTGGTCACTTCATCACTATCTCAAGTGTGGTCACTTCATCACTATCTCAAGTGTGGTCACTTCATCACTATCCCAGGTGTGGTCACTTTACCACTATCCCAAGTGTGGTCACTTCATTACTACCCCAAGTGTGGTCACTTCATCACTATCCCAAGTGTGGTCACTTCATCACTATCTCAAGTGTGGTCACTTCATCACTATCCCAAGTGTGGTCACTTCATCACTATCGCAAGTGTGGTCACTTCATCACTATCTCAAGTGTGGTCACTTCATCACTATCGCAAGTGTGGTCACTTCATCACCATCGCAAGTGTGGTCACTTCATCACTATCTCAAGTGTGGTCACTTCATCACTATCCCAAGTGTGGTCACTTCATCACTATCCCAAGTGGGGTCACTTCATCACTATCGCAAGTGTGGTCACTTCATCACTATCGCAAGTGTGGTCACTTCATCACTATCGCAAGTGTGGTCACTTCATCAGTATCGCAAGTGTGGTCACTTCATCACTATCTCAAGTGTGGTCACTCCAACACTATCGCAAGTGTGGTCACATCATCACTATCCCAAGTATTGAGACATAAATTGTATGTGGTGAAGAGAGTGAAGAGATTAGGATACCGTTTAAAACATGCTCATTAACAGAGCTTATATCTATAACAATAACTAGATAT
Source organism: Morinoia aosen (assembly GCA_030386875.1). Taxonomy (NCBI): domain Eukaryota; kingdom Metazoa; phylum Arthropoda; class Malacostraca; order Amphipoda; family Talitridae; genus Morinoia; species Morinoia aosen. The sequence goes on from CM059568.1 coordinate 55,771,450, forward strand.
CATCCAAGCGTAGAAATTTCATTTAAACTTCTCTCTTTCATCATAAAAATCTGTTTTAGTCAATAAGCGAAACAAGCATCCAAGAGGAACATCGTTTGAAAATCTTTGTGTGCAATTAAACAGCTCTGAAAAAGAAGAGTTGCGCTTGGGAAGTAAGTGCTTTCGTAGGCCTGAGGTTGCTCTGAACAAACTATCGCCGCAGCGCCGAGGACTACAAAGCAGGAAGGTTTCTTTGCAAGTGAGAGAGAGATTTAGGGCAGCGATTTCGTCGAACTCGAGCAACAGAGCGCCCCAGGCCGCTAAATGAATACTTATTGGCTCAAGACCTTCACCATCATGGAGCCTTGCTCAAAAAAAGCTCTGTATGAGGTTCTCAGTCGTGTGTGCTAATATCATGGTTACTTTCTCGTTTATTGAATACTTTATCGCTCAAGACCTTCACAATCATGGCGCCTTGCTCAAAAAAGATCTGGACGTGGTTCTAAATCATGTATTCTAATATCATTTATAGTTTCTCACTTATTGAATACATACTGCCTTAAGACCTTCTCCATCACGCACCGTGTAATGGCGCCTTGCTCAAAAAAGCTCTGCTTGAGATTCTCAATCATGTGTTCTGATATCTTGGTTCCTTTCGAAAGCAGCTTCTAATTAAGCACGTTAATGTGATGCGTTCTTGCTGCGCTGTTGCGAAAACATGCATCTTAGACTGTAAATATGAGGCTCTTTTAACACGAGTTCTTACTTCACTGTTACGAACATATATGCATTGATGCGCGTTTTATGAGGTTTTTTAGCACGAGTTCTTACTTCGTTGTTACAAAAGTATGCATCTGAAAGAGTCAATTTTGAATTTGAGTACAATTTCTTTCTTAAGAGTTAATTTTTTGTAACGTTGAAGCACATTACAAATAAACCACTAGCGAAATTTGAAACTCTTTGACAACAACAAAACAATGCTCCGAAGGATTCACAAAATTGCTTCAATGCAGACTATACCAACAAATTTCTGTACGATATGCATATATAGAGCAGTAACAGTGTTCGGTAAGTATTTAGTATTTATATAAATAACTTGAGAACTCCATCCTGATTTAATTATTATCATTTGCCTTCTGACAATTATTGAGGCTCAACGCTGATAATTTTCAATTATTCGTCGGTATTTACTACATACAGAAGCTTGAGCTCAAGTTGATGAGATTTACAAAGAACTTATAACAACACGAAATAGAATGGCATAAAAATCCCTCTCTTCCATTCTACATTTGTCTTGAGCTCTTCAATTGAATAATCTCCGAATTTTCAGTTTGCGCCCGATTGAAATACGAGTCAGAAGACTGTAAGGCTTTGAAGAAATGTTCTGGGAAACTGAGGTGTCATTAACCCCGTAAAATGAAAATTATTTCAAGACGCAATTCCATGAATACAAGATGAAGTTGATGGTCCTCAAATGACCGTTTCTTGCAGCTCTCCATCACGCGTCAGCGAATGATTGAGAAAAGGAAGCCAAGGGAAATTCCGGTGCAAGAAAATGGGGCCGAAATGTCACTGCTGAACCAAACTCAATTTGAAGGGTCGTCTGGACAGCGTTTAAAAATCTATGGAAAAATGACAGAAATCTGAAAAAAAAAACATTTCTTTGGATTTGTAGTTTTGCTCAGAAAAACTCTGAAAACTGTGACATGAAAGCAAATGTGTGAAAGGACTCACAGACGAGTAAGTAACGGGAAAGAAAATCGCATTTATAAAGTGAGTGTTTAGGGCTGCACCACTCAGTTGCATCGACACGACGCGCTAAAATAATCCAAAATTGAAAACGAATAAAAACTCAATTGTAAATGATTTATTTTGCTCGTGTAACCGATTTTTAAAAAATAGTCTGTAAAATTATAAGTTAACTCAGAAGTACATAATATTACTAACTAATCAAAGTGTTTTAAAAAGTGTTTAGCAATCCAAGCTCGGGTGCCAGAGTTTTTTGAATTAAAGAAATACTGGAGAGAACGAACAAACCATGTATGGTCTAACTTTTTGAATGAAAGAAATACTGGAGAGAACAAACAAACCATGCATGTATGTTCTAACTTTTTGAATGAAAGAAATACTGGAAAGAACAAACAAACCATGCATGTATGTTCTAACTTTTTGAATGAAAGAAATACTAGAAAGAACATACAAACCATGCATGTATGTTCTAACTTTTTGAATGAAAGAAATACTGGAAAGAACGAACAAACCATGCATGTATGTTCTAACTTTTTGAATGAAAGAAATACTGGAAAGAACGAACAAACCATGCATGTATGTTCTAACTTTTTGAATGAAAGAAATACTGGAAAGAACGAACAAACCATGCATGTATGTTCTAACTTTTTGAATGAAAGAAATAATAGGGAAAGGAAAAATTTTTGTATGTTCTAACAAACATATTATTTGACATTGAACATCCCCCCGCCACCCTGATAAGTCTTGTTCAGATGCTATGACTAACTTACAATCTTTTTCTTATGCCCAGCAAACGTAGACTTGTTTAGCTGATCACGTCCACAAGTTAGCACTTATATTATAAGGTATTTTTGAATAATTTTATCATTTATGACTCAAACTCGCATCGAATCTGGAAGCAATGATAAATTCTGAATGAACCTATCTAAAGTCAATGAACGAAAAGTTTAACTAGCGTTTTATTCGAGATTTCAATAACTTGCATTTTCTTAATACAAAATATGCTTCGAAAATTTAAACCAATATCAGTCAAAACAGATGTTCACGATGCTTAATCACAGATTCACAAAAGCTTCAAAAAGCGAAGAAATTGCTAATAAAATTAGTCATTTTTCTAAAACGTTACGAAGACCACCTCTATGATCAGTTTTGTAAAATAATAAGGATGATCAATACTATGCATCAAAGAATAAGTTTTCCAAGTGCACACGCGCCATACTGGTGAACAAAGTAACAATAGTTCTTTTTTTCGGGAGAAGGCCTGTATTCTCCGGTTACGCTTTCGCCTATTGTGTGTAAGAATTGTTGTGCGCAATGAGTATCAGTGTCCGTTGCAATAATGTCGCACAATATTTACACAAGAGAATCGGAGCACCGCAAATGGAGTTTTTGTTCTAGCAACTTAATGGCTCATTCTCCTCATTCAGCAATACGCAGCCATGCTGAGCTGTCCTATGTCTTTTTTTCTGATGATGGTTCAGAGTGATAGACCGTTCGTTCCATGATTTTGACGTGTGATTTTTGTAATCTATGCACATTTTTAGGGGGAAAATATTTTCACCCTATGCCGATTTAATTCGGAAATATCCGTGCGCCAGTTTTTCAGTACTTTTGAACTATCCCGTGTATACTGTATATCTGTTTAGTTCCTACGTCGTATTTTCTCCCACTATGCTTGGGATATACGTATTTTCGGGTTAATTCAATATTCTGTTCTATTTATAAAGTTTTCAATTATTATATCTTTGATTTACAGTTCGTTGCTTTTTAAATTAGCATGTTGTATACTTTAATAAAAAATATAAGTTAAAATGGACAATTATTTTGAAAAAAATTCTGCTAAGAGTTAAATAACATCCCGAGTTCTTATTCCCTTCATATACGTACTTAATGCTTAGTTGTCTTTGTTTTTTCTTTTTTTTCTCTTAGTTTCTATACATTTATGATATGCAGAAAATCAGGAATTTGCTATCGATGGCGAAATTATTCTTACGTCGTATAGATCATACTCTTTTTAGCTGACGGAATTGAGCACAGAGCTGGTCTCCGAACCGTTTTGTTTTTCCATTTCTTTACCTCACTTCAAAATTTTAGCAAGATAAATCACGCGTATAAGTCCCTAGCTCATAATTCAGTTCATTTTATTGGCACCATGAAAAGACTTCGTGATTTTGTGTAGCTGAACTTAGTCAAACATTTAGCAAAACTCCTTTCTTACATCCCACCTGAGTGGAAGTTTGACCAATTACTCTAGTGAACATTTTTTGACTCTCCTCGAAATAAAAATTAATGTGCTTTCACGAGTTTGAGTGCTGTTACTAACATACACATCACACACGTTTGATATCCGTTTTCCTAAGGAAGCAATAGCTACAATTAAAGAAATAAAAAATAAATGAATATAAAGCTGGTACGTTTTCACTAGTTCGAGTGCTGTACATATATCGTACGTCACACACGCTCGACATACCCTGTCCGTCTGAAGCAACAGCTACAATTAAAGAAATTATAAACAAATGAATTTAAAGCTGGAACGTATTCACAAGTTTGAGTGCTGTTCCTAACATTTCTCAACATAGATTACACACGCTTGATATCCGCCGTCCGTTTGAAGCGACGGCCGCAATTCAAGAGAATGAGTATCATTTTAAAACCGAGAGCCCGTAACTGGAACGAAGTGAAGTCACCGCCTACGTGCTGCTCTGACTTGAAGTATAGAAATCCATCGGCGACGGTCGTAGGCGTGAGTTTACTGTACCTTAAAGCACCACTGAGAAACCACCTTGACTAAGTAGAACAAAACCTATAACACTCTCACCGCAACGTGAGCCGCAGGGGACCACCGAGGGGATTTTCATACTGCTGCTGACCGACCAGTGGTCACAAACTCAATTTTCATAAGTACGTAATGAATGCTAAATGAAGGCACAATCCAGTTAATGTTCACTATTTTCAAAATAACTGACTACAATTAAATTTGAATTTGAATTGAATATAGAACTTTAGTTTAACCCATTGCGGTCAAAGTGTTGTTTAAACACCGTGTTATTCAATAAAAAGTTATAATTCAAGTCGCAGCTGTATTGAAATTATTTATATAAATCAGTTTAACGATTTCTGTTATACCACGGAATCAAACCTTATTTTGGCACCAAAACTAGACAGGCGCTGATGCGACCTCATTCTCCCTTATGTTCATTTTAATTCGCCCGTGTGACCACTCAGTTTTGTTGCTCTTCTCCTCTCATTGTGGTCACCGTTGCACTGCACCACTCATTGTGGTCACCGTTGCACTGCACCACTCATTGTGGTCACCGTTGCACTGCACCACTCATTGTGGTCACCGTTGCACTGCACCGCTCATTGTGGTCACAGTTGCACTGCACCACTCATTGTGGTCACCGTTGCACTACACCACTCATTGTGGTCACCGTTGCACTGCACCACTCATTGTGGTCACCGTTGCACTGCTCCACTCATTGTGGTCACCGTTGCACTGCACCACTCATTGTGGTCACCGTTGCACTACACCACTCATTGTGGTTACCGTTGCACTACACCACTCATTGCATTCGCCCCGGCTTAGGGCTTACGAGCCCTCATCTTTCACGAGAAAGGTCATTGGTTGCATACCCGGCAATGCCAGTTCAATACTTCGCTCCGTTGGGGAAAATGAGGGCGTTGTCATCATTCAGTTGTTAATAACGAGGTCCCGATCAACAGAGGGTAAGCATCATAAACTTCCTAGCGTCAATTTCAAAGCATTTGAAAGAATGATGAGTGAGAGGAATAATTTCCAGAGAATATCGTTCTATGGTGGATTGAGATAGGTACTGAAGAGCCATTTTGTAACCGAACTCCGATATTTTTGGAACGTGTGGCAGCGACTCGAGTAAATGAAATAATGGGAGCACATTCAAGAGATTTTTTATAACAAAATTTCTTCAGCACATCCTTACTTTTATCTATTTAGATCGTTTTCAACTACAGCCAGAACCACTGCAAGCATACAGTTCCTCTAACGCTGCACACGAAGGAGTTGCGGCCCTTTTTTGTTCAAGTAATTTCATACAAACACTTAAAATTATAAAACTTTTCGAACGAACTTATGGAGTTTCTTTTGAAAGTCGAACAAGAAAACGGTCCTCGTGTGAAAATCTAGATTTGACCTTAAATATTCATAAGTTCTCATATACATGGTCATGATGCATGGGCACCTCGATACCTATAGTTTTCGCTTATTGAGATAACTTAGAACAAAATTACTTTCACCTCCCATCACCGATTTGGTTTACGATCACAATTCTCTCAGTAGAAGTGAAGATCAAACTAAGCTTCTCACTTTTCACATATTTCTTACGAATGCACAATTACAAAATTTAATTTTTCTATATGAAGAGTAAATCAAACTTTTACTAAAATGAAAATGTTTATTTCCTATTTCCTATTTTCCTATTTCCAATAATTTTTTTTAAATTCCATATTAACAACACATTTGTATTATTTTTTCCCTCTATTTAACGTGATTTTTTCTAAAAATTTCAAAGCGATCTATCCATTATTATTTACTTACAGTAAGGATGTATTTTTGTACAGGTCACTTACCAATTGAACTGGTGAGGCCCCTCCTAATTTTTGTAGATGTCACTTCCAAATTTAACACGGCATTGCCCATCTAATTTAACTAATTGTCACTTTCGAATTTAATAGGTATTTCCCTCTAATATAAATACATGTCACTTCCAAATGTAATAGGTATTTCCTTCTAATTTTAGTTGAAGTCACGGCCAAATTTAACACATATTGCCCTCTAATTTTAGTAGATATCACTTTCTTATTAAACAGGTATTGCCATCTAATTTTAGTATATGTCACTTCCAAATTTTACACGTATTGCCCCTCTATTTTTCCAGCTAGGGTCACTCTCAGCACAATTAAGATTCTCTTTCGTACTTATCCAAAAAAAATTTCATGTTTAATTTTAATTTTTGCCCCGGCTCATTTCAAAACACGCAAGTTAGCACTCCTATTCTGACGCACAGTTATAATGACTTCCTTCAACAGCGTCAGAACTACGAGAAACACGAACAAGTTCTAGGGTCCAACCAAACTCGCTGGGTCAACAACACGTAGAGAACTTGGAACGCGACTCGTGCTCGCGTCCACCGACCTCCTTTGTCTCTTTGATGAAGGCAAACTGAATGGTTATTCCGTCGGGTCCGCTGCTCTCAAAAGGAAGCTCAAATTCGCCGTTCTGAATATCAGCCTTGGGATGAATCTTTAGCAAAGAACATGGCCACGTACTGTGTCGTGTCGTCACGGTTTTGAGGTCATGAAGAGATACTTGTGTGTTATGGGCGAGTTGTTTTGCGCAGGTGTATGTCGCTCATTTACACAGTGACTGAAAATATATATCTTTTTGTTCAACATTCCTTTGATTCCCATCTGGAGGACGTTGAGCTTCTCATTAAGGCAATGTGTAAAATTTATATTGCTCCAAATTTATTTCATTTATTCTCAGACAACGCCATCCCTTCACTCCCATTTTTATAAGACATCTGATTTAATCTCTCTGAAAATGAACGAATCTCGATGTCGAGTGATCGTTTCAAGCCTGTATCTAGTTTAAAAATAAAAATTTATTATTTAAAATAAATATTTCAAATGCATTCATTGTGTGATTATGTATTATTAGTATTTATACGTGGCAATCATGTGTGTGAATTTCCTTGAAGCAAGGTTTCAACTAACTCATGCTTGACTCTAGGTTCATTCGTTCAATCATCATAATTCACGCGTTTGACACAAATCATTTTTCCAAAAGTGCATTCATGGCATTAGTCTGAGCTGTGATTATTTCATCAGTCTACGTATGTAGTATATTTTCCTCAGAGCAACACAAATGCCTCACGCTTCCATTTTTCATTGTAAAATTTTTTACTGTACCTGGTGCGGTAAACTAGCTCTGAGCCTTCGGAAAGCATCGAATTGTAAATTTTGCTCTTGCATTTGTGTAATTTTTGCTTTACGGTTCAAACAAGTAGAGGCCAATATTACAGAGGAAAGTTAGGCTTCCATTTCGAATGGAGCCTCACGGTGACCATCCCTCCGAATCCAACACGGCGGTCAATCCACCGAGATAGCAGTAATTGAGGTTGTATTTGGGCAACTTGAACCGATACTCATTAAAACTGTTGAGAAAAGACCGTTGGTCTGACAATGCGTCGAAAAACGCAACTAGTTTTCTTATTCAAAGTCGATCCTCGAGTCTGCTTTCACAACTTCAACACACTTTTCTGGAACTGAAAAACTGCTCTTGAAAAAATTTTTCGGTCACTCGAGCACGTAATGAACGGAGGAAGTCGCTAATCGGCTTTTAACTGAAATGAGGCGCTTACTTTCGCGATCCAAGAAGAGAATTACCGAGTGCCCTGTTCAGAAGGCCTTTGATGTACGCATCAAAATACATGGACGGAAAATGTAATGACTACACATTCTGAGCCGCATTAAACAACCTGAGGGTTGAGTACACAAAAAAATCACCTTGCGGGAAAAAGTATTTTTACTTCTTGAAGATGAAAGGAACTCATTTACGTTTGATCATGAGATTATTATTACAAAAATTTAACTTTTTCTAATAGAAATTTTTTCAAAAATTTTACTTTTAAGTTTTGAATGAGCGACGGAAAAAGATCGCCTAAAAGAAATTAAGTTACAAGTAGGATTTGTTTTCTTAGTGTTGACTAAAGAGAATTTTCTCTGTACAGTTTATAGCGTGTCAGTTTTCATTCCATAAGTCTGCACTAATTGTGAAGAGTTCTGGGTGGAAGTATAAATACGACAAAAAAAGGAGTTTTGTATTATCTGGTTGCTTTCAACGTACCTCACAATGTTGGGTACCAACTAATATTTTGTTATGTCGTCTGAATTTCTGCGTAAGACCAAACTTAATACCTTCCCGACATCTGATGTAATTTCCATGTGTGAGGGTCGACTGTCCCTGGCCGCCGCACCAATCGAGATATTGCAGAAACTAAAGCCAGTGTGTTATTGAAAGGATGCTTTGAGATTTAGCATATATTTAATCCTTGTGCTGGCTTCTGTTTCATATTCGTTAAAGCTACATTTGAGCAATTAAACTAACAAACAATGATGCCATAACAAAAAATTCATGTGCGTATGCAATACTTAGAAGTTCATATTTATTTCATGTAATTCATGTAGTAATATTTCATCCATTTCATGCAGTAATCTTTCATGTATTTCAATTATCCTGCAGCACCATTGTTCTATAGTTTCACACTTTGCAGCGAGCATTCACAAGGTTTGTCACAACGCGCAAAAACAACTCGCACTTTTACCAAGCTGGAGGCTTGGTAAAAAGTAGCATTTAGAATCCCCACTTCTAGCTGCCAAGTGATAATAAACTGCCAAGTTTTTTGTAAAAGAGGAGCTTCAATAACCGTAATTTAAGCCTCGCGATGCAACGAAAAAATGCGCACAATATATCGTTGCAATGGGCATCTCCCTCGTATACGAGCATGTGAGTGCAATTCTGCGGCTTTCACAACACACGCGAGATTTAAAATTCAGTAGACGATGTGGTTGATTTAATATGCTCATTTTGGTTTATCCCATTCAAGAGAATAGGAGTAAATTTCTCGTATTTTTTAATTTCTTTAAATGCTGGTGCAGGTGTCCCTCTAAGTTTTTTCTTAACGCATTTAATGAGTGAGTTGAAATGACTTTTTATTTTTATCTTAGATCTTAAGTTCCATCAAATTGCAAGAAATGATAAAAGTATTCTTGAAATGATCAAATAACCTCCACATGAAATGGTTCTAAAAATCTGTCTGACATACGCTCTATTAAGCAGTTGCATAATAGTTAGGAAAAGCTTACGCTTCTTTTGCAAAAATGTTTCAGCAGACGAAAGAGAAGAAACTTTTTATAACGGACGGTAGAAAACGTGGAATCTACGCACAAGATGAGTTCCTAAGCAGGATACTCTGCTCACAGAAACAGTAATTTAAAAACAAAAGGAAGAGAAAAACAGAAGAGGAAGTGGAAAGGAAGCAAAACAGAAAAATACAATAAGGTACGAAAGAAAGAAGTCTCGAAGGTTTCTCCAATTTAAACACCCATTGCAGACTACCGAAGTATAACTTTAGGGACAACACAGTCATACTTTAGCATACAACTGTGTTTAAGACATCAGTTTCCAGACATATTTTTGTGCATATAAAGCAGGGCTTCTCAACCAGGAGTACATTTAACCTACTTCACATGTTAAAATGTACAATATATAGCTACATACAAACTTATCAGTATAAATAATTATTAAACATTAAGTGTATTTTTATAGTTTCTTAAACCTTTAACCGAGCTGGAGATACATGAAGATACACCATTAAGCTAAGGGGGTACACAACGATAGAAAGGTTGAAAAGCCCTGCTATAATGCATGTAGGTGTGATTTATACGAGCGCATCTACAAAAACACACCCAGCATAACACTAAAGGATGTTGTGATGGGCGACCGATTTCTCATCACCGTGCAATTTCCTTTTGAATGCTGAACACGAGTCCGTCCACATTGGTTACGACTAAAGAAAGCATTTCATTCCAGGAACTGTGCAGTAAATATACTTCGCTACGCCATGAAGGGCAAAGCAGTCCATGTATTGACGTAGTTCGACCCTATACGTACTGTAGCTGCTCGATTGATGTTAGCCATGAAGTATTCATCAACTCAACAGTTATCAGCTTTAATTTTTAACTTAAGAAATTGAGTCGTGTATTATCATAGTTTTACAAGCTATGCTTCTCCAATTGCACTTTTCAGCCTCCATTGTACTCGGTTAAGTGGGAACGTTGGACGTTGTTTAATTTTTACGGCACTCAAACAATTATTTTCTCCTGATTATACGGGACTTTTTTCCTGGATGTAACGAGCTTTTTTCTTTGCGTTCTAAAGGTTGCATTTTCCTTTTTATCATAGAACGCGTCCAGAAAAAAAAATGTTTTCTTCACATGAGTTGAGCAATCCTAGAACGCGTCCAGAAAGAAATATTTTCTTCGCGAGCTAAAAAGCGTCTACTAATGTCCTGCACCTGGATTAGAGAGCATATTACAGCGAGATTGCGTACACACATCGAGTCATTAGGCAAGTAAACTGTTTTAATTGGCCTGATCTACATCTGCTGTCAAAACGCAGATCGTCTTCTTCAGATGCCAAGTTGCGCGTTGTCAAGGCCCCAAGCAGATTTAATTAGGCTTGCCGAGAGGTAAGACCTCATTCTGCTGGGTAATTACCATGCTAGTAATTGTGGCCCTAGGCAACCACTTGCTGCTGATGACCCTAACGAGACGGCTGAGAGCGCAGCAAGGATCCTTTTGAAAGAGCGATAACAAGATCATTTCCTTTCCTTTATAATACGGTGACGGCTTCATTTCTCGCGGTGCCTGTTAGTCAGAACTTAAGCAGAAATTTGTTGAGCGTTCATGTCTGCCGAAACAGAAACTGATAAAATTTACGACTACCTAAATCAACGACTACTTAACCCCTTCCTGAAGGAATATTCCCAAACTGCTCAATAAATATGGCTGTGCTATCGCGAAAACTCATCCATTCTATGCATTATTAGGAACATTAGTTACTTAAGCTTAAATTAGACATGTGGTTAATCGTTGAACGTCATTATTTTCCAGCTTCAGTTCCCGCCAACTATGAAGACACGTTACAGCATTTGCTGCCGTTTCACTGAAAAAATTCCTGTGCCTAAACTTGAAAATTATGATCAACTACACCTCGTGATAGAACCATTTTAAAAGATGCAGGATCTTACAGTGAGAGTGACGATCTAGTTTCCTGTTGTAAATATAGTTCTCGATCTTACAGTGAGAGTGACGATCTAGCTTCCTGTTGTAAATATAGTTCTCGATCTTACAGTGAGAGTGACGATCTAGTTTCCTGTTGTAAATATAGTTCTCGATCTTACAGTGAGAGTGACGATCTAGTTTCCTGTTGTAAATATAGTTCTCGATCTTACAGTGAGAGTGACGATCTAGTTTCCTGTTGTAAATATAGTTCTCGATCTTACAGTGAGAGTGACGATCTAGTTTCCTGTTGTAAATATAGTTCTCGATCTTACAGTGAGAGTGACGATCTAGTTTCCTGTTGTAAATATAGTTCTCGATCTTACAGTGAGAGTGACGATCTAGTTTCCTGTTGTAAATATAGTTCTCGATCTTACAGTGAGAGTGACGATCTAGTTTCCTGTTGTAAATATAGTTCTCGATCTTACAGTGAGAGTGACGATCTAGTTTCCTGTTGTAAATAAAGTTCTCTCTTACTACTCGGTGCTCCTCACGATCAAGTCTCACTGAGCAAAACCGAGCTGTGCCGATACAGACACAATTCATTTGCGCATTAAAAGATGGAAGTCAAGTCATATCTCTTACTCGCATATTATCGGTAGGAGTCGTTTCGAAAATGTCGAGGACGCTGTGAGAGCTCTGCTATGAACAAACTTCTCCGAAACATGCCAATTTTAAAGTAATGTTCTACACTGGCTGCAAATACAACTTCATCATCTATCTTGAAGAGTCACTATCACTAGGTGTTAAAGAATCAAAAAATTTTCACAGCATATGAAACAGAGCTCTAGATGCTACAACTCCGTGACCGTGACCTAAGATTAGATCTTCTTCGGAGCCTGAATTATTATACTCACTTCCAAGAATTACCCAAATAAACATTCAATGTGACATTTCAAAATGAGACACTAAAAATACCAGATTTGAGTTGTCATGAGTGATCTTTGTTATGTATAAAACGAAAAAAAATTGTGCCAGAAACTATGCTAAGTTCTTAGCGAAACACATCAATGAATGTGACGTAGCAGTGCGTGAATTCCGATTCTTCTGGATAGACAAACAATCACATAATTCCCGCACATTGAAACTCGTTAATCGCCTCTTTTTCCATTCTCTTCGTTTTATTTTTAGTCATTTGATAACAATCAAGTCGAAAAAGTCATTTTTAGCGCAGGATACCGTTCTTGAGTTACCTCATTTTATCCTTAAATGATTTTTAATTCCACGTATTCAGTCAGTATTCTGTCTCGAGCTCCAAGATACACGTCCAACAATACGAGTTGACTCTTTGCGCTGTCGCTTGATGGTACCCTCGCTAACATAAATTAATGATCGACTGCCTGACATAAATTAATGACCTCGCAAACATAGATTAATGACCTCCTTGAAAATTTAAATTAATGATGTCTCAAAAATAAATTAATGATCTTCTCGCATATATATTAAATTTTATATCTCAGTCGCGTTCGCTGTGATTTGAGATTTCGGTTCAATCATAACAAGTGATTCTATCACGCGTCCAGTGTGTGCGTGTTCGTTCCTCAAAAATGCGTGCGTGTTCGTTCTTCCGAAATGTGTGCGTGTTCGTTCTTCAGAAATGTGCGCGTGTTCGTTCTTCAGAAATGTGCGCGTGTTCGTTCTTCAGAAATGTGCGCGTGTTCGTTCTTCAGAAATGTGCGCGTGTTCGTTCTTCAGAAATGCGTGCGTGTTCGTTCTTCCGAAATGTGTGCGTGTTCGTTCTTCAGAAATGTGCGCATGTTCGTTCTTCAGAAATGTGCGCGTGTTCGTTCTTCAGAAATGTGCGCGTGTTCGTTCTTCAGAAATGTGCGCGTGTTCGTTCTTCAGAAATGCGTGCGTGTTCGTTCTTCCGAAATGTGTGCGTGTTCGTTCTTCAGAAATCCCACACGACAGTCAGTCAGACAGGGTCCATACACGACAGTCAGTCAGACAGGGTCCACACACGACAGTCAGTCAGACAGGGCCCCCACACGACAGTCAGTCAGACAGGGCCCCCACACGACAGTCAGTCAGACAGGGCCCACACACGACAGTCAGTCAGACAGGGCCCACACGCGACAGTCAGTCAGACAGGGCCCACACACACGACAGTCAGTCAGACAGGGCTCACACACGACAGTCAGTCAGACAGGGCTCACACACGACAGTCAGTCAGACAGGGCTCACACACGACAGTCAGTCAGACAGGGCTCACACACGACAGTCAGTCAGACAGGGCCCCCACACGACAGTCAGTCAGACAGGGCCCACACACGACAGTCAGTCAGACAGGGCTCACACACGACAGTCAGTCAGACAGGGCCCCCACACGACAGTCAGTCAGACAGGGCTCACACACGACAGTCAGTCAGACAGGGCTCACACACGACAGTCAGTCAGACAGGGCCCCCACACGACAGTCAGTCAGACAGGGCTCACACACGACAGATGTGACGCTAACTGAGCGGGAGAAGGTGACCCTGAACGCTCATCGTTGTTTGGCTCAACAGGTTGACTGCCGAGCAGGTTTTCTAGATATATGTATGTATGTCAATAGAGCCATCAGGAAAAGATTTTAAAAATTTCCATGAAATTTGAAATAATGGTATTGAAAACATATTTCCACTTGATTTCAGTGGAATATCACCATTGCGTGCTCTGGAAAAGAAAAGAGAAAAATCTCAATAGTTCCGTTCGGCCACGGGAGCAGATGTTGACACTTTTTTTAGTTCTAGGTAATTTTTATTACTTATCCAACCTGAAACCTTTAACTCCAATACAATTGCTTACTTTCTTCACGTCTCACAGAAGCAATGTAATTGTCGCTAATTAGGGTTTTAGATTAGGAGGCTTCGGGAGGCCATGCAAATGTTTTATTATGACATGCAATATGTTTTATTACTTCACCATTATAATTTTTTTTTTGCAAACTTTTATGTGTTTTGAAGCAGTAACATCTTAACTATTATTTTTCATTACAACTTATTTCAATGCTTAACTTATAACTATTCTTCATTTCAGATATTTTGAGATATGATATGTTGCAATAGTATTATTATCACTATTTGTTTTAGAAAATCCAAAACAAATGCGTAAAAATAGTGTTTATTTTGAAAAGATCTTTGGTAAATGCTGAATGATGAATCATTCGCATCAAATGAATCAGATATACAGGGTGTTTCAAAAATACACGGCATAATTTCAGGTATGTATTTCCCACATGTAGACAATCAAAATAGTTCATTACAACATATGTCCGGAAATGCTTCATTTCCGAGTTATGGCCTTCACAACATTGAAATTCACCGGAACGTTTTTCTTTCCGCAGGTCGTTGCCATTACAGAAGATGTTCAAAATGACCACCTCCTGCTTGAATACAGACCTCACATCGATGTCTCATTGACCTGCGAACACGATCCCACACTCCAGGAATGTTGCGTATGTCCTCAGAGCGTGCCACAATTCGATTCCGAAGGGATTCCAAATCAGGCACCGGAGACGAATAAACCAATGATTTTAAATGGCCCCACAAGTAGAAATCGAGAGGGTTCAGATCAGGTGAGCGTGGAGGCCAAGCAATTGGGCCACCTCTACCTATCCATCGATCAGGAAATCTTCGATCCAAGTACCGGCGAGCCGTACGACTGAAGTGTGCAGGAGCGCCGTCATGCAAGAAGTGAGCGTGCTGACGATCGATCAGTGGAGTGTCGTCATAAACATCAGGTATGATGTTTTCCAGGAAGTTTGTGTACGCCTGCCCCGTAAGTCTGTTTACAAGTACATGGGGTCCAACTAACCGATCACCAATGATACCGGCCCACATGTTGAGGGAGAACCGCACCTGGTGATGAGATACAACAGTTGCATTTGGGTTTTCATACGCCCATACATGCTGATTGTGGAGATTTGTTATGCCATCTCGTGTGAACTGTGCTTCATCTGTAAATAATACTAAGGCAGGAAAGTTCGGATTTGCAGCACATTGCTGCAAGAACCACTGACAGTACCTAACTCGTGCAGGGTAATCTGCTGGTGACAGCGCCTGTACACGTTGCAAATGGTAAGGATACAATTGATACTCTTTCAGCAGTCTCCAGACAGTCGTATGGGGAACATTCACTTGCAACGCTAACCTTCGTGTGCTGATAGAAGGAGTTCTGTTCACAATCTCCAGAATCTCCTCCTGTTCTTCTGGAGTTGTAGATCTTGGTCGTCCCCTTCCCAATCCAGGAGAGTCAAATTTTCCATACTCGCACAGACGCTGATGGAGACTTACAAATGTCTTCCGATCTGGACATTGTCGCTGTGGGTACCTCTCCTGGTACAAACGACGAGCCAGCGCAGCATTGCCGTCTGCCTTACCGTAGATCAAGTGCATCTCTGCCAGCTCCTGATTTGTGTACATGACACACAGTCGAACGCCAAACACAACACTGAATTTAACCTTCGCCTAGGAATGATCTGTCAGAGTGCCCTCTTAATGTGTCCTTTGACGGCAACGACCTGCGGAAAGAAAAACGTTCCGGTGAATTTCAATGTTGTGAAGGCCATAACTCGGAAATGAAGCATTTCCGGACATATGTTGTAATGAACTATTTTGATTGTCTACATGTGGGAAATACATACCTGAAATTATGCCGTGTATTTTTGAAACACCCTGTATTTCTGAACAATGGTTCAGTCAGCGATCCTGACAATCGACCAGATTAACCGGAAATAGAGGCTTAAAAAATTAACTTGCAGTTGATTAGATTGACCATAGCAGTGAAAAGACAAGAAGAGTCCTAATATAAAAGAGAGAACCATGACGAAAATGTGGAAAATGTACCAATGACCTTCCTTCAAATAAAGAGAATATAGTGGAAGGCACAAATTGTTTAACTTTACTGGCGCTGCTTACGCTCTCGCGAATGCCCCCCTTTTCTACATCATCAAAGGATTCCTCGTAAAAAAGAAACGAATGTATAAAACACAAACGCTGAAGTTAACCCTAATACGACGTTCAAGCCTGCAAAAAGAAGTGAAACCAGAATCGGGCAACACTATCAACTCGAGGCAACGCTGAGCTACGTGGCTGTAGCACGCGAGGTCGGCTTAAAGAGTCTATACGGATACAAAATAGAAATGAAATGATCTCCGTAAAAAGAATCAAATTCCAATAGCATGTGATGCAGTTTCTATCTTTCTCATGCCGTTTGCGCCAGTTGTATGTGGTGAGCGATGTACAGTAAAAAATGTGAGCTTCCACCATATTTGTCGCAAAAATTGAAAGCATGTTCCCATTTATCGTAAGTTCAAAAATTCGGAATTGACAACTTGGATGTGCTAGCGTGAATTGGCCCGCATACTCAATTTTCTTCTAAACTTTTCTACTACTAGCTTACGAAAGGAAGGGCACATTTTCCACCTTAAGTTAGCATAAAATCAGACGCCTGGTTATCTCCAGAAGGTGCACATGCGCTCGGTCTACCTTCGACTAAAAACTTTCAAAAGGCAGCAGCAGAAGTCCTGAGATTCGCCCCGGAATTTTCCGACAAATAACGATCGTTCACGAAACGTAAGTGGGCCATTTACCTCCGTACAATTTCCGAGACAGAAATGAGAACGTCGGCGAAGAACGTTTCTTCGCTGTTGTTTATTAATTCTGGGTTTGTTCTCTTATTGCGATATGAAAGCCGCGCTCGGTGCTGGACAAGGCTTTTGCTAGAAATAGTCACTGAGTGGTGGCTAGCTTGTAGTGGTAGTGGTCAATGAGTATTGGCTAGCTGATGGTAGTGGTCACTGAGTGGTGGCTAGCTTGTGGTGGTAGTGGTCACTGAGTGGTGGCTAGCTTGTGGTAGTGGTCACTGAGTGGTGGCTAGCTTGTGGTGGTAGTGGTCACTAAGTGGTGGCTAGCTTGTGGTAGTGGCAGTCACTGAGTGGTGGCTAGCTTGTGGTAGTGGCAGTCACTGAGTGGTGGCTAGCATGTGGTAGTGGCAGTCACTGAGTGGTGGCTAGCATGTGGTAGTGGCAGTCACTGAGTGGTGGCTAGCTTTTGGTGGCAGTGTCCGCTTTGTTTCGTGTCCGCTTCTTCCGTCTCTCAGTCATGCTCATAAGGATGCTTGATGACCGTATCTGTGATACGAGTTTCACCAGTGCTAAAATATTTTTATAGCGGGTACTATTAAAATGAAATTTATTTGTTGGTCATCCATATATGAAAAATTATTTCAATGAAAATTTTGAACCGGCCGTGTACGCTAGTGTTGATAATTTTTTTCTATTTATGTTCAGGCTTTACACAAAGTTACTGGGTTCCAAAATAATGCTCAGTATTGTCACTCATTTTGGGAACAGGGTTTGCCTCTCCAGCGAGACGAGTTTTATCTGTTAAAAAGGCGCGGCAACACTGTGCGTTTCTTCGTGCAACTCACACGCAACTCGTCCAAATTTGAAGCACGCATATCGGTTGCACGAGTTCTGCATGAACTTCCACTGTGTGCGGTTTTTGACGCGGCTTCTTGTTAAGCAAGCATCTGTAGTGCGTGGTTAGGCGTGAACTACATTTCATTTCAAGCTCATCGCCCAATAGCTGTCCTAGTTTGCTGCTACATTTCATCGTGGGGTGTTCTGTTGTGCATGTGTTTATCTCTTGCATTTTCTACAATAAGTGGTTGGCCACGTGAGCCGGTGCTTCAGCTCATAGACCAATAAAAAGCGAATAAATTCATCTGAAACGTCAAAAATTCAACGTATATAGATATGAATTTAGAGGAATGAGCTTACAAAACTATATTAACATCTCTAGACCCCGAGAAAGCATTGACTGTTGATATAATAAAAAAATTCATACATTGAGTACACGGTATTTTTAGGCCGAATAAAATGTTAAACATTTTAAAAAATAGAAGCAGGGACAGAGGATGTACAGCGACCGACCCTATCTTGCTATGATTTGTTGTCATTTCTTAATAATGAAGCAGAAAGCAGGCAGTCAACATCAAAATTGCAAAGTCAAAAGGTCTCTCAAGTATTTTAGGGTTATTAAATATTTATAAATAGAAAATATACAAGTAAAATTATAACTCCCTTAGCATTTATACTCAAATAAACTATATAATAAAAATGAATACAGTGTATAATTAAATTAATCATCATGTAAATCAACCCTGTTTCTTGTTAATAAGACAGCCTAAACTGAAATTTGTTTTCGTCACTATGAAACATAGTTGGGTAGTTATGTCTTTGATTGACTGTCAATTATTTATACGGGAAGGAGGTAGACAGGTAGCGTGAGTCATTCTCGTAGTTGTTCTTGCTTTTTCTTCATATAGCTTCTTTTTCTTCCCTAACGCACATGCGACAGCTACTGATCAGAGCGCATGTTCATCTGCATTCATTCCCTTCGGGCTCCGCGTAGCGTAGCCGCTCATGCATTGAGTCACGTTCAGGGGTTAAAAAATGCTTCAGAGTTGCGCAGTAAAAAACGCATAGTGTAGCCTCGCCCATAAAGCTCGAGACAAAGTCGTTTCTAAGAGACTGGTTTTTATTCAAAATTTACAAATTTGCCCTTTACCGCGTTGTTTGCGAGACGGCCCATCGTGCCCGCTGCGAAATGACATTGGGTTGTTTGAAAAATTTTAACAATCATCAAAAATTTATTGTATTTTATGGACCCAGTTAATGTTTGGTTTATATATATATACAAAATTGCTAAAAAAAATTAAACTTTAGATTTGAATTAAATAATGAACTTCAGTTTAACCAATCGCGGACAACGCGTTAAATTTCTTCACACCCTAAACGAAGTTCAAAATTTCAGCCTTAAATTCAAAGCATGTTCAATTTCTTTACCGAAAGTAGTTAGAGTTCAATGTAGTGATCGTACTTTATGTTTTATTCTTTTTGTAATTATTTCTTTTTCTTCAATTTTTCGGTTTAGAACATCCAAGCGCTCAGTGTAAACAATTTTTAATCAATTTCCTTTGTTGTTTGGTGTCATTGAAGTTAGCATCGCTACTTTGGAATGAATTTCTCCGTCATTATGTTTGCATATTCACTTAGTACTTATTTTCTTCTGGAAATTGTAGTACTGACGATTTATTCTCAAAAATTTTAAACAAACACTCAAAAAAACGAATGAAATAGATGTATCTTATTAAAATCTGGCAATAATAGCAGGGAGTACTTGACTATTTGAATATGAATAAGGTTGCTCGAAAAAAGACTAAACGCTATCTTACATCGTTTACCTATTGCTGTCCGTGTGATGTCTTACAACTTTTAAATTCTATCTCTTAATTAAATAAATTCCTAAAATTTATGCTTTTTCTTCTCTGCGATTTTAAATTTCGAGCTGAGGCCATATCGACGTCGCCATTTTATCTCACCCAAGACCAGTTTGCAAAATACATTATAAATGCAAAATATAGCATTTCCAACAATTATTCCCAGAAAAACAAAAAATTGTGCTGCTTGTCTACCTTATTTGCCAAATAAAATATTCTACGGTACTTTGCATTTTGAGTGCAAAAATTATAATGCCAGCAAGAAAGGCTTAGTAAAAACTCCATGGACTAAAATAAAAATCTTTAACAGCCAAATTGCTAAACTCCCGTTCAGAATGAAAACCAATAACACTTGAGGATAGTTCAGAAGAGCTTTGGAAATGGGACAACAAAAGCATTGAAAACCACTCCAACTCAACGAATTTCTCTTGAAAATCTCAGGGAATTGGAACCAATTTCTGTTTTCCGTGGAGTCGCCAGGGACGAGTATCATACATACAAGCCTGGTAGAGCAAGGCTCTTGACGACCGCGTCTTGAATTTATTGAACATGACTTCCTCCGGAGAGCTCGACATCGAGGCCCTCAATGGTGCAGCTTCAAAGCAAAAGTCTATCCAGAAATAAAGACAAAACCGACGCTAACCCCCAGCTCTAAAAAATGCAATGGAAATAACAGCCGAAGAAAAACTCTCTGGGGTTCCTCGAAAGAAGTCACGGGAAATGAAGCGATCGCTGCACTCGTGTGCTGGAAACGGTGACAAATGTTTTATTAGGCGATAAAGGCGTCATCCGTGAAAAGGCTCGGACGGCATGCCCTCGTTAAAGGTAAAATTGTGTCCACGGTGAATAATCGTAGGAAAACAGACGACTCCACTTTTTTGTAGAAAAGTTTTTCAAGTTGGGAGGCGTGAATTCCCAATTTGAAGGCATAAATTGATAACAAAACTCTTATTGTTATAGTTGATAATAGCACTGTTTTCAGCATATAAACTCGTAGGAACTTACTGTCGTCCCCAAAAAGTATAAATTTGAAGAGTGACGATAATATTAGTACATTGCTTTTAAAATTGAGGAAAAGAATGGGATGAAAAAATGGGACCTTTGGGGATGCCAACAGCTGTGTTTTATAACTTTTATATTGAAGGGTCAATTTCTACGTCATATTTACGGCGTGTGTATTAACATTTGGACCATTCATGAGGAAGACCATTTTGAACGCCAGAGTGGCCAAGATTAGAAAAAAATGTTGTAATCTACATGATAAAATGGCTTTAGAAAGCGTGAAATTGGAAGTACTGGGTTCTCTTGGTCATTGTTTATTAAAGGAATTGCAGGTGACTTAGAATGGTTGAGTTGTTAATTTTTGAAAACGAAAACTGAATTGCTTATCACAAACACGTGAGTGAAGTTGTATGTAAGAATTTATTTTATTTTACTTTATTTTTCCAGAAATTTTACTAATGATTGACAATCAAGAAATTGGTTTATAATTTTTTGTATAAGTTTTGTCATCGCTACGCAGTTCATTTTTAATGAATTAGGGAAGATGGAGGGAGAAAACGATTCGTTTATACTAGCAGCAAGAAATGTCAAAATCGAAAGAATTACATATTTAATTAAGCACTTGAACTGAGAATATATTTTTTTCTCGATTCATTTTTTTAGCCCAAAAACAACACTGGGAAAAATTAGAAGCATTCCTCGGAGAAAAAGGAGCGGTTCATTTTAGATCTGCGAGAGTTAGAATGTGTAGGAATCGCTGTTCAATTTTTCAATTATATTTTTGCCTTCACAGACAAATAATTATGGGATCTATCTGCGATATCTATTTCATTGTGATAAGCTCATTATTTTACACAAAATTTTTTACCCTTTTTATGATATTATTTTTTGGCTTTTGTGTTGAGTTATCCCATATTCTTTCTTTGGTCTTAGCATCTTAACTTGAATAGCTTTTTATAAAAACTAAGCCATTAGAGAGAAAACTTGGTCAGTAGGTAGAAAAATGGGAACAAAGTCTTTCAAGGTGAGAATGCACACTCATGGGCTCCGATGTGAAAAATGAAATAAGGTGGGGTCGATAGGAGACGAGCGGAGCGAAACTTTACAGCGTGCTCTTAGACGCGAATCCTCAGTGCCCGTACAGTAGTGCCCACATACTGACACAAGCAATGTGCGGATTGTACATACCACATTCTGTAGTGCAATTGCGATGTGCATATTATTATACGCCACTGCTCGAATGGGTTTTGTGAAAATGGTTCTATGTTATTTACGTAGTAACTTAGCAGCCTATTTTGATGAACGATGATGTGCGTAAAATACTTAAACATGAATACAATAAAATGCTTCAAGTTTCTTGGACGTTGATGGAATCACAGAAGCTCAAAATGACTTCACGGAAAGAAACAAAATTATTTTATCGACTGTTGTAAAACCATTGCTATTTTAAGATTGCTATTTTCACCCCTTTACCCAACATACTTCAATTTATTCACATTTTCATATCAGAGCGGAGCAACTGCTTTAAAATGATGATTGGCCCTTTCATCATGATTTTCTCGCACCTTGACTTGAAATTGGCCTTCTTGCATCTTGATGAACTTTGTCGAAAGCAGAACTAAATTCAAATTGGAACTACGCTCTGTCATCACGTCCCAGCGAACTTGGACTCAATTTGGTTTGATCAAACCTCACCTCATCTCATCTGTCCTGGCCTAGTCAAAGAGAACTCAGCGTGAGATTCTTCACGAGTGACTGTTTCCGAAGCGAAACTTGCGGTACAAACTAGGGAAATGCTCCTGGGTAAAACACTTTAGACCTTGCCGTGACACACTGCAGTTTCGGCAATCAGGCTTTAGCAATCGCAGTGCCTGGTCTCGAGTGAGATTCAAAGGCGTCGTCGATTTGCCCTCAGCACGAACTTTGAAATCGCAGAGAAAAGAAAGCGCGGATTTCAGGAGCTCAGACATGAAGAAAAGACAAAATAGAATTTAAATGTTGTAAATACAACCCCTCTGAAAAGAAATGTTAAATGAGAGCATTAAATCAAGGGGGTGAACCACAGTAAATTGAAAAAAATCATCACGAAACTTGAAACGCTTGTAGGAAAAGAACTGCTTCAGTCTTTTCAAAAATAGCCGTAAAAGTATGATTCGTGCACGGTCCGAGAAAAAGTACGGTTCGAGCATTGTCACAGAAATATAACGAACGGCGACATTTCATTGCCTAATCGAAGAAATAACGCGAGGCACAAGCAGAGCAAAAGAAGGCAGAAGTAAAGATTTATAATCGATCATGAATTTTCACAGGATATGGCATTATTAGTTTTGGCAATAAATGGTATTCTCTCACTAACAAGAGGAGCGAGGTGTTAACACGAAAATTATGATTCAAGTACTGTCATTATAACACTAAAACCTCAAGAACGTATGTAGAATATTCTGAACTCTATCACCGCCTGAATTGATATAATTTTCCACTTTCATTGCGTCATGTGTTATTAATTTCACCAATTTATCAATTGAACAATTTTTATCAACTTCAACTAATGGTTCACAGTGAATTAAGAATTGTACCTTAATGAACGGTCAAATTGTTTTGTGCACGCAGAAGTAAAAACTGTATCGTAATAAACGGGTGAATGCATAGGGAGCTTGACAATTACGAGTATATGTATGTTAATTATCAACCACCGAACTTAATTTTCCTGGAATTAAAATGAAGTTCATGACATTCTACTCACATTTGGGCAGTTCTGACTTGAGCATGACGGAACTTGGACCAAATCTCAGACTCAAATTCCCCGTTTACTGACTCTCCACTATTTGTGCTCGCAGCTCATGTTACTCATTGAGATCATTATTACGTATTTAAATTCACTTCATTTACCAAAAAACGATTAATAGAATTGTCTCGCGCACAGCCCAAATAGGCATCGTGAATTGCAATTTTATTCCGGCTGTAATAGCCAAACATTCATATGTTTTTCATTTTTTTGGTGTATTTTGTGAATTATTTTGTATAGCTGTTAACGCTGATTTGTAGTCAGCTCGTAGCACCTTAAATCAATTCTTTGATTTTGGTGCAGGTAAATACCGTTGTAACGCCAAATGCTGAATGTCCCGAAAAGCCATCATTTTTTGCAGTCGAAATGTAAAAGATTACCCACATGATATTATTTTCCAATAATCTGAGCTTATGTCTAACAAAAGTTCTTCATTTCATAAAGTAATGGGCGATATACGTATTTGGGTTTGTAGCGCAGTGGGGGGAAGATCATGTGACACTTGAGCTTATCTGGGAATTGCTGGGAATAGAACCTGTGTGCACCGCATAATTTACTGTAAGTTAATTAAAAGGGAAAATTTCGAAGAAGATAATTGCAGAAACCGTGAAACAAGCAGGACTTTAAAAGGCTCTGAGCTTTGCAGCAATTTTAATCGTTTTATTCGACAAATGGCGTAAGAACTTTTTCGAACATTGACAATACCACCCTTTTCAGTAATCTGTTAGCAGCATGAAATCACACTTTAACCAATATTATTTTCTAACTACACTAAAAAAAGTTCAACAATTCTAATCGAATAAGTGAGCCAAGTACTTTTCTTTCAAGAAAAATTACCCGAAGTCCCGCAAAAATCCAATGAAACTGAAACAAAACGGCTACAAAAACCATCGCATGCAATCTCAGTTTAGTCCTCGGACGAGAAGAAAAGCTCGAATTTACGATGCATGAAGCGATCCTTGATTTATGGAATACCGTGACCGATAGCAAAGACGTGATGTGCAGTTTAGTCGTCCACTATCATGCAAGTTTCCAAAGACCAGTTCCGTACCTGCAAGGCGCTTCAAAAACGTCCGTACGGGCGAAAAAGGCTGAAGCGAAACGGTGATAACTTTTCCTCAGCATCGCTAACGGATTTTAGAATGCACTGGAAAGATTTATGGGAGCGCATCTAAAATGGCGGGTGTTCTTTCAGCCGAGAATGCGACATTGAATGCATTTCCAGGAATGCTGTCGGCTATGCAAGGGTCCGAGTGCAAAAGTGACCCCTGGACGAAGATGGAGATGCTTGTTCAGTGGAAAAAAACTTTCCGTACTTTCACCTCTTCCAATTAGAGCTCTCTCGTGCTTGTTCCACATGGAAAACTTGTTCCAAAGACTCCTCTCCAGTCAGAACTTTTTAAAATGAACTATCTATATTTTTCCAAAAATTTTGACAGACATGACTTCAAATAACAACAGTTTTTTAACAACAGAACAGTGTTTTAGCACTCACAATAACAAATGAACTTCTAGAGTAAATAAAAAGAAATTGAATTGAAACACATGGCTGGGATAAACAACTAATGACTGTTTGCTGCTCAGTTGGGCTTATAAATGGCACCATGGCAATCAAGAGTACCGTCCTGTTTTCTCGAGTTCTGCTTTCTCTCAATCATTTGTCTCGACAATTGACATGGGTATTATGATCCCCACGTGTGAATATAAACTAAGGATCTTACTATTTAGATATTTTAAAAACCAATGTTATACACTTCATGTATCAACTTGATTCAAAATGAACTGTTTTTCTTTTCTTTTCTTTTTGCAGCCATCCACACGTCAGAGTTTCCTCACGACCATATTCAGATGCGCCCGAGTTAGGGGGTAATTTGGAACCGTGACTTTTAATTATATCATTTTTAACTTGATTGCACTATTTTTTTATCAAATTCATTAAATCATTTATCCCCTTTTTAGCGATTTAGCCACCATTTTTAATCAAATTCGTCAAGTCATATTGTTAATTGAACTAACTCAATCTCATACATCCATGGCTTACAGTGAACTATTATTTGAAACGTATTAATCGGTGAATTGCTTTGTGCACAAAGAAGTAAAATTTCCCCAGCCCTTCTCTTTAGTTGGTCGTTGTTTGCTGGCGTGTGAAGCACCACACATAATTGAATTTAGGACATTCTATATAGATTAATTGTCAATTAAAGCCAACATTCAATTAACAATTCCTTTTAACCCCCGCAGCTGACGCACTTTCAATTGAACACTCATCTCTACACCTACGTTCTAAAGTTCACAAAACAGTAAACGCACCCGCTGCTCGTCAAAGTAATATCATATTCTCTCGGACCCTCACACCCTCGCTGTGTTCTCAGCTGCAGACGCCTGCTCAAAGGCGCCTCCAACGGAGCTCAAGCACTCCTATAATACCTCATTCAAGCCTTGAAGGGTGGTGCATTCAAACGCAACAGTTAAATATTTAATGCGTGAGAGATGCGAGAATCAATTAGTACAGCATCCTGAATGCGAAGTGATGCTTCCTGCATCTTGAGGGAGCTTCCCTTTGAAGAAGGCTTTTACCCTGGCTTCATTGAGACCGACGCGTATGGGCAACTGTCTCCGAGTGCGCACTCGTGTGAGAGGAGGTTTCGGGGCTTCTAAATGTTGGTTTGATTCTCGGAGAGTTCTAGCGCTGAGTGTGCAGACGCGTGTATCGAACAATATCGTCGATAGTATTCTTTTTAGGTCTCGTACAAACAGAAGGTTTCGTAGAGAAGAATTTGTGTCTCGTACAATGGTTTTCACCCTTCAACTTCAGTTGTCTTGTTATGACCCAGGCATCACAGCACGCTCGTCTCTGTGATCACTCCACATATGTTGCTGTGATGTGCAATGATCGGTATACATCTGTCTTTGATCTGCAATGATCACATATGTCTCTACTATGTACAATGATCACTTCACACTTTTTGTGTATAACTATCACACTTTGCAATTGGGATTTAGGATTTGCAATTGCGCAACGATCACACCTCCCGTGTTTCTCTGATGTGCAATTCTCCCTCCTGATCGTTGTTCTGTGAGGCGCAACGACAGCCTCGCTCGATCAAGAATGATGAAATGCAATGGACATTAAACTTTTCTGAAAACACATATTTGATGTATATCATTCTGTCAATTAAACGCCCTAGTTTCTCAGTGCTGAAAGGCTACTTCACCACCTGCTATTTTCAAGCACTAATAGAAACTTCATGCCTCTGCACTTTATGAGAGTTGGGACAAATACATAAAAGGGTGCGTGATAATTCGATTTCGACAAAGGATTTTTTCTTTGTAAATTTTTAGATTGCGAGATTCAAAGTACTGCCTTATATTGGTGCAGTTTCACAAGGGTATATTACGTCAACGCGAAGTTACCACGTTAATTATCAAGAAATAAGGGTTCAAAACCAGCAAAACTTTAATCGTACCCTCAGCGTTAACACGATTCTTCAATACTGTACGTACACTATGGAAAGTGTTTCGAAGGATGGAAATTCTAGCGTAAATAGTAAGATAGTCTTAAAATTTCAACACAAAAGGGTGACGTCCATTTCAGTTTGAAGAAGTTTTGTTGTTCGTCTTATTTTTCTCGTATATTTATTTCAACCCTTTAATGAGCTGTTTTTCTTGGATTTTAACGAAAGTTTTGAGCAAGTTTACCATTTTTCCAGACACGAATTCTAAGTAAAAACATCAAGTACGTATTTTATTCGTCCCACTGAGAGTACGGGGTTCACTGGAAAACGAGCGTAAATATAACTAACTTCTGTCCGCAAAATGAAGGTCTCTTCCATGGCTTCTAGGCTCCTGCTTTAGGAGGCCGGGCTCAGTTTTTAGTCGGGGCTAATTTAAGTTGGGCAGAAGTGCAACAGTAAACAATCAGAGAGGCTCAGAGCTCGCACGGCACTGCACAACTTTCCTGATCCCCGTTCCGGTATAAAAACACTCCGTTTCTTTCCTTGTCATGAAAAAATTTGAATGACATTGCGCAAAGGCCCGACTGGCTGGTAAAGAGAAAACGCAAAATAAATATTGCGTTAGACGTCTCTATTTCTGTGCAAAATATTCTGGTATCAGGAGTTTACGAGCGTTTTCAGTTTTATAAAAAATATGTTTTAGGAAATAATAGATATATTTGCTTCAGTAAAGCACAACAACTTGATGACATCCGTCGCAAGCGAAAACGAATACTCATTCTACCGCAAAGCTCCACCAACTATAGCCTCAGATTCCTACCCACTCTACCTCATTATGCCCTATAAAACTCTACACGTAAATATTAACTCAAATTAGTTCTATAAAAACTTTTATTGGTTATCATTATCATTATAAATTTTACCATACAATTCAATATTTGTACATGTATCCTTTTATAATTTAATAGAATTAAGAAAAAGCAAGTAAGTACTGAAAAAAAACACCAAATGAGGTATAAAATAGGCTTTTTGGCACAATCTCAAAGGTTTTATGCATGATTATTGCTTGCAAAGAAATTTTTCCGGGTTGTTGAATTGTTAAAATTGCGTTTCAATTGTTTTATTCTTTCATTTCTTAACCTACGGAGAAAGAGCAAGTGAGAGAAATGCATGCTGAATGAATAAATGACTTACCCCTTCTTCTTCTTATTTTCAAAATTTTTATCATCTCCAGAGGAGCTGGCCATACTCTTGTGAAAATCCAACAAGTGACGGACGGGTGTCGAACTGGCGTCTTTCATGTCCAAGGCATAATACTTGGCCAATAAAATATGACAGAATTATTAAGCACAAACCTATAAGGGCAATAGAAAGTGAGCACTTCACTCGCTGTTCACAATTGACTAAATTAACAAGATATTTGAAAAATGTATCATCTTAGCAAACATTCAAAATTTTCTCCAGTTCTTATTTCCAAAAACGCAAGATTTTGCTCTCTGAATTTGTGAAAATTTTTATGAACGCTTTGAAATTGTTCTGAACCCCAGCAAATTGTCCTGAATCTGCGTAACTTTTATATAAGTCCTGAGAAATTGTTTCAAATATATAAAAACTTATCAGAACTAGTTGAATTTTTTCTGTACGCGGCGAAATTTTCTCACACGAAGAAATTGCTTCAAACGCGAATAAATTGTTCGACATTTCACAGACACTGAATCGTTTCATGTCCCCTCACACGACGTGAAGAAGCAATCATGCACGAGTGTCACTATCGATCGCACCACACTGCTATTTTCCAGGTGACGGACTTAGAAACAATTTACGACGTCGCCGCGCTGCAGCTGGTAGCGTAAGTGTTTTAAGAGGACCTTGCTACGCTACTGGCTTACCCACACAAAATCAGTGAGCATCTGGCAACCACGCGCACACACTAACTTAAGATGCACGTTCTCTCAAAAAATCAGTGCACATCCGCCAATCGCTTCAACGGCAGATGAATTAACTGCAATATCAACAACCGTATTAACTACCGTTTTAACAGCCCTATGAACTAACCTTTTAACAACCGTATTAACAACCGTATTAACTACCATTTTAACATCTCTATAAACTAACCTTTTAACAACCGTATTAACAACCGTATGAACAACCGTATTAACTACCGGTTTAACAACCCTATGAACTAACCTTTTAACTACCGTGTTAAGAACCGTTTTAACTGCAGTTTCAAAAACCGTATTAACTACCGTATGAGATACACCGTCATTTTCTTAAGTGGAAAACCCACTCTTTTGTACTTACGCTGTGAGTTGCACCGCTACGTCCACGAAATCATTTAAAAAACAGGCCCCACTTTCGTGTCGGTCGCTCCGTGTCATAACCGACCCTTTTATTTTTGTTTTGTGAACGTCTTTATCAAGTTTTCCTTGCCAAGAAAATTGCATTTTCGAGCCACTCTTCCCCCGAAAATTTGACTGACGTCCGTTAGAGGGTCTTGTTGTCCCATCACCACCCGCCGCCGCCTCGTGAGGGCTGCGAAAACAATGCATCCTGTGCTGTAAAATGACAATGCAGGAGAGTATGAACTTTAAATTCGTGCTTTATAATCGATGTGATATGTGTGCCAGTAGACCTGAGTTCATGCTTTCTCGTTGGACCGCTGTGCTGGATTATTATTCCTCAATAAACTATAAATTTCCTATTTTGGTGTACTTTGTGTACTTTTGGTGTACCACGAGAACTTTTTAATGAGTGACTCCAACGTTCCAAAAGTAATCATGAAGGCTTACATAAGCAAGACTACGAATGATTTTTAAAAGCTATTCTATTTCAAAAGTGTATCTCGAGACCAACACGAGGATAAAAAATTTATCACTTTGCTTGAATCGCAATGCTAATAGAAATTCAAAAGCGAAGAAAATGCTTATAAAACTAGTCATATTTACTCAAATTTAGAAAAAATAAAAACAAAAACAAAACAAAGAGCACCTTTCACCGAGCAGCTGCCTCGTGCCTCAACTCGTTACCTCTATTTCATCGTTACTTCGAGGCGTTTCCCCGGGCTATTTCCGACCGCTCTCCTTTGGCTACGATGAGCGTGAGCTTTGTTCGTTGGAATTCGCCCTAACTTCGTGGGGGAATACTACTATCAACCTGCGTGTAATTTTGATTAATAAGGCAAATATAGGTTCTTTTTTTCGGCACAAGGAATCCATCCCTGGTCTAATGCGTTCTTGTGTCATTTATAAATATAGTTGTGTGCAGTGCACATCGGCGTACGTCGGGATGACGTCACGCAGTATTTACACAAGAATAGCAGAACATAGCGGTAGGAGCCACCTGACCGGGAACTTACTTGCACATCCTCCTCATTCAGCCATACGCCACAATGCTGAAGAGTGCAATATAGTAGTTCGTGAGGAAGATTTTAAAGTCATTGATAGCGCTCCCAATGAGTTTGACCTACGAATTTTAGAATCCCTTCATATTTTTAAAGGAAAACCTTCCCTAAATAATATGCTTATTTCCTATCCCCTTCAAATAGTAAATTCATAGTGTGTATTTTTTCGTTACTTTTTGCTTGTTTTTAGGCATAGTTTGACATTTATTTATCTTTTTGTTGATACAATTGTGTTGGTTTTACTTTTTTGTACTGCTAGTATTCTTCGTAATGTTTGTACTTTTTGCACTTTTTTGCATTTTTTTTTACAGAACTGAAGATGGAGCTGGACTCCGAAACGTTTTCGATTTTGTTTTTTCTCAATTTGAGTAAATATGACTAGTTTTATTAGCATTTTCTTCGCTTTTAAATTTCTATTAACACGAGGATGCGTGGTCGATGGAGTTGGTTTTCTTGAGACACTGATTGAAAATATATTACTGAACCTGGTATGTTTAGGACCAGCAACGCAAATATTTACGGTCCTGGAACTCAATATTCCCGTCCATGTGAGCGAATAGAAGAGGTGTGCAGTAAATGTAGGCAAAGAGTGTGTGCTGCAACAACATTTTGCCATATTGATGCCGTTTTAAAGGACTAATCCTTCCACAAAAAGATGCTGTAGCAGCTTCACTGACCTGTATCTAACTTAGTTAGCTGCCTATTGACAGCATCTTTGTAGTTCAGCATATTAACATAAAGTAACTCATACTAAGTCAGCTAAACTTTTGAGTTCGATTTTGGCTACCACCCAGCACGTCACTCACAGCACACACCGTATCGTACATTGCTGCCTCAGGCACACCGTATCGTACACTGCTGCCACGAGTACAGCATATCGTACATCGCTGCCACGAGTACAACATATCGTACATTGCTGCCACGAGTACAACATATCGTACATTGCTGCCACGAGTACAACATATCGTACATTGCTGCCACGAGTACAACATATCATACATTGCTGCCACGAGTACAACATATCATACATTGCTGCCACGAGTACAACATATCATACATTGCTGCCACGAGTACAACGTATCCAACATCTACCAGCCCCAATACAGGTTTCGGCACACGCGGCGCTCCAATACCGGCCAGACGCGGCCGACCTGGCGAGTGTCGCGGTTAATTTGAAGCGGAACAGCGCCGAAGAACGCAAGGTCAGCAGCAACACCTCATTTCCTGCAATGAGAGCCGTATATTCGGCACGCGGCCGCAGCGAATGAATCTCATTGTAACAAATGGCACCAATTCTCCGGCAAATTACGGACCCGAAGCCAGTCCCCAAATGGACGAGATACAGAATAATATCCTTCCTGCCCAGTCAATGCATTGCGGCCAAGCTTTTCATGGCAGGCTCCACCAAAAGCTAATTCAACCATAGCTTGTTTTCCTCTGTGGTGCTTCGCCATCTGCTGTTCTCTGATGATGTTCTTTTATATCTCTTCGTGAGCTATCATACGTTCATAGTTCAATAGCATCTGAAATCGTACTTCAATGAGATTAATTTTTGTTTGCTGAGTTTCTGTGCACTGTCGTAACGTTTGAAAAATTTAAAGATGAAAATTTCGATGATTTAGGAATTTCTCTTCAAATAAATATGCTAAATAACTCAATTATATTGAAGCTAAATTTCAATGATGTTGAAATCGCGAACTCAGTCGAAGCTCAGAATTCAGTCGGTAGAAAATTCGCAGTCGCAAGGGGGATGACTGCAGGAACGCATAACAAATGAGATCAATAAACTGTTACCCAGAACTCAGAGCTGTTGATCGTCGTGTGATCCAATTTCCAATTTTTGATGTAAGGAAATAAAACTGGAAAATGTGCAGCGAATGCACTTGAAAGGAAAACTAATCTCATAATTAAGCTTCGGGAAAAATATTTACACTAATATCTAATGATGAGAGTTCCACATGAAAACAATGGAACACTAAATAAGTTAAGCAAAAATATGTAAATAAAAAACTATACAATTGATCATACAAAATGAACTAATTAAGATAACCTTTTAAAATTTGTTTACGTGGATCAGAGAAGGGATGATAAGAGATTTGAAAGATCGTCGATGATTACTTAGAGTAAGCATATACTCAATCAGCATTTCAATTAAAAAGTTTTCTCGCACATAAGAAACAAAATATTTGATTTTCCAAGCGAATTACAATTTTAATTTATAAACTAGGCTGTGTTATTTCAGGCTTCTTAATGTTTCAAGACAAAAATAAAAGGAACACGGAAACGACTGTCAATTCTTAAAACTAAAAAACAAGTCTTAAGAGAGACAAATTCAAAGGACAAATTAGACGTACTCCAGTCAATATCTATTCGAATGAAAATTTCCACTGATCACAGACCAAGTTTCTACTTTCATGAGAGAAATTATTTGCTGCTTCCAATAATCCAATGATAATGTTCATTCGTAGAGCTCCGAGCACATTATTTCTTCACTCCGCGAACATAAAAGTCGGCAATTTCAAACATTTATTGGACATTCGTTCAGGCCGCTGTCGCCCTGGCAGGGGGCGTTGTTAATGCTAAATTTTAGAAAAAACTTCTCTCTCGATTAATGTTACTCAAGTGGACCTACTAAACGAAGAATGCAGGTAAAAGTGGTTAAAAAGGGAGCCCTTCTACTCAATGAACCTGCGCTTCACTCTCTCACTGTCTCCGTCACCTTAGATTAAGAAGCTGAAAATTTGTTCGTACAATTCGATTGTAAAAATGGAGCAATCAATAAAGATGTTTCCTTTATAATGTGATCGCCTTCTAGCTCCGTCCTCAAAAAGAGCTTCGGATGTCCGCATTTTCTAAAGGCGGAAAAAATTAATGAACTAGGCAGCGTCCTCGAACCTTCTCAGACCTTATCCTTGTGAATGCGATACCTGTCGCAGCGAAGAATAGTGCTTACAAATAAGAAAGACTTTTTGTGACGGCATCCACGACTGCTTTTCTGGATCTGACACTAGGCACGGAATTTTCAGTATATGCTTTTCTAGAAAAATATTAACGTCGTCAGTATTCAGGTGTTGCTTTTGAGTGCATGCTTTTCTAGAAAGCAATCAGCATCGTCACTGTTCAGGTTTTGTCCATTGTTTAAAATGTCGTACGAGTATACAGACTAGAAAACTCACGGTCTCGTTTATCAGGGTAATAATATATCGAGAAGAATGTTGCAAATTAATTTTCTCTCGGAAGCTTCCTTCACTCCGTCTTATTACGACGCTGCAGCAAAATGTGACTACACTTAGGATGTATTTTCCCCTGAAATCGTAGCCGGATTGAGGTGCTAAGATTTTAAACATTAAGTTTGATGCGCACTTTTGCAAAGTCAAGTTCCTTGAAAAGGGATTAAAAAGAAAATACGATAATAGAAAAAACTGCCGATCCGCAATTAAAATCAATAAAAGATAATCTAAAACTAATTAAGCACGTGAAGGAGAATAATCCAATATAAAATAAAAATTAAATGAAACGAGATCAAGTAGTAATAAATGATGAATTGAAGTAGCTACAATAAAAGTATGAAAAGTAAAAACAAGATCTAATGAGCAATCGAACAGAAATTGAAAATCTGCGAAAAAAACTATCAACCACCAATCAAATGGCTATCTCACTGGCATCTTTCATTCATCTCATGTACTTACTATGAAAGTTATTCAATCTGCATCGAGATACTTGCGTATTGCTAACGAGTTTAATAATTAAAATTCTGTAAAGTGAGTCTCCAACATCAATTACGCCCTTTTCTGAGCAGTCTAATTAACTGAAGGCTCATTGGATTCGTTGGATCACGCTGTGTACGTACCTGCAAAAATCCTCAAGGAGGTTCAAGCATGTTCTACTAGACTTTGATGCTCAAACGACTGAAGAGCTCAATAAAGAAGCAAGAATACGAGAGTTTATATTAACCAAAGGGATTTTTAAAATACCTCTTAATGAAGCAATTTGCAAACGCAAAGGAAAGTGGAAAACTTCAAGTATATGGAAGACACTCATCCCACGTATTTTTAGGGCGAGACCGTAAATTCTGAGCTTAAGCACCATTAAAACCAGATGTATTTTACCCTCTACCTAAATTTAGCAGCCGTAAATTCAGCACCAAGATATATACAGCTTTCTCACAATCAAGTCGCAGAGCAAGCCTCATCAGAGCGCCGGGAACGCGGAATACGCGGAAAATATTTGGCGCGCAGCTTGAGCGGTAGTCCGTCTTTTGAGTTCGAGATGCGAATTCGCTACTCATTTCAAATTTTAATTTTACCTTCTAGATTTTAGGGCTGTAGAAATATCACCTAAAACAGGGTTATTCAGACCTTTGCGAATATATTCTTTTTTTTTTTGTCAATATGTCATTAAAGAATTGAGTATTACTGTCGGAGAGAGAAACTATGATATGATATTTTATTTTCTCATTGACTTGTTAACAATTTTCTTTGCCTACTATCCCTATTTTGGCGCTTATTTCACAAATATGACTAATTCATTGGTGCAATTTTTTCGACGCTATGTTATCATACGGGATGAATTACATGAACGCCTTTGTTATGTTTTCTGATCCAAGGAAGAAACATTCAACCAAGCAACACGTTTGCGTCAATTTCACAGTGCTTGTCGATGCCGAATTATCATTTCACAACATTTTAATTGTCTGGGTTTCAATAAAAATATTTGAAGGGTGATTTTAAAAGGAATTCGTTAGATTTCGATCAAATTAATTTAAGACTTCCATAGAACGCTGAAAAAACTTCCAACTTTCTGGTGGAAAATTTGCTATAATCTAGCAGATCATTTATTGACGCATCCCAACGGAAGGACAAATAATACTTACAGATTCCTCAAACTTGGAGCAACGCAAGAATGTTGTTCTATGAAGCTACATGCATGTAATTCCTGCACATTCCATTCATTAACTGTTTTACGAACAGCATCAACAACCGTTTTATACTACTACCGTTTTAACTACCGTAATAATAACCGGTTTAACTAACGTATTAACTACCATATTAACTACCTCATTCACTACCGTACCTACTACCGTATGAACTACAATATCACTGCATCACCTGTCGTATCAACCACCGTTTTAATTACCGTACTAACTACCGTATCAACTACCGTATCAACTACCGTATTAACTACCGTATCAACTACCGTATCAACTACCGTATCATCTACCGTATCAACTACCGAATCACCTACCGTATCAACTACCGTATCATCTACCGCAGTGGTTCTTAACCCCTGGGTCGCGACCCAAAGTTGGGTCGCCAAGCCATTTCATTGGGTCGCTAAGGGTTTGTGTAATATGAATATAAAACCTCTGATGTAGCATCAAAAGACTATAATTTTGATGAATAAACGATAATTTTTGAGCAGTTGTTACGACCCAGACTCTCGGAAAATGCAGTACATTCCGATTTTAACATGGTATTCGATGTTGCGTATCTAATGTTATTTTTGGAGACGTTTCTTAGTAACAAGTTCTTCAAGAAAGCAAGCTTCAACTACATTTAGAAAGCAAACATGGTGGATTGGCCTACAAGAACCGCAGCTTGTTTGAAAAAATAAAACAACAACTGAAAAGGCAGCGACTGGATGTTACTGTGAACCAAGCAGTTATCGGCATGTCACAAGTTAGAATTGCTTCACTTTTGGTCTGCTGGAAAATTGCATAAGCAAAAAATCCCCACACGATAGGTGCGGAACTGACTAAAACTGCTGCTTTGGACTTGGTACAAACAACAATTGGAAATGAGTTAGTTAAAAGTTAAAAAATTGAACATGATCCTCTTTCAATGAGGCAACTAAAAAATAATTAAGATTATGTCTTGCGATGTTAAAACACAGGTGTTGGAAGCTACGAAAGAAAGTGGACAGGTCAGGGCTCCGGTTAGACGAGTCAACTGATTTGAGTGTTGATGCCCAACTTGTGACTTATGTACGTTATCAAGGTCAACATGATATGGAAGAATAGTTTTTGTTTTGCTGACTACAGGAAACCGCCTCAATAGGAGAGAATTTTTTTCAAAATAGTGAATTCTTCCTTCATAGAAGAATGATTTAAGGATGTCGTTCCAGGCCCCTGTCGGTCCGGTGAGCTTTTTTCATGTTTTTGTTGGAAAAGAACCCTTAGGTGGTGGACTATTCGGTCCTAAAGTTTTATGATGCTACAGACAATAGATCCTGGACCAAAATCTTTAACTTTGGGCCCATTTCAACCCCATATAAAAAGAGAACAATGGGAAATGGAAAAAAGTAAATTTGAATTGTTAGAATAAATTCAATTCTATTACGCTTCAACCAAAAATTTTGTTATGGCTTATACCCATAAAAAATAACTTTCAACATTCAAAATGGGACTCCTCATTGAGTTTTGATGCTAGAAAAAAACCAAAGACAGTTTTAGAATTCTTGAACCATTTCTAACAAACTCAAATGAGCTTTTTTTCAAGTTCGAATTTTTCGAAAAAATATACAGCTCTAAACCCAAAAAGTTGTTGTCGGGTTTAGCAATTTTTCAAAAATCTGAAAAAATTGAAAAAATTTGAATATGAAAAAAGCCTATTTGAGTTTGTTAGAAATGTTCCAAGGATTCTAAAACTGTCTTTGGTTTTGTTCTAGCATCAAAACTCGAGGACGAGTCCCATTTTAAATTATCAATAAAATACCCCAAAAAACTCATTTTTCATCAAAAAAAAAACTAAGGCCTAAATCGAAAATAGACTCGAGTTATAAAGGTTTACTTTCACAAAATACATATACTGGCCAATTTTCAAACGAATCGGACAAAAAAAGTTAAAAAAGTGGGACGACCTCCTTAACTAGAAACAGTCTTGTAGTGTTTGTTGTGATGGTACACTAGCAATGTTAGGAGATCGAACCTGTTTTACAGTTAAGTTAAGTAGGAAAATCCTTCTGTGGTGATTGTTCACTGCCTTCTTCATCAAAATCATGCTGCTCAGAAGTTATCAAAAGAGTTGCAGAATGTGATGCAGGAAGTAATTCAAATAGTTAATTTCATCAAAGCTAGGGCTCTCATCTCCAAGTTATTTTCTCAAATGTCTTTTGATTTCGATTCTAAATATTTACATCTGCTGTATACCTTTCTGAAGTTAGGTGGCTGTCACGAGAAAAGGTTCTTCAACGATTGCTTGAATTACGCACCGAAATAGAGATGTTTCTGGCTGAAAAGAAACATAAACCTACAGACAAATTTCAGATTCAAATTGGCTGATGCAGGTAGCATTCCTTGCAGATATATTTGCTGAGATTATTTCCCTGAATATATCGATGCTAGGTTGCGATCAGACATTGATTGGGCTCTCTGAAAAATTATCATCATTCAAAGCAAAACTAAAGTTGTAGATCAATGAGCTAAAAGCAAGAAAAACAGCATCATTTATATCGCTAAATGTACCCCTGGAAAGAACGATTAGTCTCTCACTGAAGTCTAAGACATTATTGATCAACCCAAGTCCAAACTAATCACTGAGTTTGTCCATAATATTCCAGAAAAACATAAATACTGTTGGATAAGAAAACCATTCAACATTGCTGCTGAAGAATTACCCGAGGATATTTCAAACATCATCAACTTACAGGAGCAGCTTTGTGAAATTCAAAATGATGAAACATTTCATTAAAATTTTAAAAAGTAACTTGAATCAATGGGCTAATATTGGATACAAGTGTGCAAAGAAAAACCAATTCTTGGAGGTGAAGCCATGAAAGCCCTACTCCCCTTCGCGACTACATATTTGTGTGATGCAGGCTTTTCAACCCTAACAGTCATTGAAAACGAAGTATAGAAACCGCTCACAAATCGAGGATGACCTAAGATGCAGTCTAAAAACAAAATCACCCAGATTTGAGGAGCTGACCAACACAATTCAGGGTCAAGGTTCTCACTGGTTACGGCAGTGGAAACATAATACGTGTTTATTTGTAAGTTTAATTTTTTGGAAGGATTATCACAGTAATTTTTTCTTTCTTTATATTTAGAAAGCATCAAGGTCAAATATACCTAATTTGTGTGCGAAATAATTGAAAATATATGTTTGTAGATTTTTCAAGACGTCATTAGGCTGCTTATTTTGATAAACACGACAGTAATCATTTTTATTTCTGGAGTGTAAACCTATAGTAACCTGTTTTCAAAAGAATAATAATACTATGAACGATTTTTTTATTGATATGGAGGTTTGGGTCGCGGCTGTTTTTTGGGACAGATTTTGGGTCACTGCCAAAAAAGGTTAAGAACCACTGATCTACCGTATCAACTACCGTATTAACTACCGTATCAACTACCATATCAACTACCGTATCAACTACCGTATCAACTACCATATCAACTACCGTATCAACTACCGTATCAACTACCGTATCAACTACCGTATCAACTACCGTATCAACTACCGTATCAACTACCGTATCAAACTTCCGTATCAACTTCCGTATTAACTACCGTATCATCTACCGTATCAACTTCCGTATCAACTACCGTATCACCTACAGTATCAACTACCGTATCATCTACCGTATCAACTACCGTATTAACTACAGTATCATCTACCGTATCAACTTCCGTATCAACTACCGTATCAACTACCGTATCAACTTCCGTATCAACTACTGTATCGCCTACCGTATCAACTACCGTATCAACTACAGTATCATCTACCGTATCAACTACCGAATCACCAACCTTATCAACTACCGTATCATCTACCGTATCAACTTCCGTATCAACTACAGTATCAACTACCGTATCACCTACCGTATCAACTACCGTATCAACTACCGTATCAACTACCATATCAACTACCGTATCAACTACCGTATCAACTACCGTATCAACTACCGCATCAACTACCGTATCAACTACCGTATCAACTACCGCATCAACTACCGTATCAATTACCGCATCAACTACCGTATCAACTACCATATCAACTACCGTATCAACTATCATATCAACTACCGTATCAACAACCGTAAGACACTTTCAGTAAAATACACAAAAATGAGAGGTCCCAAAACAGGGCATCGTTCCTCGTTATCCCGCGCCAAAAACTCGACTTCGGCACCGACAAAACAAGCGATAGACCAGTCACACCGAGCTCCGTGTCGAGGCCCTGAAAGGATTTCTAAGTAAAATATGGCTTTAGTGAGACTTTTGAGGTCAATTGCAGACTTTAATGATGACGTTTGCGCCGTCCTGGTGGTTGCTGGCGTGTAGGAAACGTCGCTAGGTGAGGACATTTCGATCGTCTCTTCGCGAAGCAGTCCGGTGTGTGTGTGTGTGTGTGTGTGTGTGTGCGTGTGTGGGGGTGGGTAGTTGGTCAGTAAAGTGAATGACTTTGCTGTCTAAGAAAAGGGGGTTAATAAATCAACAGAAAACTGAGTAGATTTCGCAATTCTCATCGAAAAATGACTTGTAACAGGACGCTAAATTTCTCTTCTTATTTTGATTTTGACTCATCAGAATTCAAATTTCAGCATTGAAATGAGGAATTATTTGCTGCATCCAACAGTCCTAACAATTCGAAAGACTAGTAAAAACGTTGCTCAGAAACGAAACACATCGATTTTGATGTAACGGCAGCTTAGTATACAAAACAAGCATGAATTTATAAATCCCTATGTATTAAAAAATATTACCAGAAGCTAATGTGTCTGTTTATTTGCTAATTACTAAATGCAGAGTACGAGAATAACATTAAATCGGCTTACTTATGTGAATTACTGGTAAAGAAGTTACACAGAGGAAGTTAGTAAAGAAGCTTTTCTCTCATGTTTTCAAGCAGGCAATAAATCTGGCTGAAGCGTGGCGACGAATCCAATTAGAGGGATTAGGGCTGAATACACGACTTTAGTTGTAAAATTTTATCGCTCGCATAAAATTTCAAGGTTTTTGCTACAGCCTACGTAGTAAACACTTACGTTGCTTTGACTTCTAACAGCAGTTAATTGACGGATTAAATCCAAAACTCTCCAATTCTTCAGAGGTTCATTATACTAAGCTTTCTATCCTATTTGGTTCAGCATCAAGGCCAACCTATCTCAAAGCTGAACTATCAGGCAAAGTTTAATAAAGCCGTTGTGTTAAATTCAGGTCAGACATTTCTGAATGATTCCCGACAGTAACGCTCAGGTTTTGATCGTATTAAATGTAGACCTCCGGTCGTTCCTGTAATCATTCGAGCTTTTTATCCAGGACCCTAAATAGTATTGTGACATTGTATTTACAGGCTGCATATTTAGTTAATTATGGATTTTGTACGAGGCCTCTTCTGTGCATGGCGTGTTTATTTCACTGCAGGGTCTGCTGCTTTAACCTGCACTTATATAAATTCGAATCACGCGGAGATTGATCACTGTGAACAAAATTCCAAGAAAAAATCGGGGTAAAATATGGCGAGGTTATTGTGCATCATGACATTCTCTGTCCCAGGTGCTTTGTTGTGCTTAGAACTCCTTCACCAGTGCATCATGTGAAGGAAGCCATCATCTCATTTTAAGTGTTCATTTTCATGTTAATAATTTCGAAGCTTGAATAGAGGTTTCACAAGATAATGATGACTAAGCCCGAGGCAGGCTAAACATGAAAATTTGGTATAGTGAATACCACATAGATGCAAATCGGGATTATATCAACCACTACCTAAAACCGAATAATAATAGTAATTCATACCCATGCTCCGCTGAAACATTAAAAGCCCTAATTCATCCTTTTCGAAAGACAAAACAACTTTGTATACACTTCAGGTGGATGACCTGAATACATCAGGCGGGATAACTTGTCTCTTCAGCCGTCGAATATCTTTTTCATCATGCAGAGTTGAGTCCCACTACAGAGGAATACTAGAGCAAGTATTTCAAAGAAATTTTTGTTTATTTCTATTTGCTATACGTATATTTCTATACGTTTTAGTGGATAGAAATATACGTTTTAGCGTATCGATATTTATTTAAAGAGAATAGAAATATATTCGCTATGCTCAGAAGCTTCTGCTATACTTAGAAGCCACTTCTCACGTCAAGAAGCATCTCTTGTCTGTACTCCAGAAACAAGCACAACACACGCCACGCAAAATATAATCCTCAGGGGAATTTAATCTCAAATGTTATAAAGTCTTTTTATTGAGACAGCCAATGTAAGTAACGTAAAGCATTTCAATAATAACAGATGCGCACTTTCTATTCCTAGCATAGAATGAAATGTGAGAATTTTCCTGATATATCATTTGCATTAAACACATTCTCTGACTTGAACGTTGCAGTGTCTTTCTAGAAAAAACATGTTTACTTAATTAATCTACAAGACTCAGCTGCTCCAGTTTAAACGTTTATATTTACCGAAAAAAGTATGGTTAATGAAGGATTGAATAAATAAGAAGCTCTTACGCACAAAAGATAGTTGGAAATTTCTTTAACCCTCTATTAGCTCAACGTCAACCGAGTAACATCACTTCACGAAAAGTGTGGAGAAAATTTGATGATGTAGAATACGATGTTCATTGAATTTTTCAAGCAGGATGAACAGTACCAAGCACACTTACGTGGGCAGGCATAAAGGAAGTGCAAGGTATGAAAATTCTGAAAGGGCTATTTGTTGCAATCCGTACATTGTTACGGGGCTTACAAATCTATACTATAATAAGAGCCGCGTCCGTCCGTCCGTCGGTCTGTCAGTCCGAAGCCAGCCTGCAGTGTGTGATGAGCGGATCTGTGATACAAGCTCCAGTCCTAATATTTTGACGGGCCGTGTTCACGCGGCCTCATCAACTCTCGAGAGATTGTATTTTTTAATTTCTGACGGCCTTTCTCTCATTTCGCCCTCTTTTTTATTTCAAATAAAGGGGGGTGGACTAGTGTCCTTTTTATCTAACAGACAACAAGATTAGCTTGCTGGGCAAATAAGCTTGCTGGGCAACCTAGCAGGAGATGATTAAATTTTGCAGTAAACTATGGTAAATAGCTTAGTGTACTTATGTTTATAATTTAGAGCAAAGTAACTGTATAAGATAAACATACTAAAATTAAACGGGATTAAAAACAGTTTGATTTTCTAGTCAACTTTTTCTTCTTCAGATATCTTGTTTT
The DNA here is from genome assembly GCA_030386875.1 of Morinoia aosen. Taxonomy (NCBI): domain Eukaryota; kingdom Metazoa; phylum Arthropoda; class Malacostraca; order Amphipoda; family Talitridae; genus Morinoia; species Morinoia aosen. Next base: position 55,814,114 of record CM059568.1, read on the forward strand.
TGACGGTCGCTTTAGAGTTAATTAAAGGTTATTCTTCCCACATTTATGGCGAAGGATAATGTTGAGAAACTATTAATTGATTGATTTTCTTAGTTTGTTTTTTATATTCATTTATTTTAATTTCTTATGTATCATTTCATTCAAAAGCATGAGACTAACAAGCCTACTTTTGAAGGCCAAGCAAGTGAGGGCATCGCCTATGTCAAGAGGTGTGGAATTCCAGATCTTGGGTTCTCTGAATTTGGGATTTCAGAATGCGGCTCCTAAAAATGGCTGATATATATAGGAGTCGCTTGTTTGTGCTCGGGATGAAGTGTCCGAGGAGTATGGCGTGAGTGACGTTGTGGACTGGCAAAGGCATGAAGAATATAGGAGTATGGCGTGAGTGACGTTGTGGACTGGCAAAGGCATGAAGAATATAGGAGTATGGCGTGAGTGACGTTGTGGACTGGCAAAGGCATGAAGAATATGGGAGTATGGCGTGAGTGACGTTGTGGACTGGCAAAGACATGAAGAATATAGGAGTATGGCGTGAGTGACGTTGTGGACTGACAAAGGCATGAAGAATATAGGAGTATGGCGTGAGTGACGTTGTGGACTGGCAAAGGCATGAAGAATATGGGAGTATGGCGTGAGTGACGTTGTGGACTGGCAAAGACATGAAGAATATAGGAGTATGGCGTAAGTGACGTTGTGGACTGACAAAGGCATGAAGAATATAGGAGTATGGCGTGAGTGACGTTATGGACTGACAAAGGCATGAAGAATATAGGAGTATGGCGTGAGTGACGTTGTGGACTGGCAAAGGCATGAAGAATATAGGAGTATGGCGTGAGTGACGTTGTGGACTGGCAAAGGCATGAAGAATATAGGAGTATGGCGTGAGTGACGTTGTGGACTGACAAAGGCATGAAGAATATAGGAGTATGGCGTGAGTGACGTTGTGGACTGGCAAAGGCATTAAGAATATAGGAGTATGGCATGAGTGACGTTGTGGACTGGCAAAGGCATAAAAAATAGGAGTATGGCGGGAGTGACGTTGTGGACTGGCAAAGGCATGAAGAATATAGGAGTATGGCGTGAGTGACGTTGTGGACTGGCAAAGGCATGAAGAATATGGGAGTATGGCGAGAGTGACGTTGTGGACTGGCAAAGGCATAAAAAATAGGAGTATGGCGGGAGTGACGTTGTGGACTGGCAAAGGCATGAAGAATATAGGAGTATGGCAGGAGTGACGTTGTGGACTGGCAAAGGCATAAAAAATAGGAGTATGGCGGGAGTGACGTTGTGGACTGGCGAAGGCATGAAGAATATAGGAGTATGGCGGGAGTGACGTTGTGGACTGGCAAAGGCATAAAAAATAGGAGTATGGCGGGAGTGACGTTGTGGACTGGCAAAGGCATGAAGAATATAGGAGTATGGCGGGAGTGACGTTGTGGACTGGGAAAAGCATAAAAAAAGTAGTATGGCGGGAGTGACGTTGTGGACTGGCAAAGGCATGAAGAATATAGGAGTATGGCGGGAGTGACGTTGTGGACTGGCAAAGGCATGAAGAATATAGGAGTATGGCGTGAGTGACGTTGTGGACTGGCAAAGGCATGAAGAATATAGGAGTATGGCGGTAGTGACATTGTGGACTGGCAAAGGCATGAAGAATATAGGAGTATGGCGGGAGTGACGTTGTGGACTGGCAAAGGCATGAAGAATATAGGAGTATGGCGTGAGTGACGTTGTGGACTGGCAAAGGCATGAAGAATATAGGAGTATGGCGGGAGTGACGTTGTGGACTGGCAAAGGCATGAAGAATATAGGAGTATGGCGGGAGTGACGTTGTGGACTGGCAAAGGCATAAAAGAATAGGAGCATAGCGGGAGTGACGTTGTGGACTGGCAAAGGCATAAAAAATAGGAGTGTGGCGGGAGTGACGTTGTGGACTGACATAGGCATGAAAAAATAGGAGTATGGCGGGAGTGACGTTGTGGCCTGGCAAAGGCATAAAAAAATAGGAGTATGGCGTGAGTGACGTTGTGGACTGGCAAAGGCATAAAAAAATAGGAGTATGGCGGGAGTGACGTTGTGGACTGGCAAAGGCATGAAAAATAGGAGTATGGCGGGAATGACGTTGTGGAGTGGCAAAGGCATGAAGAATATAGGAGTATGGCGTGAGTGACGTTGTGGACTGGCAAAGGCATGAAGAATATAGGAGTATGGCGGGAGTGACGTTGTGGACTGACAAAGGCATGAAGAATATAGGAGTATGGCGTGAGTGACGTTGTGGACTGGCAAAGGCATGAAGAATATAGGAGTATGGCGGGAGTGACGTTGTGGACTGACAAAGGCATGAAGAATATAGGAGTATGGCGTGAGTGACGTTGTGGACTGGCAAAGACATGAAGAATATAGGAGTATGGCGTGAGTGACGTTGTGGACTGACAAAGGCATGAAGAATATAGGAGTATGGCGTGAGTGACGTTGTGGACTGACAAAGGCATGAAGAATTTAGGAGTTTGGCGTGAGTGACGTTGTGGACTGACAAAGGCATGAAGAATATAGGAGTATGGCGGGAGTGACGTTGTGGACTGGCAAAGGCATGAAGAATATAGGAGTATGGCGGGAATGACGTTGTGGACTGGCAAAGGCATGAAGAATATAGGAGTATGGCGTGAGTGACGTTGTGGACTGGCAAAGGCATGAAGAATATAGGAGTATGGCGGGAGTGACGTTGTGGACTGGCAAAGGCATGAAGAATATAGGAGTATGGCGTGAGTGATGTTGTGGACTGGCAAAGGCGTGAAGAATATAGGAGTATGACATGAGTGACGTTGTGGACTGGCAAAGGCATGAAAAAATAGGTGTATGGCGAGAGTGACGTTGTGGACTGGCAAAGGCATGAAAAAATAGGTGTATGGCGGGAGTGACGTTGTAGACTGGCAAAGGCATGAAGAATATAGGAGTATTGCGGGAGTGACGTTGTGGACTGGCAAAGGCATGAAGAATATAGGAGTATGGCGGGAGTGACGTTGTGGACTGGCAAATGCATGAAGAATATAGGAGTATGGGGGGAGTGGCATTGTGGACTGGCAAAGGCATGAAGAATGTAGGAGTATGGCGGGAGTGATTTTGTGGACTGGCAAAGGCATGAAGAATATACTAGTATGACGTGAGTGATGTTGTGGACTGGCAAAGGCATGAAGAATATAGGAGTATGGGGGGATCGAGTGGCATTGTGGACTGGCAAAGACATGAAGAATATAGGAGTATGGCGTGAGTGATATTGTGGACTTGCAAAGGCATGAAGAATATAGGAGTATGGCGGGAGTGACGTAGTGGACTGGCAAAGGCATGAATAATATAGGAGTATGGCGGGAGTGACGTTGTGGAACCGGCAAAGGCATGAAGAATATAAGAGTACGAAGGGAGTTGATAGAGAGCTGGCGAAAAGAGTGGACTGCTTGCTGTATGTTGAAGTGTTACGGGCGCATACAGAGAATGAAGGAGGAACGGATGGTGATGAAAGTGATGAAGTCAGAGATGCGTGGTAGGTCGAAGATTGGAAGGACCTTAGATTGGAAGGCCGAAGATCTTAGACGTAGGCTGAAGATTGGAAGTATTTTGCACAAGAAATTTCCGAGAGAAAATTATTCGTAATCGAGCAGTTTCAGAATTTTTAGGCCCGTGAATAAATCATTGCGCGGCCGTTATATTTCAAGTAGGGAATAGTTCTACTAGTTTTGTTGTTGTTGTTGTTGTTGTGTGAATGAATATTTTGTCAGTTTAGTTTTCGTCTGGGCCTTGCGTGCTTCAATGCCGCGATGATAATACGGATGCATTAGTGCGCTCTGAAGCAGGGTTCTCAAACTCTTTTCAACCGAGGACCACTTGCATTACACAAAAATAAGCTGAGGAACCTCACACATGTGTTCCCCTGATGTATATATATATATATATATATATATATATATATACATATATATATATATATATATGTATATAGACATATATATATTTACATATATATATGTATGTATATATATATATACAGTACATTGTGCGCACTGTTTCATAATATCAACAGTCACGGAGAGCTGTAGATAGATACATTAACTACATCCACTGCTAAATTCATCAAATTTTGCGGACCGTTCTTTGAGAACCCCTGCTCTAAAGGATCTTTTGTGCTGCTCTTGGTAAAATAAGCTTGACTTCGTCAAAAACTTTAATCGATTTGAAATATTTTATACGGATAAATTCAAAATGATTTTTGAAGCTCATATTTTAGTCCAGCGTTATTCCCAAAATTTTGCAGTTATTTTTCTCCTAAATATTTTCACTGCTTTTAAAAATGTTAAGGAAGTGATGTTTTCCCTCACTGGAGTAAAATATATAATAAGTCGTGTCGACGTCTATACTAATTTGATTCATAACAAGTAAGAGCAAAACGATGTAAAATCCTAATTAACTTTTGCTATGTACAAGGTTTTTTTCGGAAGGAGAAATCTGATGGTAACATACTGTTGTCTGCAAACAGTAAGAACTTAAAACAAGGTGTTGATTTCACGAATTCGGTTAGGTCTCCTTCAAATCGAACACTAACGGCATCCCTTTTAAATTTGTGTCCGAAAAAAAAGATTTTATAATTATTTCCTCACTACGAGATCTTTACACAGCATCATCATTTTAAAAAGTCATGGGCTAAGCAGCGTGCGCCAAAAGTTGTTTGTTATTTCAGCAAATATTTAATTAATTTGATTCTACAGTTCTTTTATGATTTGCGACATAGATTTGCATTTCAGCTCTGATGAAAACACATTCTGAACAATAATAGAGTAGATGTCCGTTCCACTTATGAAAAAACGCAATGGAGCGCAATTTCCGCTCGTTTACTTGCTTTGAATAATAAACATGAAATGAAAGCCGTATCGCCTCCACCGTATGAATTGTTTTCCCAGAATTCTTTTCGTTTTTACGATGTAAATAAATACTGTCGAGTTCACATGCTGCCATTTTTTGTCCCTTAAAAGAATGACATATGATTGGAGTGACAACGCTGTTCAGAAGATGGAGATTTCAAGTTATTTAACCCTAGCTCCACACTTTTATTCCGTGTTCCGTGCAATATAATGCAACCCTCGTATGACTACACATTAAAAAACGGCCAAAAGAGTCTCCGTCTGTGTACCAGGAAGCAGAAACCCGTACTCAAAAATATAATACTTGCAGAGAAAGATCCCGGTTTAAGAATAAATTTTCCGAGAATTTCTGACCTGTGAAAGAAAACACATGCTAGGCTTCGGGTCTCATAAACTTAGGCCGCCCGCCCACTGATGCAATTCCATGCGAAGCGGTTCGCCTCAACCGGCTGCGAGTTAGGTAACACAATGCTATTCCTATGGTGCTACAAATGAACCGTGCGATTTCGCAAGGCGTCCCACCAGTCGCATCGCATCAGTGGGCGGGCGGCCTTATTTGCTCTCTCGCGCCATGTTGCAGATAGGCGTATCATCTTTTTTTCCAGTAGCCAAACACATATATCTTAGTGCCCGGATAAAATCTGAAAAAAAATCAGTCATTTCAAATTCACGCTGTTCATGGTTTCGTAGAAATATGGTACTAACAAGGTTATGTTTTAATTTGAAAAGACGTGCGCTATTGGGAAATTTAGTTTTCAAATTTATTTCCTTGCTCAATTTGAGTTCATGTCAGAACGCATATTTTATTGATTCAATTCCCATGAGATATTCTGTGGTGAAGTTCCGTCCGTAGAATGTAAAATTCTCAAATACAATGCATTTGAAATTTAAATTGGTCCGAGCTGAGGTAACTTTGTTTCGTTGCAATAAAAATGGCACATTTTAAGCCTCAATGTTTTGTCAGCCTTTTCGCCCCAATAACTCACTCATGGACAAACATGACGATTAAATTTTGCAAATTATAGATCCCGTCAGAGTTGCCTTCAATTAGAGAATACTCTGAGTTTTAGTCAGCTTTCATTTTGTGCAGAAAGTCTTTGGATGGAAAATAAATGCGATGGTTCTATGTATGGTACTTCAAATGCTCGGTTTTACTTGTTCAAATAATTCATTTAAAACAGCCACTTGTAATTATGAAAATCCCACTTCTCCAACAAATGTTCGTATTTATAAAAATAAGAAGGGGGACCATAAACTGTACATAGTTAATAAGCTTGGAGTGACTTAGTTCTTCGAAAGTATGCACGCAATCGCGGAACACAAATCCTCCTTAGTTCTCATAATTACAACGTCGAAGTTTTATTAGTAACATAAAAATCTCCCTACGCTGGGGAATTTCTTTTGTCGTCCCGTAAATACCACCGCTGCTGAGAACCTTCGAAGAAAAGCGCGATTGTGCCAGCAACTTGTTAGTCTCAGAAAATCTCTCTTCGTAGCAGCACAACAAAAGTCCATAATTATCGTAAGTAAAAACTGAGATACCTTAAGACCAGCGGCCCATTTGCCATCACTCAAATCATGTCAGGAAAGTTGAAATACTGAAAAATATCCCGGAAAATTGGAGCCAAGATGACAACCAAGCTGCCAGAGGAGCGACGAAATTTGCATACTCTCTTGTAAACAAGACAAGCCGCGTAGTCCATGCGTCTCAACGGCTCCGTCGTGGCGACGACGTAGAAGACGACGTCTGTTCGATGAAGTTTCCCCGTCATAACACGAGTTCCATGTGAACGAGGGTTCGTGGGCCCAAGATTCGATGAGCAACTTCAGAATTGCCAAAAGTTGTTTACATCGATGACTTGGAAAATTTACTGCTTGTCGTGCATTTGGTTGGCAATTGACGACTTTTTCATGAGCACATAAAACAAACTTGCGACTGAGTTATCAGTTCATATTGGCTATAAATGTTATTACTTGAATACTTCGGTGCAAAGAAGACGTCTGTAACTGGAAAAACGGACAAAATCATTGAACTAAATTATGCGATTTTGAATACGTCAAAACCAAGGAACAACGCTCAGTTTTAAATACTTTTTAACGCTTTTTCTACTATCACAAACTAAATTTTTGTCTCCATAACGTGAAATACAGATTACGATTTTAATCTTAATCCTATCTAATTCTCTTCTTTACATTTAGTACTGAACACATTAGAGCTGATCCAGGTCTCCTCATTTGCGGATCTCATCTTAATTAATTGATAAAATTTAGTCCCAATAATTTAAAACTTGCTAGCATTGGTTTATTTCCATATCAATAGGTATTTTTATCCGTATACGTAGAAGTTTGCATAGATGATGACGTGGTATTCGAGGATCGACTGTATGACGAATTTCTTTCAATACCCTAGATGAGTTTGGGTTACACGGCCTGATCACGCTATCACTCATCGGCTTTAATTGCCGGCTTAAAAGACCAGATCAGCTTCAAGATGCTAGAACTTCAGCTAGGTTAATTTTTAGAATCACGTAAGCAACAAATGTTAAAAATAAGTAATCAACTCTGTTATACTTGTATACAAAATACGCCCTGCAAATTTAAATAAAGGTGTCTGATATTTCCAGTTTAACTTAGCTTGCTTTACTTTACTGACACAGAGTGTTGTCTGAAAATGTCATCATTGATGACCATCAATTTTTACCTTTTATTAATAAATCTTCAGTATCAACAAATAGAACTGCTTCTTCTTGGTTACAAATCTCTACTCTTTGGTGCTATTATTCGACATTTTCTCTTAAAATACATTTTTATCCGCAGCTTGTTATTCCTTAAGTTGAGCCTAGAAAATTTTCTTTACCGTAATCCTATTTCACTATTGAAGATTAGGCGTTGATGAAAATTATGCAACCGAATATACATGTGTGAAATTGTACATTCAAGTGAGAAATTGGGAGCTAGTTTCGGTTGGTAAAACGTTATCTCTTTTTTGAATCCAGTCAATTTCACTAGATAATTTCAGAAAAATTATGTGTTTAATGAAGTATTGTTGCGTATATCTTCATCGTACATTTTATATTCCGTTATTTTTTATGGTTTAACCTTCACCGCTAAGCGTACATCATCAAACCCAAGAAGCTTCTGACTATGCATTTGGTTAAGTAAGTTCCGAAACTTCACTTCATCACAACTTACAAATGAGCCCCAGCATGTAAATTTTTGTGAAAGCCAGCTGTTCCTAAGAAGAAAATTCTCAACAGCAAGTAAATTTCCAGCAGTAAACTTGGCGAACAATGCGGATAATTATTTAGAAGTGAATCCGCCGAAGAAAATTTATTCAACTTGTGCGGACATGAATTTTTTTTAAACAGAAATGTAACTGTTTTGATACAAAAGAGAGTGATGGCATATTTATATATTTAAACATCACTTTCTTTTTCTTTTTATGCATTTAAAATGTGAAAACCGATTATAAACTTTTATCAGTAAGATTTTGTCAGTAATATTGCTCTGGAAATATTTTGTGAAAATGTTAGCCACCACACATGTCGCCCTGATTTCTCTATGTCTTCAAAGCCTCTTCTCGGCAGGTTGCTGATCAAAGAAATGTTCGAACGAATTTGAAAGAAATATTTCAGTAAATTTGAAACCAGCTACAAAAAATTGTTTCAGGTAAATATTAAGATAATGCGCTAGTTTTGTAATTTCCCTCAGGTAGAAACTTTGTCTTATTCCAAAAGGGATGTAGTGAGTTGCATATACGTATAAATGAAGAAGTTAACTTGTTCGTGTATTTGCAAAATTAGACTGCTCACCAAGATAATGCAATAAGTTAGAGTAAGGTTAAATGAGTATATTATGTAATATAAAGATGGACCGGTTGATTCAGTTTGTTTAAAATGTAAGTGTAACTAGGAAATATTTTCTATAGTTTTTGCAGTCTAGGAAAACTTAGCGTTCAAACTACCTTATTTTCACCGTCAATAACTGGAATAATGTATGAAATGCCTAGAATATTACTTTTTTGTGCAATACTGTATTTCAAATTTTGAAAATTCTAAAGAGTCCTGAGACCACAGAATTATGTAAAGTTGCAATTACAATTTAGCTGTAACGGAGTTAGTGACCTCACAATGATATCGAGCTACGCCGCCATCACAAGAAGACCTAACGTTTCGTCACAGTCGTCTACAGTGAGCGGTACCACTCGGTCCGTCCAGCGCCACGAAACCGTCAGATTTCAGCCTTAGTTTGGGACCAGCCTAGTCATATCATGATATTAGAACCTCAAATTATGGTAAGACCAAACTGGTCCCACACTAAGGCTCAAATCTGATGGCTTCATAGCGCTGGACAGACTGAATGGTACCCACGACGGTTATGACGAAACGTTACCATTTGGTCTCCGAGGAACGGCGGCCAAACAGATACAACTTATATTATTTTTCTGCGCGTTGGGTAGTGTTTTGTGATCCCGCAGCTGTGGTAAGTGAGTGAAATTGTTTTTTAACGCGTTAAACTGAGGCAGGTTAAACTGAAGTTCAATACTCAACTCAAGTTTAAAGTCAATGTTGTAAGTAATTTTGAACATGGCTAATTTTAACTGGATTATGCCTTCATTTAGCTTCAATCAAAAATTCATGCAAATTGAGTTTGTGATTACTGATCATTCAGTGGCATAATGAAAATCCCTCAGTGACCACCGGTGGATCCCTTCTCAGGAAACTTGTTAATAAACACTCAAACAATGAAGTTCGTGCGGCAGACATGCTGCAACTTAAGAACAATTTCTCCATGCAAATGAAAAAATAAAAGCTTCATGAATTTATGTTTTTGAATTAGGTTATAAAACTTTAGTAAAAATTAATTTCCACTTACTGTATCTACCTCAGTTGTCGTAAATTGGCTTCACCTATACACGCAGTTCTTCACTCGTCCCTGGTGCTGCAACCGGTTATTTCAAATAACTTCAAATTATTCACCGACGGGTAAATTGGGAATGCCTGTCAAGTTTTGGGAGAAGCAGGGTTTTTAATTGCGTAGAACCGCAAAAAAATAGTTAATTTAAGGCACTGAAGCCCACGGACTATTAACATGGGTATTACGACACCCATGTGGACGATATATGGTCGATATTTACTTAATCCAGAAATGGTTAGGAAAAAATGATACTGGTAAAGTTTCAGACCATTTGAACATCGTTAACCTGTGCCCCAACGGCCTCAAAGTTCTGAAAAATGGGATTTTTCGTGATTTTTCAGAACTTTGAGGCCGTTGGGGCACGGGTTAACGATGTTCAAATAGTCTGAAACTTTACCAGTATCATTTTTTCTATCAACCTCATCTTTTTAGGGGGTCCCGTCAAGAAAATTCTGTGAAAAAAATCTACCCTATGAGTACTGGCCACCCTAATGTAGGATACTTGAATTACAATCGTGGGTTTTACTGGTAGTGCCTGCTCTCGTCAGTGCACCTTGGGGAAGTAGCGCTCCACAGTGGCTGCACAAGCTATCCTCCACAGTACCAGCAACACTTCTTCCATGAGTCGGTTCAGAGCTTAGATGTATAGTCAGGACGGCCGTGTCTTTCATCCCTTACTTCTCTACGCCCTTTCATTCTTCGTCTTTCATTCTTTGCTCCCCTGCTTCTATCCTCGATGAGGCCAGAGTACAGTGCAACCGATAGCCTGCACGAGTGTCATAACTTTTTACTTTTTCTTTTATTCATCTTTTTGTCTCTATGAGATGCACACGCCTTATTTTGTTAACGGAGCCATAAGCGAATTTGCAAATATTATTTGATTGTTAGCAGAGCAACCGATTCTGAACTCGTTGGTTCAGCAGCAAAATAGCATAAAAATGCCGATGCATTTATAGGTTATTACCTCTAACTTCACCTTTTCATAGCAAGAGTCTTGCGCTACTTATGGAACTGCCAAGACGAGATTTTCTTTCCTTGGTGCTCACCAGCTCAATCACGTAAGTTGGAGACAATGCTAGCGAAACAGTTCAAATATATCGTACTGAAAACCAAAGTGTACTAGTACGACCCAAGCTAATACTACGGAAAATGATGATGTGCCTCGCAGTCCATGTTGAGTTAGGTCTGTATTTGTTTCAGAATCTGCATACGTAACGGAAGGTTACAATTTATTACTTTTTCAAAAAATCAATACGTAACCAAAATTCAGGTGGTCTCCAAATATGTGGCAACGCTTTTTTTAAAAGATGTTCCAGATTATGAATAACGCCAAATTTGCGCCATATTTCACTTGGGCGTGTCTTTGTACTTGGTTTCAGTGGTCTTGCCTGTGCATCACGAGATCCTAGAGAAAGCATACCTCTTATCACAGTCACTTTTATAAGGCACTTCAGCATAAAAAATTTCACAGACGTGCTACAAATACAGTACAAATTGTGTCGAAGCCTGAAAACAATCGGACATACTTGGCTGAAAATCAAGGCGTTTCTCAGTTGTCTCATTTTCACGTTCGCCTTCCTTTACCGATTATCGAGAGGCTTCATCTTTTCAAATTATCCTCTAGTCAAATTAACTCGACCATGTTCCGAACAGTGAGAGGCTGAAAACGATAGGTGCTGCGTACAATCACATTCGCACTGTAGCCTTTGAACATTGTTGAACAAAAACATCTCAAATATGAACAGGTCAATAGGATCAAACTCAAAGATTAAAACCTAAAAGTTTCTGTGAACGAACACCCGTGAAAATCGCGGTCCTTTTCGTGTTCCGTAAGAGAATTTGGATTCTATGGGAGCGGCCGCGAAATCAGAGCAATTTACCACTTGCGAGCCATCTGGCTGCCTTTGTACCTTGAGGCCGTGACCGAACTCTTAATGAGGACTTGCGGCGGATATTTCTTTTCCACGCTAACCGTATTTCAAGGGGATTTTGATTGGCTTTTCTGTACTCTAATGCGAGTATAACAAGCGTGAGAGTAGAATTTTTCTTAGAAAACTGAACGTCATTAAAATTTGTTATTTATTCTACTGGCAAAAATTGACTTCACGTAGTGATAAATAAAAATATTGGGAAGGTATTGTTCATCGTAATGTAGACTTTGTCGATGCCCTTCGGAACTATTATTATTGTATCTATGGGAATTAGCGCTCCCAGGGGGACAATGTGAGGGCCCGAGCTGAGAGTTAGGTAGGCCATCTTTTTGTTGAAATAAAATGTTTTTGTTATGTTAAGGACCACCTTTTTTCGGTTCACTGCTGTCCTGTTTTTCAGCACCTACTACTTTCTTCTTCAACTTTGATCTTGTTTCATGAACTTCTTTCACAACTTACTGTTTCTGTGCCTTTTCAGCGAAGATTCCGCGTTTCTTTAGCCATACTAAATGGTGCCTTCTTCCTTCCTTTCTTTGGATCGCATTTATTGTTGCGGGTAGGGAGGCTCAAACTAACTACTAATCTAATCTTTCTTGCTATTGAAAGCATCAAGAGCTCGTTCGCGCATTCTGATATAAAACGTACTCGTACAGTAGCTGGAGTCGCGACAATGAAGCGTGCACGCCATTGTTAGTGATACCTTATTCATAAACATACCGCTAATTTCTACGGAAAATTCACAGTTAGTTTCACTTTCGATATGCATTCATGTAAACAATGATACTCTCAATTACAAGCGATCAGGATGTTTTATCAGATGTGCCACAATGCGTTCAGTATATTTTGAAATTTTTTGTATTGATACAGCTTTACAAATAAAAATAACTTGCCCTTACAGAGTTTTTTCGAGGATTTTTCAGTATATTTACAAAGGGCGGGGGCTAAAGCTCGCTATGGGAAGAGGAAGCAGGTTGGTGTTTGTTCTCGCCGTTGCATATGAGTAGAGTTGATGTGCTAACACTTACGTATCAGCAAGAATAACAGTGCTTATTTAAACGTGTTAAAAATAATACTCGCAGTGCGATGGGCTTCGTTTTTCCTTACGTACGTTTCCATTTATAGTGGACGCCGCAGATGTAGTGAGCGATCTTTTCTTGCAGAGCTGAATGATTGCTTGGTCAGCAAACTACTTTCTTTTAACAATTATCGACCTATCTCCGTACTACCAATTATTAGCAAAGTATTCGAAAAGATTGTGTATAAAAAAGTGTACTCCTATTTTGAACAAAAATCATTTCTTTACGACAAACAATACGGCTTTCGCTCTAAAAAATCAACAACACAGGCTATATTAAATCATTTACAATTCCTCTATTATAATATTGATGAAGGAAAGCCTGTCTTCTCTGTATTTCTTGACTTTCGAAAAGCATTTGATTGTGTGGACCATAAAATACTACTCTCGAAACTACACTGTTATGGCATTCGAGGGATTGCCCATGATTGGTTCAGGTCATACCTCACAAATCGCAAGCAATACGTTGTCATTGACGACGCAAAATCAGACCCACAGACAATTAGCCATGGAGTTCCACAAGGATCTGTTCTTGGGCCTCTCATGTTTCTGATTTTTATCAATGATATTGTAAAATCTACATCATTCTTCAAATTCATACTTTTTGCCGATGACAGTACGCTTTCTGCGGTCCTTCCGAACCAAAATCCTGCTATGATTGTGGAGAGTATAAATACTGAACTTCACAAGGTTTCATCGTGGCTCAAAGCTAATAAAATAAGCCTTAATATTGATAAAACAAATTATATTACATTCTCATACAAGAAAGATGTATCTCTCCCATGCATTAAAATTGGCGAAGGTGAAATCGAAGAAACCAACTCATGTAAGTTTCTGGGCATCATAATAGATAAACATCTGACCTTCAAAGAGCACATCACTCATATTAGTTCTAAATTATCAAAATCCATCGGAATCCTAAATAAATTTAAAAATTTTCTGCCTGAAACAGCTTTACAAATGCTCTACCAAACGCTCATTTTTCCATACTTGCAATACGGAATAGAAGCATGGCACGGAACTGATAAAAATAAAACCAACAAAATTTTTACTCTGCTGAAAAGAGCTGTCAGAGCCGTAAAGAACCTAGAATATAATGCTCACACAAATGATTCTTTCAAAAATTTAAAAATACTAAAACTTTCGGATCTCTACAAAATCTCCATCTGTAATTTCATTTACAAAACATTAAGAAATGATGGCGACAATAGCCTAAGACTGCGCAAACTGGTCATCACGACCATTTAACCCGAAATAGAAGTAAATTCATGCTTCCTTATTATTCAAAGGCCCGGTCGCAACACAGTATCCTCTTCGTTGGAACCAAAACTCTGAACTCTATACCTGCAGAGATCCGTGAATGTAATTCGTACAAAGTATTCAAAAGACTTCTTGAGTCTCCCTTCCTATCAGAATACTAGTCGTGTAAGATCACCGTGTCAAAATCTTGCCTCCTACATGTAACTAATGATAATGTCATAATTGTAACTTGCCTTGGGTACCATAACCAATATTCTGTCTGCTCATGAATCGTTTTATCAAACATACTATTAAATATAGCCGATTTGGCCTATATTGTAAAATACAGCTTAAAATATTGAGTTAATTATCTCAATGATCAGTCTAATGCGAAACTAGGTTAAGTGAACTAGGTTAAACATTTTGTACACCCTAGAATAACGTGATGGTAGGATGCCCTAGAAGTCGCTGAACTTGTTCGGGCCCACAGGTAGCTATACTCAAATTTGACCATTGTACTAGACTTAAGAAAAATTCTACCTCTGTATCCCCTGTGGTAAATAAATTGTTTAAAATTGTTTAAAATTGTTTGTTTTACTTCTTTCACGTAGTGTCAGGCGCTCGCCACTCCCATTGAAACAGAAACAGAGGTGAAGTAAATGCATCTGAGTAACGGCTCCAGCTTTGAGTGAAATTCAAATTAGGGTTAATTTCACCAAAAACGCGCTTGAAGGACGGCTCAATTTTCATGAAATTCCTCGCTAGAATATTTTCGGCAAATTCGCGCGTTCTCGCTGTGGATTGACGCTCGTTTTGTCTTGACAATTTGTAGCATATACATTGGCTCGCTTAGGATTTCGTGATCAACTTCTGAGAGTTGGAAATTTTTGAAAAGAATGATTGAAGTGAAACAACTAAGAGAGTCGTAACCAAACAAAATGAGAGTCTCCAAGTTGAAGGTTAAGAAGACATTCCTTTTGTTGAAACAGAATGGGTTTTTCATGTTTGTTACAGACGATTTTTTGACCGTTCACAGCAGTCGTTTTTCAGCTATTACTGTCTTCTTCGACTTTTACCTTAATTCGTCAACTACTTTCATTCTTATCGTTTCTATGAACAGAATGTGGAAACACTCATAGTGCATAGATTCAGTTCCCTCAATGCCGTAATAAATGGTCCTTTTCCTCTTTCTTCTTTTTCGGAAGAACACTGTTGGAGTGGCTTAGGAGGCGAAGGAACTTAAAATCTACAATATATGTTAGCCGTAAAATTTAAACAATTTAAACAATTTTAAACAATTTATTTACCACAGGAGATACAGAGATAAAATGTTTGTTAAGTCTAGTACAATGGTCAAATTTGAGTATAGCTACCTGTGAGCCCGAATAAGTTCAGTGACTTCTAGGGCATCCTACCATCAAGGTTAGTCTTAGGAGTACAATAATGTTTAACCTAATTCACTTAAACTAGAGACGCATTAGACTGATCAATGAGATAAGTAACTCGAAATTAGACACTTTATTTCACAATATAGTTCTTATGGACTAGATTTAACAGTATATTCGACAAACGATTCAAGAACAGACTGAAGATCGGCGAAATTAATCAAGGCGAATTACATTATTAGGACCAGTTATGTAGGGGACAAGGTTTGACTCTGTGATCTTACACGACTAGTAATCTGATAGGAAGTGAGATTCAAGACTTTTTTTGAATACCTTATAAGAATTACTTTCACGGATCTCCGCAGGTATTGAGTTCCAAGTTTTAGTTCCAACGAAGAGGATACTGTGTTGTGACCGAGCCTTTGAGTAATAAGGAAGCATGAATTTACTTCTATTTCGGGTTAAATGGTCGTGATGACCAGTTTGCGTAGTTAATAGTTGTTTTAGGCTATGGTCGCCATCATTTGTTAATGTTTTGTAAATGAAATTGCAAATGGAGATTTTGTAGAGATCCGAGAGCTTAAGTATTCGTAAATTTTTGAATGAGTCATTTGTGTGAGCATTATATTCTAGATTCTTTATCGCTCTTATGGCTCTTTTTTGCAGGGTAAAAATTTTGTTGGTTTTATTTTTATCAGTTCCGTGCCATGCTTCTATTCCGTATTGCAAGTATGGTGAAATGAGCGTTCGGTAGAGCATTTGTAAGGCTGTAATCATAGGACATTAAGGTTTTCTTTCTTATTCACGTCCCACAATCGTTTTCATGTTTCTGACTTAAGTAGACTGTTTTGTGCCACTATTTTTAGTACGAAATTTTATAAAATTCATGCTATAATAAAAGATATTTTCTCCGTTTCCCTCGATTGGAATTCTGATTTATACTGACTAGTTTACGCTGATATTTGCGCACATGCTTACTTGTGTAAATGTGTACGTGTCCACGCTATGCGTATGACACTCTGTAGAATGCGTATGTATTGCCTCGATGTATAGAAATGCATTTGCGTATGCTTACGAGTCAGGTGTAAATATGTGCGTGGGTATATGTGTGCATGTGTATGTGTAAATATTAACATGTATACGTGCATATATGTGTGTACTAGACTGACAACTAGCATTTTACTAGAGATAATGGTCTTTTTTTCAGTGCACTCTCAACTTGTAACATTACCTAACTCGTCATATCTTTAGTATTGTAAAGCATTCATGTAAAAACTATACATTTGTTGTGCGATCATCCATTTATATTTAAATAAAATGCTTGTTAACTAATGACCGTTATGTTAAAATTGTTGAATCAGAAATGCAAAACCTATAATCTTCTTGGTCCTCTTGCTTATATGTACACACGTGTGTGTCCATGTTAACGAAACCGGTGTTTTTCGTAACCTAGGCACACACATGGCCGTAAAACGCGTGTATATATATGTGTGTGTGTGTGTGTATGTGTGTGAGTGTGTGTATGGATATATACACACATGCATACGTATATGTACATATGTGTGTATGTGGGTATATATTTATATATATTTTTCTTTTTTTTATGCTTCCTCAAAATGACACTTGTAAACATTGACCGAAACAAGCGATTTCATATATTATTTCCTGGCGTCAAGAATTGCGAAGTCTTATGTCATGTACATGTAAACTGTCAAAAGTGTTTTCACCCCACAATGAAAATGCATCGTCCATGAAATTGTGTTATCTCTTACAATTTTCATTACATGTATTATCAGATGTAGATTAAGCTAGATTAGGAGTTCATTGCCCTCAATCATTTCTTTTGACTAGTGACACGAGTTTTTCAATACTCGTGTGTGTGTATCATCTAAGTGTATTAATTTTAAGATATTTTAAAAACCAATGATGGTACTTTTGTACCATCTCTATTGGAAATAAACCATTTTTTTTTTCTTTTTTATGTGTACATATATGTGTATATATTTACATGTATGTGTGCACATATGTGTGTACTAAACTGACAACTAGCATTTTACTAGAGATAATGGTCATTTTCTGTTCACTCTCAACTTGTAACATTACCTAACTCGTCATCTCTTTATTATTGCAAAGCATTCATGTACCAACTATACATTTGTTGTACGATCATCCATTTATATTTAAATAAAATGCTTATTAACTAACGACCGTTATGTTAAAATTGTTGAATTAGAAATACAAAACTTATAATCTTCTTGGTCCTCATGCTTATGCGTACATATATATATATATATGTCTGTATGTGTGTGTGTGTATGTATGTATGTATATATGTATGTACGTATATATATGTATATGGATTTGTATTTATATATATATATTTTTTTTTCATGCTTCCTTAAAATGACACTTTTGAACATTTGCCGAAACAAGCGATTCATATATTATTTCCTGGCATCAATAATTGCGAAGTTTTATGTCATGTACATGTAAACTGTCAAAAGTTTTTTCACCCCACAATGAAAATGCATCGTCCATGAATTTGCGTTATCTCTTATAATTATCATTACATGTATTGTCAAATGTAGATTAAGCAAGATTAGGAGTACATTGCCCTCAATCATTTATTTTCGACTAGTGACACGAGTTTTTCAATACTCGTGTGTGTGTGTATCATCTAAGTGTATTAATTTTAAGATATTTAAAAACCAATGATTGTAATATTGTACAATCTCTATTGGAAATAAAGTTTTTTCTTTTCTTTCTTTCTTTCTGTTCCAGGCAGGAACAGCCTTCCCTTATAACTCTCCTTGTTCGCATTATTCATACAATTGCGTAAACCTAACTCCATCTTATATGAGCTTTGTTCACAGTCCCACGCCCTTTTAGACGTCAATGTTTCCCAAGAAAAAAAATCTGTTTTTTCACAGGTCCTAAAGGTCGGCGTCTCATGCCCGGCGAAAAGCTCGCCAAAACCTTTAGATCGGATCAAATGTGCGGAGCGTGTTTCCCATTAGGATTATTGCTCTCCCCGTCCTCTTGAGGCGCACCACCAGTGTGCAGTCGTCCGAACGCTGGCTTTCTTGCTGTCTCAAAGGGTGAGTTGATCTATTTAACGATGCGTGTCTACTTCGCACACTCTGGTTTGCTCGGCCTCATAAGAAAAATCCATTTACAGTAAGTAGAATCCCGGTGTTGCTGCCCGCGATCTTTTATGCTTTTAATGCAATTCTACACAACCTTTACGAAAATGTTGCTTGGCATAAAGTTATGTTTATGAGCTGATGGCCTGAATTAAATTAAATTAAAGCGGAGACAACGCAGGTACTGTTCCTGCAAGTCAGTGCTATTTATATGTTTCATTGTTCAGAAATCTGATATAATGTTACAAACACTATTTCTCGAACGTCGTTAAATGTGATTATTCTTTTAGATGTCTTGTATTATTCGCAATTTCTTGGACAGCCAGTCGTCATGACACTTTTTCATATTTGTACAAATTTTCCGTTTTTTAACTATGTCGCGTCGGGAGTGTGTGTTCAGTTGATTTTCTGTTTTTCTTTGTTCCAACTTCGTGCGGCTTCCTATCGGTGTTCCACTCGTGGGAAACCCACCCGTTTTACTGATGTATTGTTATAATTCGTTAAACCCGGGTCCATCCTGAAATTTTCTGTGCTATGAGACGTGTCTCATAGCACAAAAACGTTCATAAGTAGACCCGAGTTACGATAGATAATATTACAAGTTATTTCTTCCGTTTAGATTTATCCAATTTTTACGTAGATTACAATCTGCTATCCAGTAACATTTAAATCTTTCGGTCATTGACTATGCGTTTCAAACAATTTACGTTGTCGTAGCGATTAAGCCTACAGCACGAGTTCTTCCAAGCCGAAGTGATGCTTGGCTAAGTCCACTTAAAATACGCTGCTAACCATTCTGCTACCACATGAATTGTTTGCAAATTTAATTTCAGGGCTTCGTGCCTTTCTACCACGAACTGTAACGAGTATTTACATTAGGTTCTTTTTTTGTGCAGACAAATTTCAACCATAGATAGAAAACTTAAAATGAATGAATTTTATCATTCGTAAAAATCGATTTAGTTTGAGCTTTCTATCTAAGGTTGAAATTTGTCAGAACAAAAAAAAAAATACGCTCTATGTACGGCACGTTTCTTCGAGCTGCTCATGAACTCAGATGGCAGGTAATCCCGAACTTTTAAAGGCGACGACGTGTAACGCTTCAATTGTGGCCTGATTGTCGCTTGGTTTCAACTGCAATTCATTCAAGTGCGTACAGGTCATTGAACTGCGGATAGAAGTTGGTTTCACATAATTTAGACCAGACGACGTTAGTACTTTTCTACGGCGCAAACAATATTCTATCTGAAAACATGCGCAATTCAATTTATATTTAACATGCCACTGAGGTTCTCTCATTAGAGAAGAAGGCGTGTCATCTGCAACCATAACTCAAATTTCATAATTGCACTTCATGAGTGATGTTCTCTTAAATTGAACTAAACAAAGTTCGTTGCGAATTCAATTCAGTTGTAATGTAGGCGTAATATTCCTCTTTAATCCTGACTGCCTATGTAAGTATCTGCTCCCTCTGAGATACTCCACCTTTTTCTCAGTTAGTAGAGCACTACCTCCACATGTCATGTGATTCGACACGCTGAAATTTGCTCACCTCATTATGGCACCCCAATAAAACATCCTACCCGACTTGCCAAATAAAATACAGCTGGTAGGCCTACGTATAATTTTTTCATAATTCATTCCGTCCCCAACTTTCTGCCCGGGGTGTTTTCCTAATGGTTTGCGTACTTTGACGGTTAGACAGAAAATTAAGTAACAAACTCACATAGCGTAAATGTTTCGAGCAGTTTCCAATCAACGTACCTAGCAGTTGCTACCTTCGTGCGATAGTTCATTGCTTCAGTGATAATTATGAGCTAATTATTCTTGCTATAGGTAAGTCTTGAGTTACAAGAGTAAACAAACGGTTTGAGAGAAGGCCAATCCAATATTTTCTCTGTTCTTGGTACGTTTCAAGTAATTCCATTTTTTGGAGTTTCTGGTCGCAAGTCCGAAAACTGCAAGCACAGCTTGAAAGCAAAGAAATAATCACATCCATGTAATTAACTGAACCTAATCGTGGGCACATTATAGAGCTGAGCGATGAAATACAAACATGCTTTCGTTCGCACGATGTTGGTAACTATTGTTTTTCAATCGACACCGTCATGAATACTGTTCGTATCGTTTTCAGACGCAATAGATTTGGACAAGAAAAAAAAACGCCCAATGGCTGAGTGAAATTTCGTATTATACGCTTTAGTACGGATGTATAACCAAGTCTTTCTGGTTTTCACAGCATGAAGGATTTCGTTGGAATTATTAAACGTTTGTACTCAATTGAAGAATCTTCGTACCCACTTCAAATCCGAACTGTTAGCAACTGTCAAATAAAATTGCAATCAGTTTTTGTCTTTCCATTCAAACGCGTAAACTGAAATAAGTGTGGAAGTCCATGAACTTCGACAAGTAATTCTAAAGATCCAGAAAATAAAGTTCATATTCAGGGTAGAAGCAAACATAGGAAAACTCAAACAAGTTTACTTCAAACCAGAAACAGACACAGCAGCCAGTAGCTTCGTTGCCCTGCACGAAAAGAGTAATAAAAATGCATGAGCCCAAAACTAATTCATTAGCAACTTTATCGCACTGGTGTTCAGAGAACATTAAGCCGAGTTTCTATGCATGATAAAAATTTAAGATCACACTACAATAACAAAGTGTGCAAATTCCACAGCAGCGCACTGCAGTACAAAATATTTGTATAATTTTTACGCGACTAAATAAAGATGGCCTCATAAACGGAGCTGCAAGCCTTTAAATGAAGCTATAAATCTTAGAATAACACTTTTTTCATCCTAACAGACACTGTCACACTTTATTTGAGCCTATTCCACATAAGAAATGCCTATTTTCGCTTACGTGTTATGCTCTATCAACTTCAAGAAAAAGCTGTAGTTTGAATGTTGATTTAAGCTTTCTGAACTGCAACTAAGGTGTTCCAAAGAGAGGAAAGAGGAGTAGAGATTTAGTCAGAAGTTAAGGGTACGCGGAAGCTATGCATGAACTGCACAAAAACAGAAAGTTCAGAAAAAAGTTTGAGAAACAAGATAAAAGTTGAAGGAAAAACATGGGTGCTGAAAAACAGGACAGCAGCAGACCGGAAAAACGACGGTCCGTCGCAACACAAAAACTTCTTCTATTTGAACTAAAGTAGGGCCTTGAGCTCGGCATTTCACGTATGCCCCTGGAAGCGTTTTCAAGGTTACCAGCTGCTGTTATACTTGTGGGAATGACAAAGCACACTTTTTCTTACCATTCATGGTCTCATAAAAAAGCTCTAGCTTCTCACTTAGGCACCTCCTCATAGTTCGCATAACACACCCCACTAGCTTCAGATTACGGGTGGGACAGTGCTCACATACCTGCCCTCGGCCACATTACTGTGGATATCAGTCGTTGATCTCAAAACTCAAGGCAAGGAGGAGACAGCCGCAAAGAAAGAAATATTAAATTGGCCTTGCCAATAGCTAATATTGAAAAACAATTTTAGCCAAAACAATACGTTAACTAATATTAAAAAACAATTGCAAAACAAATTTACTTCACTTAAGAAAAGTCTTCACCGAAAAAGGCTTTAAGCAATATGGTTTGTACTGGCCAGATGATTTCAACTTCATTTTCAACGGTCAGCCCAATAGCACAGAGTAAGGTGCAATACACTAGACGACTATCCACGGAATGAGCAGGAAGCATAATGAAGACAATTACCCAAAGCTAAGTTATTTCCTATTGTCAATGATTTCAATTTTCCAAGATAAAAATCACTGATTTCCACATATATGATTTCAAAATTATTTTTAGCAATGAAGCTTCCCTACAAACTTTAAAGTACTGAGCGAAAATTCCAAGTAAGTTATCTCCATCTCACCTTTCATTTTTTAATGGGACAGAATCACGGTTTTCCGCCCTCATTTTCGCAGCCCAAGAATTTGGCCATCTGCTCCTCCGAGATCTTCTTCTTTTTGTACTTTTTCCACATTTTCTCGTCTTCCATCAAATCTTGAAGTTCACTGCTTTGGGCGCAATCGTCATTTTTCGACTTGTTCTTCTTTTTCTTTTCTCTAGCTTCTTTCTTCTTCGACCACGGAACAGTTGTTCTCACGGGTTTCTTCTTGACAACTTCTTTAGACGGCCACTTTCCAGTTTCTTTGAAGGTCTTCAGTTTCAACTGCCGGCTTTGTTCACGCTCCTTGTTTTTGTATGCGACTTCATTGAAATCCATTTCATACGGTACAAAGTCGTCAGCGCTTTGATATTTCAATTCTGGCATCTTCGGCATTTTCAGAAGACCATAACCCATAGCCAGCAAACCAAGGTTCACATTCTTCAGCTTGAACAGGATATTACAATCGTGCTTGATGTAAAACTTCACAAACGATACAAATGCCTGTGACCCTTTTTCCATGATAGCTCTGTCTTTGAGTTGAATTTTTCTCATTTTTAACAGAACATCAGGAAGTTTTTTCGGAGTGTTCATACGTTCCAGCTTTACTCTCTGATTGATTTGAATGAACTTGACGTACTCTTCTTCTTCAGGCAGCAGCATGAGAAGAGCAGAGCCCCAGAGTCCACTCCGTGCAGTGCGGCCGCAGCGATGCACGAACGACTCGGCGCGAGACGGCGGATCGAACTGCAGCACCCAGTCCACACTGGGGATGTCCACACCTCTGCACATGAGGTCAGTGCAAACGAGAACACCTGCTTTGAGTTTACGGAACTGTTCAAATACCTTTTTCCTTCTAGTTTTCATTTTCCCATGTATCGAGAGGATGTTGGCTTTAGGAAGGAGACCAGAAATGAGGTCGCTGAAGTAATTCACGGCAGCACACGATGCAAAGAAAACCAATACCTTGTTGTTAATGCGATCTTTGAGAAGGGCAATCAAGACCGACATTTTCTTGTCAGGCTCGCACAACATGTAATAGTTGCGCAACGTTGTGGGAGTCCTTTCGTCAGTTGGTGTAGCACTCGCCTGTCTCACCCTAATTTGCACAGGATTCCTAAGGCCAGCCCTAATGAGGTTGACAACGTCGGATGTCTGAGTTGCAGAAAATAATCCAGTTCTTCTTTGTTTCGGGAGATAAGCCAAGATTGTGTTGATGGTATCAGTGAAGCCCATTTCGAGAAGTAGATCAGCTTCATCCAAAATTAGCACCTCAAGAGCCTTGCACGCTAATTTCAAGCTAGTGCCACCAGACTCGCACCTATTGAAAATATCTTCAATTCTTCCAGGAGTTCCAACTATGATGTGTCCACCGTCACTCTCAAACTTGGCGATGTCTTCCGACACGTCCCCACCACCCACAAGCAAAAGAGAGGAAACCTTCTTGCTATGTTTCAACAAAACTTGAAGTACTTCGTAAATTTGCGAAGCCAATTCTCTAGAAGGTGACAAGATGATAGCATAGACCTCATATTTTTTAGGTGGGTCTTCTCTTCTAAGGATCATCTGTAATGTTGGAACCAAAAATGCCAGCGTTTTTCCACTGCCCGTGACGGCTTCGGCCGCGACATCTTGGTGGCTAAGCATGCGCGGAATGCAAGCAGCTTGTACAGGGGTCATCTTGGGGAATCCGAACTCACGCACACCTGCGGCGACGGCCGGCAGCAGAGCAGGCGAGAGGCTGTCCCACGAGTCATCCATGACTCAAGAAAGCCGTAACCCCTCCTTCAAATACGGAAATTATTAGGCTCAGTACACTGTAATTTCCTGGAAATTAACGTCAAAACTTAATGAAACAGATCTTGGAAATTAACTAATGGAAAATTACTGTCAAATAAATAGTGGATAAAATAAAAATAACATTGTACACCTGTTCTGGTGCTTGTCAGTGATTTGTGTCTGATAGAACTGGACTCAGCCACTTGAAAATGGATCAATGTTGCTATACCCTATTTTTTTACTACCTGCACTGGACACCAACACCTGGATGCATGAGACATTAATAGAAAGAAAGTAAAAGGAATAAAAGGATAGCTATTAAACTTATCAGCATAATTATAATTTCAATGTTGAGTACTAAGCATAACATTATATAAAGGCTTACTTGGAACACCGGTGTATTGATAAAATCAATTAAAAAATGAAAACTCTCTTTCAAGTTAATAAACAGATCATCTACAAAAACCCTTAAAGGATAATTTGTTAACGAGGCCTTATGTCTGACTAACACTTCTCTAATTCCAGAATGTTTATCACATTAGCCGTAAATGTGGTAAGCAAGTTAAATTTAATTGACCAAACATGACTGCAAAGCATGGAGAATACTACGTAGAAAAAAGTTCATTAGCATGAAAATGATGCTAACAGACCAATAGCAAAAAATTTACCAAGCCAAGTCTTGTTTGGTAATAAAATTCACCTTGTAACACAAAAGTTTGAACATGTCAATACAAACATCACAGATCAACTGCTTCAAAAACTTGGCCATTTTCAGCAAGTGAAGATAAGTAAATTGCAACATCTGCCAAACCAAATGCCACAAAATGTTGTCAATAGAGCAACATGAAAACTAATATAAATTTTAAAAAATTGCAAGACTTAAGATACATAAATATGTTCCAAGTGCTTAAAGACTGATAAGACATTATAGAAAGGATAATCAAATTTTGAACAGAGTTACAAGTAGCTAATAGAAGTAATGTTTTTTAACAAAAAATTTTTACAGTTGAACAAAATTAGATTGGGTTAATTGAATATGTTATCAAACCATTGCAATCCTAGGGGTAAAAGGCTATAGCAAACATTGAAAAAATATATATAATAATTATAAAATATGAATGAATTTGAAACTGTTTTACTAATGCAATTTCTTATGTTTCAGTGATCACAATAGTCAACAAATAAAAATTTGGTAGTGAAATTAATTTCATAAAGAGACTCCTCTTACCATTATGAAAAACAAAACCAGTACACATGAGACGTCTTACCTCAAATGAAGCTGGAACAGGAGGCTGTAGAGGAGCACACTTCCAAATTGCTTATAGCAAAAATTGGCCCTCAAGCAACCTACATGTATTGGTACATCAGGAACTGCAAGCCTGCATGAGAGATAACAATACAAGTGCATAAAAATATCCTAATTGCAACAGAATAATTTTTTGAATGATCATCTATTATGAAATGTTATGTGACATTAAAAATGAATCATGATCATTTACCTAATTGTTAGACAACAGTCAACTACTCATAAATACCCTAAACTTATGAAATGCTGGCATTTTCATACTCTGATTCCAAGTAGCAGAGGTTTAATTAATTTCATAAAGAAAAGTTCCAAGAAATGCTACATTCCTTATGTATAAAAGGATAAAGAAATGCAATTCAAAACACTCGTCTATTGAAATGAACAGTTGCAGTGCAAATGAATATATTTATAATGCTCATCTAAAAAATGTTTTCTTATGCAAAGAAGACAAAGAATGTTATCATTATCCAGTACTATATTTAGAATTTAACACAAAGAGAAAAATGGCATCGACATATGCCACAGATTATGACTTAAAATAAATAAGTGAAAAGTGACAGCAGCAGCAGGAGCTAATGGTCATACTTGGTATATGAATTGATGACTTCAAATGCTGGACACAACATATCTCACTGATGAAGTGATTTGATTATGTGTTAGTTTAAGCCTCCCTAAACACTCGAAAAAAAGAGCGTATCAAAGAGAGAAAGGCACCATTTAATTTGGAGATCAGGGAATGCAGAATCTATGCACAAGGTGCATAGAAACAGTGAGTTGAAGAAGAAGTTTATGAAACAAGATAAAAATTAAAGGAAAAAGTAGTAAGTGATGAAAAACAGGGCAGCAGTGAACCAAAAAAGGAGGTCACTTAACAAAATGAAAAACTTGATCTATTTCAAGGTGGTCACTTGACAAAATAAAAAACTTGATCTATTTCAACAAGAGGAAGGTCTACCTAACCTTTGGCTTGGGCCTTCATATATTCACCCTTGGAGCATTAATTCCCATAGATGCAATATTTGCATACCATGAAAGGACAATTGAATACAATGAGATTGATTACATGTATATAAAATAATTTAAACTATTTATCCAAAGTACATAAAATACAGAAAACTCAGAAAATTTTACACAAATTTTCTCAAGAAGAATCAGATTCTTCTGAATCTTGATCAGCAAACTTGTCTAATAAATCAAGTTCAATATTAGAGTCAGATGCACTGCCTAACCTAAAAGCCAATAAATGGTGAAAATTATAAGTAATTAAGTCAATCAAAATGATTCCTTCACAGAAGGTGACAGCAAGACCTGTAGGGTCTTGCCCACCTAAATTAACCTTTATGCTCAGATTGAGATTTCTCAGTAATGACAAACTATAAACATCGTAGAAAGAGATATTGCTCAACAGAAATGTTGTGGCCAACCTTTGTACACTCAGAACTGATACCAAATTAAGCTCAGGTGAGTAAGAGTAAAAATAATTATTTGACAGATGGTGTGGCCGATATTTGGGAGGTCTTTGGATGCGTCTCCCATACTTGGTGAAATCTTCCAAAGCCGAGCTAGATTTTTTTTTCTGGGCACCACACCTTAGCAGTAAATTATCAAACAAAAGGGAATCTTTATTCCATTGACTTCTATGTGGAAGCTCATAAACACGAAGTGATCCTGGTTCCTTCACAATAATTCGATTAAACTCGCCAGGGAATGAACTAGCCGAGCAACTGCAGATAAAATTGCAGTCTTCTTCCTCCCATTTCAATTCCTTTCCACAAGACTGGATCATCAAATTCTGCTTTTGTTTACAGCTCCTTGAGTTTTTGGTTGATTTTTGACAAAGAGATGTTGAAGTGGGTTCATTATTCAAAACGTGAGCTTGGTCCACACAGCCATCATTTTTTATGTACTCAATAAGGCTTCCAACAGTAGACAGATACATGCTATGGGGTTCATTGCCAAATAGCATAGTAAAATCTCCAGAATGATGTTCCATAGTCATCAGGGAGAATTTACCTGGCAACACAAGCAGGCAAGGCAAGCAAGATACTTCCTGCATAACCTCACCATGACCTGCTCCACGAACATGAGCTCTGATATTAAATAGCAAGGTATAACCTTTATTTGTGCTTACGGAAAGATATGTTCCATTTAGTTCAATACTCGAATTTACAGTGACAATACCATACAGTGAAGGGTTAGGATTATTGAAACTATTTTGTGTTATCAGCAAACAACACAAAAATGAGAATGGCTGCATTTGAAATACCACAAATGCAGCTTTAAAAGAACTGTTGATGACTTGTTTGGCTGACTGAATGATCAGTAAGTCATCTTCTTCACCAAGATCCCAGGTGATCATTTTCATGCCCACAAAGGAAAGATCATATTTTGATAGACCAACACCATTACTAGCTTGAAAGCGTAACAAATGTGATTGCTTCAAAACTAAAACGGTTGGCTCTAAATCGCAGGATGGAATGTTTTCAGAGAAAAAGGAATATGCTCCTTCAATTAATAGGACTCCAATATTTTTACCCGGACAGTTAAAGCTATCAAGAGCCACTTGAATTACAGGGCCCATGTTATTATCCTCCCTTGCATTTATTTTCATAAGACATAGACATGAAACATTGGAAATATTTTTGACAAAGCATATCATCTCTGAAGAACAATCAAAGCCAGCACTATTAACCCTAGTGTTGAGTACTGCAACCAGGGGAGTATGACCAGTGTAAAGACCACGAGCAGCCTGGTGACTCAAAGTCCGGGCATCACCAATGCCCATTTGTCGAAGGCAAAGTAGCTGTAAGATAGATTTCCTCTTTTTCATGAAAATGCAATGACCCATTTTGCACTTGAAAGCTAGAAAAATAATTGCATAACAATTCACAGACAAGCTGAAAGCTGTAATGATGTTACCTGAAAAAAAATTCAATTATTACCTTATGGAAATGATAAGTTATCAAAATAATATAGCTATTACATAGCTCATTGGGAAAAATGACATAACTCAAAATTTTTTAAAATAGGCTAATCCTTACTGTTAAATTTGCCATTTTGCTCCACAAATTTTGATAAAATCATCATAACTGTACCATCAAAATTGACAAAGAGGAAGGTTTTTTTTTATCAGAACTAATTTTGCAAAGCTGTTTGGAAAGTTAAAATCACCTCTGAAAAAAAAAACTTGACTTGTGACCTTCCCAATAAGCGATATATACATACTCTGTTTAGACATTAGTTATTGGCTAGAGATTTCCTTTGTTGGTAACAAAATTACCCCACCATATAAGGCTGGTACTCTATCCTTGGCCACACTGATGAACCTTTCAGACCACTGCAGGATTTGAGCCATGATCTCACTTTTTGCTCTTCAGCATTCATCTTCATCCAATATGCATGCATTCAAGGGGCTTATTCTTTTTTGACTCTGCTTGAGTCAACTCCCTCATTTGAATTACCTTCATCAGTATACACAGCATTTTTGACAACTCCATTTTTATCTTCACTAAATTTTATATGAAAATCTTTACTATATATGTATTTAACGATATTGGGCATCCTTCCCAGCTCCTGTCCTGACTGATCCTGTCCTGACAGCTAATTCTTCAATATGCTTACCAAACAGCAAAAAAGACAAGAAGCAACACTGTCTCAGTCTTCACCATCTCAGTTTTTCAAATGCTTAACCAATAAATTTCACTGGTAATCTTCTGCAGTCTCTTTACAATATCCAAAATATTCTAATTTAGAACTTTTCTCAGGATGCCCTAAAAACTTTTATTTATCTATTAAAACTTGACCTTTCTCAACATCTTTGAAAGCTTAGTTATTTTTTTTCCTCAAAATCTAAGAAAGCTGAATTTATCTGTTGAATTTGAAACATCTGCATTATTTGGCAGTTCTACAATGATTGAGTCTCTTACAGAAGGTTCATTGCTCAACAACTTCTATGGATGAGGCTACTTATTCAGTGGCTGATCTTATTGCTTTACATATTTTATAAAGCTGTCCTTAGTCCGAATCTTCCTTGACTTTACAATTTTCTAGATAGCAAAGAGTGTCAAATTATTATCAAGAAAGAGATTTAGGTCAACATATTTAAAATCTCTTATCATACTTTCTATTCTACTGAAACAATTGTTTAAACAATTGGGTAAATCTGAAGGATATGTCAGTTGTTGATTTTCCACTTTTTGGTGCCTGAACCTAATTAATTGAATCAAAATAAACAAGTTTTCTTCTATGCACTTTCCGTCTCAAATGAGTATTTTACGATTTATAGCGGTAAGTTTAGTTTCGTCTTTGATGACGAATGCGCTCGAATAAACAGCTACTCATCGATTTTTGAATTTTTCTTGCTTGAATCATGGTAATAACATCAAAATAAACAACTTTTCTTCTATACACTTTTTTCGTCAAATGAGTATTTAACGAGGTATAGCGGTAGGTTTGGTTTCGTCTTTGATGACGATCGCGCTGGAAGCGAGTGCGCATTGCAGTGTTGCTGTCTGACGTGCTCCTTGAATAACTTGCCGCTTCAAACACTGGAGTTGCGGTAAGTCATTTACCGCTATAACTAATAAAATACTCATTTGAGACGGAAAGTGCATAGAAGAAAACTTGTTTATTTCGATCTAATTAACTATGCTAAGGCATCGAAATTTACAAAATCGATAACTGACATATCCTTCAGATTTACCAACAATTGTTGCGGTCACCCAGTACCCAAGATGGGATGGTTGGAGATGATGTAAATGGACATCCCTAGAAACCTTTATTTATAATTTTTACTAGAACTGTGGCTACCACTCACGAGTCACGACCCAACCTATTTACGTTTGTAATAGGGTGTTAGATTCCGTTATTAATTAAATTCTGCTGGCACGCCCCCTTCTTTTGGCGCGCTCACTCCCAAATGGAGCATCCATGACAGTGTTGTCATACTCACGTTCCCGCTTCAAACACTTGAGTTGCGGTAACTAATTCACCGCTATAACTTTAAAACTCTAAGCCTAAGCATCAGCGCCAAAAATGTTATTCCTGTACAACATTTTTAAATGGGCTCCTTTACTGATTGTTTGAACGGAATGCTTCATTTCCCCACATCACCTAAACTCAATATTGACCAGATGTTTTAGTTAATAACGCAATAAAGGTTATTATCAAAAATATTATATTAAATCTACGGTATTCACTCCTACGGTTTTGCTAATGTTCTAAGGTGGCTGCCATATTAAAAGTGATGTCAACAATATATAGATTTAAGTCTTCACTATTCCAGTCCCGCTAATAGTTTTGGATAACCTTTGTGTTATTAACTAAAGCATTCTAGAAGTGGGTTCAGGCTCTACAGGCTCCACGGGGTGGGCAAATTATCAATTATGCTAAATCTTGCAAAAACAATGATTTTTCTCCCTCTCCACGCAGTTGCAACATTGTTCGAACATCCTCTCCTTTTGCACGGGAAAGCCATTTCATGAGCAATGTTCCTTCAACTTCAAAGTAAAATAACTAAAAAATAATTCATCAGCAAGCAGAATGTCATTCATGTAAAACGTTTTTAAATGTGTTCCTTTAGTCATTCTTTGGAATGGAATTTCTAATTTCCATGAATGGGTTAAACTCAATACTGACCAAAAATTTTCATTTTTTCAAAATTTTTGGGATCAGCAAAAACAAATTCAATTTTTTGACCCAAGCTTTTGACTAGATTAGCTCTAGCCGTCATCAGGGGAACGATAAAACCTCTTATGGTATCCGCGTGTATCTAGTTTACAAAACATTTTTTTAAATTTTTAGATGCAAGCCTAACTAAAATCATTGATCAAGGGCAACTGATGAGCAAAGGAAGAAACTGCGGGGGGACATCAAGGTGACGATTAATTTTGTTTGGTTCCTAAACACTGTACATTGCTTCGACAATTTTTCGGGCGTATTAATTTTTAACATTTTATAAGATAGATACATTTTCAAAATCAAAAGAATGGTTAAACTGACCAAAAATTGTTCCAAATCTTCATATCAGCTTTAAAGTTTCTCTCAGTAAACCTAAAACGCATGTGCTTAAGATGTCCAGGAGAGCGCACAAGATCTCTTTGTTTATCAACGAATCTATGAATCCAATTTTTTGTTGGCAGATTTATTTTGGACTCATTTCATCATTGATTTTCATGCACCTACTTATTATCTTTAATAAATCTTTTAAGCAGTTTCTTCATTTTAAACCGGTTAATTCACTAACTTTTTATTCATTTTTTCTAAAATATCTGCTGTAAACCTATTCTGTTTGATGGAATTTCAAAGTAAATTGGCATATAAAACCGCTTTGCTAAAAGTTCAATGGATGATGGACAGCTATAGAAGCCAATAGAGGTGACCTAGGGTGGAGCCTATTTTCAGAAAGAATGATGAAAGCTGTGCTGAATTATAAGGTGAGAATTGAAAGAATGCAGAATAGCAGGTGGGTAAGGCAAATCTTTGAATGGAATCTGAGTGTAAGCTATTGGGAGAAAGTATGTTGGGGGCATGCAAGGAAACTCAGTATGCAAAAGATTATTCATGTTAGAATTGGGAGACCTGTGGATGACTGGAGTTTAATAAATGTTGGAGGTGTAGGGCCTGAGTGGGACTGCAAGAGGTGGAAGAAAGAGATTGAGAGACTAACAAAAGAGTATGGATTGAATAAGTGGAAGCTTAGCATGATGCAGAAGCCTACACTTAACTGGTATATGAAAAAGAAAGCACCTACGTTTGAGCTGTTCTATGATGGTAGTTTTGGAAGTCAACTCTTGTTTGCTGTGAGATGTAAGTCATTGAGTGTGAACAAACGTACATGGAGATGGAATGAGAATAATAACAGATTATGTCAGCAGTGTAATAGTGGAGTAGAGGAAACAATTGAGCATTTTGTGCTGGAATGTAGTAAGTATGAGCAAGAGAGAGTTTTATGAATGTGGTGTCTGAGCAGTATGGTGAGAATGAGTGGAATGCCAGATGTGCTGAAGATGATTGCGGTATGAGCTGTCTTGCTGGATTGGATCAGGAGTGTAATGCGAATATCACTGAGGCTATGAAAGTGTTTCTTGTGCGTGCCTGGAGTAAGAGACAGTGACTGGAATGAGCCAGTCTGGTAGAATGGGCTGTAATGACCCAATGTGCCGGGGGATGGTGTTTTGACACACTGGTTGTCCCGGTGATGCCTTCCAATGGAGGCTTGTGACAAGGATCGTAGATCCTGAGTAGTTTAGTGGACAAGTCTGGTACCAGGCGCTGAACTCTATGTGAAAATTGTGGAGGGAATTGTAGGCCGTTACAAAGGCCCCGACACTGTCGGCCCTCAAGTTCAAGTTCAAGTTCAAGTGATGTGAAAGTTTTGTTGCGGTATTAGATGTACAATTAAACTGGGCTAATAACTAACTTGTGTTAGAAAAATTTAGGAAGCCAAATGACATAATAATTATCAACCACGGGTCACTCACATTATGTGTAACACCCATGAGGTTCTATTGCCTACCACAGACTAACTAGTTCTCACCACCATCACCACATAATCATTCACACTATAATGTGGATTTCATACCAACTTTACAACACTTAATCCTTCAATTTTTTTAACTCCTATTATTCTTCAATATACTATTCCGGCTCAACATGAATAATACAATTTCACTCCACAAATTGCGCTACACGCTTCACAAGCAAGATTTGCTTGCTCAATGTTACGTCGGTGGATACCCTAAACTGTTCGTGATTCAAACTCTGTCAGCCATGTGACATGGATTAGTGGACATGAGGTTATTGAGGTAGTTCATTGGATAAGGCTGGTACGCAGGCGCTGAACTCTTTGTGTGAATATTGTGAGTATTGAGGAGGGATTTGTAAGCCGTTATAAAGGCCCTCAACTTCAAGTTCAAGTGTTAACGATTTGATGAAAACAAAACACAATGATTGAAAGAAGGCCTGCAATGTATCTTGTTATTAAACCAGAAAACTTCAAAAATTTATCAATAAAATTTTTACTCTATACAGGTTCTCACAACTTGAAACAATTCGTTTCTCCAGTGCATGCACGATTCATTATTCTATGTTCTTTCAATGCTGGTTATTAATACTTCCGTGATCTCGGTCTGGCAGTAAATTTATACTAAAGGTAATTCTATTTGAGAAAGTGACACTTAAGTTTTGATATAACTCTGAAGTAAAGGTTTCGCAATGAGCTAAAATTCAACAAGCAAGCTATGAAAAAATATATTGGGATGATTGCACTAAATGAAGATTTGCAGGGAGTTTGACTTTCACCTGATCGGTATAAATCAGTAGTGAAACTTTTTAATTTTTATTCGCTCAGGTGGAGTTCAACTAAAGATATTAAAGGGGCAGTTTCAGTATTATAGAAAATGCTGATGCAAACTCACTCCCAGGTGCACGGGCCTCTGTCATTTTCAACATAAAGAAAATGAAAAGCAATTGAAGTATCGGTCATTTCCGTACAGTTAATTCATGCTCTAGCACAAATGGGCTTTTCGCGTACTGCATTTGTAATTATTGAGTCAAAAGATGTTTTGCTCCGATCAAGCCTGTTGCATATCATCTTGTGCATTGGTTTCTCAAATCTCTCATAACAGTAGAATGCAATGGCGGTTACCTCCTGTCAATAGCAACAAATTACTGAGTTGCATGTACAGTATACTCTATCTTTTTTCAATAATCGTTAGGTACTTCCTTCAAAATAATGTTTAATGTACGAATCTTGATAATCTTCAACGACTCATACAGTCATGGTACGCATATATTTCGCTGCCACGTTTAAAGAACTCATACAGCATGAGTATAGATAGTCACATGCCTATCACTTTTATATGTATATGGCCTCATTGAAAGACCTGTACCTGTTATGGACGCGCGTCTTACTAGACTTCAAATTACTATCATGAAAACATTTTCTGCAATTAGATGGTTCAAAAAGATAGGAGGATAATTATGAAAAGGTACCAATTCTACATCTATTCTGATATGCAGTTTTGCTTTCATTATATATATTACATTAATTTAAGTTGGTCTCAATACCCGTTCTTTCTCACATTACTGCTTGATTAGTTTTGCGTACGCTCAAGTGTTCAGCGTTGTATGAAATTACAAACGAAGAACAAGGTTTTCCAAAAGATGCCCTTGACATTACTGAAGTTACTCAGGGTCACAAGCAGTTATATTTCAGCTCATCAGATGTAGATTTCTAAGAATATATTTTCAATTATGTATCGCTTGTAGAAAAACTATTAACCCAGTTACCAACCCAGCGCATATAACACTAAGTTCGGAAAGAAAAAGGAACAGAATCTGAAGATAGCATGAAAGATGACAGATGCAAAACGAGCACGAAAGAAAAGTCGAAAGTCTGCCTAAAGCCGAGGTAACCAAACAGTATCCTCCAGGGAGAGGGGCAACTAATGATGAAGAGCACGTATATTTATAGTTGATTGTTTTTCGAGAAGTGTGTTCCAATAGCCAAGAAAGTAGACAATGACTCGAAAACTACACTCTGCTTTGAGCACATCCGGGAAAATAAATGAAAAAAATTTCATTACCCTTGATATTTTAATAATATTACACGTGCCTACCGCATGTAAAAATTTCAAACATCAATATAACATTATCGCATACCTGTGAAGCAGGCCAAAGAAGAGTTAACAATGCATCAGTAACTTGAACATTCTATTGAAAGAATTTTCTTGAGAGAAGAAACCGATTACACTGTGCAACTCGTCTTCCAAATGGCAACACAGTCGAACGACTCAATCGACGCCAAAGGGCGAGTAGTAGTAGTAGTAACATAGGCTTACTAGCGCTTCAGTAGCTCCGACTATTTCGCGCCGAAGGTCTCATGGTTTTAAAGATACCTGAATTCTACATCACCTCCGAGGTAGTATTATAAGAACATTATTTCGGTGGTCAACTCAATTTCCATTGCCTCAACACACACAGTTATATTTGTTTGCATAAGCACATTACGATTTCTCATTCAATAAGTAGGATCCATTCTACAGGTCGCACCTGCAAAACGTATCGGTATACACCGCGAGTTGATACAAAACAAAAAAGATTTTTAAAATTTTAGCAGGGTAAAGAGTGCGAGAACAGCTGGGACCCCGAATCGGAGGCTCCAGCTACCCGCCCACACTATGGCCGAGCGTCTTACCCACGCTGGAACCCCCTCACAAAGACAAGAGTGGCAGCACGGTACGCTCGGCCATTTCTTCTCCTCAAGTTATAACTTCGGCATGAGTTTGCACTTGCAGAGTGCACACGGATTTCCGTTTTCTGGGCATAAAAGCTCGTTATATTTTACCTATCAAATCGCTTCGTGCAAGAAAGGTCGTTAGCGCTCCGAGGTTGAAACGAGCACGGAGGGGCTCACGAAGCATCCCAATGTGCAGCGACGAAGTGTCCGCATCTCGAAGATGAGGGAAGGATTCTCTTCTAGCAGCAGCAAAGTTTGGACATTCGGCAAGTACATGCAGCACCGTTAGTGGTACATGACAGGTGTTGCAGCGCGGCTGTGGGCGACGCTCCATTAGATGGCTGTGGGTAAGTCGGCAGTGCCCGATACGCAGCCGACATAGGATCACCTCCAAACGCCGGCTACGACATTCAGCTGAAGCCCATTCCCCCACCATAGGCTTAAGTACTCTCAGTTTATTATTCAATTCCATGTCCCAGCATTGTTGCCACACATCACGCACGGTAGACTTGATAATGGGGTAGTAATCCCTACA
The DNA here is from genome assembly GCA_030386875.1 of Morinoia aosen. Lineage (NCBI taxonomy): Eukaryota > Metazoa > Arthropoda > Malacostraca > Amphipoda > Talitridae > Morinoia > Morinoia aosen. The sequence goes on from CM059568.1 coordinate 55,850,459, forward strand.
GGGGACACCTGGGTTGTTCGGCAGGTCATCAGATCCAGCAGCACGCCGGGCCTCGGCATCAGCTCTCTCATTGCCGGCCACCCCTACATGGCCCGGCACCCAGCAGACTTGCACATGCTTCGGGCTCCGGGCAAGGCGTGACAGTCGGACAACAATGTCACTAATTATTGGGTGATTGCTGTGGTATGCTTGGACAGCTTCATAGACACTCTTCGAGTCAGTGAAAATTACAAAATCATAGTAGGGTATTTGCGCCACGAGGTCTAGAGCCTCGACAACTGCAAGTAGTTCAGCCGAGAAAACAGAAGTTTCCTGCAGGAGCCTTCGAGCATGCACATAGTCGCCAGACACAGCAGCACAGCCAACAGATTGATTCGTTTTAGAACCATCTGTATATATCTTACGTTGATCAGAGTGCTCCGCCAGTACATGATCCAAGAAGATACCCCTCAAAACCGAGGCCGGCAGCAGGTCCTTCTTAGGGATCTTGCAGCCTGTACAAAAAGTAGTAATTGGGATGCGCCACGTTGGTGCACCTGCAACCCGTGCGGGAAGGACCTCCATGGGGGGGAACCGCACCTTATTCATAAGCGCACCATAATCTACGGAGGATGGCAAATTATACGGAGTGGGTATACGCTCATCCATGTCGGTACGAAAACTTATCCAGGTCGGAGAGAGAGGGAGTTGCTGTAGCCGGGCTAGGTACTGTAATGACAGTTGCATACGCCTAAGCTTGAGGGGGGGCTCCCCACTTTCCACGCAGAGACTGGTGACGGGGGAGCTTCGAAAAGCTCCAGTGCAGAGCCTAATGGCTGCGTGGTGTACTGGGTCCAGCATACATAGAGTACTTTCTTTGGCATACTGGTATATTACACTACCGTAGTCTAATTTAGACCTGATGAGGGCCTTATAGAGCCGCAGGAGAGTCACACGGTCGGCGCCCCACGTTTGACCTGAGAGGCTTTTTAGCAAATTTAATCTCATTATAGACGCTGCTTTTAGTGACTGAAGGTGAGGTTTCCACGTAAGTTTGCTATCGATGGTCATACCAAGAAATTTAGCATTTGCTGCGTAGACTATTGGTCTGCCCTTCAGGAAAAGTTGTGGAGGGTCACGCATTTTGTGGTTTCCCGGAATAAGAAGAGCCATAGTTTTCTCAGTAGAGAACGTGAACCCATGCTCCGATGCCCAACCATTTACATTATTTATAGCGTTTTGAATTCTACGAACCAGAGCAGGCAAAAAGTATGAAGACGCGTACACCATAAAATCGTCAACGTATAGCGACGAGCAGATCTCAGGCGGCACAGCTGTCGTGATTCCATTAATAGCCACAGCAAAAAGCGTACAGCTGATGACGCTTCCTTGAGGGACTCCTTCAGACTGCGTCTCACACGGAGACTCCGAAGAGCCGACTTTCACTCGAAAAGTCCTCCTGCTCAAGAATTGCTGTAGGTAAAGAGCCATATTTCCCCTCAGCCCATCACGATGCAGGTTTTGCAATATACCGTACCTCCAGGCAGTATCATAGGCTTTCGCCATGTCAAAAAACACACATATAGTATGCCGGCGCTCACGTTTGCATTTAACTAGGTGGTTCTGCAGACGGACTAAAGCGTCCGTAGTACCTCGCATTCTGCGAAAGCCGTACTGTACAGGCGAGAGGAGGTCACGAGCTTCCAAAAACTTCACCAGCCTAACATTAACTATCTTTTCAAGCACCTTGCCGATACAGCTCGTGAGGGCGATAGGGCGATAGCTACCAGGATTTGTAGGAGGTTTGCCGGGTTTTAAAAAAGCTAGGACAGTGGCAAAACGCCAGGCATCGGGGTACTGGTGTGTGGTCCAGATCTGGTTATATATTGCTAAAAGCACTTTCAGGGCTGTAGGGTGCATTTTCTTCAACATTTTATAGTGAATGCCGTCTGGACCAGGAGAGGTGTTTTTAGTTTCCTTGAGAGCGTTATAAATTTCTAAGATGGTAATAGGTTCGTTATAGGGGAGATTTTCGTCTGTGTTGAAAATCAGACTTCGACTCTCCTGCTGTCTTTTAAAGGCCAAGAAAGCTGGTGAATAATGATCACCGCTACTGACGTTAGCGAAGTGCCGGGCTAGAGCTGCCGCAACGCGCTGTGAGTCCGCGGTTTTCTCACCATTGACCTCCAAGCAGGGTGGGCTATAGCTCTGCTTCCCAGACATCTTCTTCACTCGCTGCCATACCTTCGACATGGGCGTTTCAGCATTTAGGGACGATACATATTTTTGCCACGAACGTTTTCTTGCTTCATTCTTTGTGTGTAGAGCTCTTGCTCTGGCTCTATTGTAGGATATTTTGTCTGCCATACTTTTCGTCCTCTGATAGCGTCGCAGGGCATGTTTTCTTTCAATATTGGTGATGGTGCATTCATCTGTCCACCAAGGAACTCTGTGCTGGAGGGCCCCCCCCCTCGACTTAGGGATACTGACGCCAGCAGCGATCAGCAGGCAGCCCACAAACTCTTCCAATAAGTCTTCCACTGGCCTGGTCTCGTCAACATCACACATTTGAGTGAGTGCTTCGAAGCTCCCCCAGTCGGCTCGCCTCAAAATAAAGCTGGCTTCGGTGGGAGTCGGACGATTTTCCTCGAACCGTATCTCTATAGGGAAATGATCACTACCGCACAGATCATCACAAACATTCCAGTGCAGATCAGCAACAACATCAGGGGTGCACAAGCTGAGGTCTATAGCCGATGACACGCCCGTCTGCACATGGAAATGGGTGGGCAATCCTGTATTTAATAAGCATGCGTCTGAGTTTGTGAATAGGCCATCAATGATCCTCCCACGCTGGTCGGTGGAGGGATTGCCCCAAGCTATGTGTTTTCCATTAAAATCCCCCAATATGAGCGCTGGTCGGGGTAGCTGGTCGTACAGGGTCAGGAGATCTGCTGTAGTGATGGGATCAGCTGGAGGTAGGTACAAATTACAAACTGTGAGCAAGCGCGGGCCAATACCAAGACGTACCGCCATTGCCTGCAGTGCAGTGTTCAGGCCAAGCCTTGTGAAGCCCGTATCCCGCCTCACCAAAATAGCTAAGCCCGTACCTGGCACCGGATTTGGTAGAGGGGAGAAGGTCTCTACGACGTAACTCGCCGGTGGTGTAGGTGTCAGACTTCCGAGCATTGTCTCTTGGAGGCATACACAGCCCGGCTGAAGCTCTTGCAGCAACCTCCTCAGATCACCATAATTGCGGCGGTAGCTTCGACAGTTCCATTGCAGAAGACTCATTATGTTTATCGGCTTGAAGATCTCTCAGTTGGGGTCAGTTTTTTCTCTGAAGTTTGTTTACTATCTTTTGGGTTTTTGCCACTCTCCTGCCTCGAGCTCCAAGGGAGCAGCTGCACATTAGGCGGGGGCATTGAGGGCATATCTGCTGGCATAGGGAATTTCTTTCTCATTTTAGTTGCTATACTTTCAGGTACCACAACAACACGTTCCAGAGAGCGAACACGATGGGTCACGATGTTACTTCCCTCGCGTCCTCGCTCTCGAGCCTCTCTAGGTTTACTGGACACTTGGACAGGAATACATTCCAGTCCTTGAGGTTTAACCGTTGGGTCATCTGAATTATCAATATGCTTAAAGGTGGGACGCTTTTTGGGGGCTTGCCCTGTCATCCCTCCAATTGGAGACGGAGTGCCGCTTTGCAGGCGCTTTCGGGCACCAACTGCGGTAGATGGATTTCCAGGGGAGGTGTTACTCTGGGATTCAGGTCCCTTATCCATTCCTTTTGACCCCGGGCTCTGAGAGCCCTGTTCCTTTTTTCCCTCCTCCCTAACAGACGAAACCTGCATTGATTGATCGCAGCCAGGTTGGTCAGCCACAGCTTCAAAAAGGCTCCGGGCATCCACACAGACATCACCCAAAGTCGCACAGGACGGTGAAGGGTCTGACACAGTACCGGCAGCGCGTGGTAAGTCACCATCGGAAGACTTTTCTGGTCTTTCGAATCTAGAGTAAGAACTTCGGGGTCTTTTATGTTCCTCATTTGGAGCGTCAGTCTGGGTTGCTATACTAGTCTGTGTTACGGCATGAGCAAACTCGCCTCCGACTCTCATCGGTATCTCCTCGCTGATGCGTGTTCCGCCGGACTCAGCTGTCTGTAATTGCGGCTGACGCACAGCCGATGAATAACTATGCGTAGGGCGCACGTAGCGACCGGAAACCTTCCGCTTTGCCTCACCATAGCTTACGCGCTCAGTAGTTTGTGTAGAAACTATTTCCTGTTCCAATTTATAGATAGGGCAGGACTGGTCACTGGCGGGGTGGGGCCCCTCACAGTTGGAGCACTTAGGTGGTAGAGTGCAAGGGAGTTCATGTGCTGCTCGGGAGCAGTGAAAACAGACAGCTTCTTGTTTACGGCAGCTACTTGCACCGTGACCAAAACTTTGACACTTAAAACATCTACGCGGCTTGGGTATATATTGCCTCACCGGGCACCGCGTCCAGCCTATACTCACGGACTCAGGTAGGCGCGTAGAATCGAAGGTCAATATGTACAACGAGGTGGGTATTTCAGCTCCGTTCTGTCTTCTTTTGGTCCGGTAGATAGATTTTACTCCACTTCTGGCAAGTTCTTCGAGTAGAGTTTCATCTCCGTAATTTGGTTTATTTGTATACCGAATAGTCCTCTTTGTTTCATTCAACCTTCCATGAGGAGCAACAGTGATGCTCACCCCAGCAAGGGTTTGGATTCTTGAGATAGTTTTTGCCTGATGTTCATTTCGAACCTCCACAAGGAGCGAGCCCGTTCGCGTCTCTGTTATCTTCAAAGGTTTACCACCAATTTTTCGTTCAAGTTCTCTATTTGCCACAATTACATCCATCTCTGCTAGGTTAGAACCATCACCCGCGTTGATGGTGTAAAATTTCTTATAATCTGGATGTGTATTCTCATAGAGGGGCACATCTGTGCGATATCTTTGGTTGGTACGTTGGCGGCGATGTCCAGATGAGTTTTCAATACGAAAACTAGGTCGCCTTTGATTTCGAGGTGGTATATATGGCTGAAGTACTAAATTTGTCTCGTCAGATTTTACGTAGGGTCCAGCGTCACTCACTGCAGCAAGCTGCGATGATACAGGTTGCAACGGCGGAGAAGGGGGACGATCATGTGAAGTTTCCGTTAAGAGCGCCGGGTCATTTCCAAGAGATCGAGGGGGATTTTCAGTAGTAGAAGCAAGCACAGGTTTAGGATTCTCTTTCGATAGGGATTTCTCCCTACCTATCCAGGCCGGCTCAAGCCGGAAAAGAACCCCTCGGGCGATCAGCAGCATTCTGGTGCATCTCTGCACTTAAGGCGGGCACACGCTGACCACTAGGAAGTAAAAACCTCCTCCCACCGTCGACCCCGGCCCGTGGCAGTCCCCAAGTACGCCCGAGGTAACAGAGACTTTATAACCCGTAACTGCCGGGGCCCGGTTTATATTTACATGGGAAACCTCACCCATGGTCCCCCTTTTGTCAGGCTGCTCCAGTTGAGCCAGCCTACCATGGTTGAACCTACCAGAACCGGGGCCCCGGCAGTATAGCCTCAACCTTCATTGCAACACGCAAGCCCTCCCACCACGACAAGGTAAGGACATGGGGAGGGCTGAAACGTTGCTGAAATGATTGCACTTCGTTTGCAAGAAATAAAAAGGATTTTTTTTAGTACTTATAGAGAATCTAAGGTCAAGTAAACCTTGACGGTAATAAATATGCTAACTTGTCTTTTGAGCCGCAAGTTCCAGACGAACTACCATCGATGGGGCTAAAAACTAAAACCATTTTGCGATACCAGTAACATTACGACAGCACAGGGAAATTACTACTGTATTCACCGAAAATCCATGAACTTTTCCAAATAAGACGAGGAGGGACAGCTTAAAAATATCGGCCAACATAACCCTACGAAAATACTTAAAAGAGATTCCCATAGCTTACTCCACTGAATCTGTTGGGTAAGACGATAGAGTATATCTCTGAAATTAACGATGTCATCAGCTACACAGTCACATATATCACAACAGATATGACGTTCATGTACGAGGATTAAAAGGATAACAAATGCACAATAAAGATTAGATGGTGTTGGAGAACCATGCGATTGCAAATTAACCAACTAAAATGAAACATAAGCATGGCTTCTCACGTTGCAGAGTGATATTGAAAATCTGATCGACATAGTGGTCATTTACGCAGCACTTCGTCGACGGGAGAGTCGACTATCTTATTTCATAGGCCGCTTTCAATCATAACTAGCCACGGCTCAAACATGAGACAAGAGGTTTTTTGTTGGTATGGTTACAAAATTAAATTTAAATAATTCTCTGGGGTGAGAGAAAATGCTTGGTGTATCAAATGAATTAATGTGGTAATTTAATTTGATTGCTTTTGTTGAAATAGACAATTTAAACAGTACGTGAAATAAGCCAACTTACTTAATACTGCTCATTTTTTATCTTTCCCTATAGGACTGTCACTCAGGGAAGAGAAATAGCTCTACGTACGAGTACATCACGATACATTTCAACAGTCACAACTCACTGCAGCACATGCTGCGATAAAATTAGCTACTTCTATAAAATGTGCAATGAAGATATGAACGCCCATAAATAAAATCAGAGCAAGTGCTGGCCATAATAGAAGGCACGATCAACTACATGAAAAGAGATAGGCAAAAGGATTTGATAAACATTTCTATCAGGAAGCCGTAAGAACAGTATGTCTAAAAACATCTATTCTACCAACATCAAACAGTGTCGCCAGATAGTACTTGGGATGACATTCAAGTACTGTACAAGCAATCCTGTGTGAAGAACAGTCCAAGTCATTCAACAAAATAGCAGGCTTTGATATTTTTTGCTAGTATTTGTTAGACTCGCATGGATAAAAATTATGAAGTCAACTTTTCCCAATGAAATAGGATTTTTACTTACCATCGTTCTTAACCTTCATGTTACCAAGTCCAATTCGCATGAAAAGCCATAACACATTTTCAATAAGAAATGAAAGAATCATAATTCAAATGAGCGCGAAGAGCTAACCAACATTTTGTGTTCAGCAATAGCTCTATCATCGCTTTAGATGAATCTTCAAGTAGTAGTAGTAGTATTAGCATCGATTTGCTAGCGCTTCAGTAATTCGTACTATATCGCGCCGTAGGTCTCACAGTTCAAAAAATACAACATTCACATCATTTCAGCAAAAGCACATTATATAATTTCTATTCAAAGTTCATCACAATCGAATCTTCTTCAAATAACTGCACATCTGATTAAAAACGTTCAGGAGTTGGAGACAAATATATTTAAAATATCGTGAGCACTAGCGTGATGCAATACTCTATTTTACGGATTTCTTAATACCTCTTAATATGAATATGTAACAAAAATATTCTCTGCTGAGTTTTGACTAAAGTAATATTTAGTAGTCACACCCGGACTTCGAAAATTGAAAAAATTACGGAAAATTTCACGTATAAATGAAAATGTTTTGTTTCCATTTTCGTTCCAGCCAATATGCAGAAGCGAATGTTAAAATTACATTATCATCTAACCTAGAACTATGGATATCAGGAACAGGAGGCCACCAAGAAAGAAAAAGGAAGCTCTCTGAATGACAATTCAGTTCGTTCATTAGATGTGGAAAATATCAGCGAACGAACTGCTTCACTAATCCTAATACCTACGACAGCAAACGTAGAAATAATTCCTGGAGTGAAAGCAAAAGCAACTCAACGATCGAAGAGCAGGACAGAAAAAATGGAAAAATATAAGTGAAATTCCATTTAAAATCATCAAACCGACAGACCCTTCATAGTTCACGGGGAAGGCAAACTTTTGGAAGACATTACTAGAAACAAAGCAGTTGACCGTTTGCCAGTTCTAATAACTGGGAATGGAGAAAACTAAGTGCTTGGAGTGCCAAAAAAATAGACCATTGCACACGCAAAGATACTGCAGATGACGAATATCTCACTGAAATTTAATAGATTAGGTAGAAGAAATGAGTTTTGATACAACGGCAGAAAAAACAGGTCTCAAAAATGAAATCTGAGTTCAAATTGGGCAGAAAATGTGAGAAATATTTGTTATCCTAAGTTATTATGTTAATCCTCTTAGAACCAGTGGTATCTCCGATTTTACAGCCATCTTCAGCTAATTCTATGACATACGGCCATTCAAAAGATTCAAAACGAACTGGAAGAGGAATAGGAAGGAGGAAATAATTACCTTTGCAGCAATACAAATAAACGGACAACAGCCTCGCAGTGGTTAACGATTATAAAAAGTTATTGGAATTAACAATAAAATCGTTAGGATGTCCTCCAACTTAAATAAAATTCAAGGAACTTGGTGCACATCATAGAGCACGTTGGATGAAAAAACTTTAATACTAAATGAAAATGTCCCCGTTCAAAAAAACAATTTGAAATAAAAAAGAAGACGAGTCTGACAGACACTTGCTGTTTTACTGCTTCAATTTACATCAAATATTGGTGCTCAACTCCCAGTGAACCCGTCGCAATGATCTGTCTGTCTAAGAATCTTCACAATAACAAAATTAAGAATGAAAACCTAACAAAAACTGTTTTACAGAAATTCAAGAATCACTTGTGGTATCTCTCGGAAGAATTGATTACTTTAGCTTCCTTGGATGATAAAATCAGTCATGACACTAAACAGAAAATGAAAGAGGCTCTCACGATACCAGCATATCCATATTCACCAAAGAGACACAAAAACAATTTTAAAACCTACAAGAGATGCAGCTTGAAGATTTTTTTACTAACACAATGTCGTTGTTCAGAATTCTGAGATTTATTTTTGCCATTTTTGGGCAAATCAATGGATGATTGGCCTTTGGAAGCGTTTTTGGATTGCAGAGAATGCGGTCTATCACATGGTAGTGATCAATGACACTGCTGCAGGGCGTCAAAATTGACCGAAGATACAACAAAATAGTGACAAATAATCATCAGCAGAAACAATATTTATTGCAATTCGTTTCAAATTACCCTAAGAAGCTTTCAGATAAAAAAAATAAACCTCATTTCTGATTCAACAGTGAAATTCTATCTCAGTATGTATCAAATCAACTCCATATGAGTGCTAAAAGCAGTGGTATGATGGGGGAACCTATACTTAAAAAAAGTTACGAGACAATCGCTGTACCTTCTGGGTGCTTTAGATATCAGCAAATTATTCATGCGGCGGGCACAACCTCTCAATATTAAAATTTGGACCTAAAATTTGTCTAGGATAGTTTTTATATCAACTGGATAGATTTAAAATGGTTTTTCATTATTTTTTTAGGGAAAAAGTTTTTCAACTCCGCCATTTTCTCATCACTCTTACGAGCACGTAAGACACTGATTGATGAGTACACCTTAAAACATTCGCTACATTAAAGAGGCATAACTGTGTTGCTGCATGAATCACCACCCACTTATACATTACGAGATTAACATCGAGATTTTTCATCAGAAGATTCCAAGTCATACACACACTGAAATAATATTTTTCAAGAGATTCCAGATCTCAAGAAACAAGGGAAATAATTTACTGCTAAATAAATTAAAGGCTTATACAAGTAATTTTTATTTTGAGCATTAAAAATAGTTCAACTTTTGCAACGGTAAAGTGATGAAGAAACTCAGGAACATGAAAAATATTGCCAATAAAAAGCACCACTCAATAACCTCAATAAAAATCCAATAAAATAATAAATTAATGCACATTTAGTTACCTTATCGTTCTACTTTGATTAAAATGAACAGCCTATAATTAGAACGAGTACATGAGCAGACAAAGGAAGACAAATTTCACCACGTATCCAGAAGAACAACGAAAAAAATCATGCTACGGGTAAATTAAAACTAATTCGAGATTGATGGAATGCACCAATTTGTGTAGGCTAATTTACTCTTTAAATCGAACCCTCTACCAGTTCACAGCCGAACAAGTCACTATTAGTTTTCTGTATATAACCCTTCGAACCATTACACCATCATCGAACATTTGATACTAGAACTAGACACGGAGGATATTTGAAGATTTGCGAGTACAGCAGTTAACATCAAGTGTAACTACCTCTGGAGCCAACTGATGCGCAAAGTAAGCACACAGACTATAGAACAGAAAAGCATTACATCAAACAATTGAGAGCGTTAAACTTCCAAAAAATTATCGAGGAAGTTCACCCTCGGATCCTTCCGAGGTGGAGCTTGCACTACAGACATCTTCCTTCAGACCCACCCTGAGGGTTTCCATCTTCTTAGACGTAGCTGTCACGAGAGCGCTGGTACTATCATCTGGACTGACTCCTCCACTGAGAATGGAAGGGAGGACGTAATCTTCATCTTCGTGAGATGACAAAGTTTGAGTTTCTTCTGACACAGATGGAATGATTCGACTCGAAGGACAAGGTGACACACGGGCATCACCTCTACGAATGCGAGGTGGTAGTAACGATTCGTCATCTGAACAAGATCAAGAAGTTATGGAAATGTAGAAAGAGATTTATTCAATGTTTAATGACAAAAATCATAAAAATAATACACATAAAAATAAAAATGATGATTTGACGTCTATAATATGTATTTTTAGAGGTTAAATAAGGTTTTCCTAACAAACTCTCTTAGAGGCAAAGAATGAAAGCTTGTGGAACACGTGACAGTATTTCATTATTATATGTAACCCCATGATTTCCTTGGACAACGAACGACATATCTTTTTCCTTAATCCCTAAGTAATCTTCCACAATTTGAAGCGTCTTGAACTAGAATTGCACGATACGCATGTAGAGAGTATAGCTACTGCGAAAAAATATTGTATAAAATTCTCAAACTTCCAGCACCTGTAGAGTCTGGTGAATCGGTCGGGGACATGCGGCAGTCCCGACTGAGGTAGCTCTCAAGTTTTCCAATTGAAGCTAAGATCAGCCCCAAATACGGAGGAGATGCTTTCAGAGGCCTGGAAAAAAATTATGCTACATCAGGATCCTCAGGGGAATCCCTGATATCGACAGGAGAAACAGATACTCTGTTCAAGGAAAACAGAAAATATGGAGCATTCAACATCATTTGAAACATAATCTTCCATGGTAAAATGATCTTGTTGTGCCTATGTTTTTATTTGTTATAGCAATTCATATCAATAAGCTCAATTTTCAGCAACTTGATACACATAAAACGATAAGTTGTTACCCGACTTCTTTGCCCGAAGAGCAAAAAGTATTGCAATTTGTGGTAACTATACGGGAAAGAAAGGGAATCACTCTCTCCTCTCTGTTATTTGTAACAGTTTCTCGAGGACACCAACTCAAAACTGAGGCTACAACCCGTATCAGGAAATATCACGACAATATTGAACTTGCTTTTAGACGTCGAATACTCATTCAAAGCTTAACTATTGAGGAGTAGCAGCATAGTGGTTAGCTTGAGGCCACGTTTCCACTGCAAAAATGTTTTGACACAGGAAAGAGACAAAACCATTTAGCATGAAAAGCACAAGGTGAGTTCCCGCATAAGATACCATGTGCATAAAAACAGTAAGTTGGGAAAGAAGAGGAAGAAAAGACAAAGAGTAGTGATGACAGTATGAAAACTGAAAGAAGCAAATTGGGCACAAATGCTGGAATCAAAGTACCGTAGGCTAATCTATAGCTGACGTAGCCTTACACAACATCCCATTGGGCACCATCTCCCATAGCTTAAGAGAGAAACACACACACCTAACCAACCAAGCCAATAACCTATCCTGGGCCCCATAATGGGGGTAACTATGGAACAAAACCTACTAAGAAAATACCGTTCGTTTTGTCAGATGGAAAAATTCCGAGTATTTATAAAAGCATGAAACGGGATGTTGTTAAATTTTCCCAAAATACACTTGATACCTTGAATTCCTATTCACCATTTGCAACTGGACTATGAAATAAAATCGTTTTAGAATATATACTTGCACTTTACAGAATGAAACTTGAAGGGAGACAACTGAAGTGCCATGCGGTCACTTGTCGGAAGTTTTAATTCTATGATGGTAAATAAATAAAATCACCTGGTGAGATACTCGGGATGGTACTGGCAAGCAACGTAGTAAGGATGGTCGTCCAGCTCCAGTATTTCCATTCTCTCTCCCTGCTCGTCCTCGCCTACGAAATGCAGGCCGGCAGCACTCAGGGCGGGAACCAGCTTTGGGTCCACCTCGTACCTGGCAAGTATTTGAAATGAGAGCTCGATTTAGTATATCCTAGTGATGACTTATCGTATTCACAACGATGGAACAGGTTCAATAGGAACTTTATTTGGATTAAAACAAAGTAAAGGAAGGACTTGATATTGTCAATTAAATCATATTATGCAACATATTTCCCCTTACGTCATTCACGCTTTTTATATTTTAAAGCAAAAACTTCACCTTGAATTTCTAGATAAATGTCATACTAACATGCTCAATTTGCTTTCCAAAAAAAATTTGCTGGTGAATCGCTAAAATTCAGAACATCTAAAGAATATTTTTGAAATTCTTTACTACTACATCAGTTATACACTCTAAATGAAAACTTTCTTTCGCTGCAAGAAATTTTGACAGATTTTTTTCTTTTCCAGAACGTCCTACTGATTTCTGTATATTTAAAGTTGACATTTATTACAAAAATTTCATCTGTCAATTTCTACTCCGATTTCATGTCTTTTTAAGTTAGAGAATAGGTGGGTAATGGTTATTTAGTAGGTAAAAGGTATTTCACGAATATTTTTCAGAGCCTCCAAGTGTAGTGATGAGGTTATTAACAAACTCTGCTCTCACTCGTTATAAGTTCCGTTCTTCAGCATCGATCATGGCACAAAATTGTAGCCATGTTTAAACAGATATTGGACAGAAAAACCACTTCGCACAGAAGCTTGAATTCACTCTCAAAAAGAACAAATAAAACTTGCAACCAACTCATAATAGTAGGAACCACATATTTTACATGTACATATGATCCAATAAAAAACAGCACACGCCCATTTTGCGTTCGGAGTTGAAATGAACTAACAATAACTTACATTACATGCACTCGAGTGAACATTCGCGTGCACGCCACATAAGCCACTAAAATGAGTTTAAATAGCGATTTAAATTTAAAAAAAACAGGAAGCATCAACTTCCACTGAGAATATCTTCTCTGCTCTTTCAAAAAATTATGTACGATAGTTTATATTAAAAAATTTATGAAACATCCACTTCCAGCAAGAACATCTTATCTGCTCTTCCAAACAATCATGTGTGAGTTTTGACATTCCCACCCACCTGTGCCTATGACGTTCCTTTACAGAATCGACATTGCCGTACAGCTGCCTGAGCTTGGACTGATGAGTGGTGAAAAGAGTTTTCTTGATACCAAGCCTCATGGTGCCCCCCATCTGGCCAGGGTTGTGCTCAAGCATCTCAACGATCACGTACTGGCCTTTGCTTTCACCTTCCGCCATCTCCTGGCTAGTAGCATCCTTCATCCCAAGCACATTCCTGTCACCGTTAAAGTGAAAGATGAATTACTACAGAAAAGGGAACTTAATACTGAAAAATTAGAACGTACATTTTGAAACAGAGAAATTATTATGCTTCTAAGTGAGAAATGAATTTCAGAATAAACCCAAATTACACAAGATATAGAGCTCTTCATTTATAAATGAAAAAAAGATGAGCTGCACGTGTCTTGGAGCTAATATACGATCATTATTTTCCTGTTCTAGATAAACATCAATAAACATCAGATAAACATCAAAATCTGAGGTTTTAGGGTAATAGCTGATTCATAAAAGAAATTTACTTCTACAAAACTCAAGTTCAACCACGCAATCCACGCTAGCGTGGTAAACTCACCGCGCAAACTCAACGACGGCAGCCTGCAGACCGAGACACACACCCAAGAAAGGCGTTTTGTTCAGCCGAGCCCACTTACACACGGAGATCTTGCCCTCCAGACCGCGTTTACCAAATCCACCAGGCACCAGTATGCCACTGGAAAAAAAATTTAGTTTTAAACAGCTTCTATACTTATATTTGACACTTTGGACACCATAAACGTTTGTCACCGGGCCCTTGACTTCCACTGGCCAAGCCTTCAAGCCAACGGCCACGGCAACAAACCAGTAAAAATTGTTTTTCCGTTTTCTCGAGTTTCTTTTGCACAGTGTTTATTAAAAGTTCATAAGTGTTTAAATTTATTTGAGAATATAACAGGTTTTATAAAAGCACAGTTTTTCATTGAACACACGTTAAAAGCTGGTTAAAATCGTACTAGGTTGGATTGCACTGCAAAGTTTTACAAGACAAAGGCGGTCGAACCGGCGGCCAACAGACAGGGCTTAGTTCGTAGCGCAACCTGACCACAGAGTATTTGCGGCTAGTCAGCGCAACTGCTACTACGGAACTCAGGACACGGTAATGATTGACCGGTCAACGCGACCGCTTGCATGGAACTCAGGACACGGTAATGAACGACTGAACTGCACGACTGCCTTCATGGAACTGCCTGATAGGTCAACCGGCATGCTGAGGTTCCAGCCCGCGGTTCCAGCACCAATGGTGCTGCACAGTACGGACCGCAATGTCACGCACAGGAACGCCCAACAGAAACAGTTTGGCGAATGGGGCAGTGAAGGACTTTCGTCGTTCACACATTAATTTAGACCGAGTGGCAAGAAAACCTTTCCGCCTCAAATCTGAGGATTTAGGGTAATAGCTGAAAATAATAGTTGAGATGGACATCAAACAAAATAAGCAAATTTAAAAAATGACGGGCTTCAGTTATAAAAACAGCAAAAATTAGAGATTAAAACGTGCCAGCTGATTCTTAGGAAAAAATTTTGAGCCTATTAGGGCGGATTACAATGCATAAAATTATAATCAATCAATTTGGGCCTGTATGCAATAATGGTGGCAATCAATCTTATGGTGATATTTGTACTTGAAGGTAATAGCTAAATCTTAAAGTTGATCGCAAAATGATATCATAAAAAATTGGTGGAAAAATGAACTAAGAATTGGAGGTAGAAACAACAGAATAAAGTTTAAAGAATAAAGCTCTTCCATACCTAACGATTTGTATTGCTCTACATTTAGTATATATCAATAAGTATCATGAGCAAACGAGGATCGCAT
Organism: Morinoia aosen; assembly: GCA_030386875.1. NCBI lineage: Eukaryota > Metazoa > Arthropoda > Malacostraca > Amphipoda > Talitridae > Morinoia > Morinoia aosen. Next base: position 55,865,638 of record CM059568.1, read on the forward strand.
AAGAATTTAACACCTGGTACCAAAAAAAAATCAAGAGTGGTATCACAACGAGAGAACATTATTGGAATCTAAAGTGGTGTGCATAGTACACACAATGCTGAAGGGAGAACTCAACTGAAGCAACAATCATGAAATTCATTTCTAACTTAAGCACTACTTTATACCCAGATGTGATCAATTCCTCTTTATTTCATAGAAGGAAAAAAAACATTTAAAAATCAACGCAAGGGTGAAGGCAATTTTCAGTAGCGTATATAATATACCTAGTTTACATTCATGAGCAACCAAGTTACACAATAGAATTTAATGTCAAGTTTTTATAGAGGAGAGGAGTTGAGGATTAGATTTATAAATTAGTTTAAGGCTCCCTAACCCCAAAAAACTTGTTTCAAAGTGAGGAAAGGATAGAGACACCGTTTAGTATGGAGTTTTTTCAAGGTAGACGAAAGTAGATGTTGCCTCATTATTGAGGCCAGCTCCAACTAGGAAGGAGCCTTCGAGGGGGTCAGTAGCATTCCGCGCACCTCTGCATCTAAAATCGGTTAACTCTGACTAATATGAAGTAAACTCTCCCCCATCGTTACCAATCATTGTTCATACCTCCGGTACTACAGGGGACTTTGAAACCCGTAAATGTCGGGATACGGTTCGTTATTTTACATGGACATTCCCACCCATGACCTACTTTAGGCAGGCTGCATCCAGTTGAGCCAGCCTACCATGGTTGAACCTAGCAGCACCAAAGTTTCAATAGCATAGCACCAATTTTCACGGCAGCTCCCAAGCCTTCCCAACCCCAAGGGAAGAACATGGGGAATAGAGTTTTTAGGATATTTTACAAGCAATCGCACTTTCGGTGTGCCACTTCATTCTTCAAATTACTCAATCATCTTTCCAAGGAAAATATTTCAACATCAAAGCATTTCTTATCCCTTTATATTCAGAGAAGGGCATTTACTGTAAGCTTGAAGGAGATAACACTAACTTGCTTTTGCAGACATTTTGCCAAGCCTCATAGTACTTGACAGGCCTCTCAGTTTTCGCGATCTCTTCCAAATCCTCTGCTTCAACACAGATGAGACGAAGCCGGCGCTGGCAAGCGAGGGAGGCATGCTCTAGGGCCTTGATCACAGACGCATACGCATCTGACAGCTGGGTATACTTGCCAACAAGGGCAATGCTCACATCATGCCGTAGATTGTCCTGCCTGACATAGGGAAGACAACTTTACACTTGGACCACAGTTAATGCGCCGTTATCTTATTTGGAAAATGCTGAAAAAACGAACTAGTTAGGTCAAATCGTCCTTTAAAAAAATGTGAAGCCTTGAAAATTTGAAGTCGGCTTAGAATTTTATGAGCTACTTTTGGAAAGTAGATTTGTTTTGGAACAGAAATCATTGAATTTTTCGGAAATGACAAACCAATGGGAAAAGAAACCAAGATTTTGCTCTGCCTAATCAGATTCTTCTATACACATGTTTTTGCTGCCATTTTAACTGACTGAACAATTGAAATTTTTCCTCAATGTTCATACTGCTATTCCAACTATCCAATGTAGTCTAAATGTTCAAACTTCAAGCCTGGGTATGAACTAACCTTATGACGAAAAATGTTCAACAATAATAAGTAGAATAAATTACAATTGGTTAATCAGCAAAATACAAAGATAAATCAGAAGCAATGCTCCAGTCTTTGAAAACATCTCTAATTCTACAGCAACAAAATCAAATATTAAAAACCCAGGTAGCACCCATGGAAATTACCTGGGGTGTACAAACGTTTTTATTATTATATGTCAGACATATCGATGAAAAACACAAGAGTGGTTGGTAATCTAAAGCACAAAAAATAACAAACGCATAAAGACTTGAAATTCACGATTGTAAGTAGTTCATATAAGAAAGAAGGCCAATAATTTTGAATGAGTAACGGTACCTTGCTACTAAATGCTTCCACTTCCTCATGAAGCCCCTGGGCCGAGCGAGAGGCAGACCGAGGTTGAGGCGCGAGTTCAGCAGAGATGACAGCTTCTGTTCCTCAAGCATAAGCGGTACGACGTAAACGCTGCGCGCGTCGTGCAGCAAGATCACCTGCAAATCATTTCATTTGTTATCCGATCGCTTAACTTAATTGAACAATTGAAATTATCAAATTGAGCAATACAACTGAACTATGAAGTACTCAACAAACCCAAAGATTTGATTAGAATAAACCCAAGATACCCAGATATACGCATTTTACGTCTTGTACAGGGTGTGCCAGAAGTAACTAACCCTTTTAATTTGCTAGCTGAGTAAACAGGATATCAAAATAAACCATAAAAATGTTATTCTTTCAAATAAAACCAGTTTCAACTTTGGTTTGCCTATTATTACCACATTAAAAGGGTCAGTAACTTCTAGCCCACCCTGTTAATAATGGAGTGGCAATTTTAAAAACCTGTTGAGGTTCGACATGGCAGAAGTTGGAGATCTTGTGCTTGACAGCCTGGTCGATGGGCTTCTCAGAGCGACACACAATGAAGTCTGGCGACAGTCCCAGCCCACGCAGTTCCCTCACGCCAGCCTGGGTGGGCTTGGTCTTGTGCTCGCCTGTGCTGGACGGCTGGGGCACGAGCGACACGTGCACGCAGCAGAAGTTCTCACGCTGGACAAATAAAAACAATAACTGTAAGTTCATACATATTACATTAAACATAAGCACGCTTTAAGCCTGCTACTGTTGAACAGCCATTCTCAACCTTTCCTAAATCATTGATCCCCTTGGCTTTACGAATTAAATATGTAAGGTTGAAATTTACCTCAACCAGGGGTAAATTTACCCCTGGTTGAGAACCTCTGCTGTAGAAGTAAATTTAAATTTTAGCGTATTCATCAATGATTGTGAAAAACATCACAAGTCATTTATTAACATATACTCCCAATAACAAATGCACTCATGTGAATACATCCTGCAAAATTCTCAATAAGTCTTATTGCAATGCTTACCTTGACTCTGAACTGGAACTGCCTGAATGCCTCAACAAAAGGCATCCCCTCGATGTCACCAATTGTGCCCCCCAGCTCAATGATGCACACCTGAGGAACAGCATTGCTACCATCTACCGGTCGCTGAGCAACTGTCTCCACCCACTGTTGAATGGCATCGGTGATGTGTGGAACCACCTGCACATTCAGCATAATACTTGTTAATAAAGAATTATGCTGAGGATTTAAAATCTTGATTTTGAAGTCACACTTATCTTGAATCACAAGTAATTTCATAACACTGTTTCTGTTTCACAAACAATGAAGACATAAAAATATCACAGATATGCAAATAAGCACTCGCATGCAACAGGAATAATGTGACGTTGCCCCTTAATATCCATTTTAATGTAGAGACGACTTGAACAAAAACATTAGTTCGTTTTTCCTAACCCATCCTTTCCAACCCTCCAGGGATTATGTTTGGATACCAATTACACAACCTTAGCAGTATTATATTTCACTTCAAAGTCCAAGTAATGCTGTGCTTCAGAAAGTAACAGATATAAACACTAACTTGAAAACTTCAAAGTTCCCAGACTAATTCTGGAAGTAAGCAGCACTATCTTGAGAAACATTTTCAGTTCTCCTATTTTAGTTACTAACATTATACGAGTTGGTCAAAAGAAATGTCAGCCACAACAAAGACAACCTCAAGAAAGGAAAGAGAAGGGACCGTATGGTATGGACTGTAAAAAATGGGAAATACTTGTGGGAAGGAAAAAATGGGAAGGAGAAACACATGGTGTTTCCACACAGGATACCCTGCATGTAGAAAATGTAAGTCAGAAAAAAAGACAAAGACTTAATGTCAAAGGAAGGTGTAAAAACTGAAAGACACAAAGCAGGCACAAATGATATTCTTAAAGGTCTATCTATAGCATAGGCAACCTAACAGCGTCTGCCCAGGGATACTATTTGCCATAGCATAGGCGAGAACAATAGACGAATCTAACTTACATGGACCTATTGCCTATCATACACTCCTGAGGGGGAGGGGGTTCAATTCTCTTTCACTTGCAATCCCAAACCAAAGCAAAATTACCACAAAATCGGCACTATGTTAGTCTTCACGAATGCCTTACTCACACTCCAACATGTTAAGTTTAAACGTACAGAAGCATGTTAGTTTTCAACCTTAAGTTCATGCTTAAAATTTCTAAGTAAAACTCAACACAGATTTTGAGTAAACTCATTCGAAATAATTGAATAATGTATTGGCTCTTATTACACACGTAATGCATCTAGATTCCTAAATGCAGTCAAAAAAAGGAAAAATTAACATAGATTATAAGTCACATAGTTTAAGCCAAAGGCATTCCATAGAGACAGGAGGTAGGCACTAGTCAACATGGACCCAAGGGGATGCAGAATCTATGTTCAAGGTACACAGAAATGGTAAGTTGATAAATAAGTTTATAAAACAAATAAAAGTAAAAAAAAGAAGAAAAAGAAGGTGCTGAAAAACAGGACAGCAGTGAACCAAAAAAAGATAGTGCATTACAAAACAAATGACCTATTCTATTGTAACAAAAGGAAGACCTAACCATGAATACATAGTTTAAGATCTCACACATTCCCCCTGGGAGTGCTAATTCCCATAGATACAATAGTTGTATTCCCCTGAGGGGAGAATTGAACATAAGCAGCAAATGATATGGGTGAGCCCATCTGAACCAAATATGCCATAGTTTATTTTATATTCATAATTCTGACTTTTATGGAGAACAAATTGTTTTAAGAAGAATTTGTTCTCATTGAGGAAGCCAGAAATTACACTGAACTTTGAGCATTCCAACAATAAAGTGAAGTAGGTGTCATATTAAGATTAAAATGTACTAAATACACAAGGCTGAAATTTACCTCAACCAGGGATAAATTAACCCCTGGTTGAGAACTCAGCTATAGAAGTAAACTTATATTTTAGTGTATTTATCAATGATTGAGGAAAACGTCACAAGTCATTTATTACATTTATTTACTTTGTTTTTGACAGTAGGTACCAGAGAGTTGGTCAGATTCTACTTTACCTGAACGGTTTTGCCTAAATAGTCGCCTTTCCTCTCCTTCTCAATAACATGGGAGTAAATTTTTCCAGTAGTGATGTTGTTGTCACGATGCAGTGTTACGTCCAGAAATCTTTCATAATTGCCAAGGTCAAGGTCAACTTCACCTCCATCATCTAGAACGTAAACTTCACCTGAAAAAAAAAAAAAAGTTATTCTGAGGCACTGAAAATTAAAAGCGTAATCCAACTAAATAATTATACCTGGATACATGTAATGAATGAGTACAGATCAGAAACTTTTTCAACAACTTTCTGGTTGAACTTGTCAAAAATTTAACCCAATCTTCCTATGATACAAAAATCTTACGTGAATAAGAAAGATATTTTAGCATAAAAGGATTTCAAGTTTTTAATTTAACACTAACAATAAGCTGATAATCAAGACAATAATTGAAGAGCAATCATCAGAAAGCTGTATAAATTTTCTTTGGAGCTTACCATGTTCATACGGAGAAAAAGTTCCAGCATCAATGTTGATGTATGGGTCAATTTTGATTGAAGTCACATGCAGCCCACAATGCTTTAGTATAGTGCCTAAACAAGAGGCAATAACACCCTTGCCAATGCCAGATATGACACCTCCTGTAACTAAAATGTACTTCATTTTGGAGTTATGCCTGGAAATAAATATTCAAATTCAAATGTGATCTGTTGATTTAATAGAAAAACATAAATTAACACATGTCCGTGATATCAACACTACCATTTCATAATCTGGGAAGATATAGAAGTTTGATAAATGCACTGGGAAGTGCATCAAATATAGTGAGGCATAAGATCCATTGTGTTGTTTAACCTGTTAATGGTCGGCGCTCACTCGAGCAGCGCTGCACACATTCTACCACTAGTCATATGTCAGTGACAATGCATATTGAACAAATAAACAACGTGACATATGATGCCAGTCGCCGGTAGAAAGCAACACGCACGGACATCATATGATGTCAATAACTGTTAACAGGTTAAAGTACTATCTCTGCTAAAGTACTATCTACATATTCTATCCAAGAATACCAAGTAACATCAACCACATATTTATTACTATCCTGCATATCATAAGTTAGTTCAAGCCCCCAAATGGCAACAAAGGTGCTTCAAACAGAAGATGGAAGGAGAAACAGTAAGTAAGGAAATAAGTTAATGAAATGATCAATACATGTTGAAGAAGAAATTAGTAGGGCCTGAAAAATTAAAACAGCAATGGACCAAAAAAGGATAGTCCTTAGCAAAACAAAAAAAAAACTATTTTATGTATTAAAAAACAGGCCTAAAAAATTTTCAGCCCGGAACTTCACATCTTCCCACCTGGGTGTACTGATTTCCATAAATGCACACTCTTGGGGAAAGCAAGATGCACACTCTTGGGGAAAGCAAGATGCACACTCTTGGGGAAAGCAAGATGCACACTCTTGGGGAAAGCAAGATGCACACTCTTGGGGAAAGCAAGATGCACACTCTTGGGGAAAATTCATGCATTTCCAAAGTACAAGCACAAAAAATCAGATGAATTTTAATGCAATGCTTGCTTTGGACAACATTCACACTGGTGTATTCAAAAGATGAACCAATACTAGCAACCCTATACACACAAAATAAGTGAAAACAGACTATTCAAACTCAACAGCACCTGCCCACAAAATATAAATACGAATACATAGAACTTCACGAAGAACACCCAACTGCAATCAATAAGAAAATAACAAGATACATATCACATTTGCTCATATATAGACTGAGTAAAACATTCGGTAAATGTTGAGGATTACCCGGGAATCAATTTTCCACTCTTCAAATCATAAACGTAGCGAATTAGATCGAAATAAACAAGTTTTCTTCTATGCACTTTCCGTCATAAATGAGTATTTTACGAATTATAGCGGTAGGTTTAGTTTTGTCTTAGATGATGAATGCCCTCGGATAAACAGGTAATCGTCGATTTTCGAATTTTTGTTGCTAGAATCATGGTAATAACATCAAAATAAACTACTTTTCTTCTATACACTTTTTTGTCAAATGTATATTTTACGAGTTAGCACGGTAGGTTTAGTTTCGTCTTTGGTAACTACCGTGGCCTGAAGCAAGACTCCATTGCAGTGTTGCCATTCGCAGGGCTCTAATTACTTCCCGCTTCAAACACTTGAGTTGCAGTAACTAATTCACCGCTATAACCCGTAAAATACTTACTTACGACGGAAAGTGCATAGAAAAAAACTTGTTTACTTTGATTTAATTAACTATGTTTAGGCATCGAAAAATCAAATATCGATTCCCGGTTAATCCTCAACATTTACCAAACATTCTTTAATTGGATGTACCATGAGCAAACTTTACCATTCAAATCATGAATAGTTTTCTTTAGCTGCCAGATAAATGCATAATGTAAGTTGATTTAATCCTTCATCACAATAAAGATGTCTCTGAGGAAGCAAGAAATAAAGTACCATCTAGTATGGAACTGCAAGAAAAATCTATTTATAGTGTGTCCTTAAATCCTGCACATAGAAATGACAAGACAATGAAATTGATAAAACAAAATAAAGTCTATACTTTCAATAGGAGGGTTTGTAGAGAATCTTACTCTTGGAATAAAAAGAAGAACCAGAGTAAAATAGAACATTACGTTTATTGCATACGTTTTGGAATTAATAAAATTGTTGGAATTTTATTAAGGTAAATGTGTAGCGTTTGATAATAATCGATTTTCTAGTTTTCGAGGCATTAACATAGTTAATTAGGTTAAAATAAACAAGTTTTCTTATATGCACTTCCCATCGCAAATGAGTATTTAATGAGTTATAGCGGTAAATTAATGACCGCAACTCTAGTTTTAGAAAGCGGCAAGTAATTCAAACAGCACGTCGGACGGCATCACTGCAATGTTGTCTTGCTTCCAGCCCGATCGTCATCAAAGACGAAACCAAACCTACCGCTATACCTCGTTGAATACTCATTTGACGAACAAAGTGTATAGAAGAAAAGTTGTTTATTTCGAGGTCTTTACCACGATTCAAGCAATGAAAATTCAAAAATCTATGAATAGCTGTTTATTCGAACGCATTCGTCATCAAAGACAAAACTAAACCTACCGCTATAACTGGTAAAATACTCATTTGCGACGGAAAGTGCATTGAAGAAAACTTGTTTATTTTAACCTAATTAACTATGTTCATGCCTCATTTAAAAATCAATTATTACCAAACGCTACACATTTACCTTTATTAATTGCAAAATGAATGTAATAAACATAATCTTCATTTCTACTTTGGATCTTCTTTTCATTCTATGATAAAGTCTAAAGAAGAAGGTAACAGGTTTCAAAACTATCAGAGAAAAATAAAATGATAAACAATTAAACCTAAAAAATTTGGTCAATATTTACTTTAATGTTGTCAACGATTTTCATAATTTCATAGCTATAGATAGGTAATATAGTCAATTTTAAGACGCTTTACAGGAATGACAATGTGCCCGGAAATGCTTAGTTTTCGAGTTATTTCAGGTTGAAGTTATACGAACGGCGCTCCTGAACGGCCTTATTTGCGCAAAAACAGTCATTGTTTTTGCAATGACGACGGAAGCTAACCTCTATTACAAACGTAAAGAGGTTGGGTCGTGAGGGTTAACCACAGTTCTTTCAGTGAAAATTATAAATAAAGGTTTCTAGTGACGTTTGTTTACATCGACTCGAAGATTGGCGGCACACAGTTGGCGCCATGGCGGCAGCCATCTTGGAGTTGATGAAAAAAAGTCACTGGAAACGTTTATTTATAATTTTCACTAAAAGAACTGTGGCTACCCCTCACGACCCAACCTCTTTACGTTTGTAATAGGGGGTTAGCTTCCGTTATTAATTAAATTACGCTAGCCGCGCGCGCTTCCATGGCGCGCACAAGCCAGCTTCAAAGTTGAATAATTTGAACATAATGCATCGCCGGGCAGAATGTCATTTGTGTAAAACATTCTTAAATGTGTTCCTTTATTGATTTTTCGCAACAAAAGTATGAAAATCGTTGACAACATTCAAGTAAATATTGACCAAAAATTTTCTATTTCAACAAAAAGGAAGGTGGCTACCAACCCTCCAGCTCAGGACCTCACAAATTCAGCCTTTGGGAGCTATGCTTAATATTAAAAGAAATTGAAATACCTGAACATTCCATAAAAATAAAAACTGAACAAACTGAAACATGGCAACAATCTAACTATACAACAAACCATATCAAATATTCAGGTATTAGCCTAGCAACTAAATGGTAAAAATAGAATACTTTAATGATGCATGGTCAACAAAAATCTTATATTGCAAATCAATGCAAAAAAATTTCTAATTCCTAATATGAAAATATAGGTAAGTTAATTTTTTAAGAATAGGTTGAGATTAATATTGGAACAAAATTGGATAGTTTATTATAGCAAAACTTTTGGTCAATATTGAGTTTAATGTTATCAATGATTTTCATAATTTTTTTGCAAAGAATCAATGAAGGAACACATTTAAGAATGTTTTACAAGAATGACATTCTGCCCGACGATGCGTTATTTTCAAATTATTAAACTTTGAAGCTGGCTTGTGCGCGCCATGGAAGCGCGCGCGGCTAGCGTAATTTAATTAATAATGAAAGCTTACCCCCTATTACAAACGTAAAGAGGTTGGGTCGAGAGGAGTAGGCACAGTTCTTTTAGTGAAAATTATAAATAAAGGTTTCTAGAGACGTTTGTTTACATTGACGCCAAGGTGGCTGCCGCCATGGCGCCAACCGGTACTGAAGATGGCGGCAGCTATCTTCGAGTCGATGTAAACAAACGTCACTAGAAACCTTTATTTATAATTTTCACTAAAAGAACTGTGCCAAACCCTATTGCCCCAACCTCTTTACGTTTGTAATAGAGGATAGCTTCCGTTTTCATTGCAAAAACAATGACTGTTTTTGCGCAAATAAGGCCATTCAGGAGCGCCATTTGTATAACTTCAAACTTAAATAACTCAAAAACTAAGCATTTCCGGGCACATGGTCATTCATGTAAAACGTCTTCAAATTGACTATATTACCTGTCTAAACCTACAAAATTATGAAATTCATTGACAACATTAAATTCAATATTGACCTAACTTTTCAGTTAGCAGCTATTATATTATTATATAAGATTAAAAAAGTATCATATACAACTATAAATAACCTAACAAGCTGGAACATCACCTCAGAAACTTTGAAATAACACTGCTTGCCAGTGTAAATGACATTTTGTCAAGTATGATTCATTTTAAAATAGTTAATTTCTTTTTTGACCTAAATCAAATCTGAAACAAATTTGACTATAGTTTTCTATTACAATAAAGATACTCAAAATAAATATGGTAGAGCATCAAAAATATCTAGTGTATCTACATAATCCATCTGATTTGCTTAGTTTAGGCTTAACAGAATAGTTTTAAAATTCTTGTAAAATGTTCAACAATTATCTCAGCTATTGAAAGATTTTCTCCACAAAATAATTGTATAGCACATTCCTCACTAAGCATTACTTGAACTAAGCCTCAAGTTATTTAGGGCTAAAACCAGGCTATCATTAAGAGTTATGCCAGGATGTTAGACTAATGCTTTAGAAGCACAAAAACTAGCATTTGTCTAACCAAAAGTCCTAAGGACCTTGTAAAAACAACACTTTTTTCAATAACATTATAATTCTCTAATGTAAAACATGCTAGGTAGTAGATTAATTGTTTTAGAACATAAAATGGCTGTGCTGACAATTGGAAGAACTGAAAAAAATGGTATTATCTTGGTCAGTTAGCCCTAACTTAGGAAACCATTTCAGACAAAAAATCAAGAAGCCGCAGATAGCACAGGTAGCCTAAAAGTGTTAAAATGTTGATAAAAACTGTTTTATATTATAAAACTAACAAGCATTATTGTGTGAGCTTCAGAATTAAATTTAGAAAAAAAGAAAGGATAGTTAATTCAAAAAAACACAATGCCTGTGAAATATCGGTTTTAAAAGGTCATACGAGTAATAATTCCATTGTTGTAAAAGTTAATTATGAAATATAGCAGTTTACTTGTATAACAGTCAGAAGACTACACATATATCATTATTTACTATTATGCATGAACGCCAAAAAAGACGAATAAAAAATTAAACAACCTGGTGGATAAAGCCAATCAAAAAAGTATATAGAACTGAGCTTGAATGACCACGCGAGTCACACATGTTCTTGTCACAGGCAAGTAGGACAACTCTTCGAATCAATGAAGATTGGCAACATTGCGATTTCATTCATAATAACGGCACCATGTGCTTTCTAAGATGTCTCTTGAAAAAGAATTATTTTCAATTTCCTTCAAAATTTGGCGATAACCCAGCATGATCAGAGGGCGACCATTTATTAGGAATAAAAGTTTTCGAAATTAATCCCTCAATTTTTCCAAGCGCTGGAGCAGTGATTTCACATAGTAAACTTTACTTCTTTGTTCGATGAATCTTTCAATTATTATCAGTTGATTTTTATTATCTTCACTCTCTCCTGTTTTCATCGCCGAGTTTTTCTTCAAGGCAGTAACTCGAAGCGCTAAATCGTATTACGATATTCACGGAGTCTTAGGCTGAAGAATCATTTCGATTCTTGGTCACTTATCTCAACTCAAAAGTGAAATACATCAGTGAAGGTGTTCGTGGGCAAAAAAACTAGAAAATTTGCGTTTTGTTCTCATGAGTAAAATCCTACTTTTTCTCAGTCAACGAATGACGCGTTATGCCAATCATGCTTGATACATATATTGTACATTGTTCTTTTAAATACCGTACAACTAATACCACGACGCAATGACGGTTGCTTCCAGTGAAGCCGGTACCAATTTCCGACAACTGGGTAGGGTGGGGAATTGCGGCTGAGTTCTCATTTTCCCCCCACAGATATCACCGGGCGGCACTGTCGGGATTCGAACTGCCAACACCTTCCCGTGAAGGGCGCGTTCTTAACCACTCGGCCATGGTAACCACGTCAACGGGGTTAAAAATTGCAACATTTTTAGGGGTAATAATTTAATAAATTGAATTAGAAGCATCACAGAAAAGTCAGTTCACGGTTGAGATGTTACATTCAGAGCAATATATTGAATTAGGAGCTCTAACAAAGAGAAAAAAACGATTAAAAGTCACTATTTTCAGCAGATTAGACGTTGGTTTAAGCCTGCCAGAGAGGAAGGCGCCAATTATCATGGCGTTAAGAGAACGCGGAATCTATGCACAGAAACAATACGTTGAGAAAAAAGTTTATGAAACAAGATAAAAGTTGAGAAAGAAAGTAGGTGTTGAAAAACAGGAGAACAGTCTACCAAAAGAAGACAGTCCGTAACAAAACAAAATATCTATTCTATTTGAACAAAAGGAAGGCCTACTCGCTCTCGGGACCTCACAAATTCCCCTTGGAGCGCTAATTTGCACAGATAAATAAGTTAAATTTCCCTGAGCGGAAAATTTTCCGCAATATACGAGTACATAGTTTTTACTATACGGCGAAAATCATACCAGATCATTTACCATAAATTTTCAAACTATGCAATAATAATAATAATAAAATACATCGAAGAAATATCCGCCTACACTGACGCAAACCAGGCTCTAACAAGAAGAAAGAGTTTTCAGAGAAACTTGTAAACAGTGTACTAGATAATATCATTGGCTATTTCTACGGAATGAAAGATAAACAAACGGTGATCATTAATAACCACAAGATTCAATAAACGGTCTCCAAAATACACGAATTACATATTTTGAAGACAGAACTACACTATCATATCAGTTTGCTACATTCGACAACGAGAACATAGATTATAAGCAAGCTATCACCAACAAAAGAAAAAATAGAACTAGTTGAGGCTTGTCGAAGACAGCACAGCTACGCCACGCTCATAGAAACTATGGGCGCTAAGTCCTTCAGCAGAGTTCAAGTCAATAGTGAAGAGCATGTCCGTCCGAGTTGCGTTAAGGTAAACTGGTAGAGTGATGGATTTAGTAGTGGAGTTTTTGGCATCAGATTCATCAGCTCTGACCCACCAAAGTGTGGTGAGTGGAAGCTCGTTCATGATTTGGGTTGAAAGATACAGCACATTCTGCTTGCACTCTCCTCCCTGAAGCTTCAAACCTCGGATTTTGAAGCCGCCTTGCTCAGAGGACTGGCCTTCATCAGCCACAGTTACCTTGAGCGTGAGCTCCTCCAAAGACCAACTGTTGGCTTGCGCAACGCACTGTCGGGTGGCCGTAACATACGCCTCAGGGTTGAAAAGGCCTCCAAGCCATACAGTGATGTTCTTCAGTTCTCCTGCACCGTACTGGGCGACGCACTGAGACACTTCCTGAAGCTGCTTCATGCGATGAGCCAGATCCGTTGCCCAGTGGCTTACAGTCGCAGTTTTGGGGACGGTATAAACGAGCCAAAGCTCCGGTATGATTCCCTTCACCAGTTTGCTCACCATTCCCCGGTGATAGTTCGTTTGTTTCTTTTCTCCCTTGCAAATGAGGATGACGTCAGTAAGATCAGTACGTACGCGTTTCAACAATTTAGCGCCCGAGTTGACTTCTCGTTCAAAGTAGCGGTAAAGAGGGTCTTTGATATTTTCTAGCGTGCGCCTGAGGTTAGTGACTTTCTCAGGCAACAGAGAGAGCCAAGTGGTAGCAGACTGCTGCAGCGTAACCATCCAAGACGGTCTGCTCTGCGAGGCGACGTCTGTAGCACCAGCGTGATCGTCAGCGCCAGCGTACGCGAGTTCGTCGTCGTCTTCCAGCACAGTCATCTTGAGCAGCGACGCAAGCAAGTCCATGCCACGGGTCGTGAGCAACACGTTCTCGGCATTGTCGGGTAGACCCAACCACGACGGACTCTGGCGGTCACCCAAGGCTTCGATCCAGTGCAGGAATTGGTCTCGTCTGATGCCGTCGGGCATGCAAAGGTTCTCGCCTCCTGAAGAGAGTTACAGAAAATGGATCAAATGTCACATCTAAATATGCTCATGATGAAAACTCAACACTCGATATCAGTAATAGCCTTGACTGAAACCATTTCCTCGACTAGTTTTTAACAAACTGGTGAATGTTCAAATACTCGACAACACGAACCAGCACTTCTAACTGTCGAGTGAACAAAATCAATGAATGCAAATGTACCCAGATACAACCATAAAAATTCTTCTTTGCCATACCTTGGAAATTTTTCACGAGCGGGAAGTCTGGGTCAAAACTCTGGGGTGTGAAGAGTTTGCCGAGGAATGAAGCAAGAAGACGCTGGTCGAACTCGTTGTCGATCTTGCCACCATAAATGCACTCTGACATGAGCGTAGCCAGAGCATCCCACGGCACCTTCTCAGGAGGTAGGTTGGTACGGCCCTGCAATAGTAATGGACAATTCAGTTCACTAATCTTCTGATGCAAGAATTCTACATAAACCATCATTGAAATATTACCTCTAGTATGTACATGAATACGTTAAACAAATCATTGAAAAATAGAATTCACTTATAGAATAATGATAAACTGATTTTTAATGACGCCACTCAACACAGGTTGATGAAAGACTAAGAATTGAATTTTACTTTTCCAGACAAACTATTAGTTTCGCCTGTCGAACTGAACTTCGCTACATAAACGGGCAAGCTCAATATGCGCCTGCAAGTGACGGTGCGCCTACAATGAAGTTATGGCTAGCGACTAGGATGCCCTCTACTGACTTCAATTGCGGTCATGCCTATTAATAGCTGTTGAAAGTAGGCTAAATAGTGGTAATGTTAATATGCAAATACTAGTCGTTAAACAGTTTTTCAAGTAAAACAATGTACTGAGACGCGTCATCAACTTACCACACGTGAGGAGGTTTTTTGAAATCTTAGAATAGCAAAAAATACTGTAGAGACCAGACCATACTGGCTATTCTTGATGAAGGCTTCAAATTTTACCGATTCGATTTAAAAATGAAGAAATAACTTTTGAAAGCTGTTCCAGCATAAAACGCAGCAAATGCGTGGCCTAATTAGAAGCCGAATTTGGTCAGTTGAGTAGCTACCCAGACAACGAAATCAAGGACAAACCCTTCAGTAATAAGCAGGGTTCAAGTGTCAACTTACCATGGCCGTAGCTTCGATCCAAGTGTCGAGCGTGTCGCAAGCCACTCGCAGGTCGCTCTCATTGAACTCGTAGTGCTTGGCCCAGCCGAGGGGAGCGTAGCGAAGGCGCTCCTGCGTTACAGCGTGGAACCAGGCCAGCAGGAAGTAGAGGCGGGCGCGTTCATTCGGAGATTTCATCATCCGCGAGGCAGGAACCTGCTCGCGGGAAGTAGTTTACACTTTAGGAAGGTGAAATTGAAGGATTGAATACTGCAGTGTGATTAATTAAATTTCCGCTCTTCTTCATGAAATAATCTCATGAAAGTAATTAAAAACCGAAAGTTGGTGGAATCTTATTCTGCCGAGCTGAATTGTTTGCATGCATGAATTGAAGTGCATTGGCGAAAACTAAATGATAATATACCAATGCTGAATTGAGTTTTCCGTTGATCGGATTCAAAAATGTTGTCAGAAGAATTTGAACAGATCTTTCTGAATGTCGCCATTGAAGGTCTCCTTAACAATTATTAAAAAAGGAATATCAATTGTTGAACTAGAATTTTATTTCTGTAATTTCAAAATGTTACAGTTACTAATAAATCCAATAGTTTTCTTGTCTTTAAGGCATTGGAAAATTATTAACGAAAAATCTGAAATAGAAGTGCGTTAGAGATGGTAAAAAAAGAACTGAAACATTCGCAATAGAGCGAAAACTAATGGCACAAGTTATAAGAATGAATAAAATGACAATAGTAAGAATACTAATTTAAACTATTCGACTGATGAGCAACAGCATGATACATTTGAATGAAAATACTAGGCGAGTCTTGGTCTCAACGATTCAAATTAAATTCTACAACCCAAACGAGAGCAGTGTACAAATGAATTCTACAACTTTTACTCTAAATTCAGTAGCCATCCTTCTGATGCATAATCACACTCAAAAACTGCCCAATGCATGACAAAAAACGCGTTTGCGCAGTAATACAACAAAGAAATTCAAAATGTGTTCATGAAACCGGCCTTAGAACCAGAAATTCGGAAGAAAGAAAAAGAAAAGAAACAGATAGCGAAGAAGATATAACTGAATGAAGCACAACGAGCAAGACTAATAGAAGACCCGCAGGCCTATCTCTAGGTCAGACATTCTCAACCTTTTCTCTATCATTGACCCCTCATTTTTATGTATTAAATACAAAAGATCGAAATTTACCTCAACCAGGGGTAAATTTACCTCTGGTTGAGAACCTCTGCTGTACGCAGACAGAACTTACAGTGCTGAATGTCCTGAGAAGATTGGCTCGGACGCCTGGCGGAGGCTCGAACACAAATATACGGCCGGCCCTGAGCAGGTTGACGGGCAGCCTGGGCGATATTTCCATGGTGAGGAACAGGCGGAACTGCGGGTGAGGGTGCAGCTGGTGCAGTTTCTTCTCCAGCTGAACCAGCCAGCCTGGCGCTAGATGTACGTTCTTCAGCATCACCCATCTGCCATTATCACAAAATAAATTAAATTGAAAGAGCATTCAAAAACCAGTACAAAAATATTTTTCATTTAAATAAATCAAACATCCTTAAAATGATGAGCACTATTTACAACGTTCCGCGTGCAAAATTTAACAGGGCGAATTTCAGATGACATTAGCAGTAACGAGGCTATACATATGCAGTTTTCAAAACTGCCAACCAACTGCCTATTTAGAGAGTATCGTCGATGTGTAACTGAGTAAGCCTTCACAACTTGTGATAGGAGCAAGAAAGAAACGAATTATGAATGCGCTCATGAATATGTTATCTTATTAGTTACTTAAAGACTCCCTAGCCACAACAAAAACGATCTTACGAGAGAGAAAAGATGGAAGCATTTAGCTTGAACTGTTTGAACACACGAGCTTCTCCTGCGCATAGAAACAGAAGTCGCAAGAATGAAAAGAAAAATAAGAGATATCGAAGAAGGTATGATAAGTGAATGAAGCAAAATGAGCAGGACAAATAAAAGTCTCAAAGGCCTAACTATAGCTGAGGTAAGCTAACAGTACCTTGTCCGAATAAGGATTAATCTTGTCAAAGCTCTCGAATCGCAATCATTGCCATCCTGCCCTGTGTTCGTTAACAGAAGAGAAAACTACTAGCTACATCGTATTAGTGAAATCTAAATTGACAAACTTGTAAACTCGGAAATTATTCCCGTTCACAAGGTTCAGACCAATATCTATAACATTAACGTTTTAATTGTTTAGTTTAACCGATGAAACTACCAACAACTTGCCTTCCATTCTTGACGGCAGAATTGATGGCTTTGTCTGCCTGGCTGAAGCCCTCGGCAGAACCGATGGCGATGGCACTGATGGGCTTGTTGAGCTCTGCAGCGAGGTCGTCTACACGAGCCGAAGCGTCGAAACCTTGACTTGCGCACAGCAGCAGCGGCGTTGACCCCTTGACTTCTTCGTCCACCACCATTTTGAAGTCAACCTTAAAAGAGAGCAGATGGAATTTTTGAAAAAGTTTCTAGTTTTACCTTAGCTTCGAAGGTAAACATAAGCTGAGAAAAATTGATAATTTTTCAGTAGGTTTAAATACCGAGCCATTAAAGATTGAAAGGAACAATTGCAAGAAATTAACCCTGCATCTTACTCCACGCGCTTGAAGTCAAGAAGTTGAAACTAGATAGATTGAGACATTCAAGTGATTGAAATATCCGTGTACATGCGAGAGAGTGTGTGTGCCTGAAGACGTAATGAATGTAAACTACCTTCTAGCCAACGTTTATCATGAGTAGCTAAAGAATAATGCGGATTCATTATCTCGTGTGATATCCATTAGATCAGAGGGTCTTCAGCATAGGGATACCTCGCACTCAATGGCCTATCGTAAGTCTTGGCTTAATCAATGTCAGCCTTTATGATGCATAAGAAGCAGAGGGCGAGAGCGGCAAAACACTCTGAGATGAGAAATTATAGAAGTACAAGTAGTAAAATTTATATGGTTTGCCTAAAATTACTCAGTTTGCTCGAGATCACTACCTTCCACGATGTATAAAGAAATTCAGAGTGCGTTCTGGTACAGAGTAATTCTATAATATAGAATTGAATAGCATGAAATAAACTTGATAATTTGCCCACGAATGAATTTCAGAGCACCCTCGTTTGAATAGCTAGACTTGAATTTTGAAATATTTCATCGCCCATCGAAGCTTATCAACAACAAATGAACACTAGAAATTGTTTTTTGCATAGTTTCCAATTTCATCGAAGACAAAGGTAACATCGATTTGATTCACCTTACCGAATTGACAGATCGCCGGGCTACAAGTGACAAGAAAAACTCACTTCTCGCTCGCCGATGCTCAGGAAACCGTCGCCCAGTACAGCGTTGACGAAAAGGGCGGCGGAAGCACAAAGCCTGTCAGGTCTGAACGCTTGTACCACCAACATCCTGTGGACACACTCGCCCACGTTAGTCAGCTGCTTGTCAGTTTCCCAGATTGTAGGCACGTTTACTTCAGCCTTGGAGCTGTGAAGCCAAGTCAAGAAATTGTTACCGCCGATCTTGGACTCGATGTTCTTGAAAGTCTGTAGTTTGGTAGCCAGTCGCACCATCGCTTGAGTCTGTTCAGGCGTTAGGCCAGCTATAGCTGAAGTAGTGGAGTCGAGAAGACCTTCCTTGTCTCGCAACATGAATTGGAATTCAGTATCATAAACTCCCTCGGATGTGAGGCCTTTAAGATGGATACGGGCAAGCAGGATGGCGAAAGTAAGACGGTCGTGATGGATCATGCCGCGAGCAACCCTGCCGAAAGTGTGTTGGTACAAATCAGCTGTAATTATGCTGAGTCGCGTGGCATAGTCAGTTTGTGATGCCAGCCGAGGGTTGTTCGTTAGCACATCTGTGAACACTTCTAAGAAGAACTGTAAAGAATATTGGTACAGGAAGTGCACTTGATGAAGAGCATCCAGGGTGAAATAGATGCTGGAGCAGGCACTGCTTAGAGGCATATATTGCTGGGAGACCATCTCGATTTCGTTCATTGTTTTGTCAGTTTCTTGCACCTTCAACGAAATGTCCGACGCTTCCTTCTTGAGGGTCTCTAGGGTAGTGATGACCGAGTCATCGTCCAGAATTTGCCCCTTTGAGTCGTTCAACACCTGCAGCAAATTCTTCTCAAGTTGTCGCAATCGCAGCTGGAATTCACCTGTACGAATGAGGAAACGTTACACAGAAATTTTGTTCAGCTAAACTAAGAAAATACTGCTCTCACCACACGAGATAAAGCATGACATAACAAATGTTCAGCTTAATCTGACCGTTGAGCCATTTGAAAACTAAGCTTTGATGTGAAGCACAATTAGTAATTCACAGATGCTAGACGCAGCCATTTTGTTTCACATACTTGGAAACTACTAATGAAGTACAGGAAATTGAAGAATCCGCTATTTCGCACCTAAGCTTATTGTTACTTCGAAAAAATTAAGCAGTTCTTGTTAACAAGTGTAGACTAGTCTACATTTAGTAGGTATAGCAAGAGGCAACTTTGAACGCGAAGTAACGTGTTCAATATCTAACTTGGCAAGCATGACTAATTTAGCTTCCGATTTCTTTTCGGTTCCTTCTTCAGCAGGCATATTTTTCAGTCATGTATGCTATCGTTCGCCCTACGGTGTATGAAATAGCTCTGGGTTTGTTCGCAGTGAATAAAACATATCCCATCCTAATATGGGTTTTAGCGACATTCACGTTTCACAATGGCAATACCTGTCATGTCACAAGGAACAGTCAGTTCTAACTCACCAGATCAAAGGTGTTATGCAGTGCTCATCTGGTAGCCATACTTGTGAGCTTCCTAATGCACACAGATCCTAAAGACTTGATAACAGTGCGTGATAAAGAGCAAAATAGAAGCAACGTTAAGTAGTGTACGAATGCAGCTGGTCTTGCTACATAAACACCAACTTCACACGTTGCTTGTGATACGACTCACCGGTGGGTTGTTTGAAAAATTCTAAGTATCTGTTTTACAGTCAATAAATGATATTTAATAGACCCACTTAATTTTTTGTACTTACAAAACTGCTGACGACTTTAGACTTTAAATTTGAGTTGAATATTGAACCTCAGTTTAACCCATCGCCGTCACGTGTTAATTGCTTACCTTGCAACTTGAGGAGATTGCTGCGCTTGTCATCGATGTCAGGACGCTCGGCCTTGAGCACCTGGTTGAGGCACTGGGACTGTAGCGACGAGCGAGTTACCGTGAAGTTGACAAGGGTCACGCGAGAGCACAGGTCTGGAGGGAACTCAACTGTGGGGTCTCGCGTTGACAGGAAGATGGTGAACGCAGGAGACAAGTCGATGTCCTGTAAAGCAAAATGTTCCACATAATGCTTGGAAGAGCAATCACAACCAACGATATTACTGAGTGTAAATAAAAGAGGGGTTTTAAGTGACCACTCCTGGCACTCAATAAATTTAAAGATCTCCAGACGTTTTGAAGTTTTGATGGTTATCATCAATAGAATAAGCAAATGATGGCATTAATAATGAAATCGAAGTATCGTGCAATTAATGCAAATACATGAAAACAGGTGCCGTTCGAGTATCGTTCAAAGTGTTAATAATATGGTATTCTAAACACCATTGACATTTCTTGAATGAAAAGGTTAACTTCTTTGGGAAAAGAACTACTGAAACAAAGTAGTTAACTCGCCTGATCTCCAAGCGTAATGAGCACACGACCACCGGTGCGCCGCAGCTCCCTGTTGAGCACAGGGTTCAGGATGGGGTCGTAGTTCTCGACGTCTTGGACTAACAAGGGATTGCCAAACCGGAGCGCGCTCTCCAGGTTCTTTCGGAAAGAGTCATCCAAAAAGCTCGTCTTAGTGATCTTCTTCTCACTGTACTCGTTCATGATGAACTCGGTGGCCTGGCCAGACGGGTCGATGATGAGCGGGTATCTGTTGAAGCGCTTGAGCATGATGGCATTCTCGGTGCAGAGCTCGTCGGCAGGCAGCGCGTTCGCGGTCCAGCGCAGTCGCTCATCAGGGTTGGAGAGGTATTCCGTGCGCGCGATGTCGCTGCGGAATTGGATGTTGGCTTGCTGTAAGTGCGCGCACCAGTTTGTGAACAAGTTCTGACGGAATTGTTGCTCGAAGTAACCAGCATAGGCCAGGAACGCCGATGATAGAAGAGTGTCGCCGATGATCGTTGACATTTGAGACTGGAAAAAATAAGGTGAACAATGGATGAGTTGCTATTCAAAAGACAGTGACGATACAGTATTGCATTTGACCCTTGATAACGAAGTTATAGATAAGACGTCAAAACTGAAAAATCTGCCTAATTTACGAACATGTTGATTATTGAAAATTTGCACGAAATATAAAAATATCACTACAAGCAACGGCAGTAATTAAAATAGAAAATTGTATTTTAGAAGAATCCATAACAAAAAAGGATCAAAATAAAGTACATATGAAGTTATGCTCGACGACTTACGAAATTGAATAGTTGAATTTAGGGCAATGCTCTCGTACTAGCTCACATGATCGAAAGTTAAAAATTTCAAGACAATAATGCCTCAGTGTTCATCATTCTTTTTCTAAAATTACTTTGAAATAAAGAAGGCATGAAACATTCATTTTGAAGGTTCTTGATGCTCTGAACTCACAAGGTCTCAAATAGTTATTAAAACAATGAATGCTGAATACTTTGAGCTTCACAAATAGTCAGTAGAAGAAGAAATACTGAATCCCATGAGTTCCACTGGCAGTTATACAAAAAGAAAAGCTGCATACCTTGAAGGTCTCTGAGGTAGCAGCCCATCTGTCCTTCTCTAGGGACAGGTTCCTGATGAGGGCCATGGACCGGTCCACCTTGGCCGCCACGCTGGACAGGTTGGATTTGATGGCCTGCGCCTGCGAGATGAGCACCGCGTACTCGTCCTTGTAGCTCGCTATGGACTGCTCCAGTGCTGCGATCTGAGCCTTCACCTAGTCATGGAAAATGATAATTTCAGCTGCGTAATTCCATTCATGAAATCCATTTTTGTGAACACTCGAATGATTTTGGCAGCCACTAAAAGGGAATTTTTTCAGCACAGGTTTTTTACAAGAGGAAGCATGTAAATTTAAAGTTATCTCAGCTTTCTAGTAGAGTCCTCAAGGGTATATTTATTATAGGAGAAATGGTAATATTCATTTCCATGTTCACTGATAGTTACGCTTTCTTGAATGAAAGAAAAAACTGGAAAGTAATTCATCGAATACAAGGAAAGCCACAAACAATATTGTCTCGTTGCAAAGTAAAAAAGATTAAAAATTTGTATATTTGGGAGTCTGTGCATAGCGTTTGAGCCCTCACTGGATACCCTGAGCATAGAAACTCCAAGTTAGAAAGGAAGAGGAAGAAAAGTAGGCATAAAAATTAAAATAACCAAGATGGGCATTCAAAGATGCCAATACCGAAGTTCTATCTCTAGATGAGGTAACCCAACAGTAACTCTCTGGGGACACCAGCCCCCATAGCTTAGGATGGACAATCCTCAATGAAAAATTACCTAGCATTTCCTATTCTACTTGAGCGGATAACTTTACATAAAAAATAGAAAACATCCAAAAACACAAAACAAAATTCTACTCTAATGGAGAATTTTGTTTTTTATAAGCATTTTCTTTTCAAAGCTAACTCAGACCCCCAGTCAGAACAGGAAAAGAGAAAAGTTCCTTTGTCGTGCTTGTCCATGTTCTTCTGTGCCTGGCGTTGATGGACTTTCACCTGTGTTTTTTTCCAAAGCTAACTAATACCCCCAATCAGACTAGAAAATAAAGAAAAGTTACCTCGTTGTGCTTGTCGATGTTCTTCTGTGCCTGTCGCTCGAGGTCGCTGAGCTCGTTGCGCAGGGGCTCGACCTTCTTGAGCATGTCGGCATACTCGAGCTGGGCGATGGCCCACTTGACCATGGGGCCGCATGCCAGCGAGGCGCGGTTCACCTTCTCAAAGTTGTAGTCGGGGTTCGTGAGGTAGCGTGTCCGCATTTTCTCGCGGATGTCGTCCCTATTGCATGAACAATTGTGGTCAAATAGGAAAATGGCACAACACGCTTCACTACAGTCTGTGGCGAGATGAACAATGGTGATCTAACACAGGGAAATGGCCCAACATTCTTCACTAGCACTCGAAGCAATAGCCATAAACTCATTAAAAACAGAGACTTGCGTAAATATGCACTGGCAAAATTTCTCTTGACACTAGTAGTAGTAGTAGTAGTAAAATCAGGTTTCTAGCGCTTCAGTAACCAAGACTATAACGCGCCGAAGATCTCAATGTTCACAGTGTCCAATCAAGTGGTTGGTTTCCAGAGAGTTCACGTAGGAGAGACAAAAAACTGTTTAAAAGGTCAATGAGTCAGGAAAGCTCATGTTGAGAAGTTCAGCTCAAAGAGCCACGAATTCATAAGGGATGTACAATATCATCAAGCATCCTATATCTCGTCTATAAGATGGGCATCAGAAAGAAAAGCAATTAATGAATCGAAATTAAAAGCGCCCCGGGGAGGGTCTCCCAGCATACCTTCCAAGAAGGCATCATGGTTATCTCTAGGCAACGTAGGGTAATATTGCAAACGGAAGTCGGCAAGGCTCGGGCATTCCGCCAGCAGGTGGCGAACCGTGAGGGGCACCAAGCAGTCGCCGCAGAGGGGTTGAGGATTCCGCTCAATGAGGTATTTATGCGTCAAGCGAGTGTGCCCGATCCTCAGGCGACACAACAAGACTTCAAGCCGTCGGTTACGATGGCTCGAGGAGGGCCAGGCTCGGACGGTATTCTTGTATTTTCGCAGCTGGTTCTCATCGATGTCGTTCCACTGCTGCTGCCAGATGTCACTAATCGCTGCTTTGATTAGAGGATAGAAATCTCGACATGGGACTGCTGTATTTCGGGGAGGCATTGTAGAGCCCGCGGCTTTATCCGCTCTGTCGTTGCCGCGCACATCAACATGTCCAGGCACCCAACACAGACATACGTGATTCTGAGTGCGGGAGAATCACGCGAGGCTGCAGGCAATTTCAGCAACAATCGGATGCTTCGAGTTATAATTTCGGATGGCTAGAAGGGCTGCCTTAGAGTCTGATAGTATTACGTATGGTCCCTGGATCTGACGCTCCTCCACGATACGTAAGGCGGCGAGGATAGCGAGGAGTTCCGCTGAGTAGATTGAGGTTTCGGGAAGTAACCTGTGCATCACCGTTTGCTCCTCAGTGACCGCGGCACAACCGACGGCACCGTCGGTCTTTGAGCCGTCCGTATATATCTTCACAGCATCGTGATGATTTTGCAGTAGGTGATCAATGAACAGGTGCCGCAGTAGCACGCTTGTTTGATCATTTTTCTTGGGATAGTCAAGAGCTGGGCAAAAAGTTCCAATTGGGATCCGCCAAGTCGGCTCTCCTCCCTTTGGCGCCGGAGAAATCTCAAATGGTGGGAGTTGTGAAAGGCCTAGTAAAATCCCGTAGTCGGTGGCTGATGGAAGAAAGTAGGGGAAGGCATCATCAGCTTGAGCGTCTCCCACCACACTGTCCCAAGTAGGCGAGGCAGGGACCTGCTTAAGCCGCACGAGGTACTGCAGCGTTAATTGCGCTCGACGGTACTGCAGGGCTAGTTCGCCACTCTCTGCGAGCAAACTCAGAACCGGCGATGTCCTGAAGGCACCTGTGCATAGCCTCAAAGCACTGTTGTGCACTGGATCTAATAATGATCAGGAGGAGACATTTGCAGTTTGGTAAATAATGCATCCGTAGTCGAGCTTTGCTCTGATGGTAGCTCTGTAAATTCTCAGCAGGGTCAGTCGATCTGCTCCCCAGGTCAGCTTAGAAAGGCATTTCAGAAGGTTTAGCTTTCGGGTACAGTTTCCTTTTAGAGCCTTTATATGAGGTTTCCACGAGAGTTTGTCATCAAAGATCATGCCCAGAAACGTCACAGTAGGGGAAGATCTTATTGGCCTACCCTGTAGGAGTAGCTCGGGAGTAGGTTCGTGGGTCCGGCTGGGCTGTATGTGCAACATCACGGTTTTTTCTCTGGAGAGGGTGAATCCATGGTCCCGAGTCCAAGAATTTATTCTATTAACTGCATCCTGCATACGACGGGTTAGAGCCGGCAGGTATCTCGAGGAGGCATAGATCATGAAGTCGTCTACGTACAACGAACATGAGATATTGGCTGGCAGGGCATTCGATATTGCGTCGATGGCTAACAAGAACAAGGTACAGCTTATAACGCTGCCCTGAGGAACGCCCTCAGTTTGAGTCATGAGTGGGGAAAGAGTAGAGCCAATCTTTACTCTGAAGCAGCGCCGCCTGAGGAACACCCGATGATAAAAAGCCAAGCTGCCTCTTATACCGAGCTCATGTACCCTCTTCAGAATTCCATATCGCCAAGTCGTGTCGTAGGCTTTCTGCATGTCGAAGAAGATACACATAGTGTGTTTACCTTGGATGCGATGCCTGATAATATGGTTTTGAAGTCTAACAAGGGCGTCAGTAGTACCCCTCAGAGGTCGAAACCCAAATTGAACAGGGGAGAGGAGGTCTTGGGATTCCAAATGTCGCATCAGTCTAATGTTGACAATTTTCTCTAAAAGCTTTCCCAAGCAGCTTGTCAAGGCTATTGGGCGGTAACTTGTCGCTTCTGTTGGGGGTTTGTTGGGCTTTGCAAAGGCCATTATTATGCTTAATTGCCAAGCGGAGGGGTAGGAGTGCGTTTCCCAGACTTTGTTGTAAAGAGAGAGGAGATATGTTATGGCTGTAGGGTGCATCTTTTTCAGCATTTTATAATATATTCCATCTGGTCCTGGTGCGGTGTTTCTGGATTGTTGAAGGGCATTAAATACTTCCAGATATGTAATTGGCTCATTGTAGGCATAATGTTCATCAGTAGTAAAATCAAGTTCCTCTTTCTCTTGTCGTTGCTCGAGTTTGATAAATGTAGGCGAAAAATGTCTCCCGCTGCTAATTTCCGTAAAGTGCTCAGCTAGATGGGTGGCTACGCGATCTAGGTCACATACCAGTTCTCCGTTTATTTCAAGTGATGGCAGTTTTTGTCGGCCTTTTCCCTTCATTTTCTGAATTCGTTGCCATATCTTGGAGGTTGGTGTGTCGGTGTTCAGCGAGGATACATATCGTTGCCAAGATTGCTTCCTGGCTGCCTTCTTAATGAATTGGGCTCTGGCTCTCGCTCTCTGGTAAAGAATTTTATCTGCAACCGTGCGACTGCGTTGGAAGCGTCGTAGAGCTCTTTTCCGTTCATAGTTGGCTCGCGCACAGTTGTCGTTCCACCAGGGCACTCGATGTTGCACATCACCGCCTCTTGAGCGCGGGATGGATACGGATGCGGCGTCATTAATAGTTCTTCCGATTCTTTCTGCGGCATCATCCACGCTTTGGACTTCCTCTTCCTCGAGGGAAGTCAGCGCTTCGAAGGTACTCCAGTCAGCACGGTGGAGTTTGTAGCGCGGCTGCGTTAGAACGAGATGGCGAGTCAGTAAGGTCATTATGATGGGGAAGTGGTCACTCCCATGGGTATCTTCCAGTATGGCCCATTCAATTTCTGGCGATATTTCAGGTGAGCAGAGGCTGAGGTCTATAGCCGACGAGGAGCCAGTTTGGACGTGGATGTGAGTCATGACATCTGAGTTTAGGAGACAGATGTCTGTGGTGGAGATCAATCGCTCAATGGTTTTTCCTCTCTGATCGCTAATGGAGTTGCCCCATGCAGCATGCTTAGCATTAAAATCTCCAGCCAGCAGAAACGGAGGAGGTAGCTGCGTGGTTAGATTGAGTAAGTCGTCAGGATTGAGAGCCAGATTCAGGGGAATATATATGTTACACACGGTGAGATAGATCGCGCCAAGTTTGATTCGAACTGCCAATGTCTGAAAGGGTGAATTTATATCTATCTTAAGTTGCGGCACGTCAGACCTGGTTAAAACTGCAAGTCCGGAGCCAGGAACAGGGTTAGGATTGGAGGAGGAGGTCTCCACATTGTACTGTTGGAGGTTGCCAGGCCTGATATTACCAAGCATGGTCTCCTGTAGGCATATGCATGCAGGTTGGTGTTCTCGTAATATAGCTTGCAAGTCATCATAATTTCGTCAAAAACCACGGCAATTCCATTGTATGATATTGTGCATTGAGCGACATTAAGGGAGATTTCATGGTGGATCTTTTCTTGTTTCTAAATTCCAAATCTGTTGGCTTACAATGGTAGGAATAGGTCGTTCTCCGTCTGACTTTCTTCTGGTTTCTCCCCAAACCTGCATAGGGATAGCAGGCGGGGGCATTGACGGGAGGTTAGGAGGAGGAGGATATTTCTTGAGGAGGTCTGCACTGATGTCAGCTGGGACTTCAGTGACTCTGTCTAGAGAATGCATTCTCCGCGAGTGAGGCTGCGAGGGCTTTTTAAAACTATCTCTGGAGAGGTGGGTCTGTGAGGTTGTGTTCCTTCTACTTATTGGGTATGCCTTTTCTTCATGCCTAGAATCCGATTGTCCTTTAGGGATTTTGTTGTGGCTAAGATCTTTAGGTGGTGTTCCGCTTTGAAGGCGCTTTCGAGGGATTCCTGTACTCACCTCCATTTCAACTGGCTTCCGAGTTTGGGTTTGGCTCGTGGGATGAACTGCATCAGGGGCAGTAATATTTGGCTTTGCTGCTATTCGAGGCTTGTCTCGGTTGGAAATAGTCTTGGGTTTCTCAGTTTTTCGGCCTTCGACAGTAGTGTTCCTGGCATCCCTTGGATTTATATCAGGTAGTATTAGAAGGGATTCTTCTCTGGTCGAAGTTGGGGTATTTTTGTAATGAGGATTTGGTGTAGGGATCTGCTCGGTATCTCGAGTGTCTTGGCTCTCTGTTGAGAGGCTCACTTCTGTACAGGCAGCGATGTTCTCTAGGGTACCAGCAGGCACAGTCTCCGAAGCAGGGTTCGGGGGTCTCGAACCGGAGGGAGCACTCATGGAGGTTACCGAGCGGCCTGTTCGGTGTGTCGCAGTCACATTTGTAGACCTGAGAACGTCTGCGAAGGAAGTGTTCTGTTTGACATAGCGGGCGGCCACTTTCCGCTTAGCTTCAACATATGATAGTCTATCTTTTACTTGCAGGGCCATAATCTCTTCTTCCCTCTTGTAGGTTGGGCAGCTCAAAGAGGAGGCCGGGTGAGGTCCTTCACAGTTAGAACAGCAAGCAGGTCGGGAGCAAGGTAGCTCATGTAATTCTCCCGCACAGTGGTAACAGGTACTTAAGTCACTTCTGCACGTCCCAGCTCCATGTCCAAACTTTTGGCATTTAAAACACTGCCTGGGCTTGGGCACATATTGCCTGACAGAGCACTTTGTCCATCCTATTGAGACCTCAGCGGGCAGCTGGCATGCATCGAAGGTTAATATATAAATTGGTTGGTCGATCAGGACTCCAGTGACTCTTTTTTGTTTGGTAGACCTCGAGAACTTTGTGTCTCTTGAGTCCCTCGAGGATTTCACTAGGGGAAAATTTGGGGTTATTTCTGTAATAAATAGTGCCTTTTATTTGGTTAAGAGTTTTATGTGGTTCAACAGTCACCTCGTGTGAATCCAAAGATTTCAGGTTCATAATGGCTCGACTCTGGGCTTGGTTTGAGACCTCCACTATCAGTTGCCCCGATCTTGCTTCATTAATATTCTTGGGCGGGCCTCCGATAGTTCGTTCTATCTCGTCATTTGCCCTAATAACGTTGATGGTAGACAGGTTCACATCAGTAGGTGAGGAAATATGGAAGAATCGTTTGTATTCAGGTGCTTGCCTCTGTTCCTCCAGCGGCGGGAAGAAGGAGACGGAGCTGTTGACTCGTGGTCTCCGGGCTCGTCGTCCTCGTCCTCTATAAGCTGGTTGGTAGGGCTCCAGGGTTTCATATTTCGGGCCATCTGGGTTTTCAGAAAGTTTCTCTGCAGTCAAGTGAGAATTGCTGTCTTTATTGAAGGGTGCAGCAGTCACCGCCCTTGGAGTGGTCAGAGGAGAATCCATATGGGGGCTCAAGGTCATCAAAGGAGAGGTAGGGCTGGTTGTCCTTTTAGACATCCCAGCAGAGTCCGAGGGAAGCGCCAAGTCATTGCCGAGAAAAGGTTGGGGTTGAGAAAGGGGCCCCATCCCCTGAGAGTTTTCAGAATTTTCATAATTGCCCATGGAGAGGCTGGTTCAAAAACGGCGGGTCTGTAGAGAGAATACAACTCCCAGTTGCCCGCCCCAGGGAGAGGGCTCTGCCAATCTGAAGACGGACAGAGCTGTAAAAACTGCTTATTGTCGCCTTTGAACCCCGGCGACCACTCAGCTCATCAGCACAGTTTAACCTTGAGCTTGGGGTTTTGCCACCCCAGTTAGTCAGATCTCTCCAGCAGAGCCACTCCAACATGATTGAATCTGCCGGGGAGACCAATTCTCCCCGAAGGCCCAGCCCCCGCCTTCCTCGAGACACGCAAGCCCCCTCCCCACGACAAGGGCAGGATGGCGCGAGGGGGCTCTTGACACTAACTGCATTTAGTTAGGTTTCCTTGTTAATTCTTATGATGTCATGTACTTCGTTCCTATTTAAATTCCAATTCATATACTTCAGACAATTAGTGTCCTACAATTATCTGGACCATGAATACTGAAAACAGCCCAAAACATAATGCCAGCAAGCAGGCTAGCATCTCTTTTTGCAAACTGAATATGAAGAACCGAGGAAAAACTTACGTAATATCGTCAGTGTTGAAGTTGACAATGGTATTGATGAAGTTATCCTTCATGGTAATGGATTTGATGCTCTTCCAGTCATTTGCAGCTTCGCCGATGAGGAGGCAGATGGACTCTAGAGCCAACTTTACCATCACAGGCGGGTTTGAGAGCGCCCTGATCTCTACGAGGTGCTGACGCTTGATGGATTTCACAGCTATAAAACAGATAAATGTATTAGGTGCGAACATTTTCATGTCTTCCATATACGCATGATCGACAGTATGTGAAGTTTTTTGAAGCAGAAACGTATTCACGTCATACATTTACAAATGATCGATAATAAACTTAATTGCTTAAAGAAAAATATGAAAACTAAGTATACCAAGTACTTTGAAGCAGAAACTGAGGAACGGCCCTCATGAAGGCCTTTATTTGTAGCGTACCTGCACAAATCTACAGTACTTGAAACATGGTCACTGTTGCAAAAGCTAGCATTTATCCCGTCAGGCAAGTTGCTCTTGTGCAGTTGCTCAATAGCTAACAACATCATACTTGCAAACTGCACTGAATAGTCCATGATCAGAAATTGAAGCTGAGTAATTTTTACCGTTGGGCGTAAAACTTACAATGAATAAAATACTTTCAACTGAAAATATGACAAGAAGGTTGGCAAAGGTAAGAAATGTGCACAAAAAAGTTACAAACTGCTCCACATTCACGGCAAGAGATGTTAACCATTATTTTTGCTCATTCTTAAGTATGGTAAAAATGCAGCAACTTGAGCACCTCTATAAAAATAATCGAGTAAAAATGCACTGTACAGCCAAAGTGACCAACTTGCAGGTATGAACGTCAGCCTACACTGGCAGAAGGGTTGATCAATGAGAGTTCTGAGGTAAAATCGAATAGATCTTTAGAGTCTACCATACGTAATGGCAACAAGACGTTAAGAGGGAGAACTTAGCAGCTTTTTTGATGAAACTAACATGCTCCTCTCTTAAAGAAGCTACTCTTTCGTAGAGGAAAAAAAACCGAAAGCCAAGGGATTCATTTCAACATCGTTTCTCCAGTGACTAACTACAGACGCACATCACCAAAGTGCACTACGTAACATGCCACGCTCTAGATAACAAGAGAGTCCCCGGTTCATGGCAACTAGCTGTTACGAACGAGCGCCCATAAACCTTATCAATCTATTTTCCGCTTTACGACGATCCGTTCATAGCTACGAACCGCTTGCAGTATTAGTTTTATTTCTGGCACGGCTAAATTCGTGGTAATGCGGTGCACAAACGGGTTTATGTACATGTTCTTATCAATAACTAGTATAATTTACATATGTAAGGGCATATTTCTGTGATGTATACGTCTAAGTTCTGATTTACTTACTAAACCAGTTTACAAAAGTTCGTAAGGCCAGGACCTCATGCATAGAGCCTGGACGTCTTATCTTCATGCTACAGCTACATCACATCTCTTGCTCACCATTCTGAGCCTCTTTGACAGCAGGCTCGACTCCACTGAGCTCCTGCAGCACGCTTTCTTGCTTATCCTTGATAACCTTCTTCTGGGTCTCGAGCGCCTCTTGCAGCTCCTGGCCCGCCACCTTTTGCCTCTCCGCCTCCTGCTGGTCCTTCACCATTTGCTTCAGCTTGGCGTTTGCAGCTTCATTCTTCGCCTGTCGGTAGCCACAGGCATTAGGTCGACAGTCACAAGGCTTCGAGTATTGATTATACCACGAAAATGTTTTAAAATATCCAGTGGGTAGAAATAGCTATCAATGACTGCATAATCTGATAAATTATCCTTATATATCAGTCATACATTTGGTAAATATTCGAAAGTAAAGGAGATACTGAAAAAAGTCTATGTTGTTCTTGAAAATATTTTGGAGCCTGCTATATCATAAGTTCAAATTTAAGTTGTCAGGAAAAGTAAAAAAGAACACTGAAATTTTTTTTGCCAGCATAAGGTGAAAGTTTTAGAGAGTTTTATTCTAGACTAAGATTGCAAGCATTGATTATTAAAGTTCTGAAATAACGATAGAAAGAGGTTCCAGAGTTCTTACTTTTACGATAACAATAGAGTGCAAATAAATTTGCGATGAGTTAACCCTTTAACGCCCAAGTGGACTGTACGGTCCTCTTTCAAAAATAACAATAATATATTTTATTTCTTATTCAATTTTTTCACTAATGTGTCCTTTGAACTTCACTGCCGAGTGGCAGTTCCTTCCCCATCTTGATAACAGTGACTACCTAATGCTAGTGTCGGTTTAGTGATAGTGGTTGTATTAACGGGAATATGAGTATAAAAATGTGGGCGTTAAAGGGTTAATATTGTGATACATACCTACACAAACAACTTGCAGTCAATAGTGAGTGGTTTTTTTTTCAGCTTGAGCGTTACACACACAATGAATAAATCACTTTAGAACGGAACAAAAACGACCAGGAGGTAATGAAAAGCTAACAAAAATAGTAAACTTGCGACAAAAATTAATTTAACTACTCAGATGAGTAACCGCAACGAATGTTAACCGATTTTTTATTAATACCCAAACGCACCATCGAGCTTTTATTTCCTCAGACTTTTGATTTTAAACATGAAAAGGAAACAAAGCACATTAACATGGTTTCAACAAAAAAAAAGACATTTCTCAGATGTCAAGCATAAGAGTTGAATTAGCAGACATCACGAGAATTATGGGAGAAAATCTGACCTGGAGTTCAAGGTTTTTGATGGCCAAGGACTTCTGCATGAGCTCCACCTGCTCGACTGTCTCAGCAATCTTAGCGAGACCCACGTTGAGATGGAGTTGCTGTTCCTCTAATTCACTCCTCTTCTCTTGGTACAGCTTTACGAAGTGCTGGATGAAATCCAGGTAGTGCCTGTCAAGTCAGTCCAAACGTAACATTAGAGACTCCCCTTATATGTATTGAACACGTTATTACGCTATGCGTTTTCCAATGAACGACAGACGAATAAATGTGGCGTGAAATTTCAGAAAGTGTCAGCTAAGGATATTAGTTGTAATTAAAGTTAGCTAAAAGGATATTAGGTGTAGTTTGAGAAACCAAAACCAGTGAGTACTGAGTCAGAGTAGACACTGAAAATGTAATTTTAGTGATGAAAGACGAAGGATGAATATGACATAAATGAAACTGTGAATATTTTCAAGTTTAGATGCCAAATCATAACACCAATACAACTAATGATAAAAGCACGATGATTGCAGTAGTTGAAAAAGTTGAATGCAAAACAAAATCACGAAAATGAAATAGGCACAAACAACAATGTCCAGTCTTCTAGCTCAGTAAAGGTAGGTATTATAAAAGCAGTTTTACTATACTTCAACTAACAATTTTATCCCGTCAACTTTCTAGACGGTAGCCGCATTTATCAAGTACATACAGAGGGCAAGGCAATACCTGAGAGCAATAGCCATGGTAGTACTGTAGTTAAGGCAGGTATTGTAAAATCAGTTTTCTTCTATACTTTCATTATCTTCAAGTCAATTTTCCAGGTGGTAACCGCATTTACCAAGCACATACAGAGAGCGCAGCAATACCTGGGCGTGATGGCCATGGTGGTGACGCCCCGCTTGGCGAGCCTGGCGTTGGAGCGGTGCAGGGTCTGGTGCACGTACACGAGGGCGTTGATCACGGCATCCCGGTGGCTGGGGCACGACGGAAGACCTTCGTACGTCACTGGGAAGTAGTCTGGCGCCGACCAGCTCGTGCGGTCCAAGTCCATTCGGTTTGTGAACTCCTTGCCAACCTGCACGATAACAATTATGCACACTTGTCACGGTTTTTGCTCTGAATAATGATGAGAATGGAAGATTGATAGTAAAACGTATTAGGCGTTTGGTTAAGAGAGCTCGAGTAAGTCAAAAGTCATAGAAAATCTACCACAGAATATCTCGGGTTAGGCCGTTGAGGAGCTAAGCTCGAGCCTCTATATGCCAGTGCCAGTACCTGGAAGAGAGCGCCGTTTGACCAGTCCCCGAACCAGTTGAGGACGCATCTGTTGAAGAGAGCAGGCGAGGTGGCAGCGCGGTCCTTCAGGCCGTCAGCTGATGGGTTCATTGTGAACACCACGTGTAAGTTCCGCATAACCTGCCGATATGGTTAAGATATGAGCACTGCAAAATTTTCCAACCAAGCGAGAAACTTTCAAGGAGGTCATCACCACAGAATTTATTTCAGTTTCAAGTACAAAGGGACCAATGGTAGCAGTTGGCGTAATTATTAGCTAATAATGCGGGTAAACGCCTATTTAGTTACCGCTAAACGCCTATTTAGTTACCGTAGCAAATAATCAGGAAGAATCTCAATGAATACTATTGTATTTGTCAGCATAGGACTTAGTAGCCAAGTGAGTGAAGAGAAGAGGTCATTTTAGCATGAACTGTAAAAAAAACAGGAATCTATGCATAGGGTTAGTCCCACACAATATTCCCTGCGCATAAAAAGCAGTAAGTTAAGACGGAAGTGAAAGAGTACGTAAGAACGCGATAGCAAAGAAGTCATAAAAACTGAGCGAATCAAAGTGGGAACAAAAGACAGAAGCCCCGAATGCCTATCCATAACACTATCCCCCTGAAGACGCCAGTTCCCATCACGTAGGATTGACATACCTTACTCACCTAAACCTAGCGTTATGAACCCTGAGGACCCCAGAACAAATAAATATACGAGTGTCAAGTCGAGACTTGCATCAATTTTGTGTCTGTCATCAGAACGATGATCAAAACAAAACACAGTAAAATACAGAGTTTACATAATGGAAAAATTTTGGTCAGAAAAGATAACAGTCCAAAGTGATAAGAAAAATAGAATAAACTATTCATACATCAACTGACCAGAGTCTAGTAAGAATAATATTGAGATGCTACTGCACCAAAAAAGATAGAACGGTAAATTTAAGATAAAAAATCTCCGGTTTCAATTAAAAATCTACAAAGGCGCAATAACAGAAAAGATTACTGGATCAATACAACGCAAGATTTAGCATAAAAATTCTCTGATTTCAATTAAAAATACACAAAGGTGCTAAGGGTGTAACAACAGAACGGATTTCTGATATGATCATCAGATTTGAATGGAAGCAACACAGTGGTAGTCAACACCTTCTCATTGACGTTGTTTTTACACTCGCACTCACCTGGCCAGTGAACCACTTGTACAGCTCCTCGCTGGAGTCCAGCATGAGGCCTTCTCGCTGGCTGCCCTCCTTGCACTGGGTCATCAGCGTCGTGTACTCGTCACCTGACAACAACAGAGTAAGATTTATCGTCCCATTGTTGCAAATTATTTGTAGAAAATCATCTAAAAACTACAATCCTGAGCTTGTGAGTCTAGTATCTTGTAAAATGTGGTCGGCATGGTAAAAATAAAAACATTACGTTCATCAAACATTTCTACAAAACAAAAAAGCTAAGCCCCAAAAACGGCTCAAATAACTCTTTTTGGAAACTTAAAGAGCCCAAACTAAACAGGAAAATATTTACATACACGCAGGCTTACGGCACTAGATCAGAAGACGGTTTGAAACATGGTAATTAATTTGAATTTACATCTTTTACACAGGACGTGTGACAAAATAAGTTATTATTAGCACCATTTAATACAATAATAGTGATACATTACAAATATTTGGTACGTGTTGTGAAAGGTACCAGGAAGCTTTTTTTCTATGTTGAGCAAGCACAAAGAAGTCATTCTCAAGAATTCAGCCCCACTATGACATAAAATCATCATGAAGAACTACTACTAGTAGTTGTAGTAATAGCATCTTCAATTCATCTATAAGCACCATCTTTTTGTCACCAAAAAATGTAACTTCAAGTTAGTTAAAGAGGGAAGCTTAAACTTAGTTAACCAGTTATACATAACAACCACCACTGCAGGTAAGTTACGAAATAGTGAACGAAAAAGCAGGAAATACAATATCATAAGGATTTTTTCAGAATTAACACGTTAAGTGCGGCGGGATATACTGAAGTTCAATATCCAGCTCAAATTTAGAGTCAATTATAGTAAGAAAATTTGAGAATAACAAACATTGACTGGATCATGCCTTCATTTAACTTTCATTTAGTATTTATAAAAATTGAGTCAGTGACTGCTGGTCGGACAGCAGCATTATGAAAATCACCTAAATGACCACCGGTGGGTCACGCTGCACTTTAACGTGTTAAATAATTTAAAAATGACAATCAAATGCTTTACCTTCAAAAAGTCCAGGCACTTCGCTATTAGCAAGCAGTGTGTTCATCCTCTCGAGGAAAGATGAGTCCAGAACGTTACTCTCATCCAAGATGAAACAGATCTTCTCGTCCTTGCAGCCTGAGCGCCGCAGGACGGTACGCAAGTCTTCGTCAAAGTCTTCTGCGGAGTATTTATTGTGTACCTGATGACATAGGGACATTTTTTATAATATGGTACTGGGTATCAAGTTTTGTCAAACCAACAACAAAATAACAAAACTATTCTGATATTTAAAATTGTTTGCGATGGGATTCCTTGCAGACGCATCAATGATCAATAGATTTCATCTTTCAGGCAACATTTTTGAGAAGAAAGTAATTCACGTAATGTACACCACAATTCTTTTCAAACTAGCTAAAACGAGAACAAAAATTCAATCACACTTATCACCTTGATTTGGAAGATTGAGAGTCCATTCATCCAAGCCACGAAACGCGAGAGGGTAGTTTTCCCTGCACCCGAAGCTCCAATGAGCAACAGATGACCTTGCGGTTGTCGGAAGATTCGGTCAATACGAAGCACATGATCCAGAACTTCATTAAATAGCACAAGCGGCACATCGAGCTCTTCCTCGTAGAAAACTTTGAGTCTGGCCTTGGTGTACTCACGAAGTTCTTCCTGATCAACAGGCAGGTAGTCCTTGGAAAGCCAGTTGCTGTAAAGGATAGGTCGCGCTAGAGCTGTCTCCAAATTCACGTTGGGGAAGTGCTTGGCAGCAATGGAGTTGATGACACTGTTAGTCCACTTCCTTTCGTCGTCAGTCACAAGCCTGTCGTGGAAGAGGCGCAAAGCCTCATGGGCCCAAAGCCTCACGAGGCCCTCGGGTTCGAGCGTTTCCAGTGGCCGTATAGCCTCGCATATACCGCGCACCCATCGGGTCATTTCACGAGGCGAGTACACATAGTGAGGTTGCATGTCCTGAGTGAAGTGTTCTTGGGAGCTCAAGTAGAGCTCGACCATGGCAGCAGTGAGCGGTTCAGCGTAGGAACGCAAAGCCGGCACGATTCGAAGCATGGCGCGATTGAACGTGCCGTAGATTTGCGTCAACGAAGTAGCGCCAGGATAGTCCACATACACAACAGGTACATGACGCAAGAATCTGTGTGAAAGAGGTTTGCGTCCAGGGTCGGTGGGAGGATTACAAGCTCCTACAAACTGGATGCGCTCAAGCTTCACCCAAGCCTGGTCAGAGATGCGGTAGAAGCCTCCATGCTCCACCATTTGGCGAAGGAAGCTGATGACACGCTGAGTGCCGTACTTGTCCATGTCAGGTAAATTGATCTCGTCACAGAAGACGACGAGCCACTTGCCCAGCTGAATAGGAGAGAGCACGAGCCCATTAGGAGTCTTGCGGTACTCACAATAGTGATCAAATGTCTTGATGACGAGCTCAGGAGTCGTGGCGCTGGAGAAGTTGAGACCTACAACCTCGAGATCGGGCAGCGCGCGCAAGGCTGAGAAGAGCGTCATGGTTTTGCCAGACCCAGGTGGCCCACACAGGACGAGGGGCTTGTGCTCAGCCAGCCAGGTGGACAGCAGAGCCTCGTGCCTCACAGTGTCTACTGTTGGCACGACCACGTCTGGAGCGGCCACTTTGTGGGTCTCCACCTCCATCACGGGCACTTTGTTCGACCATGGGCACCACTCGCCACTCAGGTTCACCTGCTCATCAAGAAATACGACATATTAGCATCACTGTAATTCAGTTCATTCAGGTAAGACGCTTGCTTCAATCACTGCAAAAGTGCTATTATGATTGTATAGTTAGAAATTGATTAATGTGCGCAAAATCGATATTTTATTCCGAATTTAGTCACAGGATACAAAGTGCTTCAGCTCTTCTCATTCCATTCTAATTGAACATAGAAGGTACCACTTAGAACACTCCGTGGCACACGGATGTGTTTTCACTAAAGCTATTCTTCCTTACGACCATTCTTTGGAGACACTTCAGTGCCCTCATTTAAATAAAGCGCGAATAGCTACAGATCAAAACTAAAGTTTCTTGCAGTCTATAAACTTTTCTTTCCATAATTGCACGTAACATTAAGGTTAGGCCTTAACAACGAAGCCATGAACTCAGCTACTCTATCGTGAAGGGGAGAAATTAAGCATCAAGTTTCAAGGTTAGAATGCACTAATTCAAATAAAACTTGTTAAAATAAATTTTTTGCAAATCCTTACTCGCGTCGGAGCATTTAAGGGGTGAATTGGCCATTAGAAAAAACCAAAACCTGGATCATACCGGACATTTAATGCTTGCATCATAGTGTCACAAACAGTACAGCGATTGGCTAACACCACAACTAAAAACGATATTTGTTACCAGTCAGGGTGCGTACAGGCTCTGAGGTTCAAAATTCCACTACTTTTTCATGACTTTTTATGCCAACCAAATCACATTTTCACTACCTCTCTCTGCCCAAAATAATGTCACACAAAGTTAAATTGCAGCACAATAAATGTATTTCAGTCATAAACTTCACAGAACATTCATCATTACTTGCAGGTCTTGTTTTCATAAATGTGTAAATGATCATCACAACACCAAACAGTCATGCTGGACAGTTCAATAGCATCTGCTATGCATTTGCCAGTGCATTAAGTTTGTCATTAATTTCCGCATTCAGCCCCTTGAGTTGTTCTTGCTTGTCTTTGGCTGATTTCCTCAATGCATTTGACTTTGCCAGTAGGCGCAAATCATTCTTGTCCTCTGCCTTCCGTGCAAAGCTGTCAGCATCCTCCACCAGCGCTTGCAGACTCTCCTCCATCCTCTTCCGTTTTGTCTTCAGGTTCTCCACTTCAACCAGTTCTCTCTTCCTCTTCTCTCCCTTCTTCTGCTTCTCTGCCTCTTCCTTCTTTTGATCCAGGTAGTGTTGATAGCGCTGTCTGCCCTGTGAAGCTGAAAAGAGGAGTTTCTTGGAAATGTCAACCTTGGAGATACCTCCTACATGTTTGATGTGGTCCATGACCACTCTCTGCGCCACGATGGTGTTCTCACCCATGTTGACTTCCATGAGCTGCTTGCTCACAGAAAAGCCCCTTTCCACTGAAGCCTGGCCATGTGACAGGACCAGTAGCATCTTCACAACCAGCCACAGTTTCTTGAGGGAGGATGTGGCCAGCTGGCTGCTCCAGAAGACATCTAGCCAATCAGTGTCTTGCTGAAAACTGTTGAAAGTGCTGATCTTCCTCTGTGCCTCATCAAAGAACTCTGAAAACTGGCTCATCACCTCATCGATGTCACCCTGTGGTAGCCTCTTAGCATCGCTGAGCAGCTGCAGACAGTTTTTCAGCATGGACTTGGTCTTCTCTCTCTTTGTGCGATCCACAAAGACACTTGGCACCAGCCAGCCCATGTTTCGGGCCAACCCGAACTTCAAAGGTGACTTCTCAACAATCTTCTTGATGACAGCAACAAGGAAATTCTTCACATCATCCCTGAAGGAGAAAGCAAGCCTCTCATTCACTTTCTTTGCAGCCATCTGATCTTTCAAAATACTTGCAGCAACAAAGCCAGGGTCAATCTTGCTATTTTGCAGGTAGATGGTCTTGTCATTGAAGTCAAGGGCAGCATACTTAGCTGGTGTGGTCAGTTTTTCCAGCACCTCTGCTTTCACACACCTCTCCAACAGAACCTTCAAAATCTTGATGATGTCATTGCACATGAAAGGCAGGAGTGGCGCGTCTCCTTGAAACTTTTTGAGAAAGGGGTTCAAGATCTTCGCAACTGACAGGAACGCTTGCACCTTGGCCTCAAAGAGGGGGTCCAGTGAGAGTCCTTCAATTGTCTTGTACGACTTCCCTTTCGGCTGTGGAATGTTACCAGACTTGACAGCCTGGACAAACTCCTTCAAATGTGGCCACAGTTCCAAACCCCTCTCAGCAACACGAACATTCTCCAGCCATCTGCAAAAAAAAAACAAAAACAAAGTGTGCATGTGTGGTCTACGGTCTTCAACGCCCAAAGCGTCTCGGCCTTCAGGACTTTGTCCCTTTGCACAAAGTCAGTTAGAGCCGTTTTCTTGCGACAGCACTGACAGGTGCAAGTTTTGACTGATGGCGATGAAGTAGAGGTACTAGCAGACTCTGGTACTGCTGGCACGGTCTCACTGCTCTCAGTCGGAGCCTCCGAACTGCCCTCAGCAGGCGTCGGAGGATCGGTCGATGGTTGGGAAGTCACGAAAAAATCCCCGATCTTCGGGTTGGCAAGTCTCGTCGTCTGAGCTTTCACGTTCTTGGCATGCTTTGTTCCTTTTGCATGACTCCTCACCGCCGCTATTCCATTGTTGGCGATGTCGAACTCCGACTCGCACGCGGTGCAAACCGCCATTGTTTTCAGTTTGGGATGCGGTGCTATCCATTGTTGAAAGTCTTTGTCTCGCAACCACAAGTTGTTGAAAGAACAACTGCCTGGCATGACGATAATTCCTCAGCTCAGTCTCGGCACCGTAACTCTAGTCACACACACACGGGATGGTCAAGACCGATGATAAAAACTCAGCTCGAAAATGTTCAACAGTGGCGACAGGTCAACAATGGTCCGAGCGAGCGCGTGTCTTCAGTCACACTGAGCGCGTTTGGTTTCACGTGACGCCTGAGAACCAATCGAAATCGCGGACACTAAAGACGTAGCTGTATTAACCAATCAGAGCCCAAGTAACACTCGAAGGTTACTGACAACGCCTCGCTCAACGCGGACCAAACGGAACGAAAATTTTCAACAGTATCCAGTATCCACGAAAATCCTAAAATTTCATGACTTTCAATGACCATTTTTAAAATTCCACAACTTTCGAGGCCTTGAATTTTATTTTCGAAATTCAACTACTTTCCATGCTTCTCCATGCCTGTACGCACCCTGTTACCTGACAAAGCAGTTTTACATTGAACTCTTAATAGTGGACTTCAAGAAAATATATACTGATGCTAACACTTCTCCACACGAATAATAGTTTCTAATGAAACACCCACATCATGCAAACTTAGGGGAACCAACGATATCATAGCAACAGTTGTAACAAGCGACACGCGCACATGGCAGTGCACCTCACAAACATGAACACCATCACAGCCACAGATGCAACAAGCAACACACACAAGCAACATGGTACCTCACAAACATGAACACCACCACAGTTAACAGACCTAACAAGCGACACACGCACCTCATAATCTACAATGGGCAGGTTGCCAGTAGGCAGCGGGATGGTGGTGCTGTCTTTAATAAAGTCGCCCAGGTCGCTGCGGGCCTTCAGACGTCCATCACCAGCAAAGCTCCACAGCAGGGAGTACACCAGGGCTTTTGGGATGTACCTGCAAATGCAAAATGATGCATTCTTTTAGAACATGTGTATCTTAGGTAAAAGCTTCAAATAGTCCCAAATCATTAATGTGGGGCTTTAAAAATAACTGAACAAGATTAAAAATGCAAACAAAAACTCTGCCATGAATGAAATTTTTGTCATAAGCATGAAGGCTTGCAAAGCCTGTTACCACAGTACAGTACATTTTGGGGAGACCTGTCCAAGTGCTACGATAAAGTGAATTATATGCAGCAATGATTGATCCAAGGATAATTCCACATATATAGCTTATTCAGAACACTATTTAATATTTGACCTTATGATATGTCATGCTTTTAGTAAGAATAACTAACAACTACCTCTGAACCCACGCCTCTGTCATGTGGCCACGAGCATTGATACTTGAAACAATGCACTTCACAGCGTTCACTCAAATAAAACTAGCCTACGCGCTCACCTCTCAAGTTGATCGCTCTGCATTGGGAAGTCAGGGTGGGCGTTGTTGTAGAGCAGCACGTTCCTCACAGCTTGGTTGAAGAGCGCAAAGAGAGACGACAAGGCTCGCATCCTCGTGAAGTCCATGACGTGCTCCAGGCGCGAGTCTGCGAACTCGAGGCACTTCACCACCAGGCCGTCAGGGGTGAGGTGCGGGGCCAGGATTGCCGCGATGTCACTTTGCACCTATACACCGAAAAAAACGAGCTGGTGTTGGTGTATGCAAAATACATCATACATTATTCCCAGCACTCTTTTCTGAATATTACTTTAGGTAGTGAAATAGACTCGAAATTTAGAAGGATCAAGTCAATGCTTCACGATACACTTAGTAGCTTTACATTTCAAGAGCTAGTGTCATTCAAAATATGCAAAAGCTTGCTCAAAAAAATTCAACAGAAAAATTTCAGGTCAAGAGACACATGTTGGTACTGTAAACTGTAGAATTACACAGAAGAGCTCCGAGAGAAACCAAAAAATTCCAGGTTGAAGGACACATGTCAACACTAGTTGTAATCCGAGAGTTGGAATACAACTAGTCGAGTAGCACTTTCGAGGAAGGACCAGCAGAGCCCCGTACCTGGAGCGCAGGAGACGCGCCGTCCTCCTCTTGCTCCTGGCTGATGGGCTTGTGCAGCACGAGCGACGCCATCGCCTCATCGTCCGCGTCCTGCCATCAAAAATGTTAACCTGGGTAAGTTTCTCACAAAACCCTTTGGATTCTTACACTACTTCAGAATATTTTTTATAACCAGGTAGCATAAAACAAGCTCTTAACTGATTCAACAAGCTGTAATAACATTTGTCGTCTTGTGCTTATTTCGATCATTATTTATCAATTATAATTGATAAATAATGATCGAAATAAGTTTCTTGCTGCAAGGAAAGTCCAGGAAAAAATGCATTATTTTTAAAAATTCAGTTAGTAGCTAACCTCAATTTTAAAGGACTGCTAATTTTGGAACACCTTTGGAAACATTACGTTTCGAGTCACAACAATGAATGTCACACGCAAATTACCATCACTAAGTTATTAAGCCTCTACATTATAAAAGAATGCATAATCACTAAGTCATATGCCAGAACAACAAATCTACTAGAGTTCA
The DNA here is from genome assembly GCA_030386875.1 of Morinoia aosen. Lineage (NCBI taxonomy): Eukaryota > Metazoa > Arthropoda > Malacostraca > Amphipoda > Talitridae > Morinoia > Morinoia aosen. Next base: position 55,908,739 of record CM059568.1, read on the forward strand.
AACCAAGCATTACCATTAATAAGACAAGAAAGTGAAGCAAGCAACAAAATTCTATTATCAGAGCTCAAAGATAGCATGATCATTATAATTACTAGGAGAAAGTGAAGCGAGTGACGGAGCAGCAAGCAGCGCTCACCTGCACTGGGATGTGCCTGAGCTTGGCCAGGTAGTGCTGGAAGATCATCTCGACACTGAGCACGTCCTCTGAGAACCAGACCATGCCGCAACGAGACACCGTCGCCAGGGTCGCAAACCGAAGGTCTTGCACCTGAAATATAAAACCAAACGATACTTTTGACTGATCCTAAGACAGCACATCAACATCTTTCATGGAGACAAAAAGTATCAAAATACAAAAGTTAATTTTTCATAGGTCAATCTTGTCAATCACTGAAAGGGAGATTTTATTCTACTCTGTGATAAAAGTAATATATTGAATAGCCATTCTTTATCTCTGAAGATTTCATCGAAACAAGAAGCAAATCCAACGCCAAGTTAATATTTCTTTGGTCAATCTTGTCAAGCACTGAAAAGAATTCGATCTACTCTGTGATAGAAGTTATCAGTTAAATAGTCCTTGTTCAACTCTGAAGACAGAGAAAACCAGGCAATTACCTCGAACATAATCCTGACGTTGGGTGGGATGGAGAGGCGTTCACCATTGGGCAGCGTGAGGAGCTTGTTGTCGTCCAGCACAGAGTTGAGGTTCTCGACCCACTCCGGGTCTACATCTCCATCGAATATGATCCATTGTCGCTTGCTGATCTCGCCACGTACGTTGTCAATGATTTTCCTGTGGGCAAAGTCACACAAATGATCATCAAAGAGATGGCAGGGATGCTTTGTATTACACACATTTAAAGTAACGAAGATGGTGTAGTTTGTAGATGAAGGCTTTGAAAAAGTATCACTAGTAAGCTGCAAAAGTTTTAAAAACGCTGTAATGATAATAGATCACCACTGCTTTCTTCTCGTACTGAGACTCCTCCAAAAAGGGGCTGAGGATTGGTGCCATCCAATATTGAGAAGTCATTGCAGCTGAAACACGTATTATTGCATTCATTGAAAGTATTACAGTGTTACAGTATCTTAAAGCCTCAACCCTGCTATCCAAACCTCACATTCCCCAAACGTCTATTTTCACACAATTCACAAAAGCCAAAAGCCACAAAAAAAAAACAAAGTGAACGAGTATATAATTCCAGAATCAAGCGAGGTTCGAACAGAGGAAACATTTAGACCACATTGGAGACCTGAGGATGTGCGTGAAGAGGCCATCGGTCCACTCCCTGGTGTTGGGATCCAGCACACCATAGAGCGCCTCCTTGCTCATGGCTTTAGGGTCGATGACGTGCGCGACGCCTTCAACGCCCTCGTGTCTCTCCAAGGCCTTGAGCAGCACTCGCCACGCCGTGCTCTTGCCGGACCCACTGGGACCCACCATCATCAGGCCGTGGTTCAGCTGGCTGATCTGGTACAGCTGCAGCACCTGCATCACGCGATCAACGGTCAGTACAGCTACATCTCCAAGGAACAAAAACAATTTAAACACAAATTGGTAAAAAGTGTACCTCCAGAGAAAGAAGTAATCTGATACAACTCGCTCAAAAAAGGATGCCATCTGGTATGGTTTGAGGCACATTCAAGGAACAAATCCATCTGGTACGTAGTGATTCTTATTCAAGGTACCAAGAACGAAAATATCTTGTTTAGTAGGAGTTATATTAAAAAAATGGAACTATCTGGTATCATTTACTGTATTAAAAAAACAATCTAGTCTCGTTTGACCCACATTAAAAAAAGCAATCTCGCATGGCTTGAGGTACACAAAAAATTAAACAAGTTAATTCAACTTCAAGCACATTAAAACTAGTTGATGAACTTAAAGATTAGATTAGATAAGACTATAAGTTAGTTTAAGCCTCCCTAACCGCTACAAAAATAAAGCGTATCGAAGAGAGGAAGGAGGAAGGCACCATTTAGTATGGAGATAAGAGAATGAGGAATCTATGCAGAAAGGGCATAGAAACAGTAAGATGAGAAAGAAGTTCATGAAACAAGATAAAAGTTGAAGAAGAAAGTCAGAGGTGCTGAAAAACAGGACTGTAGTGAACCGAAAAAAGGTGGTCCTTAACATAACAAAAAACATTTTATTTCAACAAAAAGAAGGCCTACCTAACTCACAGCTCGGGCCCTGACATTTTTCCCCTGGGAGCGCTAATTCCCATAGAAACAATAGTTGTATCCCCCTGAGGGGTGATGAACTTAAAGAAAAGGATTAAAGTTTAAGTTACAGTGTTTTAAGTGAAGCATTTTGAAACGAAACATTATTGACTATTATATGCTCAACACACCAGCCAATTAAAGATCTGTTGAACAACTGCACGGACCCTCTCACCAAGACAAATGAACAATTAATGAAGCAGACACTTGTTCCTGATTTTCACACAATGGTAGAATTATACAATACCATGAGAACACAACAAAAACAAGATTAAGTCGCGAATCGGTTAACCTAACAGCTCGCCATGATCAATGACATGCTGGACATTTCTTACTGTGAACTTCATCCCACCAAAACCTGATCACAATTTAATCATCACACATTTTGGTCGAATGATTCAGCTAAATAAGAAAATTCAGGCAATTGTATGTTTTCCTCCATCTTAAAGTTTATCTCGTGAAGAAAAACACAGCCAAGGCATATGCTTACATACTCTGGAAATGGGTCAATGTTTTTCGTCATTTCCTCTTGGCCAATTTGACCTTAAAAGAACTAAGAACACGGCCAAATTAGATTGAAAAATAATTTAAAAGTTACGACAGAAAAGTAGAAGATTGAATAGTATATATAAAAAAATTCTATACCGGCTAGTTAACGTTCTTCCTAAAAATAAAACCAAAAAGACCCCCAAACATTGTAAAAGTCTGTAATTATTAAAATTTAAATTAAAAATAGGCTCCAAGAAAAAGAGAAGCCTACAAACGAAGCACTTCAGACACAACAAAGACCCAAACGATGTAGAACTCTACTATTCTTAAAATCAAAACCAAAAATAGGTTCCAAACAAGAGAGAAGCCTACAAATGGTACACTTTAGACACAACAAAGACCCAAACGATGTAGAACTCTACAATTTTTAAAATCAAAACTAAAAATAGGTTCCAAACACGAGAGAAGCCTACAAATGGTACACTTTAGACACAACCGCTATCTAACCAGTTCAATTGCAAGATAAGGAGGGAGAAGCGTTTCCAGAGCCCCCTTACCTTGTCGCACCATCCTTCCCCTGGGTTTGGACCCTGATTCAAGCAGCATTAATGGAAACAAAATTCTTGCATGACACAAGCCAGATACGGTACAGGATGTATATAATGTTAGCTTGTTAGCAAATATAATTATTTTAGACAGAAACAAATAATCCAAGACAGTGAAGTCTACGAGCGTAAGAAAAAAATTAATCCATACATAGAAGAAACTAAGTCATTCTTACTGTGCAATGAAAGCCAAAAGATGAAATTTTTCAATTATAAAGGTTGATCAAATATGACGGAATGTAACAATTGGGATGCAATTACTTCTACGAGTTTTTAAAAGTTGAAAAATCAAGAATAAGAGCCAATTTCAAACAAAAACTCGTTCAAAAAGATGATTTCGTACATAACATTCTTCTTTGCTATAGCATGAATAAGGGAACGTAACAAAGAACCGTGAACCTTGGGAGACTGAAATATCACACTTCAGTTCACACACAGGGAGTACATAAACTGAACAAATAATGAGGAGCCCCAGCTAGGATTCCAAGAGTTGAAAAGGAAGCTGAATTTAGCCTAAGAGGGCTCAAGAATAAGGACGTGTGCAGAAAAAACAAAGATGAGTAAGAACAGGTATCGATGCAAATACCCCAGACGTATTGAAGGTGGTTGAAATGTTATCAAGTTATACAATCGTCAAAATAAATTAGACGAAAGTGTTGAAGAAAATTTAATTACAGAAGAATAAATGCCGAAAATAGACACAAAAATAATAATCAAATTCCTGTCTGATAAGCATACAACACGGTGGCTGAAAATGAAAATGGTTACAATAGTTATCAGGATAAATTCTCTCAGATCACTAGCAAACAAATTCTTGTTAGCATTCATTTTGGGTAATTTTTTATATGTTAGAAGAATGCAAAACATAATAATTACAAACATGCTTTATTCGACGTCCTAAAGCACACCAAATAGAAATTCAATTTTTTTTTAAAGTATCGATAGGAAAATACTAAAGTTTCTGGCAAAGAAACAATACCTGACCGTACCGACACAAGCCTAATGATGAGACCTAATGATGTCACATGCAATTTTCTCTCTACTGAAGGGCAAATCAGAGAAATTTTTCACTCAAGCCATATCACCCTCAAGTCAACAACTCATTCATACAACTTGAGATACAGGGGAAGACACCAACGTGTAAGCCCCTCAACAATACATAGACGCTATTAGATTGCATCCGAACTAGATTAGATAGCATACTTCAGCACAGACTGATACAACGTACGTCACAAATTTATATACAAAATACTCGCTAGCGATACGTATAACATTTCACGACATACCTACATGATCACTAGTATTACATAGGATAAAATTTCACGACCTACACGGTCGCAGCACAGCGCTCCTCACCTTTTCCATCCAGTGGGCGCCCTGCTCCTCACCCTCGCCGCAAACGAGGTACTGTTCTCGGCACACCTGAACAAGGAACACCACACTTCAATCGTAGTCTCCGTCACTCAATGAGCGTAGCAACTCCACTTCAGATTTCATAAGTGGAGCTAATTAATAAATTCACTGTTTATCCTCCGATTCATTCAGAGAAACTCATCAAAGCTTGAAGCATATAAAAACATATAATCACAGCACATCGGAACATATTTTTGATCTTAAATTAATAAAATTCATACTTTTAACTACAATTAATCCGAAGTAATAGCAACGTAAGTGACAGGTACACCACCATTGATTATAAAACTAAATATGAGTAGCATATTGCTTCAGTTCACATTATGAACAGCATCAACACCCAATAAACAAGATCAAATAAAAGCAAAAAATAGGTGTTAAACAAGAGATCTCGGTTTAGTAACTCTGGCCAAAGTGTACAAAAAAGACAATCAATACCCATTAAATAAGATCAAAAGAAAGAATGAAAAATATAGGTGTGTAAAACAAAAGATCTTTGCTAGGTAACTCTGACCAAAGGGTACACAAGAGAGAACACGCTGCTTACAGCCCGGATGTGCTCCTTGAGTGCCGTCATCTGGGCACGGTTGTACTCGATGCCAGGGAAGACGTCGGACAGCAGCGAGAAGAGCAGCGGGATGTCTTCAGCCACGAGCTTGGGCACCATCGTCTCGCACACGCTCTGGATCAGGATCTGGGACACAAGCAAGTTTGTTACTAAATGCACTGGAACTGCAATTGTTCAATGTGTTCAGTAAAATACTTGAAGCCTCGAGTAGAATGACATAAATACTCTGAAACACTTACAGAAAACGCCATATCAAATTTAAAATACCAGGGATTTCAAATGATCACAAGTCATCACCGCCAAAAATAGAATTGTGGATACTTCTCCTTTGTTCAATGCAATATACCAACAAAATTCCGGTAACACTGCGCTGATAAATTCATGCAATTCTGCCTTTTTTTAAGCGCTAAATAATGATCAGTACGGCTATAAATGAAAAATAAATCAAGAGCGGAAAAACAAACTATAAAAAAATATAAGAAATTACAATCGCCATCGTAGGTAAATCTCCACAGCAATGTGCTGCAAAGAGTTTAAGAAAAAAGCTAGCTAAAGTCAAGGGCAATAATAAGCCCATCATGACTAAAATAATTCCATGAAACATCAGGGAGCACATTCCCACGGTACAGAGCTGGTGGCTTCTGCCATAATAGGGGATAATGCGAGAGAACTTTTTTAAAAACACCTTCGCAATGAATAAACTTCTTTCTGTTCAACATACACAAAAATAACCGAAAAAGTTTTGCTTGATTCAGAACCATTGCATGAAAAATGAACAATTTATTTCTCTTCTACATACTTGAAATTTTATACAAAAATACACGAAAAACTTTGCTTCACTCAGCAACACTGTGTGAGAAATGAACCAACTGCGTGGCCGCACCTCCTGCTCTGGCAGATGCTCAGCAATGTCGGCCTCGTCGACCTGTTCGTTGAGCGCCAGCTTCTGCTCCTTGATACGCAGGATGCGGTCTCGCTTGACGTTGCCTGCAGACACCAGCACCGACTTTAGCGCGCGCAGCCCAAAGTCGTAGTGTGACTGGTTTGATAGCTGCTCGTCGCACAGCCTGCACGGTAAGGACCAGTTACGATGCATAATACAAACCCTAATTCTTACAAACTAGTTGGTCAAGGTTGATGACCTCGAATGATGAAAAATTGACACGAGAGCATGATAATGAAACAGGAGTAACCAGTTGGGATATTGAAAGCGGATTTTGCTTAAGAATGGAATAGATATAACAAAAGTTCATGTGAAAAGCCAAAAATTATACCAATACGGTTAAGGGCATCTTTCTCTAAATACGGGGACACTATCCCCTTCAACATCCACTGATTATTTCCAACAAAGAAATCTTGTGGAGGAAGAAAATATTTTCAATATGTATCATTGCTCTGAACCATTATTCGACTCAATGTTTTCCTGGAGTTGAAAAATTTTAAAGAAAAAAATTCAACACACTAAGACATGCTGGTAAAGAGTTTATGTATTGCATCCTTTTCATGCGAATTATTAGGTGCATTATACAATAGTGTCACTACTGTACGCCGAACTAACAAAATAAATGGTACGCCCACATCACAAAAACACTCGCACGCGATGCAAATCCCCTGTACGATCCGGCTATAATATATGTGGGGCGGTGTAGGACTGTATAGTACGGTAAGTGTCGTGAGCTTATAGTGCCTCCCACTACACTGTAACCCAACCCTGAGATGGGAGATTCCCTGCACAAGTGACGGTCCTCACCGCAACATTAGCAGGAGAGCAAAATAAGACCCATGCACTTACTTGAAGAAAGGCACAATTTTGCTGGCCAATTTCTCAGCTGTTCGGAAGCCCTGACTGAAAAGCATGACCTCGGCGATGAGCTGCCGGTCGGGTCTGGTCATAGCCAGCGACCTGCACAAAAAAAGTACACTTAGAATATTAACAATAGAGTAATAATTGACCAGTAGGAAAGAATAAACGTAACCATATGACCTAAGAACAACACAACTTTAAAAAGTCATCAATATCATAAGTTCGCCTGAACAAATAAATTACTAAGAAAATATGAAACTGAGGAGCTGCAATAAGATTCGAAAACTTCCATTCTCAAACTATGCTTTGTGAAGCTCTGGCATCCTGTAAACAGGTGAATCTACCACTGTCAAATGTTTAATGCAAATTGCAAAGTTTTTAGGAACAATTACAAAAGTAGTGAGATGATCGATTTATCAGCGAGTGTGCAGCGCCAGTAGCCTCGATAGCTAGCCAGTACCAAGGCTGGACATGAGCGTCCAAACATTCCATTTAGTCGAGCTGAAGATTACTTTGTATGAACGAGCTCGATTTCAATAACGGCGTCAATTTATGAGAGGAAATTATTTCTGTAATAAGCACTACATACATTTTCATTCGAAATTATATTTGAAACTCGTTTAGCAATAAATAAGCACAAACCAACGCATGGACATTGACCTGCCCATCAGCAGGCAGCGAGCGTGAGTTTAGAATGAAGACATGACTGTAACAGCACAGCGTGTATACCGACCTGAAAAGTTTCTTCAGGTTATCAGGGAGGTTGGAGCGGCCAGCGTAGCCAGGGTTCATGGTGATGAAGATGGCCATGTCGGTGGACACTTTCACCTGCAACACATAAATTACAATACTTGAATCTTCATCAACATAAGAAATTCGCACTTAATTTCTTACAATACAAATTCTGTAGCTTAAAATTGATCTTCCTTGGGTATAAAGTTTGAATTTCAGAGCAAGGTTTCCTCTACAATAGTTTAAGTTAGTCATTTTACTTAGATGACATCAACTCTTCCAGTAAACAATCTGGGTTGCACAACATGAAAATTTGCAGGGAATTTAACAAAAGCAACCCTCAGCCTCAGCTGCAGCACCCTATGGGAAAACGGCAATCACAAATGTACATTCCATGAGTCAGAAAACTACCATTAGGGGCCCAATAATGATGCTTCAAAAAAGGGTTGAGTTTCAATGTTCTAGCAGTGTATCTCCAGCAGTTTAAACGCATTTCAGCCAAAATTTCTCAACTCATTATTTCAATATTAGCACCACTGTTATTAGACTGACGTTGGCATCAGGTTTTCAACAACATCAGAATGGGGAAGGAACTGCCACCTAGCAGAAAGCTTTAAAAATTACATTAGGGTAGAAATTCGACGAGTCAAAAATTTTGTTTGTAATTTTAGTGAGTTTACCATACATGGCACGTAAACTACATGCAATGGGTTTTAACACTCAGACCGCAATTGGTTAAACTGAAGTTCAATATTCAACTCAAATTTGTAGTCAAATGTAAGTAGCAATTTTGAAACCAGCAAACATTAACAGGATCGTGCTTTCATTTAGCTTCAAGCAAGTATTTATGAAAATTGACTGTGTGACTACTGGTCGGTCAGTAGCATTATGAAAATCCCTCCGTGGCCACCGGTGACGCACGTTGCGGTCAAAATGTTAAGGGTTAATTTCGCATATCACAGAAAATGAGACCCACGGACTGACCTGCTTGCCGACCAGCTCGACAGAGATGGTGCCGGCGGAGTTCCTGCTGCCAGCCTCACCCTTGAGCGCCTCTTGGATGGTCTGCACCTGCTGCGACACGGCCGACAGCATCCGCTCCTCCAGACGGTTGAACTCGTCAAAGCAGCCCCACGCACCCACCTGGCGTGTAAATCAAATGCATGTAGAGAATGGTATCAAAACCGATAAGTATCACAACTGACGAAATGATAGTGATTATGGCAAATAGAAATATCTACCTTGAGACCACTGGTAGAAACATCTTTCTAGAGACCACTGGGCCAGCCAATTATAGTTGTAATGGGTTTTACTAAAGACCTCGTCACTGAAAGGATGAAAAAGTAAGTCAATGATGATACATTCCTCATAAATCAGGCGACTGAATCTTGAAACAACTCAACTTATGTCAGGTAGCCGTCTGGTCACCATTTAGAAAAACGGCATATAATAAATTTAATGGTGTGCAATATCATTCAGTACCACCTCTTCAAAACTTCGAACATAGACTCCATAAAGGAGAGTGTGAGCTGTGCGCATAAAACTAAATATTGCAAAATGATTTCAGATACTTAAAAATCTTTTAAATTAGAATTGATGAAGTAATGCAGACTTTTAGAATTTATTGCACGCAATCAGCCAAGGATGAGTCACGTTAAACACAATTTCACAGTGTTTATTTCAAATCAAAGCTTGAACACTGGTAATTTAAGTTCAAACTTGAAATTCCACCAAGATGCTACTGCAAAAAATATGAGTAAACAAAGAATTTGCAGAAGTACCTGGCATAAACCGACAAAGATTCTTCCCATTGCTTGGAAATCGAAGGTCTCGTCGCAATTGAAGACGAGCACAAAGCGTCCGAGCTGGTTACCGAGAGCCTTGACTGACTCGGTCTTTCCTGTTCCAGCAGGCCCGAAGGGTGATCCTCCGAGCCGCGACTCGAGAGCTTGAGTCATGGTGAGGTAGCAGCGGTCAGTGAGCGGCGTCTGCACGAGACGATCTTGAACACCGAGGTACTCGAACCCATAGTTGAACTTGGCATTGGCCATGTGTATGCTCAGCTGCTTCAGGGGATCCGTTTGTTTGAGGTCAAGGTAGAACCTCATCTGACACAGCCAATCGAACGACTTAGGGTTATTGATGTTGTTCTTAGCTAGGTTGCGAGTGACGGTTCTCTTATGGACAAACTCGTTGATGAGGTGTTCAAGCTTCTTGCGCCTCAGCGGAGGTTGCTCTTGCAGAACCGAGTCAGCTAGCAAAGTGAGGGTAGACTCGACCTGCTGCAGCACTGTATTCAGAGCAGATGAACTTCCAGACGAAAGGGCAGCCTCCACATCTTCGCTCCAGCTGATTTGAGCTGCTAAGACGATTAGCTGTGCTTGGTAGCGATCGCACCATTCCATGTAAGCAGCGGTGTTAGTGCCAGACTGCTTCATCTGCCGCATATCCGACACAGCAGCTGCCAGGTTGTTGGCTAGAGTCATGCGCATTTCTTTCTCAACCATTGAAAGCCATTCGTTGATTTTAGGATTTTCAACTGTATTCACGGGAGTGTTGAAGGTCACTTCTTCACCTTCTCTGGAAGCAATGCCGGTCACAATCGTGTTGTCTTCATTGAGGATGATGGCAGCAACCCCAGCAAACATTTTCTTGAAGTGCTTCTGTAGACGAGGAATGTTCTTACTGTTACCGATAATTTCAAGCAGGTCTTCATCTCCAACGAAATAGAAACGCGGGAAAGATGAACGTTCTCGTTCCAAATACTCACCCAGGGCTTTTTGAATTTTACCCAGCAGGTCAGCAAGCCTTTCAAGGGAGCGTTGCACACCCTGAATGTTGAGCACATCCATCACCATTGGACTCTTGCTTACTTTCTTCATTAAGTTCAGGAACTCTGTACTGATGCTAGCAAAGCGGGAGGTTTCTACTGGCAGAAGAGCTTTGATGTCATCAGAGCCAGAAAAAATACCCTCCAAGTACACCCATCGTCTCTGCACGTCGATCCACACGTCAAAGAGGGCGTTGATTCTGTTGAGCTTCTCTTCCCAAGTGAGAGCGTCTTCTTCAAACACGCGGTAGTAAGGGGAGAGCTTCATAGCCGCGACGCTGTTGATGTGCTCCTTCACTTTATTGAAGAGATCATCCCAGCCTCGAATAATCTTGCACTTGTTCTGGTAGTTGATGAGGTCGAGTTGGTAGTTCTGCCACGATTCGCGCACTTGTTTCAAGAACTCCTCGAGGGCCATTTCTCCCTGGGCCGTGATGATCACGTCCTTCAAAACGCCTTCATTCTTGGTCAGGTCAATGTCCCATACCTGACCCAACGTGAGTTCGCTGAGCACCCAGCTCACCCTCAGCTGCCTCATGAGCTGTTTCCAGTGGCGCTCCTTCAGAGCATCGCTCTTCAATTCAATGATGAGGACGTTCACTTTTGTGTAGCTCTGCAGCAATTTCTTGACATACTCGTAGCTGGCGTACTGCCGGAGACGCGCAGGCAACTCCTTCAGCTGCCCTAAGAGGCCGTCCAGTTGGGCACGCAGTTTCCTGGGCTGGACGGAAAGCCATGGCTTTTCCTTCATCTCGTCGACCTGCTCCCAGATCTTAGCAAGCTCTGTCCATACGCCCTTGAGGTCCTGCATCTCTTCATGGGCCACGGACATGCGGTCATCTGACGAGTTTAGAGCACCAGGCTCCTGTAACTCTAAGGCTTCCTTAGCTTTGGCGACGTTGTCACGGTCGTCCTTCAATTTGGAGAACTTGGTCTCATAGAGCGCGAGGTCCTTCAGAGCCTGGTCTGGGCGTAGGTGACCTTCCACAGGCTTGGCACGTTCCCACTCTTGCAAATAGTCATTAGTGCGAGACTCCACAGCCTTGTCTTCTGCCACGATTTTGTGCTGCAGCTGCGCCACCTGCAGCAAATAAATTGTGGTCTCAAATGATGTTGACTGGAGGCCCACAAAAGCGTATGCAATGCTTAACAGAGGTTGTATCTAGATTTTGGTATTTGAAGATAAATCAAAGACATCAAGAACTACAACCAGCTTTAAAAATGGAACAAATTTTACAAATTCTAAGAGTGAGCTAGCCACATTTTTTCACATATCTTCAAAAATATGTTCATCTCCAATACCAGGATGTCATTCAAAACAAGAGAAGAAAAATTCCAATTTCATAAATATGAAACGTAACAATCATCAAAACATTCGCGGCTTGGATGAAAGAGTCACATACTTGAGTCTGTATGGAAGTGTCCTTGCGGCGGATGATCTCGTTGAAAGCGCCCCACTCGCCCTCAATGTTGTCTACATGCAGCCACTGAGCCGGGAACTGGAAGCGCTGCCGCTCCAAGATGCGCTGGCCCTCGATGTACATTTCCACCTGCAATTGCGCCGCTCGATTGGTACTCAGTTACACGGCATTGAAGCCTCGAAATAAACCAGATTGCGTTCTAAAAAGCACGTTTTATTAGGTGAACAAAGATGTAGAAGAAAAGTATAACTGCATGTCTGATGGAACACTTGCTTCTATTAACAGAGTAAAGCACCTGAAGGAAATTATGCTTAAAAAGTGCAAAGCTGCAAACATAGTTCGAAAAAAATGAGGAAAAAGTCACGAACATGCTCGTAATATAAAGGAATGTTCAAGGCCTTTGTCATTGAGCTTGACTCATTAAAATTCCTTTTATTTTACAGTAACAAGAGTAATACTTCGGTTTTCCGGTAAGAAGTATAAAATTCTGATACAGCATTTCAACTCGCAGAAAAAGTTAGGCTGTCTCGTTTTCAAGAGCAAAGTGACTACTACACAACTAACTACAATTTAACCAAAGCATTTAGGTAAGATTAGAAATTATAATAAATTAAAGTGCTCACCGCAAATTTGAAGACCTATACTCCATGAAATTCCCACCCAAATGAATAATCTAGCAATTGGCCACTGTTAACTATAATTTCACTACAAATTTCAAAGCAAAGAGCAAGTCAAACTTCCCCTCATTATTCAAACACACAAGCATAACAGTAACGGAGACATGGTTTGAAGGCTTACCTGTTTGCCCCAGCCTGTCATCTTTCTCTTGAGGGCCTGGACATAAGTGATGAGCGTGACTGCGTCTGACGTGCTCGAGGAGTCGATGCTCTGCTGCTCCAGGTCGCTACGGCTCTTGAACACCTGCACATGCAGGGGTCACATCGCATTAATTCAGTACCTGAATTGCGTGAGTGGAGCAACTCTTGAACACTTGCAAATACAAAGGTCACAACGTGTAAATTCAGTACCTGAATTGCGCGTCTACACTAACTCTTGAACACCTGCACATGCAATGGTCACACCAAGTTAATTCAATATATTAAAGAACTTTTGCGAATATACACGGTAGCACAACAAACTGACATGTTTAGAAACTGTACTACCTAATCAAGGATGTTTAAAGATGTAACTCGCTACTTTTGACCAGGCCTTTGTGTCATTCTAATTTCCCAAAATTGTGGTTACCACACCTAGCAATGAACCAAAAATTCAGGTTACCACTAAACCAAACCAGAGATCCAGAAACCAGGTGGCCAACGCTAGCAATGAAGAACTGAGTTGATTGTGTCACCCCAAGATCCCATGGTTGAATGGTTACCACATAGACAAATGAACCCGAATTTCAGGTTGCCACATAGAGGAAAGACATCGTCAACCTTAAGATACCATGGTCTTATAGTCACTCAATGAATCCGGAATTCAAGCATCACATCGAGAAATAATTGCATGACCCTTAAAATCCCGTTTTCTAATGGTTACTTGATCAATGAATATGAAATTTAGGATGCCTCATTTAGATATGATCGTCCCACTCTCAAGATCCTGCGGTCAAGTGGTTTTACATCTAACAAACAATTCTAAATTTAACTATAATTGTGTCCCCCCGTACAAAGCGAGCACCACCAGACCTGTGAGTGGAACTGTGTCATTTCCTGGCCGAGTAGCTGACCGAACTTGCTGAGCACGTCCTTGTGCCAGGAGTCGTACTTGAGCGAGACTTTGCTCTGCACCTTGGCGTAGTCCACCACCACGGGGCCGAACGACTTGCGGGTCTCTGACGTGTCGAAAGTGGTGCGGCACTGCTTTATGTCCTGCAACAGCTTCATCCACCTGCAACAAAAGGCGTGACACAAATAGCAGGACACCAGCGCGTGTACATAACGACATTAAAAACCAATGAATTAAAATTAGATGTCATTTCAAGTCTCGCTAATCACAACAACGATGTTCCATAGAGAGGACGGATGAGGACGCCATTTAGTATGGAGTTCAAAGAATGGAGAATTTATGCACAAGGTGCGTTCTCACAGAAGGTCCCGTGCATGGAACCAGTAAATTGGGAACAAAGTTAACGATACAAGATAAAATTTGAAGAAGAAAGTAGTAGGTGCTGTAAAAGCAGGGAAGCACTGAACTGATATAACTAACTTTTTATGAACGGCTCGTCCTTAACACAATTGGGGCCCCTAGAATCATACGGTACCAAGCACTAAATACAACCAGGGAAATTGAGTTATGTATACTGCAGTCATCCCCAAGTTTTTCCTTGTCCAGAGAGTTGGTCGTAGGTACAGCAAGATAGCTACAAAATGTTGAATACCTCTATAAGTTGCTGAGATGCAATTTTTTCAAAGCTGCCAAACTTTTATTTCGTTTTCTGGCGTGTTTTAAAAGCGGCGCTTGGCACTGTATGATTATAAGGGCCTGATTCGTTCTCCTTGTTGCAGCCGCGAGTCAGCACTGATCACACACACTCTCAACTGACAGCATTCTGGTCCTCGCATATCCGAGTGCACATGAAATTTCATTAGTGACTTGATCAAATCGCATCCAATGAGAGGCAAAAAACGAGATTAATATAATTGCGAACATAACGAATTGAACAACCTACAACCCTGTTAATTTTACTTTTATTGTATCTCTAACATCAAATATTAAAAGGTGAATGTATAGTGTAGTAGCTTTGCCTTCAATTTGGGAATCATACCACTACCAACCAAGCTAACGGAACTGATGTTGACCAACTTGTAACCCAATACATATAAATTTAGAGTACCTGGCAACATCCTCTCCCAGTTGGCCGTAGAGGTGGTCTGGCTGGAGGTCCCAGAGCGCCTGGTACTGCAGCCACTGCTGCACGTATTGCTGCACCTGTAATACCAATTAAAAACATCAATGAGGTGCAACACAAAATACAACATTAAAAAACACAAGTGGGAATAACTGCCAGGTGATGTAGACAAATGACGTTTCAGCAGCTGTATACCTCCAGCTGCACGCGAATCTCACCAATCGTGTCTACTAAAATGGATCATCGTACAGTGCGTTGATGAAGTTATGTTAAATAGAACAAGCAGGAAGACAGTTCATATACTCAACTGTTTATTTGCATCCTAACATACAGGATGCCAAGTTACTGATCTATTGAATTCTGAATAGTACGTGTGGTGGGTTAAAATATAACAAAAATGGTAAGTTAGGCCACGCTCCTCTGCAGTAATGAAATAATTATAGCGTCATCAAAAACGCGAGCATTCAAGATTTTAATTTCTATGTAGAACTTGCACTCAACAGCAATTATAGCATAAATTAAAAAAGAAGAAACATCAAGAAAACGCTAAGCATTGAATAATTATAAGGCTAAAAAAATGATTTCGTTACGCCGCCTAGCTTCTTCAGACACTACAAGTTACTTCCCAAGAAAACACAACAGCAAAAAACAATACATCAACAAGGACTTATGGCATCAATATGCAACATGGTGAGAGACAGAAGAACGAACCTGTGCGACGACTTCATCGATGGCACTGTAGGCAGAGATGATGCCTGTGTTGCCCTCGGGGATCATGAGGAGCAGATTGCGGTACACCTGCGTCACGGGCCGATCCAAGCCAACCTGCAGCCAGCACACCAGTTATACAGACGTCAATTCCTAGCCTTATGAAATTATGTGTTCTCACTTGCACCAATCGGAAAACAAGCCTATTCTTGCTATACAATACTCACGCTTCCTAATGTTCCCTTTCTATGTATGTTAGGGGTACCTATTCACAGCACTCGGCGTATTAAGGCATAAGTTTGAGTTGAACTCGACTAATCTGTTTTGGTTGGAGCTCAAAAAAATTGACCCGAAAAAGATAAAAACTAGTAATTAATTAGTTTACAACGAAGATTTATCGTACAAAAAGTTTAAAATATGGAAATTAAAACCTAGAAGTTCTATTACGTGAAGTTTCACTGCAGAGCAACAAAGATTTATCACATATACAAGTTAAAATATATATAAGAAAACGGGATATGAGAAGCATTACTACAGAGCAACAATGAACACGATCTGACAAAGAAGAAAAAGATGTGAGCAGCGCAAGTGACCTGGTATCGTGTGCTCTGTATCCTGTTCTGGCTGGTGACGATGGCCTGCCACGCAAAGAACTGCTGCATGATCTGGTAGCGCGCCTCCTCCATGCTCGGGTGTAGGTACAGCAGCTGGTTCGTGATGCGCACCTCGTGCACCACCTGGTCGATCTAGGCACACACGGCAGTTGTTAATTCCAACGCAAATGGTCTCGTGCAACACAGTGATGGTCAGGGAGAGTGATCTAATCTGCTTCGGTAGGTTAGCTACATGGGGCTGTCTTTCCTGTTATGGTAGATTAAGCAGATTATTCTTATCTGCTTCTGCTAAGGTAGGTCTGACTGATTGGTTTGATCTGCTTGCTTAGATTAGTCAGGCAGATTGGTTTGATCTGATGCTAAGATTAGTCAGGCAGATTGGTTTGATCTGATGCTAAGATTAGTCAGGCAGATTGGTTTTATCTGCTTGTGCTACAGTAGGTTAAAAAGATTGGTTTTATCTGCTATGGTTGGTCAGGTAGATTAGTTTCATATGCTGCGTTGGTAGGTAGATTAATTTTGCAACCATGGGTCAAGTTGCCTCATGTTTTTAAAAATATATCAGGAAAATTGTTCATATCTGGCAAAGTACAAAAGGTAAACTGGATTTATCCAAAAAGGTATGTCAGGTGAATTATTAACAGGTGTGGAATATCAAAAATATACGTCTGATGTACGCAGAAGGCCACGTAGATTGGTACAATCTATCTCTGCAGATCAGTTGGATTTGTCAGGTGTCAGGTACAGAGGAAAGCCTAATTTCGGAACAATAATGCAAATAAAATGAAATTTTCAAGGAGCACATTACAAATATCATACATATTAACAGTTCACTTTTTTAAAAAGCATTGATAATACATGGATACTCGAGAAGTTAATTAAAAACCCAAATTTTGAATGAATAAAATGCTAACACAATACATATCAGTGGTTTTCAAGGTTTAATTTCTATCTCGTAGACCTATGCAGTTACATGGAAAACCACCCTTAATCAGCAAGTACTCTATACAGCACTTAGGCGCAGCTTCGACCACCAAGTCGCTGTTCTCGATATTGAATATCAAATGCAAACACGAACTCGAGTGCCCACCTTGGGGTTGCCGCCTAGCTTGTGAGTGACAGGCTTCTCAGGCATGTCTGTGTCCATGGGAATGTCTTCAGTGTCGTCCGTGACTCCTTTGAGGGCGGATGTCCACGCCTGCACTCCCGCACACAAGCGCTCAGCAAGTTTCTGCTCCACCTGTTCACGGAGGGAAATTTGTTTGAAAGCTATTATATTTCAAGCCAATAATGTTGTCTCATTACACTGATGTCTTTTGGTCCGGAGTTACAACTGATGCAATGCAGTTCAAACGTGTTCAACTTTACTCAACCATCCCTCAAAACGACAAAAAACTGTCTAAATTATAGAATTTCGGGTTACATTGTCTAATTAAATTTTGCACCCTAGCATTTCGTTCAAATAAATTATCATTTGACGAGAATCATAACGAAGGTTATTTATTGAACGGACAAGACTACCCCAAAAAGATGATACAGCACATTTGACAAAACTAAAATAACGTCAGTAAAGGATCTCTATGTACAGTTACTTATCAAACAGACGCCACATACACGTTAGATCTAGAGAACCAGCATACAAGTTTTCAAGAGAGTGGCCAACATTAAAATATTGTAAGAATCATTGAATTACAATTTGAGGTTTTCTCCTAAATAACCGCACACAAAAATATGTTAAATCCAAATGACCACTGTGCACGGCTATTAGATGACCTGTAAACGCACCAAACTATCTTAAAAAAACACGAGATATCAGAAGAAGAGGACGTTAGGTTAGGTCATTCATTACCCCGATCAACACTGAGTAGTGAGCACGCAACACCAAGTAGAAAGAGTGCACAATTCCTGCCGCAGCACAGAGTAAAGAGGTAACAATTCCTCCTACTGCAACAGAGAAGCGACGGCAAACACACGAGACGCTGGGTGCGCGCCAGCCCACCTGCTGGTCGAGGCGCTGCACCCAGATGTGCAGGTTGGAGTACTGATGCAGGGACAAGTCGTCCACCGCCTTCTGAATCTTGGCAAGGATCTCCTGGAAGGTGGAGTGTGCGTACTGGCACGTGTCCAACGACCGCACATCCGCCTCCAACTGCTCCTCCACCACCAGTAGGTCGTCCACCTGAAATGCATTGTATGAACAGTTATTGAGTCCATCATTAACTACATTGTATTAGTAATAACTCTTTAACATTCGCATTTTGTACTCATATTACCGTTATCACAACCACAATCATTAAACTGGATACCATATCATGTAGTCACCAACATCACAATGAGGAAGTGACTGCCACTTGACAATGAACTTTGAAGAATACATTAGAATACAAATTTCACAGGGAATAAAATATAATAAAACTGTTTATGAAAGTGGATTTGGAAATCCACTTTGACAGTAAAAGGTTAAAATTCAACCATTTATACCTAAAATACCTAGTACTCAATAAGCTATTGAACCGCCACACACGCACTTCCAATGAAGAACCGTGAACACTAATCAAGACACCAGTACCACATTGATGATGATCACCATCAACATTACCACCATCATTGTTAAACCTGGAAAACAAACCTTATTCACGTTTAGCGTATTTTACACCTAGCGTTAGGTCAGAATTGGATGGAAATGATTCAGGGAATATATTCTAAAATTAAAGTTAAAGGATTTGTACTTGAACACGGCACCTTCTCTTGGAATCCGAAGACGATCTCTGCAAGTCGCTGCACATACGGGTCCAGTTTGTAGGACTCCCACACTAGCGACATGCCCTGTGGGAATGCAAAACATGGTCACTGATTTTGTCTGTAATGCACTTGCATTTGTTAGGAAATAAAGTGAAGATATACATTCTCAAGATATACTCATCTTTCTAGACATTACAATCAATTTGATCACATCGCTCAGGAAACGTCATACAACTCTCTCAAGGATCACTTTTGTCTTGAAAAGATATCTCAAATCATATTTTTATAATCCAAATGTTTTGTTGACAATATCACACTTCAAAATATTGTACGAGCAACTGTTTAAGCAATATTTAACTAAGAATTAAAACTTGGTGCTTAAAACGTTAATATCAGAAGAAGTCAAAAATTGCTTTAATTCTAACGGCAAATCCGAGAGGAAAGTTGATGAAGAAAGACGAGTCTTCCAGTGAAACAATAACTACAAAATGCGAAATTGTTCACCCGCATGTTTTGGTGGGCTGCCCAACAAATTAATAGCATAAATGTCAGAGAACTGAGAACTAGGCAAAGCTACACTACGACCAAAGAAACGCAGTTGTCAACACAAGTTTCTTGTGAGTTTCGCATTTGAGGAGACTGTCAACTGACCTCCGAGACGACAGACTGCACGTCCTTCCTTGTGCCGGCCACCAGCAGCAGGATGTTGGTCTTGTCTTCCATCTGTAGCACATCGACACCAAGCAATTGTAATTGTGAACGCTTATTCTCGTGGATAATAATTATTACAACACGCCTAATATGCGTCCATCATAAAACATGCTTGCTCGATTTGTGCATTGTAGCTAAGTAGATACGAATTTTAAATAAAAGAGAATCAACACCGCTTTTACAAAACAACCTAAATGACTGGAATGTCTGATACATGAAATATATACATTTTTTTTTAGGTATAGTACACAATATTTTTTAATTAGCAACTGGATATAGAAATAAAGGCTTGAGTGTATTATACATACAAGAAACTGTGAGAGATATTACACAGCATAATCACCACAGTGGTAAGCATTTAGACTTCAGAAAATCCAGAATTTCGAAACATATTTCCAAAAACTGCAGCTGAGATTTTCACACAAATGCTTGTTATCTAATAGAAAAATATCGCAGGTATTATGAAAAAAATTGAAAAAATATGCTCACAAACATTGCAGTGTATATCACTTTACTATATGCAGCAAATAAATCACTATTGCAATTTCCCATTTCATCTTAAGAATCAATTGTAACCAGACTGAATTCAAAATTCTAAACAAAACCTACGCAATTAAAACTTACTCCATGGTAAAGATGTTAGTGGTGAGTTCACAAAGAACATTGATGCTTACAACGTCACAACTTACCATCAAAAATACGAATTAATAAAGGTCAGTCTGCTCATAATGCAATGATAGAGACGAGGAGTTTTGTAAATGTTCACCTCAAGACTCCAATTGCACAGAAAATTAATGTAAGTCTTCATAATGCGGTGAGACTGAACATAAAATACACATAAAGTGAAGATATTATGAAGAACACTGCAGTTAGCAATGCCTGAAAATGGAATTAGTTACATAAAGCACAAATTTGCAGCTTGAAAAAAGACCCAGTTAATAAGAGCAGCTTGTATCACATTCTATAGGGACACAGAATATAATCATCTCAGGGCTGATTTTACCTGCAGATGGAGACACCCAAGTATTGTACCTTACAGCGTAAGTCAATTAGAAAACAGAGCTATTCAAACCAGGAAGTTATCAAGTAATAAAAATTATGATAAAAATTTTATAGTCTAATTCTCTAATGACATATAGGATATAATGCAGGGCTTCTCAACCTTTCTGTTGTCATGTACCAGCTTAATTTAACTGTGAATCTCCAAAATGTTTAAGAAACTATAAAAATACACTTTACACTTAATGATTAATAATTATACATACATATACGGTTGTATGTAAATATATTGCACATTTTAACATATGAAGTATGTTGAGAAGCCCTGATATAATGGAAGCAAACGAAAACAATACATCTCCACGAGTTATGACAAGGAATGCAGAATTAAGCTGGACGATGAGATGCTTTCGAGACGATTTTGGTTCCCCAGTCAGCTGAACGCTCTCCCATGCTCATTATCTACTGGACACTAAACAGACTCCGATTCATCAAGACATCCTTGTTTCTAAATCCCAAACAAGTGCAAACAAACCAGAGAGCAACACTGAAATTCAAAACTTCAAGTGTAGGTTTACTGATTTTGATACGGTTTTACGAGAAAATTCTCCGATACATAACAGTTAAGTTTCAAACATTTCACAGGGTGAGATAGTGATTACACGGCTGCCATGATAGTCAAGATATTATTTTGCAATATAAAATGGACTCAATTAGGAACTACTGAAGGTTTGCTAACAATTATGATTTTACAAAAAAAAAAACACTCATGCAGGAGTTCGCTTCCTACATAGAAATCACACGGGTGATTGAATTTTTATTCAATATAAAATAGAACTCTAAACAATTTCTTAGCCAGTCCTGCTGACTCTGACGTTCAGGAGCTAAAACAGGTTGGATGAGTAATTAACATCATTTCATCCTATTAATATGACCTGAAGCCTGGAACAAAGCATTATTTCAAGGCTGTATCCACATCTTTAACACAAATACCATCAACTGCACACACGATGTCTCTAACCCTAGAGCGCATGTTCACTTAGTAGGAAAACTTTAAACACGACCAGTTATTCTACAAGAAGATTTAATTTTTCATCAAAAGCCAGAAGTCAAAGTAGACTAAAACAACAGCACTAACAATTTTAATAAAATATTATGTACACAAAAGACAGAGGGAACGACACAATACTAAATCTAGCCACATAAGCATAGCCAAGAATAAGTAAGAGCTTCAGTATGTCCATTCTGTTTTCAATGATGTGCCGGGTTAGGGGCATAACCGATAATGGAGTTACCGCATAAGCTAACAAACCACCACTAACATCGTCATGCAAACAAAAATGGCCACTCCAGCAACAGGTCAGTTACGATCTTCTATTTAGGGGAAATGAATGGATCACAGCTGCTTCACGAGAATTTGGTAATGTCGTTCTTAATAATTTGATACATGAAACACTTTGAGGAAAGTTTCTGACCAATATCAAAAAAGAAGGCAATATGTTAAGCTATTTTAGTAAGCAAAAACTGAATATTAAATAAGAGGGGATTCAAATTAATCTGGATAGAGAATACTTGTTACATTAGAACAAGTGGAATTAATGTTAAAAACATAGGGAAATACAAGAGTGATGTGTAAATCAGACATTTAATGTCATGCAAATAACCAAAGCAAATGCAATAAAATAGCTTCAATTAATCCAATTGTGCTAATTTCAGTGATAGAAAGACTCGTATATCCAACCAGAACCTGTGAAAATTAATGAAAAAACCTAAATGAGTTTCAATGGGTACTTTACACTTGTGAAGATTAGATGTTATGTAAAGCCTCCCTAACCGCAACAAAGACGTTCCAAAGAGAGGAAAGCACCATTTAGTAAGGACTTGAATAAATGCGGAATTATGCACAACGTGCACACACACAAAAAATTAAGAAAGAAGTTTATGAAAGGATGTTAAAGTGGAAAAAGAAAATAGTAGATGCTGAAGAAACAGGACAGCAGTGAACCGGAAAAAATGGCTCTCAACAAAAGAAAAACCCTATTCTATTTCAGCAACGAAAGGCCTACTCAACCTTCAGCTGTGGACCTCACATTTTCCCTCCCCAAGAGCGCTTATTTCCATGGGGACAATAGTTGAAACGTTAGTACAAACAAAAACGTCAATATTGGCTTTTTTTCAATTCATACAACTTTCATCAAAATCTATACCGCTCAGCAATTGTCCATCATATAGGTTGAAAAAAGTTACCTAACCAAGAAGCTTCCAAGTGCGCCTCCCTATTCCTACCTAACAATGAATTTCAATGTACTGTACTCACTTCAGGCACTTGTGCTACACTGATAATAATAATGAACTCGGTTAACAACTTTGGTCATGAAAATGGGTAAGCACAGTGACACTGACTGCGCCTACTTCATGAATGACCTATACATTACATCGCATGTATAGGTTTCTGGAATACTCACTCCCCTATTCGTCTACAGCAGAACGAACGATTACTCCGTCTTATCAATTACTGTACACATATTCAAGAGAACACTTTCTGCAAAGGCTATATCATGGAAAACAGATTATGATGAGCTTGCTTCATGTTTAATTTGTGACAAAAACATGATGAATTATTTTGCCCAGATTAAAGAAAATTAGTTCTTCAGTTCCATGATGAGTTGAATATTCAATACAAAAACTGTACAATTCGAAACCACCAAAAAAATCTGTAGAGGTATTAGAGGGCAACAACTACACAAAGAAAAGAAGAACAGGGATGCAAGGGCGAAGATATTTCGGAGCAAGTTGTACAGAGAGGCAAGGGGGTTTATTTGTTAAATACATTGTGAATTTAAACACTAGGGGCTATAATGGCACACGCAACAGCACTAGTGCGACATTATGAATTTAGTGAAGGGGTTAGCAAAGAAATTCAGGTGAGCAAACCGTGACACCAACTTCACGACGAAAAATATGTTCACATGAATGTCCAGTTCCCCACTAACTTGCATCAAATGTAACTATGGCAATGTTTGAAAATAATTGCGTGAAGTTACTTCTGTCTCATGTACGCTGTATTTCCGTCCCACCAATCATGGTCACTAAATGCAGAAATGACACTACAATCTCGTCAAGGCATAATGAAGTTGAGATATTGTTTAAAAGTAACTCAAGACGGTTCAGTTAACTAATTGTTTAGTTTTCATCAGTAAAAAAAAGGTTACACAAAACAGGACAGCAAATTAGTTAGAACAAAAAGTAATTGTATAAAAGAATGAGAAAATTTATGTCGATATTTTAACATACACCGATATTACCTACAAATCTGAGGAAGTAACACGAATGCTGACCACTAACTTGTGCCTCTATTTCCCTCTTGATTGCAGATTCAGGGCCCCTCGCATGGCGTAGAGGTTTCACAAAACAGAAGAGAGCCTAGCTCTTCACTGTTCAATACGAACGTGGAAACAGAGGTGCTAAGAGTCTCGACGCGAAAATAAAAAGGTGACCTCAATAATCTGACTTAAAGTTTCAATTTCCGATTTTAAAATTCTTAGACATGCGATTTCTCATTCCTGCATTGGCATGTAAATACACACTAAAATTATTCCAAATACTGGCTTCCATGAATCATGTGAATCACATTCAAAATTTTAAGCCAAACGCAAAACAATAATTTCGAGTAAATTTGAATAGGCATCAAAATGTAAAAAGCCACCGAATAAACTTATCTATTTTTCAATGGCGACACGGAACTCAACTACTGCCTACTCGTATCAAACTAGGTCCCCCTAAATTTTAGCATAGAATTCAAGCGAAAAGTGCGCATCTCACAATAACGAAACAATATTCAGCCACGCCTGCTTCAAACTTGTACCGCTGCAAAATCCCATTGCCGTAAAAATAAAAATTTTAATATGATTTCACCTCTTGCTGTATTTGTGATGCTAGAAAACTGCAGTTAACTGTACAGTCTGCATGGCTACACATCGAAGGCCAGACACGAAAAAGACCGTGACCTCAGATGCTTGAAAAAGCGACATGAGAGCAAATTTAGCTGAGGATAAAATTACAGAATTAACCTACACCACAATCCACAACACAAGTGATCCTTCAGTGCTGTCACCAGCGACTTCATTATTTACAAGGGTACCATCAGAAAGCCATTGCAATCTTTCTCATTTCCGGCCATGCGTGGATTTTTTTAAACGAGCGAGTGTTACTTCCATGAAATTCCTATACTTTTGGTTAGAGACCAAGGGGTTGTCTCATGCAAGGGGTTTAGCAGACCTCAGTTCTACTCGCATCCTCAAGCCAGAGCCTCGCTTCTCAGTTGCGCGCACACGCAAAGCACATCCCAGTGTTGAGTTGCGCAAGCATCACTTCATGCAGAGCAACGAAGCGTAAAATTCATTCTGACGGAAGTGAGGTGCGTTTCAGTGCTTCCCAATCCCGGGTAGTTCCTAAAGAATAATAAAGCTCTGTTTGAAATAGACAACTCGTATTAAAAGAAGGGGCACTTTTGTGAGTTGTCGGAGCACATAAGCACTTTATTAATCTAAGACAAACAAGAAAATGTGAGCTCTCGATAGCCATGCTTGTGAATCAAAACAGTGATGGTACTACTTGGTTGCCACCACGCTTCTAAATTTACTCTTATACTGAACACAGAAGCTATTATAATAATGCATTTTTTTAAATTTTACTTCGCAGTTAGGAATGAGGTCACATTAAATGTGAATGAAGTGCGATGAGCACACAAAGAAAAACGATTGGGAAGCACTTTAAAGCGCCCAGAAAGCAAAAGCGCTTCTGAGCTGGCAACCGGTAAGGCTCGTAACCGTGAGACCAGTAGACTTGAGGTTATTTTAGCCCGGCCACACACGTTCAGAAGAGCGTCAGGTGGGAACTCTTACGTGTTACCAATGCAATTTTGTAAGCTAGTGTTGTTCCTATAGAATCCAATGCCCCAATAGACACGGATGGTCAGAGGCTCAAATGGATGGGTATTCGCAGGTGTAACAGCACGTATTTTGACAAGCTTGAAATACGGGTGTTAATGGGTATAGAAATAGGGGTTTTTAGGGGGTGTAGAAGTATATGTATGCTTCAGGGGTGTAGAAGCATAAATTCAAGGGCGCTGAAACACGGATATCCAGGTACAGAGAAGCATGGACATTGAAGGGCAATAAACCATGGATATTCAGAGTCATAGTAACATGAACATTCAAGAGCAATAACCCACGGATAGACATTCAGGGTCAAATAAACACTGACGGTTTCAGAAGCGTGCTAATATAAAATTGACGGTCTCAGAAGTGAGCTAAACGTGTGTGGCGAGCTAGGCAAATAGGAGGAGAGTGAGTGAGGGGGAGGGGGTGTGAGGTGAGAAGGCTGGTGCCAGGACGTACCCCCACTGCGGCACTCTTATGTGCGGGACTAAGCAGACCTCCACCGCGGATCATGAGCTGCCCGACAGCGGCACGGGGCAGAAAATGACACTTTTCAACATTTCCTGACACATGAAGCGAAGTCTACCTCTTACTCTGGTGCTCTATGTCATATCTCAATAAAACACCGCTCTGACCTTGGTCATGTCTAAATGAAATTATGCTCTAATCCTCTGTCACATCTAAATGAAATTACGCTCTAATCCTGTCACATCTAAATGAAATTACGCACTAATCCTCTATCACATCTGAATAAAATAACAAACAGTGTATACTACGTCAGAGTTTCCATTTTGAAGAGCAGTCTCCGGTGTTTTGAAGAACTAAAAACAAATCATGGAATCCAACTGTAAGAATTAGAAGCATATGGTACACCAACACAAGTATTTAAATTTCCGTATCGCATCATTACAAATCAAACAAAACGTTCAATATTTTTAAGCAAATGAGCAAAATCTATCTCAAGTGCTATACCACAAAATGTGTGCAACAATGATTTATCTGAATAAACAGACTTTTGAGGCCCTAAAGCAACATCAACTTCACCACACATTTCCTTCCAGCCATACAACTTTGAAGACCTACCAAAGATACAGTACAAGATAGCCAAGCCTGCTGACAACCAAAGGCATCACTGATGCCTGGATAATTTTGATCGATGAATCATTTCAATCAACAGTCATCACCAAAGAATCATTTCGATTGTAGCACAGAAGCAAGAACAGACTATGAACGTCTGCAGGAAGCTTTCATGTGTATAATTTGCAAAGAGTGTACCGCTAATTTCTTCTCATATGAAATTCAGCGAGCCAAAATACGAAAGAAACAACTGCAGTATGCCCACTTCCTCAAGGAGCTAAAGAACTACACAACATCATGGCATAATAAGTATCGTTAATATAATTAAATGGGGGAGTTTTGCCACCAAAGACGCTTCATCAGTACGTTTTAGGCGCATCACTTCGTTTTCTCAGCATATCAACACGGAGTGGCAACTGTGTTGAGTACAACGTAAACTAGGGGAGCAATATTATCTATAGACGGGCGACGTGCAGAACACGATTATTCACTCTAGCCTGTTCATGGTCTCCAGTGCAGTCTAGATCTGCGTCACACTCTTTACAAGGCAATAGAAGACTTAATTGTTTTAAAGAAACGAAATATCTGAGAAATTGTTCATGATTTAAATAGCGTTCGTAAGTGGAAAAATTATCACAAATTAAAAACCAAAATCTGCAGTTTAAGTTTCTTGAACAAACTTAGAACTCTCTTTATAAGAGGAAATCGTACTTTTAATGTGCGTCAAAGGCTGAACAGTACTGAAAAAACTACCAAACTTCTGAGAATAAACCAAACTAAAAACTACAAAGAAGAACTAGCAACAGCATAAAAACTACTATACACTTCACAGGTGTTCAGAATAAAGACTAACCTAGTGACATAATGTCGAAAGCCCAAATCAGTGAAGGTCTAATGAAGCTAATTAAACCGACTGTGCCGTTCACAAAGCTTCTTTTTACTTGAGCAAACTCTACCACAGTGAAGGATTTTCTACAAGAGTGCTTCAGGAAGCTGTGTTTCATCAAAAAACTTGTGCCAGCTGCTGAACGCTTTAGATACTGCCTTCAAGGATCGAAACTTACACCTGTATTAATCAACCATACCAAACAAAACGGTGCAGATTAGAAGCAGAATGCAATGGCCAAATTTAGTCCAAAATAAAATTTTCAAACTCTCCTTAATCGAATTTAGCATAAAGACTACAATTATGTACCTTATGAATACCGCATTTAACTTACCTATGCACACCGAAGGCTGTTTATGACTGAGATTACTTCAGAAACAACTGCAACGACAACCCTTATCGAGCACTCATAAATAGGACTCATTTATAAACAGGAGAATGATTTGCGGACAGTTAAAGCTTCCATGATACAGTAAATAAATTGGTAGGGGATTTAATTATTCTAACATTTTCCTAGAAGGGGATCCAACACCACTACCAGGTCATGGTCTACTTGGTAGTAAAATTTTAAACCTCGAAACTGATTTTGAAACAGCACATTAGAATCAGTACCAATGAAAACAACTTAAGAAGATAACGAAAAAAGTAAATTAAAAATTTAAAGATTGAGCTCTTCAGCGCCAAAAGAGTGTCTCCGTGAATCGTGAGTTTTGAACAGCAACAATAAATATCACTTTAATTTCATATTAGGTAGTGGATAAAACATTGAGAATAAGAACTATCACAAGCCTTACTCAGTTTTGTAGTTGAGTACAGATTAAAAATCGCTCAATAAGAAACAAGAGAGTGAAACGTCACCGTCAACAATACACTCGCAACAAACGAGGGACCACAGAAAATACGCCATGAAAAAGCGCCAATATACCAACGTTGAGTAAAAATACAGTAAATTCGGCTCAATATATCGTTGCGGGAACTTTCTGATGCTAATCACAGCACACGATATGCAATGTTCAAGCAAGACAATGGACAAGACATTGTATTCATAAGACGTTAATAGAAGACCCAACACGGCTACGACGAGAGACTAGCGGCTACAACAAGACGTACCTTCTCAAGAGTTCTCTCGTAGGTACGCACGCTCTCTATGAGCGAAATGGCGAAGGGGTAGAGCTGATTGGCTTGGTGCGCTTTGTTCACTATAGCCAGAGGCACCCTGAAACCGAGGTTCTTCAGGTTGCGCACCTGCACACATTTTTAACATAAGTATCATTATTATTATTATTAACTTCATGATCGTCAACAATATTATCAGTAGATTAGGAGGTTTCCAAACATAGGCACCTGCTCAGAAAATAAACATTTTAAAAATGCATAAGATTAACTGAAAAGATACCATTAAATAATCTTCAGCAAGGTTCTCAACACATTCTTGACATGAAGTTTAAGATTCTGCAATAAGTTCATCAACTAATAGTGATTGAAGATGTGACAACTGCACATGGTACACTAAGCATTGCATGATCTAAAGATCTTACCTACAAATGAAATTGTTAGAGAGGTGGGAGCTGGACAGCATAAAAGGCAAGAAAAGTGCTTTTCAATTTTTTTTTTTTAAACGAAGTAATGTTTTATACAAACTAAACACATAGACGTATTTTGATTTGACCCCAAAACACATCACACAGTCAAAAAAAATCTCTTGCAAGAAAAACTAAACCCGACCACACAACTGCACGAATAAGTTATACATGGCCTAAATAATATGCTTCTCAACCTCTGAATGCCACGATTCATATCATAACCTAATGCCATAAACAATCAACATCACTAAAGTTTTCCCTGCCATGTAAGTAAACCATCATGCGCTTAATTCTAGCCTTTAACTGTACAACAAACTTTATGTCAAACGCAGGCAAAACAAAAAGCTCACACGATTAGGGAGCAGAACTCCTGCCCACATGGAAGCAATCTCACCTCCTTAGACAAGGTGATAATTTCAGGTAAGAAGTTGACTTTGAGCTTGTACTCGTTGCCTTTGCCAGCTCGGGAGCGGTGGGTCTCTATGGCGAAGATACGGCCGGTCACGCCCAGGTTGCGTTGCTGGACCTGAGGCAATGGCATGATTGAGGAAACAAGGTAGAGTCATTTCTATTGGGGAAAATAGACCTCCTCTTGTTTGGCCAGCCAACAGAACGGCTTTATTTCAAACAAACTTTATGAAATCACCATTGCGACATGTCGTAAGGCCAATAGTGGTGCTAGATTTGGGACTAGCAGTGTTCTCGGATATTAAATGAGCGCTGCTATCAGTTCGCTGTCATAACGTCACCTTTGCCAAATGGTATACAAAAAAGACTGGTTTGGCCCTCCCTTTTATCTTCTACCGTGGGCAATGGTCAGGTGCCACTTTCTTTCAGCCTTGGTACTGGATGAATCACTTAGATCGTAGCACAGAAGCAAGAACGGTGCAACCCAGGCTTAATGTGATGTGAAACATGAACGATTATTTGCTGCTGCACATCTTGAATTTTACTGCCTTCAATGAAGTGCAGCAATGAAGCTCATAACTTCAACTAAAATTGGGTAGTTTTTAGGGCGAAAAGAGATGTAGGCCTCATAAGCTCTTGAATAAAAGCTTATCAAAATTCAGGTATTCTCGTCTTCAATTTTATTAATCCAGCAGCATAGACGCAGAAAAATTTAGGATTGATACTCATGCAAAAAGAGAGAACTTGACTTTAGTGAGTGTGAACTTTATTTGAATGGCAGAATAAACAATACACTCGTGCAAATTTTCACCATTAAGTTCCCTTGAATGGTGCAGCTGAAAGCTATACAAACCGTCTTTCAAAGCAGTCATTCAGAGAAGAATTGCTTAAATCCAAACACTACAGAGCATATTTAAGAGAATAATTTTCACAAAAAATCTATAAATAAGGACAATATTTTTTAGCCAAGCATGTCGAGGAAGTAAAAATGTCAAGTATAGCACAGCACGTGACAAATCACGCCGAGGAGGAAGAATGCACACTCACCTTCCTGGCCCAGTCATCGAATATCTCTTGAGTGTTGAGTTTGAGCCTGAAGGAGTCACCGTCACTCTTCAGCTTCTGGCCCTCCACGTGTGACTCCCAACCTTTGCCAAGCACGTCCTCAACCTGTACGTAGAAACTAGTAAGCTTACCACTCATCAATGAAATTCAAATATAATCAAGTGACAGGAAAACCTTGTTAAAAATTACAGCAAAGAACGAATTTCAAGCCAAGGGGAGTCCACGTTACTTGTAATCACTTTAATAGGCCAACAATGGTATTTTTAATGCGTGTTACTAACCCGACGCATGTAGGCGGTGAGCTGCCGGTCGATCTGCCTTGCCCAGACGATGCTGCCCGACACGGGAGGGATGTCGCGCACGTGCGACATGCGGCACGCTTTGCTCTGCAGGTACTGCACCTGCACATCATCACTTGTCTCAGATGCGAGTTTTCTGTGATGCACAGCAAGACATGAAAGTTATCGGTCATACACGACGGAGAAGTCGGAACTTTTTATTGAATAAATTTACATTGGAACATCTTAACGTTATTGAACAATTGAAAGGACTAAATGAGATTTTAGCGCTAACTGAGCTAAAAATGCTTGACGTAGAGTTTAACGGTGACTAAAGTGTTGTCACTACAAATGGGTTCAAATATCGTTCAATTGCATTACAGCGGCTGACATTTCAAAATTTAGAGACCGAAGTTTAACATGATTTCAGTTTTAACTTAAGCTTAGATGATGCATAACACCTCGAATAGAGCTTTTAAGTTTGATATTAACATTTGAGATCACATTAGCTCTCATTATCGCACTTGAAATTCTTGTTAACTACTTCCTATAAAATTATTTTCACAAGTTTCCAACACCCGATGCCAAAATGACAATGCACATGACCCTACATTGGACACCTCACCCTGGACACCATCGTACCTTGAATATCTCATGCAGCTGCTCGATATCGCCTTTGACCCGCTGGATGAGCTGCGTTTGGTACCACTTAGGACACCCCACACTCCACTTTGGACACCTCACACTACGTAATGCACCCAATACTCTTCTTCGGACACCTGACACTACTTCGGAACACCTCACACTCGACTTTGGACACCTCACACTCTATTTTGGACATCTCACACTTTTCTTAAGACGCCCCACACTCTACTCTGAACGCTTCACACTGGACGCCATCGAACCTTGAATTTCTCATGCAGCTGCTCGATGTCATCCTTGACCCGCTGGATGAGCTGCGTCTGGTACTCCCTGATGGCACCGCGGATGTGTGGCCGCACAAACAGCGCGTTGAAGCGTGAGAAGATGCGGAACATCTCATTGGCGTTCTTGGCCGTGCCGAGCTGGTCGCGCAGCCGCGCCGTGATGCGGGTCTGCTCAGCATGCAATGGTCTTATCAACATGTAATACTCTGGGATGTGATAGTACATTGATAGGTGATTGAAATATATGATTCTCATAAACATATTTTTATTAACGATTATTTTGAAAATACACTCCTATGAAGTAAAAATTAATATAGCAAGTTGTACGCGTTTGACGCAAAATCATAGAAAGAAAACGAAACTAATCGTGGTTCAAAAGACGGGAGTGTAAGGTGAACAAAATTGCTGAGACAGTTAACACCAGCTATAAGCAGGTCTAGGAACCAGATTGCGCCCAAGATGTAGGAAGACATAACAAATATGAGGTTGGCCGAGTACATCATGGAAATATACCCCTTTAATGTAAACTTTCATTGACTCATATTAGAGTTGCAACAACCACCGTCATTAGCATCCGGTTGTCACCGACGACAGGATGAGGAAGAAACCGCCACTCGGCAGTGAACTTCAAATAGCACATAGAAGAACAAACTGAATTAAAATATAAAGCATTGAGGAACAAACTGAACTAAAATAAATAACATTGAGGAACAAACTGAATAAAATAACAATATATTAAAGAACGAACTGAATAAAAATAAAATATAGTACGTCATTATTTGAAGAATGACGAAATAAATAGTCCTCTCGGACGTTTACGGATTAAAAGCACTATAAAGATGCAACCATTCTATGAAGGAGGACCAAGTAGTCCTCTGGGATGTTAAAGGATTAAAAGCACTATGAAGACGCAACCATTTTATGAAGAGGAGCCAAATAGGCCTATGGGTGTTGGAGGATTAAAAGTACTCCGCAAAGCACACAAACCTCGACCCTGTCGATGCGCTCATCGTAGCGCTTGAGAGCTGCCTCCCACATCTCCGCCCCCTCACGGCTGATGTCCAGACCGTCAACTTCCTTCACGTTCTCGTAAGCTAAGTTCACCTGTAAGTCACTGCACATTAGCACCGCGCCACGCGAGAGTAGTGAAACACAAAATGAGTTTAGGAAATGAATAAATTACAAGGAAGACTGTTCCTTGATGTAGACACCTATTGAACATTTTGACGCAAGACCACCCACCCATGATCAGACAATTTAAATGCTCTTCATCAATGTCAAAATACAAGTGGAAAAAATTGTAACGATGAGAGGAAAGATGGTACGCTAGGCCAATACGTTATGTAGTCACCCAATACCACTATGAGCCAGCTGGTACAAACAAGAAAAATGGTATATCCATCCATCATTACACACGCAGCCCAACAAATTCTACAGTAGCCCGATGCAACTATTAATCTGCTGGTACATTGGTTGATTACAAGAAAGTTTTAGCCTCCCTTTACCACGACAAAGTTGTTCAAAGAGAGGAAGGAGGAAGGCCCCATTTAGTATGATGAAGTTAAGGGAACGCGGTATCTACGCACAAGGTGTATAGAAACGGTATACACTGTTACAATTAAGTTAAGTGGTATATCAGTGAGCACACACGCGGCCCAGCACACACGCGGCCCAGCACACACGCGGCCCAGCACACACGCGGCCCAGCACAAACGCGGCCCAGCACACACGCGGCCCAGCACACACGCGGCCCAGCACACACGCGGCCCAGCACACACGCGGCCCAGCACACACGCGGCCCAGCACACACGCGGCCCAGCACACACGCGGCCCAGCACACACGCGGCCCAGCACACACGCGGCCCAGCACACACGCGGCCCAGCACACACGCGGCCCAGCACACACGCGGCCCAGCACACACGCGGCCCAGCACACACGCGGCCCAGCACACACGCGGCCCAGCACACACGCGGCCCAGCACACACGCGGCCCAGCACACACGCGGCCCAGCACACACGCGGCCCAGCACACACGCGGCCCAGCACACACGCGGCCCAGCACACACGCGGCCCAGCACACACGCGGCCCAGCACACACGCGGCCCAGCACACACGCGGCCCAGCACACACGCGGCCCAGCACACACGCGGCCCAGCACACACGCGGCCCAGCACACACGCGGCCCAGCACACACGCGGCCCAGCACACATGCAGCCCAGCACGCAGGGAGACACTGAGCACAAGCTGCACTGACCTCCTCGATCGCGCTGAGGTCCCCCGGCTCGAGCTCGCCCTTCAGGTCTTGGTCGCCATCAGAGGGCTGTTGAGTGGCGCCATCAACACCACCTTTACCTGCACAACACATGACTTTGTTTCACCCACAACACCTTCTTTTGAGTTACCTTGCTGAAGATCTAAAGGCAGAAGCAAAAGGGCCACAAGCTCTACGCAATGAAGTTGGCTCTCTGTTTTCAAATGCTGAACACCAGTCACATGGCCAGAGAACAGTAACAAATTAAAAATTCAAATTTGTGAATACCTTCACATGCATTACAAATAGAAAATTTATCTATCTTCCCCCATATTACAAATAGAAAATTTCTATCATGATTCCAGCACCGAGATGATTATTGAAAATCAAAGTCTCACACTGTTGAGGCGTGAGCATGTACGAATACTAACAGCCTCACTAACATTCTTAAAGAAGTTAAATCCCCACCTTTTTAAGCAATAAAAATAACTCCTTGCACTGAAAATTTTGCTAACAAAGCATACCCATCAAGCGCAATTTTCAAACAGCGTATAAAGCTACAAGAAACAGGAACTAAGCAAAGGCTTTCACATCACTGTACAGTGACAAGAACTTATGATAAAAACTTAGCAATTAAATTTATTACTTTGAGAGTCCTCTTGAGCTGCCTACAAAATTAAGCATTGTCAGGAACTAGCAAGGCCACAAAAGCCATGAAAACAGTCCTGGCGAACAAAATCAAGAATTTTCACGCACGACTGAGTTAAGACCGAGAGAATTGCAGCCCCAAAACCCTAACAATGATGGTCCAGGTCTATAAAGTGATGAATTTTCAGTCCTCATAAAGAGAGGAACAATAAGAGGTCACATACCCTGAGCAGCGGTGGGTGGCTTTACCACCCTAACAATAACAGTCCAGCTATAAAATTAAGAATTTTTAGCCCCCATCAAGAGTGACCAACAAGAGGATCAAGACCTCCACACACCCTGGGCAGCAGAGGGCGGCCGCAGCACCCTGACAATGACGGTCCTGAGCTGCTCGTGCTGGCGCCTGAACTTCCTCATCTGCTCCATGCGGTGCTGCAGCTTCTTGTGTGCTGGTGAGACCCGCCACACCATCTTTAGCTGCTCGTCCCGCTTCTTCTTTACGATGTCCCTAAACATAGACTCATTTTACTCACAACTCTTCTGAATGCATAGCCAGGTCAGTACAGTAAAGAATATATTCTAAGTTATTACACTAAACTAAGTTACTCGAGGAATGTATTTGGATCACTTGAAGGATGTCACCAAAAAGTATGTCCCTAGATTACCAGAAAGAATTTAGCTATATCACTAGAAAGGATGTACGTAAGTCATTAAGGAGTTTATATCTAGTATATCTAGATCATCAGAGTATCTATTCAGATCACTAGATTATGTATCAAGATCACTATGGATATACTTCAGTCTCTAGATCATATAGAAGAATATCTTTAGGTCATTTAGAAGAATATCTCTAGGTCATTCAAAAGAATATCTCTAGGTCATTTAAAAGAATGTCTCTAGGTCATTTAAAAGAATGTCTCTAGGTCATTTAAAAGAATGTCTCTAGGTCATTTAAAAGAATGTCTCTAGGTCATTTAAAAGAATGTCTCTAGGTCATTTAAAAGAATGTCTCTAGGTCATTTAAAAGAATGTCTCTAGGTCATTTAAAAGAATGTCTCTAGGTCACTTAAAAGAATGTCTCTAGGTTAGATTAGATTAGTCATTAGTTTTAGCTTCCCTACCCAGCAACAAATGCGATCCAAAGAGAGGAAGAATGAAGGCACCATTTAGTATGGAGTTAAGGAAACGCGGAATCTACGCAGAAAGGCATAGAAACAGTAAGTTGGGAAGGAAGATTATGAAACAAGATCAAAGTTGAAGAAGACAGTAGTAGATGCTGAAAAACAGGACAGCAGTGAACCGAAAAAATGTGGTCCTTAACATAACAAAAACATTTTATTTCAACAAAAAGAAGGCCTACCTAACTCTCAGCTCAGGCCCTCACATTGTCCCCCTGGGAGCGCTAGTTCCCATAGATACAATAATTGTTTCTCCCTGAGGAGAATGTCTCTAGGTCATTTAAAAGAATGTCTATAGGTCATTTAAAAGAATGTCTATAGGTCATTTAAAAGAATGTCTCTAGGTCATTTAAAAGAATGTCTCTAGGTAATTTAAAAGAATGTATCTAGATCATTTAAAAGAATGTATTTAGGTCATTTAAAAGAATGTATCTCGGTCATTTAAAAGAATGTCTCTACTCATTAGAAAGAATGCACTTAGGTTAATGGAGTGCCTTGTTCAACAAAGAACCCATTTTATACCGAGGGTCTTCCTCAAACGAAGCAGTCGACTTCCATTTTAATTATAACATTCTTGGCAAATGAAATTTTAATTATAACATTCATGGCAAATGGAATTTTAATTATAACATTCATGGCAAATGGAAGAGTGTCAAGAACGGGCAATGAGCGAATGTCTTCTCGAAGAAAACCTTAGATTCAGTCGCAACTCATGCAAGAAAAAGGAACCTAAATATGCCATCAGAACGACGGCATGTAGGACACACACATCCAGTCGCTTGATAAAAATCTCAATTCAAGATCTTGGCAATTCAGACACAGTAAGCTTCAATGGGAACAGTCTCATCAGTAATACAAGAAACCCAATTAGACTCTAGCCCGGAGTAACAGAAAACGGAAAGTTTCTGCAACGAGAGCAGAAATATATCCCCACAGCTAAACTGCAAGCTAGAGACTAGTCAGCAGTGGTAAGAACTGGAACGATAATTGAGAACCATCAATTTGACTAAACTATAACACGAAAAAAAGCTGATATGCTTGTTTGTGACAGCCGCTGTTAGGGCTAAGCTAAAGTTTAAAGATCTCTTCAAGTCTGTGTGGAAATGCATGTAATTTATTCGAATTTATTTGTATAGACAAACGATAATAAATAGAAAGCAGAAATCGAATATTCCTTTAAAATAGTACGTTCGTTTGGTATGGTTCTTTTTAGAGGGACAAAAAATTTCAATTCGACACTAGAACTAAGATAAGCTAACACGAAAATTGCACTTACACACTATCACTGAGATACTGTATAAGCAAGTCCTAAAAATATTCAAATTCAATGCTAGCACTAAAATCAGCAACCACTAAAATAGTAGTAAGACACTAGAACTAAGATAAGCAATGGCTCATATCAAAGAGAACGCACCTGAGAAGTCCCTGCAGCTTCTCATACTCATCGTCCCAGGCGAGGAACACGTCAAAGCACTGAGACATGACCTTCTCGAACTCCTCAGGGGAGATGTGCATCAGGCGCCGAGTACCCAACACCTACCACACAATATTGAAACAATACAGTAATGCATGTTGGATTAACGCATCAGAAGTTCCAATACTACATGAGCAACAACGAAGAACTAAAATAAAAAGATCTGCACACAAGATCTTAAGATTTCCGATACAAGGGAAAATATGTAAATGATACATAAGCAAGAAGCAGACTGAGAATTTTTCATGGCTGCTAAGCGCAGCTTTTCCAATGAGTTGTTTCGTTACAATTTCTCAAGTTCATCTCCTGGAGACTTTCCACTGAATATCAGTAAGAACATTGTTCAATTGAAATTTCTCTCAGTACAATAGCACACATGGCTAATGTTTCACAAGTCCATCCCCCTCCACCAGTATATTAATTTAGCTTTTCTGCAAATGGCAGCACACTTTTTTTTTTAAATACAGCCTTCATTTCACTATACAAGAACTGAAACTATTTCATTTTCAATAACCCAAAACCCACCCAAATATCAAGCAGCCTATTCCCCTTCACAAGCATGGTGGCACAGAATTTACCACCAAAAAGCAGAGGTTTAGCATACCCCTTAAAATTTCTTCCATTCATATCCTAAAGGTAGCCTGCACTGCTAACCTTGAGAATCTGAGAACTCAAATCTCTAGAGATGGCTTCAACAAGCTTGAGGGCGCGCTGGATGGGGTATTTGGTGCTGCGGATCTTGCGGAGGTGAGTGAAGATGCCAGACACAGCTAGCCGCACTTTGTCCAGCTCAGTGGCCGAGAGCAGCTCGTTGAGAGGGAAGTCCTTCATGAGTGGGGCGTAGTCGTGCACCGTAGCCAGTGCAGGCTTCAGCCCTGTGGGTGTGAGCTATGTAAGTACACCACATTTCCTGGTCTATGGGATACCCATCTTCATGTCAGAGAGAAGTTTGGTTGGTAGCTATAACACAACACCATATATAAGTCAACTACACGAAGTATTATATTACATCAGGTGACAGTAAAATTTTCAATTGGAAATTATTTTAATATTGCTTTGACATTAACAACACCAGTAACTCTACATCCCAGAATCATGAGTGAAACAAATAAACAGCTACAACATCTGGTGTCGACTGTTGCCAACTGTACACCAGTTAGTGGGAATCTTGTATAACAATTTATGTTCTTTATAATTCAGCAGAATACAAATGGTTTACCTATCCATAAACAGTTTCAAAAGCAGCTATGACTTCATTTTCTTCACTGAGGAGGTAACCCCGTGTGTATTATTGTTTTACTGTTTGTATCTGTGTTGTGAAGAGATTTGACTTCATATTGAGCAATAATCACACGCACATCTGAATGAATGGTAAAAAAAATAGCGGGCTGCACACACTACACAATTCTCCAGAAAATGAAAAAATGCACATCACGCATACCCCACAACCCATAACAAGACGCTCATTACACACCCTACAATACAACAAGATGCACATCACACACATCCTCAGCAAGAACAAGACGCACATCACACATATCCTCAATAACAGGACGCATATTACACACAACACAGAAAGACCTAAAACACAGAGAAATACAAACACGCGACGGGTGCATGAGAGCACGCAGCGCTCTTAGCACAGACCTGTGTCGAGATCAAAGGAGACGGTAGCATGGAAGCGCTTGCCGTGCTTCAGAATGTCTAGGGTGAGCGTGACCTCAAGGCTCTCCCGCTTGTCCTGGATCTTGAGAAGGGCGCGCTCCAGGTTAACCCAGAAGCTGATCTCTTGCAGCGCCGTGCCGCTCGACGGGTCGCGGTCCAGTTTGGTCACCTGCAACACCACATGTAAATGTAAGAGGTTACCAGACACAGAATGCAGGTGGTTCCCTGAAATGTTAGTTGTAAATGTAGGTGGTTACCTGAAATGCGAGGTCTAGGTGGTTACCTGCAACACAAGACGTGAATATAGGTTACCAGAAACCTGATGTTTGAATACGGTCATTACCTGAAACGCGAGGTGTAAATGTAGGTGGTAACCTGAAATGGGATCTGTAAGACTAGTCTTTCTTTGATTTCTACCAAGGAAATTCATGTTCAGATCCGATGTGAGTTTCACTTTGAGTCACAAGCAAATGCAGGTTCTCATAGGACGAAAATTTACTATCTTCTATGATGAGTCAATTCACGATGCAATAGCATGTAAATTGACTCTAATTATGTAAAAAATTACCTTATTGTGAGCGATCTAATTAGTTTGGGTTCTGATCAGATACTGAGTTTTGAATGGAAATAAACTCATCTTTAACCAATAAACTGGCGTCTACTGATATTTCATTTTCAAATTTTACTACTTTTTACTACCTTCAACAGCAAAAATTACTACCTATTTTTTACACAATGAACATTGTCCAAATGTTCAGATGTAAATAATCTGCCTATGAGTAGTTTTGAGTCAATAATACACGCAATACTAAAGGTTTAAAAAAGTTCTAAGTTTCTTAATACTTATAATACTATACGCAGCAACCAAGGCATCATTGCAAAAAAGTTGCCTAAATTCCTAAAGTTCTAAATAGACTCCAACGAATGTTTGGACTCCAACATCTTCAACTATGAAGACAACCGTTTATCATATGCAAAAAAATAAAAAACACTGACTGGAAGCTAGTAGACACCAGGAAATTGTCAGATCCCTCTACAGCAGAGTAGAATATCAGGGACCTTTATTATGACCAAACACAACGGCACTTCGGGAATATGAGTTTGTGAACTATTCATTGATGTAAATTTCCATTCTAATAACAATGAACGAGACAAGAACAATTCTGACTAAAGCGAGAGGAAGAGGTTATACCAAATGGCTTAGTTACATCGCCACTCAAGTATGGACTACCACTACAAAAACATAACAATCTACTCTACAAAAATCCAACACTAAAAAATCCAACACTAGCACTATAAGAAATCCAAGCGAATAACAGCACAGACCGCAAAATACAAGCAAATTTACTCGCCAATTCAATGCAGTTGCATTTCTAGCTTAAATAAAACCCAAATTGTTCTCACCTTTTGAATTTCTCGCGTCCAGCGCGCCACGCCGGTCTGGAGTTGGTTGAGGAAAGTAGAGTCTTCGACTTTGTTTCCAAAATCCGCAACTTTGGGGCGAGTGCCTTCGTCAGCACACTTCTTGATCACCTACAGAGTAAATCAATGCGTTACACGAGACACCTAAACTAATACACATCATTAACGTGAGGTAGTGTTCAGCTTAATGCAATACCTTTATACAACTATCAAAACAAGCCAGATTGTCATTAGTTATGTCTTAATTATTGAAGGATAGTAATAGTAAATTGCTTAGCTATTCATCGTGTTTGTCGCCGACTTTCAGTTACTCACACGCGGCATTTATACAAAAATAACCTCCCTTAATCCTAATCCTTAAAATATTATTAATCTCAATTTATCCAATCTTCAAACATTTATTACAACTTTGTACAGGAAAAAGAAAAATTCTTACAAGTATAGACAAGCAGTACTTGCGAATTACCCCATCAGCGAGCGCGCTATTGCATCACGAGATGTATCTTGAACTATAACGAGTTCAAAGGTAGAAGAAACGACTCCAGTTGAAGAGTACACAGCCACATTATATGAAAAATTAACACTTTGACCCTAGCGTGCGCCACCGGCGGCCACGGAGGGGATTTTCACTGTGCTACTGACCGGCCAGTGGTCACTAACTCAATTTTCATAAATACTCAAAGCTAAATGAAGTCAAGATCAAGTTAATGTCAGCTATTTTTCAAAATTGTTATCATAATTGACTTTAAATTTGAGTTGAATATTGAACTTCAGTTTAACCCATTGCGGTTGAAGTGTTAACACTTTAACATCTAAATTTTTGTACTCATTTTACCGTTATCACAACCACATTCAGTAAACTGGCACAGGCATCAGGCAGTCACCAATATCAGGATGAGGAAGGAACTGCTATTCGGCAGTGAACTAATTCAACGAGAAATGCAATATACTGAGCAGGGCTGCCACTGTTGGGGGATTTCCCCTAGATCTGGGGGAAACACTCGTAGTCTATGGGAATGGGGGACACTTTCGCAAAAAACATAAAATTTGGGGGAATTCGGCCAGCAATTATTTCCAATGCAAAAAATGTATAGCATGGATAATTTTGAATTACAAGTGGACGTATGCTCATTCGGATAAAGAAATTATGATGCAGAACAGGAAATACCCCCTTTTAACTATGAATAAAAGGCAATTTAACGAAGTTTGAACGAGGATCGAACTCATTAGACTAGCAACGAGATTCACATCGGAACAATGAAGATTAACATGACTCTAATTCTCACAGCTCACAGAACTAAGTCTTGAGAGTTCGCTCTATAAAAGGAATAAAAAGGCAAACAGTGACCGTGACAGTTGCTAGCTTCCTTCCTCTGAGCGAATACTTTTTGATCGACATTCTTTCCATTAACTTAAATTATGTAGTAATTATTCCTATATGTCAATTTGTAAATTCAGATATTTTTATTGTATTTTCTTCGGCAAAAGAGGCGGAAGCAGGAATTCTTGTAGATTGAATGCTTGTGTGGTTCAAAATTAAGAGATGTTAAAAATGCGCGGCACGCCTAGGTTTCAATCAGTAACTTTCAATATTAACGTTTTATTTTTATGTCTTTTCATAACTTATATGCGTTACAGAGACTAACTCTGTTACATGCTTTTCAGCAATTAGTTCTTCAACTTTGAATATTAACTTAACGTTTTAATGAGCAAAACTTTACAAAGATGACAAATAGGTTCATTTTAGTGATTAATGCTATTTATATAATGATTTCATTATTTTATAATTATTATTCTTGCTTTAGAATGCTGATTATTTTTTCCAATCGCTTACTGAACCGAATCATGTTCTACGAAACCAAAGTTCTGTACGCAGTCATTTAGAAATTATTGGCTCGGTGCCACCGAATTAAAACTCGTCTGAAATGAAATCGTAATCCCAACTGTAGGTAATGTAAGTGCTGCAATATTTCTTTATAAAATTAAAACAAAACAATGTTCAGTGCAAAATAAGAGAAACATAAATGTTGCAAGTACCAACGCTGATATCGTAGGAGAGCCATCCAAGAAATCCAGTGGAATTACCATAAGTGAGCTTACTCGTGTAGAAAACTTTTACCAACACGATCTTTCCTCAAGCGTGTATAAATCCTTACCTGTGGGTAAAAAAATTTACCCCTACAGCAAGATAGCTCACAAGCTGTCAATGAAAAGGACGAAATTACATTTGGATTTAATATACATTAAGTAATGTCAGTTTTTATTTAATATATGCCAAAATACGTTTTTTCCTTAATTTTGGGGGATTTTTGACGAAAATGGGGGAATTTCTACCGCAAATCTGGGGGAAAGAGAAAAACCTCAGTGACAGCCCTGATACTGAGGCTATTTTCCAACGAGGACCATAGAGGCCTTTTGGGCATTAAGTGTTAAAGAAGGTGATCTTGCCTGCGCTACGAGAGGGTGGATGGCGAGCGATATGTCAGGGATGTCGATGTTCTGTTGCAGGTGCAGCAGGCCCATCTCCAGCTCTGCTATCTTCTTCTCTACTGCAGGCGCCATCTTGTCGCCGTCGCGGCTGCGGGAAAAGCTTATTTGGCTCACTCGCGTCACCATATTTGAGTTATAGAGAAGTTTTTCCTATGATGGGCATTATGAAGCTAATCCAAATACATTCAAGCTAGTTTTGAGCTATCCTCAAATGTAACCATTGTACTAGACTTGAGAAACAATCTAACACTGTATTGCTTGTCGTAAATAAATTGTTTGAATGATTCATGAAAGGAAAGATTCTGTTACTGCTTACACTCAAATGTCTGAGTCATACTGAGTAAAATTCCTCAAGTAGGCTGTTACATAACTATGCCTTCAAGTTTTTTTTACAAGGACCACAAACCTATTTTAATAGGGTCACTCAGCAAGATATAGCAATAGGCAGAAATTCACTCAAAGGATGCAAGCCTCACCTACACAGCTTCCCTGACACCTTAACAAAGCTCTTGAAAAAATCGGCTATTCCATAACTATGGCCCACATTACTATTTTCATGAACCACAAGTCTATTTTTACTCAAAGAATATACAGCAACAGGTAGTAGTTCAACCTGACAATGCAAGCCTCACCTGTCCAGCTTTCCTGACTCCTTAACAAAGCTCTTGAAATAAGGAGCCACAGCATCAGCAACATAGGCGTGTAGGGTTTCATACGGGTTGCCGTCGCTGAGGTTCAAGCAGCGCACCTGAGAAGGCACAGCCTTGTCTGCCTCCACAACCTGGCCACGTTTGATCACTAGCACACTGCACAATAGAAAAAAGTCAATGAGCTAATCATGGTGGAAGAACAAGGTAGAGTCATTTCTGGGGGGGGAAAATAAACCTGCTCTGGTTTGGCTAGGCATTAGAATGGCCTAATTTCAAACAAACTTTCTTGCAACATGTCATTAGGCCAATAGTGGTGCCAGCTTTAGGGCTAACAGTGTTGTCAGATGCAATATGACACTGCAATTGGTTTGTTGCCTTGACGTCACCATTGCCTCACGGTTGACAAAAAAAGATTGGTTTGACCCTACCTTCTTTCTTGTATGGTGAAGCTAATCCATCAGGTACCATTATCTTGTATGCAAGATACTCATGTAACTAACAAATTTCAAGCTAGCTTTCTTACCTAATTTGAACTTGTTCTTATGGCTAAGAAGTGTCACCAAATAACCTGGTTTACGGGTTACAAACACAAAGGTGTACCAAAGAGAAGAAGGATGAAAGCACCATTTGCTCTGGAGTTAAGGAAATACAGTATCTATGCACAATCTGAGTTTTCACACACAATTCCCTGTTTATTGAAACAGTGAGTTGAGAAACAACTTTATGAAACAAGATAAAAATTAGAAAGTAATGGGTTTTGAAAAATGGCAGTGACCCTAAAAAAAATATGGATCTTAAAAAATGGTAACCCCACAACTGATGGGAGTTTTTGAGCACACTATGTCAAATCTTCAAACTTCAATGCCAGTATTATATTGTTTATATAAGAGCTATTAAAATTAGAGACATAACACACAGGGTGATTCAATTCTCAACCAATTTTC
Organism: Morinoia aosen; assembly: GCA_030386875.1. NCBI lineage: Eukaryota > Metazoa > Arthropoda > Malacostraca > Amphipoda > Talitridae > Morinoia > Morinoia aosen. The sequence goes on from CM059568.1 coordinate 55,953,334, forward strand.
CATTGAGAACAAAAATTTGAAGCATGAAATGAACAAAAAATTAAAACAAAATAAAAGAGATGTGCTTTTATGAGACATTTATTTTTTGTCATAATTCATTAGATTAAAATTATAATTTAATTAGTTAGTGCCAGACTCCCTAAGGAGGCCAGAAAAAGCAATTTCACTTCACTAAAGAGAAGGAACCATTAAGTTTGAACTGTCGATAACAGAAAATCTATGCAAAAAATGTGTTCCCACACAAGATACTTATTGTATTGAAACAGCAAGTCAGGAGTGAAGATGAAAATAAAAGATAGCAATGAAGGCATGAAAATGGAAAGAAGCAAATAGCATCAGAGATAGAAACCCTAAAGACCTACCTATAGCTAAGGTAACATAACAGTATTCCAATATTGGAGCCTTTCCATGAAGCATAGAAGAGACAAACTCAAAAACCCTACCCATTCTATTCTCACTGAGAGGCAAATTGAAATTTTTGCAACAATATCAGCTCAAATTGTTAATGAAAACGCTTTGTGTTACACCATCAAAAAATCATACTGGAGTCTTTTAATAAGAGCTAAAACATCACCTGGTCATCTTGACTGAGGTAAACACAACTCCATTGGCCAGGAGGTATGATGCATCCTTCTCATCTTCTCCTTCTTCAACTTCATCTGAAACATTCATAAGGGAATTTTGAAATTTTTCAGCAATAAGAGGGAAATATATGTCATGTTTTCAGTAAAATAGCCATTTAGTAAAGAAACACAAGCTCCATTATATTACAAGTTTGATGATAAATTTTACATTGGTAAATTAGTTTGAATAAAAAATTTATTTACCACAACTGCAAACTTAATGCTTAAACTGTAATAGTCAAAAAATCTGTAACATTACATACACTATAACATTATGAAAATCAAAAGAATATACAACAAATATCACAGTTGCAAAATTTATAACCCTATGAAGAGGAAAACTTATTTCTACGAAGAGACAAAAATTTCATGAGCCAAGTTGAAGCAGAAGACAGATACCTTTGGTCCCATATCTTTGGACAATGAGAGTCTTCACTTGTGGGTCAGCAACAAACTTTCTGACAGCTTCAATGTGCACTGGGAGCTCAAGTGCAGAGACGAGCGCAGGAGAAGGACTGTCTCCATCTTCGAGCATGCCCCACACGACGCGCTGCAGCCACTTGCAGACAATAGACACGTCGGCCACAGCAGCAGCCTCGAGGCTGGCACTGCCACTTCCACCTCCCCCCCCTGCATCTCCTGCTCACAGGGAAGAAAATGATGTGGCTTTATATAATACCTAGAAGAATCATCTTTACAAGTATTAGTTAATAATATTATATAAACCTAGATAACATACAAACTCTGAAGTGTATATTGGAGTTCACTATATTTGATTGAGCTATATAAAAAAATACTTAATTTGAATGGCTCCTGCAACCGATTGCTCAATTTGGTGTATGAACTATTTCACAAATGTTCATCTACCAATTCTGAAATTACATTTTGTTGAGATGAATGCAAGATATTTTTACCGTATAGGAACACAAAGAAAATTTTTAACTTAAGGGTGTTTTAGAATTTTCTGAACAATCATCAAAATTTAAGATTCCCTCATATTTAACTGCAGATCAAAAAGGTTTCTATTGACTCAAACATAGGTTTCTGCATAACTTAATGGGGGGGGGGAACATCCAAAAATATTCAATTGAAAAATTACCAAGGTGATCCCTCATGGGAGGCTAGTCTCCTGGCCAATGTCAAATAAATCTCCTGAATCCCATCCTTAGACTTTTACCTTAGGGGACTTATGCTTTTTGGGAATTCTAGTTTATTCAACATTTTGACATTTAGAATCGCTTTAAATAATAAGGAAATTACTATTTGAAGAAATTTAGTATAAATTTGCTATAAATTCATAATTAACTGCCACTAAGCTGTTTGTTTTTTTTTGTTTACACCAGCACTAAAAGATGCATATCACATGCTACTGATTTAATGAATATAAATCATGTTCTTCCTAAAAAATTTGGTAAATCTGAAGGATATGTCAGTTATCAATTTTTCACTTTTTGGTGCCTGAACCTAATTAATTGAATCAAAATAAACAAGTTTTCTTCTATGCACTTTCTGTCTCAAATGAGTATTTTAAGATTAATAGCGGTAGGTTTAGTTTCGTCTTTGATGACGAATGCGCTTAAATAAACAGCTACTCATCGATTTTCAAAATTTTGTTGCTTGAATCATGGTAATAACATCGAAATAAACAACTTCTCTTCTATGCACTTTTTTCGTCAAATGAGTATTTAACGAGGTAGAGCGGTTGGTTTGGTTTCGTCTTTGATGAAGACCGCGCTGGAAGCGAGTGCGCAGTGCTGTGTTGCCGTCCGACGTGCTCCTTGAATTACTTGCCGCTTCAAACACTGGAGTTGCGGTAAGTTATTTATTGCTATAACTTGTTGGGAAAGATTTAATTTTGGGAATTTAACTAATTTATGTCCTTTTGTAATTGTGTGTTATAAATTTTGGTGCTCACTCAATGCTTACCTAAAAATTTGTTCGGTAAAATGTCTTTGCAAATCCCAGCGGCACAGAAGGGGTCTCTTCACCAAATGTTTGGTTAAAATAAATGTTAGGGGTAGGCGGCCATTAGATGTGTGTTGTTTCAGGCGAGGTGGGTAGATTACGCTATCAAGAATTTGACGGTGTAAGCAGTCCTCTACGCCTCGGCAGAACGCCTGTTGTGAGGGTTAATTGCACAAGCCTCGAAACTACAAACACAGTGGTCGACAGATTTAAGGGTCCAAACACTTGAGCATGAGAACCCTTAGAGCGATACAGTTTCCACGAGAGGTGTTGTCAAAAAAAAAAAAATACAGGGGAAATATGTAGAAGGGCCAACGGCGCTCAGCGAGAATCCCGGGAAAACCTCATAAGGGCGGAGTCAGAAGTTCACGCCATGTTGGGAAAGATTTAATTTTGGGAATTTAACTAATTTATGTCCTTTTGTAATTGTGTGTTATAAATTTTGGTGCTCACTCAATGCTTACCTAAAAATTTGTTCGGTAAAATGTCTTTGCAAATCCCAGCGGCACAGAAGGGGTCTCTTCACCAAATGTTTGGTTAAAATAAATGTTAGGGGTAGGCGGCCATTAGATGTGTGTTGTTTCAGGCGAGGTGGGTAGATTACGCTATCAAGAATTTGACGGTGTAAGCAGTCCTCTACGCCTCGGCAGAACGCCTGTTGTGAGGGTTAATTGCACAAGCCTCGAAACTACAAACACAGTGGTCGACAGATTTAAGGGTCCAAACACTTGAGCATGAGAACCCTTAGAGCGATACAGTTTCCACGAGAGGTGTTGTCAAAAAAAAAAAAAATACAGGGGAAATATGTAGAAGGGCCAACGGCGCTCAGCGAGAATCCCGGGAAAACCTCATAAGGGCGGAGTCAGAAGTTCACGCCAAAAGGCTCTAAGCCAATACAAACGACCCTGAATACCCTTTCAAAAGTCGATTGGTGCGTACGGAAAAGGAGAGAACCGCGCTCTTGAGCACAGCGTCATTACTGAGGGAGTGAATTCAGTCTGCGTCGACGGGCGTCGTGAGAAGTGCGTTTCTTTTATCAAGTGCAATACTGGAAATATAATTTTAAAAAAATGAGCAATACGTAGTTAATTTGGTAAAATCATTTTTTGGGGAATTTGCTAATCCAAAATTTTCTCTTTCCATTTTGCAGAGAAGAAATCTCACACAAGACCACTGTGGATGAGATGTAGAAAGTTATAAGAAAGTTTAAACGTCGATGGGCCGGGTAAGACTCATGTTACTCATTCGCGATAGATGCTGTTAAAAGGATGTATACATATGATGATAAATCTGCGCCGTTCAATTAAATATGGCAAGAAAATATTGTGAATATGAGTGAGGAAGATGTAATACAAAATTTAATGCCCCTTTATTGAATGAAAGATGAATATATTTGAGGAAACGTGATTGACGCTATAATGAGTAACAAGTCATAATTCAAATTTCAGGTGGGAAGGTAAAACTGGATTAACTGGATTAAACGTACTACAAGGCAAGAAGATTCTCGGGAGTGCCGGGATCAGCATTTCGCAACAGACTTTCTGTGTACTGTGCACAAGACAGAAATTTGAACTGAAGCTGTTTGTAAAAGAACAATTCTGTGGTTTGAAGTGAGACCACCTTCTGTGCTGCGGGAACGCAAATGTTGGCAGGCCTCATTTGTGGCATTTTATGTAGGAGCAATATATGGGGAAGCTGGCCAGCGGTAGCATTTATTGTCATTCTGTTATGTAAGCTGTTTAACACATGAAGTTTCTAGCATACCATTACTCAATTTACACCAGTTCTAATACCATACATTGCGTGCGCTTATCGATGTTCTGTATGATGTATTGCCGTAAATTATAAATTAAGTGAATTTTCACGTGTATAAAATCCCCCCCCAAATTTAGTAGCAAGCAGCCCCTCATCATAACTGATGCGCTCTGAAAAACGCGCATTGAGTAAGTCGAGTACAACGTACATCGGTGAGTACTGCCCAATTTTAGTATACACATTTTGTAGTAGTGTTGATTTGTTTTGGGCTTGCCCATAAATTTTCCTTGTGTTTCCTGTGTATTTTATTGAGGTATGCCAACCCCTCAAGCGAGCATTCGGTCTTCTCATTAGTGTAAATTAATGAGAGACGAGGCAGACAGCCTTCTCGTGACAAACTAATAAAATACTCATTTGAGACAGAAAGTGCATAGAAGAAAACTTGTTTATTTCGATTACCAAAATCGATAGGACCTAACAGAAATATCTTTCAGATTTACCAAAAATTTATACAATGGATTTTTAGGCAACTTTAATTAAAAAGCTGCTTCTGATTATTTGAAAATTGCTTAAACTTTCTAGAATGAGATAAAATTTCCACATATTAGCCAATCCCAATGTTATTATCAATTACAAGCTATAATCCCTTACTAGGCTGACTAGTAGAAACTACAAACTTTGTACAAATTAAATTCAATTGAGCTTAATATATGAAATTACGTTTCAAGACTTACAACTTTATTATTCTCAAATAATCAAGTTTAAAGAACCTAAATTGTTCACAATAACTGTAATAGCACCAACAAATAGATTCAAATCCTTCAGTTAGAATAACACAAATATTAATTTCCTATGAAAATTATGGATAATAACATGTTTCAATCTTATGCCCTAATTGTTAGAGAAATATTTTCAGAACTAAAAATGTTTCACCACTATGATCAACTCCCTTCTAAATACGGTAAATGTAAAGGACTTGACCATAATTGATATTCGAATTTTCGATGCCCCTATAATGTTAATCACATGAAAATAAACAAGTTTTCTTCAATAGACTTTCCGGCGGAAACGAGTATTTTAAAAGTTATGGCATTAAATGAGTTACCGTAACTCCAGTGTTTGAGGCGGGGAAAAATATACCACGCGGTCCGACGTGAAAGTAAACAGGCGTTCCCGCGCGCCAACCAAGCCGACGAAGAGCAAACCCCCTATTACAAACGTAAAGAGGTTGGGTCGTGAGGGGTAGCAACAGTTCTTTTAGTGAAAATTATAAAACTAAAAGAACTGTGGCTACCCCTCCCGACCCAACCTCTTTACGTTTGTAATAGGGTGATGCACTATGGAGTTCCGGTAACTCATTTAACGCCATAACTTTTAAAATACTCATTTCCGCCGGAAAGTGCATTGAAGAAAACTTGTTTATTTTCATGTGATTAACATTATTAAGGCATCGAAAATTCGAATATCAATTATGGTAAAGTCCTTTACATTTACCCTAAATACAATAGTTATTGCGGAAGATAATCAATAGCACTAAATTAAATTTCATAGCGTAAAAAGTTGCAATACAATTTTACGCGTTCAATTCTTTCAACGTACGACCCTCAATTATTACCATGGGCATCATTTCAATAATTGAAAAGAAATAATTGTATCTAATATATCTATCAGTTAATATTTGGAAAAGATAGAAAATATGCTAAGATTGGTCGCTGAAAATATATATCATACTGCTGTAGTTAAGTAAATAGTTTGCAACATGGTTTCATAGAACAGCTGTCGGCAGATGGGCACAAAGGGTGTTACGATTTAACCCGTTCAACCCTCACTTCAGTTGCATAAACCAAGAATGACGCTGATATGCTCAAACTAATTTAAAATATTATAACTTTTCAATAAAATTACCTTCTTCGTTTTCCATATTTTTATATTAATATAACGGGGGTGAAATTTCAGCGGAATGCGCCATCGGCTAAAACAACTGTCAACACGAATGAGTCAACAATAGATGCCAAGGAGTATGACTACAGAGGGAGGGTGTTGACCGCATTGATATATAGATGAAATGAGCTTCAATGCTACAAACGCCGGCAAAGTTGCAGAACGTAGAAGTTGGCATGTGAATTACTCGGCAACTTCTATGAATAACATGTACATGAATGAATTTTAGAATGATTTGTAAGAAAATAAGAGTGTGTGATATACAGACACTTTGTTGATAGTCTGTTCCATTTCATGGTCATGGGTAACCGAATACTGATGAATCTTGTTTTTTTTTGGCCGCGACACATTATATAAGTGATATATTTTGAGGGTGCGTACTACTTCTTTTCATAATAGTATTTGTGCTAATTATTTTCTGGCAGTCTTTGTAATGGCGATGCAACATTGTTGAAGCAACCAAAAAAAGCATAAAATGCACACTTGAACCATGTCAATTATAAAATGAAACTCACATGTCATAACAAAAAAGATTTTATGCTCCTTTTTCAAAATGTAACGTTGTTCGTATAAAAATGTTTATGAGAGAATTTTCATTTCTGTTCAATTAGGATAGGGATAATTTGCTGCCATCATATACATCGTACTAAGTTTTTTGTGTTTCTACCAAAAACTGCAAATTTCTCCCGTGTTCTCTAAAGGTCAGCGAAAAATCGGCTGCAAATCGTTAGCAAGTTCAGCGTACGACAACTTCCGTCGCTTGGTACGTCTGGCACATACACCTTGGTTCAGCGCATCGGAAGATTCACTTGCGAGAAATTTTCATGAATGGCACAGTCTGCCTCCGTCCGGTCTTGTGAAAGCGTGAAGGAAAGCGGTGCCATTGGAGTGTATCCAACGTTGTGCGTGTAGCTTCCTCCACACCAGTTATCTACACCGGCCACAGCACTCGTGAGTAGCGTATATTAAGCGTGTTAAGCAATCCATAAATTCATTTTGAACTCTTGACCTATGAAATCAGGCGTGAGCTTTAATATTTACGCGACAAAATAAGAAACGCTAGATCTGTAGTAAAGAAATATAGAGTTATCAGTTATATTTGGGTATTGTTGGCACTCAGCTACCCCTGTTGCTACCTACCTTCTGATTCGCTGCGTACTGCGTGTAGCACTCAAGGCCAGACTCGAAGTTAAAATTCAACTTGCTACTGAACCCCACTGAAACGTGTTGCAATTTATAAAATACTTTGAATTTTTAGCATAAAACACATATGATACTTGTATGAATTTCTCGCATCTATTCAAAAAATTATATTTATGCATTGTAAATTAAGACTTTTTAGTTTTATCTGTAATCAGGTAAGTTAATGTCTAACTTGCTGTATGAAAAAATCATCCTAACCTACTTTCGTGAAGCGATTCTGATTTGCTAGTTTATAAACCTCTACAATTGCATAAATGGTCCAGTTTTGAGTGGCAAATTTTTAGGATAACAACTTCGCAACTTACGCAAGGCGCTTTAAATTTTATTTGTGCGTGCAATTCTGTGAACTCTTGAGTTTATCCCGCAATCGTGGATTCCTATAAAATGTTTATTTATGGCTTTGAGGTTTTCTGCATTGTACTATCCTTTGTGGCTTTTTCCTTCTTTTGATGTACCGGTACTTTTTATTTTGGCTTTAATGTTTTTCATGTTGTTCTATCCGTTGCGGCTTCTTTCTTCTAGATTTTAACTTATTTATTTCTGGCTTTATTGTTGTTTGTTTTGCATTGTAACTTTTGGCTCATTTCTTTTAGTTGATGCAAATTCGACGGTGCTGTCATACCAAGAATGCCGTTCGAATCGTACTGATTTCTTTGAAATTTAAATCCGCTTTGCTTGACGTAAGCGTAGCGAGTTCGGATTTACATCATTTTAGCGTCAGAAAATCTGCGGAAGTGTAGTTCGCGCCTGACCATATCCGCTTCTTTGATTTAGGTCTGCGTAACCTTCGACATTGTCAAAATTGCTAGTAAATTTTCCTAGAATTATGGGTGAGTGTTGTATTTCTTAAATATTTTTTAAATTATCTTTCATTCGTATTGAATTCTTAATTTTCTGGTATTAATTCTTAATTTTCTAGTATTAATTCTTAATTTTCTAGTGTTAATTCTTAATTTTCTCGTATTAATTCTTGAATTTTGTGTGAGTGTTGTATTACCGAAAAAATGTAAATTACCTATCATTCCTGTTGGATTGTTGAATTGCCGAGTTCTTGAATGGAATTCTTGAATTTTGTGCAGTCGTTGTACTATCGACAGACTTTTAATTTTTTTTTCTTATTCTATAATTTTTGTGCAGTTGCTGAATTGTTGAAAAAAAACTGTAGTTTTGTGCAATAGCAAAACACTATGCACAACTTTTTTCATTGTCAAAGATAACGTCGAAACGAAACCTTCTCAGAATAAATAGGTGCTCAGGGCTCCGTACTCTGTTATGTCAAAATAAAATTTCTATCTAACGCACATTTTTAGTTCAGAGTTACAAATTATCCCAATTTTAACGCTCTAATGCCGAACTGTGGACTTTTTGTCTGATGGTTCTTCTTAGCCGACTATAAATACCAGCGTCTTGCACGCATTACGCCTGAACACGCGCACTCGACATGTCTGAAGTCGCACACCTTCCTCTGCTCATTTAATTTCAAGTCAATAAACACGTTGCGTTCGCTTCACTGACAACAGGTTGTAAGTCGAATTCGTTCAGCACCATCCCAGACTCCGTAGCGATTTAATGACCGGAAACAAGCACTCCTCTCACTTCAGCACAGGCCTGTCAAGTGCACAACCCACAGGAAATATCTAATGCACGACACCAGGCAACGTACTGCTCTACGTGGGCAAATATCTTCACTGACAGGATTTACCTTCATGGCATTGTTGTGAACTGCTGAGCGTTATTTGCGTAATTAACCTTGATCATTTCATCTCATCGCATCTCTCTGAATTTTTGTTTCCATTGTTGAGTGTTTTTTGTAATTAACCTTAATCGTGAACCTTAATCATTTCATCCTATATTATCTCTCTGAATTTTTTTTTTGTAACAATTGCTAAAAGTTTTTTCGTAATTTATCTTAATCGTTTCATCATACATTATCTCTCTGAATTATTGTGCGTCTTTAATTCAAAATATGCGTCATTCGTTAGGTACCTAGTGCCGCTTTTCAAAAACGCCACAAAACGGCGTCAAAGTTTGTTGACTTTGATACCCTTGTATCACAAGAACCAATAAAGGTATTCGACCATTTTGAGGCTATTTTTCTGTACTACAACTCACTCTCGAGACAGAGGAAAGTTTGGGGATGACAGCAATCTCAAATGTAAATAGCTCATTTTCGCTATACGAGGCGCTTAGTACCGTGTGATTACAGGGGCTTCAAATGGAAGGTCAACTGATCTGGTGGCTGCCACATTAGCCAATGAACCCAGAGTTCATGAAGGGGAAATGAATCAGGCGTCGTTCAAATTAAGCGGCCCTAGTATCTCAGCGCTCACGTGGGCTCCAATATCATTTATCCGATCTGAGTGTAGTCGACTTAGGGTCCTGTGCCCACATTCGAGAAATCAGTATGTTACCATGACATTTACAGTTACAATATTGTTTAGGGAAGATGGTCTTGTGAGGCTAACTCAATGGTGCGCATTAAGTATCCTACGGTAATTTCTGTTTCATCAGAGGTAGCGTTGAAAGAAACATTTTTTTTTAAATGAAACGTCTTTATTGGTCTCATTATTACTCCTCTTGGGATGCAGAAATGTTTTTTAGCTTGTTAACTTAAGGAAAGGGAGTGTGGAGAGCAAGCTCAGTGAGTAGAAGAGGTCCCTGCTAATCTCTTCATCCTGTCTTTCCATTTGCTATCTAATGCAAATGGAGTAGAAGAGTTCCCTGCTAATCTCTTCAACCCGTCTTCTCTATTTATTATTACCACCAGAGAGCCTGCGGTCTGATGAATATATCTCTAGTACCACAGTGCTCATGTCATGTGAATGTAAATTGTGAAAAGTGAATTGTTTTACAGTGGAAGCAGACCACTAGCCTAGCTGTGGCCTGCATGCGACTCAGTAGTGAATGGGCGTCTAAATATTATCTTGGTTTTCTTTAGTTTAGTCAGTAAATGAGCTACGGAAAAAGTTTTCTTCCAAAATGATTCGTATGCGGGCCGAAATTGAAAATGGTTTCTAATGAGTCTAAGGTATAGTCGTTTTTCGTGTTTGACTGATCGTGCATGAAAACCTAAGTTGGTACAAAATATTTTATGCTCAACATTTTCTCCATTTAGAACAATGGAAAATTCCGCTTATGCATCAGTTCACCACAATGGGTAAAAACTGGTCTGTACATGACGAGTTTAGAGCTGATGATTCACGACCTGTGTTCGCACTTAGGCGTCTTTTAAGATGTGGTTTCGGCCTTGCAGTTTTGAATGAAGTGGCACTGATACAATTCTCAACTTTTCTGCCTAGATTGAATACTTACAATTTGCTTTTCTGAAAAATGTTTTGAGAAAATATGAAGCCATGTTTTTTATATCAGCATCCAAAAGCCAGACAGTCAACGTTCCAGTGAGAGCTTCCAGAAAAAAAGCTGCAAAAGTAAAGTGTAGCTTGCTTGGGGCTATGCAAAAATTCTTTAAAAAAAATTCACAACTTCATGCAATCTCAAAGCTCGGCTCCGCGAGTGATAAAATTTGCACTAGTCAACGTGCGTGAGAAAGTTCGCAGTTTTCAAGAACGTTATGCTAAAAAGTTCCATAATTTCGGAAAAATTCTAGAAAAAATTAAAAAGAAACATTTTGTGCAGCGTTGATACAAGCTCTCAATTTTACAAAACTTCCCATCACCAGCGACGCAAACTTCATCGATCGCTTCATTCTACAATTGCTAATTTTTCCATTTTGAATGGTTTACAGCTTTTCAGCAAGGGAGGAAGGAATGGAATGCAAGGTCAATGACTAGGAGGGCTTCCATATCTCGTCCCTTGCTGGCCTTCTCCGTTCTTTACATCACCGGAGGAGCTGCTTGCTCGATAAATGTACCGTGCAGATGCGGGCTATTGAACTCACGACATTCGTGTCCAGAGTGTAACGATGCTCTTATAGCTCGTCCAATGTGGGCATAAGGAGGGGCAGTGCTCCTCCTTATGCTAAGAAGCATGAAGTTTTTTGCTATTTGATGTCTTATGGAGCACCAATGCTAAAGTTGAAGTCGACTTGCAGATGTTCACCGACGTTTTTGCATTGCTCGGTAACCTGCCAAAATTTACTCACGAGTAATTCCGGCGCTCCAATTTAGCCTTGATGCCGAGCTCGGTATACTCACGGATATCCCTGCGTTAATGAGATGATGTGTATTGGTGTGTTATGAATATGTGCGCTACTTTCTATGTATTTGTTTGCAACAATCTTGTTCGTGAAAACTGCTTTCTTTTGCTTTACCTATTTCATATAATCATTTTATAAAAACTTAGTTTAAGTTTTATGATAGGTTGCCAAAGCTATCAAACCAGACCTGGCTATTTATTTGTTAAACTTGACAATTGAAATTTTCACGTACGATCGCTTTAAAATAAAATGTTTTCAGCCAGTGTGCGAGTGCTCATCCTAAGCGAACTGTCGATTGGTTCGTACAAGTTTTTATAATGATTTTTGTAATCTTGTGAATAACAGAACATTGAAAAGAATACTTTTTGATATCCCTCTTTTCCAATCAATGAGAAACGAATCGCAGTTTTTACGATGGAAGGAATTTTATTTAACTTCAGTAAGCTATCGGAATAATTTACCGGCAAACCTGTTCATCACTGTGTCGCACAGCATGCTAGTATTATTTTGCTGCCAGTGTGTTAAATTGTTTTATCATCAGACTACACATCTGTGAAGCGATAACGTTGTTGTGTCATAACAAATGTACGGGCGGTTGTGCGGGCAGATTGATGAATGTGAGGGTGTATGTCATTTCTTTTGTACCTCTACTCATGTGCCGGTACGTGATCGATGTCTGACGGGGTGGGGCTTATGTAGCAAGCTGAGGATGGGCCACTCAAATCGATCCTGGTGCGAAAGTCCGTTCAAGTTCATTGGTCTTCCTGCCCACAATGATGGCCGCCAATTTAGCCTTTCCTGCAAACGGCGCTGCTCCTACGCACGTCATTGCTCTTGTAGCAATATTCTATCCTGTTCTTTGACTGTTTTGTCTGCTATGAGGGTCGGCAATTCAGCAGTTCACGCAGACGCCGTTGTTCCTATGCATGACACCGTTCTTGTTCAATATTATATCTTATTCTTTGTCTGTGCAGCCCGTCGTGATGATTGCCAATTTAGCCTTTCCTGCAAACGGCGCTGTTCCTGTGCATGGCATCGCCCATGTTGCCTGTCATATTCTATTCTATTCTTTGGCTGTTTTATCTGCTATAAGGGTCGGCAATTTAGCCTTTCCTGCAAACGGCGCTGTTCCTGTGCATGGCATTGTTCTTGTTGCCACCGCTCTTGTTGTCATATTCCAGAGGTTCCCAACATTTTTTCCACTCCGCATCCCCAAAGAAATTACACTCGAATCTCGCACTCCCTGAAATAAAAATGCCAACATATAGCTAATATCTTATCATTTATTTGGACTTTTCTTGCTACCCCTGGAATATTGTCTCGGACCCACAGGGAGTGCGAACACCCCATGTTGGGACCCCCTGCCATATTCTATTCCATTCTTTGGCTGTTTTGTCCGCTATCAGGGTCGGCAATTCAGCAGCTCACGCGGACGCCGCTGCGCTTCGCGCGCCACCTAGCATCCGCAGTTTAGGCTTCATGTTTCCGCTGTCCGGACTTTATATTTTATTATCGTTTGAGACTTCCTGTTTACTTCATTCGCTGTCGCTTTCATAAAAGGAAATTCCCGTTTCTTATTTTATTCGCGAGTACAGTTGTTCTTCGAGTGATACGTTTTCTAAGATGAAATTTCCGTTTTTTATTTTATATGCGTGTACAGTTGTTCCTTGAATGATACATCATCTTATGCGAACCTCAACTAGTGCGGATAATATTAGTCCCTCTTATTCTAGTCGTATTTCCCTCTTATATTTTTTATATCATTCTTTCGTACATCATTACTTTTTCTGAGGAGGGCCACAAGTTTTGTGCTTTTGGATAATGTTTTAATTAGGTAGCTACCACTCGCAAAACTTTGTTGTCATACAAATATCCATTATTACTTAATTGTGATCGATAAATGATTACTCATATTTTGTGGATAAATCACGACGCTCTCACGTATAATATCATATTATTTTTATTGTATACAGTTTCAGTAACAATGATCATTATTTATGAATCATCTGGATTTCTTAATCATTGAATATGAAGGAAATCTTCAATAACGAGTCGCGTCAAGCATGAGATGAAATTTAAGTAGTTTTAGGTAGCATCCAAACAGATTGGTAAGTGAAGATGTTATGCTTCCCCACATGTCATGGACGAAAATAAACACTGTTACACAAAATCATCCCTGCACTATCCCCACAGTCCCTCATTCACTCATGTTATGCATACTAGTCCACCCAATTGAAAATTCTAAAGTTGATATTAATATTTTTGCCCTTTTTGAAATAAAAAAGCGGAATGAAAGAAAGGCCGAATAAAATAAATTTTTTTCTTTCTCTAGGGTTGATGAGGCCGATGTGTACACGGCCCATCAAAAATGTATTATAATGTTTGACAAATCACATGACACACGTTGCTATTTCCTAATAATACACGTCATATTCATTCCGACTCCGAATCTGATGGAATAATGCATCAAAGAAAATTGTGGAGTTGACGCTTGTATCATAGTACGCTCATCACACACTTTCTGCAAGTGGGTGAGACGGACGGACAGACGGACGCGGCTCTTGTTATAGCATAGATTTCAATATACATAACATGGGTTAATGAAGGATTGTACCTGTTTTCTTGAAGACATGATCATAAGCTTGGGAGAATCAAAATGAGGTAGATAAGTTGACGGATGTACATGTGCGGTACTCTCGTGGAGATAGTGACTCTTAGTTGTAAATTGTGAGGCAGTTTCGGTTCACATATATAGGCTGAGAATAACACAAGGCTGGCATTGACTCCGTCAAGCCAAAGGCTTCAAATTTAGAATGGTACTCTAATACAAAGTAAACCAGTGGACAGGGTTCGATACTAAAACGCTTTCTCTATATTTATACCTCAGAGATGTTCGCGAACCAACGCGTCATAAGGATCATCGAAGAGAAACAAGGATTCACAGGTAGAATCATGGAAGAGGAACACATTCTAACCCCTTATCGGTTATGTGGCTGTCGCTTGAATCTTCTTTCTCTAAACTAACGCGTTCTGTTCCCTCGAACAAAGGCCTAGTGTAGTTTGACAGTGAGGGTAACAAAGCCTTTTTGAACTGAAACAAAGGTAGATAAAACTTGCCTCTTCTCTCACAAAAGGCGTTAGTATCATCCAAGTAGTCTTCTTATTGATCTCAACGATAAATACATCAAAGATATCTTGTTAATTTATTCCCTGTGATAGATAAAATGTTTATTAAGTTTGAGGTAAATATAGGTATCTGGCATCTCCTTTGTAGACGCCTGACGAAGCAATGAAACAAAGCCAGGGATTCGTTAAAGCGTGACGGTCTACCCTCAAGAAGTAGCCCATCCTCGGATGCCGACATTACGATTTAGCCCGAATTCACACGATTTGCTGTAAATGATACCTAATATTTCTGATTATTTAGACAGCCTAAATAATATCAATGAAAATTATGAAAAACAAGGAGATCTATGGAGAATCTTTACGATCGCCGAGATTACAGTTCAAGTCAAGCTGACGAAGATGTAGGCATTGTACGATGGCAGGCGGAAAAGCAAACAGCGACTCCGGTGTACGTCGAAAAGAAAGAATTCTGCAGTGAGTAAAAATTGTTTTATCATCGGACTCCACATCTGTGAAACGATAACTTTGTCGTATCATAAAAATGTACGCTCATTTTTCATGTCCTATAATAACTAAACCGTAAAATTTCCTGGCATTCATAGCTTGGTAATTGTATTTACTTGATACGTTCATTGTTCGTATCACATGATGTGCTAAACCATATTATTTGCAAGCATTCATACATACCTTGACAATCGTTTTAGTTGAACGACTGCGACGTCGTTTTAGTGGAACAACTCGGACGTCGTTTTAGTGGAACAACTCGGACGTCGTTTTAGTGGAACAACTCGGACGTCGTTTTAGTGGAACAACTCGGACGTCGTTTTAGTGGAACAACTCGGACGTCGTTTTAGTGGAACAACTCGGACGTCGTTTTAGTGGAACAACTCGGACGTCGTTTTAGTGGAACAACTCGGACGTCGTTTTAGCGGAACAACTCGGACGTCGTTTTAGTGGAACAACTCGGACGTCGTTTTAGTGGAACAACTCGGACGTCGTTTTAGTGGAACAACTCGGACGTCGTTTTAGTGGAACAACTCGAACGTCGTTTTAGTGGAACAACTCGGACGTCGTTTTAGTGGAACAACTCGAACGTCGTTTTAGTGGAACAACTCGGACGTCGTTTTAGTGGAACAACTCGAACGTCGTTTTAGTGGAACAACTCGGACGTCGTTTTAGTGGAACAACTCGGACGTCGTTTTAGTGGAACAACTCGGACGTCGTTTTAGTGGAACAACTCGGACGTCGTTTTAGTGGAACAACTCGAACGTCGTTTTAGTGGAACAACTCGGACGTCGTTTTAGTGGAACAACTCGGACGTCGTTTTAGTGGAACAACTCGGACGTCGTTTTAGTGGAACAACTCGAACGTCGTTTTAGTGGAATAACTCGGACGTCGTTTTAGTGGAACAACTCGGACGTCGTTTTAGTGGAACAACTCGGACGTCGTCTTAGTGGAACAACTCGGACGTCGTTTTAGTGGAACAACTCGGACGTCGTTTTAGTGGAACAACTCGAACGTCGTTTTAGTGGAACAACTCGGACGTCGTTTTAGTGGAACAACTCGGACGTCGTTTTAGTGGAACAACTCGGACGTCGTTTTAGTGGAACAACTCGGACGTCGTTTTAGTGGAACAACTCGGACGTCCTTTTAGTGGAACAACTCGGACGTCGTTTTAGTGGAACAACTCGGACGTCGTTTTAGTGGAACAACTCGGACGTCGTTTTAGTGGAACAACTCGGACGTCGTCTTAGTGGAACAACTCGGACGTCGTTTTAGTGGAACAACTCGGACGTCGTTTTAGTGGAACAACTCGGACGTCGTTTTAGTGGAACAACTCGGACGTCGTTTTAGTGGAACAACTCGGACGTCGTTTTAGTGGAACAACTCGGACGTCGTTTTAGTGGAACAACTCGGACGTCGTTTTAGTGGAACAACTCGGACGTCGTTTTAGTGGAACAACTCGGACGTCGTTTTAGTGGAACAACTCGGACGTCGTTTTAGTGGAACAACTCGGACGTCGTTTTAGTGGAACAACTCGGACGTCGTTTTAGCGGAACAACTCGGACGTCGTTTTAGTGGAACAACTCGGACGTCGTTTTAGTGGAACAACTCGGACGTCGTTTTAGTGGAACAACTCGGACGTCGTTTTAGTGGAACAACTCGAACGTCGTTTTAGTGGAACAACTCGGACGTCGTTTTAGTGGAACAACTCGAACGTCGTTTTAGTGGAACAACTCGGACGTCGTTTTAGTGGAACAACTCGAACGTCGTTTTAGTGGAACAACTCGGACGTCGTTTTAGTGGAACAACTCGGACGTCGTTTTAGTGGAACAACTCGGACGTCGTTTTAGTGGAACAACTCGGACGTCGTTCAAGTTGAATAACTGGGACTTATTTTTGTCCGCATAAGTTACCGTTCTCACTATGATACCTTGATGATCGACTATATAAAACTTAAAATGCAAGGGATGCGCTGATGCCTCCTAAAGGAATTGACTTAGTGCGCAACAACTTTCAGAACCGCGTTTATTCCGACGACAGACTCGTTATGCTTAGTATTACATCTTGCTAGAGCTAGCGAGGGTGGCATAACTGTTGAGAAATTTTCCTGGTTTCTCTTACTGTAGTCTCGTAGAGTGTGTCCTTTTTCCACTAAGTGTAAGTTTGTTTACGCATTTCTAGATGTGCGTGCTGTGTTGCGCGATGTTCTTTACAAATTATTTCGAGACTATCTTTTTTTCTCAATACTTGATTGTCATTTACGGTGGTGTTTCAATCTAGTACGGTGTAGCGTTGCTTTTTTTTTGTGTATTTTTCCTACTTCGATGATCTTATAAATAATTCGAAAACTACTAAAGAATTCTTCGAAACTGCCAAGTTCTTAGTTGAAATTATCGAAGTGGGAAAAAAAGGCAAGAAGCGCTGTACCGGAATCTCTTGGAATATAAAATATCCAAGAGATAATATTTCTCATTTCTCATTCAACTACCCTTGACAGAGTTAAACTATTAGCACGACCCGTATGGTTTGTCTATTAGTACGCCTCGTATATTTTTTCTATTAATATGCCTCGTATGGTCTATCTATCTGTACACCTATGATAGTATTGTCTAATATTACATCTCGTATAGTTTGTCTATTATTATGCCTCGTACGGCTTATCTATTTGTACACCTCGTATGGTTTGTCAATTAGTATTCCTCGTATGGAACTTTGTTAGACTATTAGCACACCACGTGTGGTTTGTCTATTATAGTACGCCTCGTATATTATGTCTATTAATATGCCTCGTATGGTCTATCTATTTGTACACCTCTGATAGTTTATCTATTAGTACACCTCGTATAGTTTGTCGATTATTGTGCCTCGTATGGCTTATCTATTTTTACACCTCGGATGGTTTGTCAATTAATACTCCTCGTATGGATCTTTTGTTTTAGGACGTCTTATATTAAGGAACTTTTAAAAGCCAATATGTTGGCATATGTATCTCATGTGACAACCTGGAAATAAACGGTTTTGTTTGTTGTTGTTGTGCATCTTCAACACGTTCGTCGTGATGTAAGCCGCCGGTGTAGTAGCTAGGAGGGATTTTCATAATTTTCTACGGACTAGTAGTCACCAACTCAATTTTTATTAATACTTAATCGAAGCTAAATAAAAATAAGATCTTGCTTATATTTGCTATTCTCAAAGTTTCTTACAATAAGCTTGAATTTGAGTTGAATATTGAACTTCAGTTTCACTCATCGCGGTGAACGTGTTAAAATCAGTTCGTGTAACTTGCTTTCAAACAACGCATAATATAATATAAAGATACACTGAACGAGTTGTATTAATGTTTTCAATGAATTTACCCATAGCAAAGCATCATAACACTTCTTGCCCATTTGTGTGTTGGTGTCACATAAGTCTGCAGCACCGACGTTATAATCTTGTTTTCCTTACTACAGTGAAATTATTTTTTTTACTTTTCTTTTCCTGTGAAATGAAAATTATCTTTTTAATACCCTGGTATCCTGGAACAAGCGAGTCTGTTGCTACGCTCGCTGTACTCGCATTCAAGTTCAATAAACAGATGAAGAATGCTGCGAGTTGCTCCAGCAAACCATGTTTTTTGAGCCAACTTTGTTTATTGAGCCAACAAAGTTAGTTTTTTCTATATTGAGATGCAAACCTCAATACTATGAGTCAACTGTCTTCTTTATATTTGTTAAAGTCTGTGTTATGAAGCTTTACATTGCATTTTTATTTAAAGATTTTTAACTTGGAGAAAAGTTTTGGGCATGTGCTCGAATTCATTTGACCTTACCTGAACAACCTTCTCGGTAAATGTTTACTCGCTTTACTTGGGGAATCTTAAAACCTGATTGTATCCTTGAATGAAGAGTTCAACTATCACACGCTCCTACTTACATAAGTGGGGCCTCTCCAGACAGGACAAGTTTTTTCTCTCCAGAATTTGATAAGAAACTTTTTTTCTCCCGAGGACCCGCTATTAAAACGTGGCCTCAACTTCTGCTCTGAACTTTTTATCGTCTCTTCGATGTTCATGAAATTCTTGGCCGGAGATCTGGATAGAGGAATCTGGCGTATCTTGTATACACGACAAAGACTGCATCGGGCTTCCATGTAATGACCTTTTTAGTGAACAAAATTTCTAAATTCGTCTTTCGTTCTCAAGTGAAATTTTGCCGTAGAGAGCTTTCAGCATTTATCATTCTGAGAAACTATTCTTTATAGTGCCGTATTTTACATGGAAAAAGGCTGAAGTTGAAAGGCTATTTTAGCCAGAAAAATAGTCTGGCAGCCCAGCTTTGCATACAACTTGCGGTTTGCTGTTGCTACTAGCCTGCGATGCTTGACTGCACACGCAAATACGCAAGGAAATTTCAACTCGACCAATGGTAGCAACTCGGGAGATGCGGAAGCTCATGCAATTGTGCAATACATTCTACAACCGTGAGCCTACACTGAGAGAAATTTTGACACACCTGGGTGTGTCAAACGGTTATTCAGAAATATTTTGATTCACATTGAATCATTTCATTTGACTACATGTTAAAGCGGTTGAGAGACTTGAAGCACTTATTCACGTTTCAAATGGCTCAACATTTTTTGTAGAAAACCGAACAGTGTTTAAATTTTGTGATTGGAGTACAGTTCTCCCCAAAACACCTTCATTTCTTCGCTAATTTTTCTTTTAATTCATGGACATTGTATGTATATCAGTGTTTTTAGTTGCTAGTCCAAGAAAGTAAAATATTTATGAGAAATAAAATTGACTTACGTTAAGTGTGTCATGTTTGGCACGCTTAAGTGTGTCGTATAAGCCCATGACACACAAAAGTGTGTCAAAATACATAGGCTAATCATGTATATTGTTGACACACTTTTGTGTGCCGGTTTTGCGACAACTTAACACACAAAAGTGTGCCGCTTTTGCGACAAAATTTTTCTCAGTGTATATCCACGACGCCTTGTCTTTTATAAAAGGAAAAGGAATAAATGAGCTGGTTCCGTTACTTCTCAAGGGCTCTATGTATGGTTTCCAAATTGTTCTCACGTCTGCTGTCCAGTTGTTTCCTTTACACATTGACTGCGACGTGAGCCACCGGTGGACACGGGAGAGATTTTCATAGTGCTACTGACAGACGAGGAGTCAGAAACTCAATCTTCATAAATACTCAATCCAAACTGAACGAAGTCACAATCCAGTTACTGCTTACTATTTTCAATATTGGTTCCTAAATTGACTTTAAATTTGAGTTGAATATTAAACTTCAGCTTTAGCTGCCGCAGTCAAAGTGTTAAATATTCGGTGTTGTGCGCTTCACCCGCGGCTTTGGGACGTGGTTGTTTGGGCAAAAATGTTTTAAACGTGCCAATTTCCGTAATTAATCACGCTATGAAGTGCTTATTTATCGAATGAAAGTACAAAAGGCTTCCTTTCACAACACTCACCTGTATCCGTGCGGATACAATCCGTGATGAGCACAATCTTGTCAAGGAAGTAAACGAGGCTCCCTTTTTTAGACTCCGTTCACAGAAATGAAAAAAAAATAATCATAAAAGACTGGATTTTCATCAGGTACATCAAGTTTATTAAGGACAGTAGTGTACGTGCGTTAACTACGCATGGGTACCAAGAGATCGGTTCCCGACACTTGAGGAGTTCAGAAATGTGATATTTTTATCCTTCACATTAGCAGTGTCCGTTCTCGCGTCCGCTGCAGAGTGGAAGCTGTGGTGGTTTACTTCATCCTGCTGGTAAAAACTCTAAAAATATAAATATATAAGGCCAGTATCTTTCGAGCATTTTCAATCAGCTTACTGTGTGAGCATTTTATGAATGCGTGAGCATTTCAGTCAATTTCTAAAGTATTTTTATCCGTCCGTTGAATCGAAATGTGGAAATCCGGGTATCCAGAATAGGATGTTCGTTCACAAAATCAAAATTTGTGATTGTAGAAGAGTGTCTCTCAACACTTAAACTTATAAAATTTACATCACTACTCTATAGTGCAGTCACAAGTTTTTATCACATCACGTTGTAGGCAGGATTTCTAGCGCGAGCTTACTCGACCAGCCCTTTAGTGCGATGAAAATCAATCTAAGATAGTTCAAGCATATATCCATTGAGGAGCTTTCGCCGCTCATAAAATATCGCAGCTGGCACAGTAAAAAATAACACTCTGTCGTCAACTAATTTTCCGCAACTTAAACCGTGAGACGCGCATTCACGAACGGCTTTAACGCAACAACGACACGCGGATCTAAAAAAAAGTGCGGCCAGAATTAGAAGCAAGTGCGGAGGAAATCGCACTCGCAGCACAAAGAAGCTAAGCGAGTGTTGTGTATCCGTGATACCGGATACCAAGAAGACGAAGTCATGAGCGCTGACGTCACTCGTATATCATCGTCCCTCGATCGTCAGCGCTATTTTGCCCAAGTCATTCTGTTTTGATGCCTGCTTGTGTTGGGTTGAACGGCACCGCGACGCGACCTTGGTAAGTGGTTGGTCATGAAGCCGGAAAATTGCCTATGATGTCCGTACGTTTTCCTTCACAATAATGAGGTAGCGTTTGTTACGCGGTCAATACCATTCGTCAACATACGAGCTAAGAACTCGATCATTTTGCTTTTGTAGTTATTAAGCAAATGAACGTCTTCAAGAACTTCAATTATACGCTCATGTAAAACTGTTCAACAATACGTCGTGTTGTGTTTGTAGCTAAAACTGATTTGGGGCGAATCTGATCAACTGATTTTAAAATTTAGTTTGGCGTTAAAGACTAAGACGAATGCATGAATAGCAATACACCAAATACAGTTAATCATTATGCATAATGACATGAGAGATTATGATTATCTCAAAAGGCAATTGAAACGATCATACATAAATGTCGGCTTAAAAGCCAGTGCAAAATTTCAGAGCAATTTCAATATTAAATCTAAGGCTGCCAATGTACATTTAATGTAGTAAAAATAATGAAATTACTCTCTGAGGTGCTTTACTTTTAAATTTTTCCTCGAGATTGTAGATGAAAAGAAAATCCAGGATAAAATAACGTGTAAATAGCCTGACTCCGTCTGAAATTTTTACAGCGGGAAGGCGACTTGACATCACTAGCGATGTGCATTTAAAATAACAAAAAATCGACCGCTAGAAGTCTAATAAACCACAAATCAACCTCTAAAGAAACGTATCCGCTATCGATAAATTTTAATCTACAAAAACCGTACAAAGAAAATTAAACCTGGGACAAAAAAGGTCTTCCACAGAGACCACCAAAACAGGAATAAAAATAGGTAAAAAAAAGAGAACGATGCAGCTGGTACAGACGGTTTGATTGCCACTCTTTACCATCCAGAAACAATCTTGTTTGCAGCCACAAGTGAAGTGAAGCTTGCCAGCTGTAGCTGATTAAGAACAGCGTGGAAAACATCCTGATCTATTTATCAGAAACAGTTCTTTTTAAAGCAGACTGTGAATCATTAAATTGCTTGCTTTCTTTCAACCAGTTGTGATGCAATCTCTTCCACGATCGTAAAAACTTCATCAAAACTCGGAACCCGCCTCTGCGGCAACTGGTTGGGTGGGCCATTTCAGATACAGGAAAATATTTCATTATCTTATTAATTTTAACTGAAGGGGTAGAAATCGACAAAGAAAATAAAAGGAAAGAAAAACAGTACATTTTCTATAAAGATGATACAAACAATTATGAGTTTTGAAACTACCTTAACGTAAAAATCCTCAGTCGATATACACGCAAGGGTGTCGCGATACCCATGTCAATAGCCAAAACAGATGATTGCGATAACAGTTTGGAAAATGTATCCCCTTTGTTGCGTAATCTAAAAATGTTATGGAAACAAAGTACGTGCATAGATAGTGCGCTGCGATAGAGAACTTACTGTGATAACTTATGAGCTCTCCATACTGGTGGAGGGATGGACCAAGAATCAAGATGCTTTATTCCAATCAGGTCAGGTACATATCATCTTGTACATTGTTCTTTAAATGCCTTATAGCTAACATCAGGACGCAATGACGGTTACCTCCGGTCAAGCCGGTAACCATTTCCGATACCTGGGTGGAGTGGGGAATTATAGTTGAGTTCTCCCTTATCTCAACGGGAAGAAACACCGGACGGCACTGCCGGGATTCGAACTGCCGAAACCTTCCCATGGAGGGCGCGCTTTTAACACCTCGGCAACGGAACCGGGATGTTTGTGTGATACAACTGCGAAGCGGTAGAGAACGTTGCTTTCATCATAAGCACAGAATAATGGTTTCTCTAAAATCCAGATCTTAACACTTCCCCTTGTCCGTTGTGATCATTTCACGAACTGCAAAATTGAAGCTCCGAAGGAAAATTATTTAGAAGCATAGGGGTTTGGAAACTGCATCGTGCCATCCTACTTTGTCAGCTCGCCATCTCCCTCAAGTTTCCAAGTCCCTAATTCCCTCAGCTACCCAGCTTCCTAAGCCTCTCAGCTCCCGAACTCCCTCAGCTCCCTAATTTCCTCAGCTTTCAAGCGCCCTAACTTCCCCAGCTCCTAACTCCTTCAGCTTATTAACTCCCTCAGCTCTCCAGTTCCAGCTACCTCAGCTTCCACAGCTCCCCTTGCTTCCTCAGGCTCCCAGCCCGCGCAATGCAGTCACCCTCTGAGCTCCCCAGAGCTGCACGGTCAGCTGAGGGTGCGGACCAGTTTAACTTTTTCGCCGCCTGCATGCATGTTTTCCGCCACCCAAGTAATTAAATCTCTTGGGCGGCGAAAAAACATGCATGATCCGGCGAAAAAGTTTGACTGGGGGATGACTGCCACCAGCTAGCGAGGTCCGGCCGTGCTCAGCCCTCACTGCTGGTCTGCCCCTCGTGGGCCGGCCTGACTTGTGTGTTTTGACAGGACGCACTGGCCGCCGTGTTTGTTGTTAGAGCGTGCTGACTAGTACGACTAGTACGCTGGTGAGTAGAGCATGCTGGCTAGTACGACTAGTACACTGGTGAGTGGAGCATGCTGGCTTGTACGACTAGTACGCTGGTGAGTAGAGCATGCTGGCTTGTACGACTAGTACACTGGTGAGTGGAGCATGCTGGCTTGTACGACTAGTACGCTGTTGAGTAGAGCATGCTGGCTAGTACGACTGGTACGCTGGTGAGTAGAGCATGCTGACTAGTACGACTAGTACACTGGTGAGTGGAGCATGCTGGCTTGTACGACTAGTACACTGGTGAGTAGAGCATGCTGGCTAGTACGACTAGTACACTGGTGAGTGGAGCATACTGGCTTGTACGACTAGTACACTGGTGAGTAGAGCATGCTGGCTAGTACGACTAGTACGCTGGTTAGTAGAGCATGCTGGATAGTACGACTAGAACGCTGGTTAGAAAAGCATGCCGA
This sequence comes from Morinoia aosen, assembly GCA_030386875.1. Taxonomy (NCBI): domain Eukaryota; kingdom Metazoa; phylum Arthropoda; class Malacostraca; order Amphipoda; family Talitridae; genus Morinoia; species Morinoia aosen. The sequence goes on from CM059568.1 coordinate 55,978,018, forward strand.
CAGATATGTACTCGTATGTTAATGGAACACAGTGACCACCATAGCCTTAACACAGCGTGCCAACTAGCATACCAGTTGGTGCCTGTCCGCCATTGTGGGTGATGTCAAATATTATGCGGGAATTTTGAGCATATGAACAGGCATTTGACACGATAACGGCTACCTACCTACTGCCGATTTCACGTGAGACGGCTACAGTAACTATGTCGATGGTTCATCGGCGTAGTATTCTACGCACCGTAGGAGGTCTTGTGATGGTACACTGTAAGCAAACTATCTCTTCTACTTCCAATTGTATGAGCGCCGCTACGTGAACTCACACAATTATTTAAGTCACGCTATGTAAACTCATACAATCATGTGAGTCACGCTACGTAAGCTCATGCAGACGTGTCGAGAATATGTTCAGAATGATCAAATTTTGCGAATTAAAAATGAAAATTCTTGTAAGTGTGTGTAATGTAACAAATTTGTGCTTACGTAAAAAGTTGTGTCTTGAAATGTCTCAGATAATCCCAGCAGCCAGAGGGGTCGCTTCAACATGAATGTTTTATGTCGCTTCAACATGTATGTTTTTACGCCTGTATGTTTTCTTTCAACTCAGCAATGTTAGGAGGCTGTGATAAGGTGCGAGAGCCAAACGATGTATGTTTACAGTGTGTCTTGTTTCTGGAGGGGCCTATGTTGTGGTTATGCGAGCGAGCCTTGGGAAACTCGATACGGTCGAAAAAACGCCTACCCAAGCGCGAACAAAGTCGCCTTGTAGTCAAAGATAAATCGAGACACTCAGACCGAGAGAGTCGGCAAACCAACGGTCGGTTCGAAGGAGCTGAGCGTGAGAAGAAAAATGATGCTAAGAAAGAAATAAAGGCAAGCGGCGGCACTACCAATTAGAAAAGAGGTAGGCGGGCACTCCGAGGCTCCTAAGATTCTCATAGGCCGAAGGTGAGAGTTCTCAACCCTCGAAGAGAATGCGCCAGGGCTCAAGGCGTCGGAGGAACAATGGACAGTTCGACCGGCGTAACCGTAACGTGAGGTGCAACCAAGAAACGCGGAAATTTTACGTGTTCCCGTCACCACGTTCACAAAGGGGAAATTTATCAAAACATAACCCACCGTGGGAGTTATTGATGGAACATGGAGATGCTGCACTAGAAGGGAGGGCGGGACGGTAATTCAGTCATACATCTGAGGATTGATCAGCTCGAATGAAGGGAATCGACGTGTGAACATGCTGAAACGTAATGAGCAAGATGACGTCATCACTAGACATTTTCTGAACAGTGAACAAGACAGGCCTTTGAACTGAAGCGAGTCGCGGACGAATTTTGTGGTTGAAGTGACCTTCGCCTACTGGGCTGCTGGGGGGCGCTGAGACATTGTAGGCATTATTTGTATTGTGTTTGGATGCATAAGCAATCTGCGGTTAAAGGCTGGCCAGCCAAATTTCTGTGTAATTATGTGCAGTAGGTCATTTGACGTATGCTATTTGCTTGCATTACTTAATTGGAATTGTTCCTAACACCAATCATTGTGTGTGCGCTCATTGATGTTTGTATTACTTATAGCTGGGAATTATAAATGTTAAGCATAATTCACCCTGTGTATCATGCCCCACAATGTTAGAAGCAATCGATCGTAATGCAACGGAGGGCGCCCAGAAAATGCGCTGCGTAAGTGGGTCAGCGATCCCCGGTGAGTACCTTTATTTTAGTATATGTGCTGTAATTGCCGATGATAATTCATTTAATTTGTGTTGTGTATATAGCCTGGAGGTGTGCCATTCCTCTATTCCGAGAACCTGATCTTCTTGTTAATGAATTGTTAACAAGGAGGTGAAGGGACGACTTCTCGTGACAGACGTCAAGTCATGTTAGTCATGCTACGTAAACTCATACAATCATGTGAGTCACGCTACGTAAACTCATACAATTATGTGAGTCACGCTGCGTAAACTCATACAATCATGTGAGTCACGCTACGTAAACTCATACAATTATGTGAGTCACGCTGCGTAAACTCATACAATCATGTGAGTCACGCTACGTAAACTCATACAATTATGTGAGTCACGCTGCGTAAACTTTTGCATATGTTCAGGTATATGAGTCACGCAACGTAAACTATTTCATCCGCTTAATTATATGAATCACGTTACGTAAATTAATAATTAAGTCCATCTAAGCAGCCAACTTTGCGAAAAATAATATATTAATTAAATGAGCCACGCTTTATGGACTAATACACTCACTAAAAAATTACGCTTTGCAAATTAATACATCCGATAATTATATGAAGCCTTTATGGTGAATAATTCTTAAAATTGAATTAGCCGCACTTTTTAACCTACATACATACAATTGAACAAACCATCGTCTGAAATCTGAATCCTCCAATTGTATGAACTACGTTTTTCAAACTAATACGCTACTCAAAATGACCCATAGCTTTAAAATGATACGTCAAATCTAATGAGTCACTTTATGCAAACTGATACAATAAGAAACAAACCGCAAACTAATGCCCGCAGTTAAATACCTCATAATGCACCAGGCGCTCATTCAAATTAGAAACAATACGCAAACTAATGCCCGCAGTTAAATCTATACTATAATAAGAGCCGTGTCCGTCCGTCTCTCTGTCTGTCCGAAGCCAGCCGAAAGTGTGTGATGAGCGTATCTGGGATACGGGCCGTGTGCACTCGGCCTCATCAACTCTCGAGATATTAAATTTTTCTATTTTACGGCCTTTCTTTCGTTTTGCCTTCTTTCTTATTTCAAAAAAAGGGGGTGGACTAGTACCTCATAATGCACCAGGCCCCGAATACATTGGATGCAAGGCAGTGACCCGTCATTGCGGAGTTCCCACGCACAGAAAGCGAAGTGTCCCAACAAGTCCTGCGCTTCCGGTGATGCTTTGCGTGCCGGAGATAGCGCTTCTGAATTATTCCTACTCCCTTACTGCGCACTCGGTTATGGGGGTCGACGCTTCTGGATTATCCCCACTCCCTTACTGCGTAACTGAAGCGCACTCGGTTATGGGGGTCGACGCTTCTGGATTATCCCCACTTCCTTACTGCGTAACTGAAGCGCACTCTGTTATGGGGGTCGACGCTTCTGAATTATCCCCACTTCCTTACTGCGTAACTAAAGCGCACTCGGTTATGGGGTTCGACGCTTCTGAATTATCCCCACTTCCTTACTGCGTAACTGAAGTGCACTCGGATATGGGGGTCGACGCTTCTGGATTATCCATACTCCCTTACTGCGTAACTGAAGCGCACTCGGTTTTGGGGGTCGACGCTTCTGGATTATCCCCACTCCCTTACTGCGTAACTGAAGCGCTCTCGGCTATGGGGATCGGCGTTTCTGGATTATCCCCACTTCCTTACTGCGCAGCTGAGGCGCACTCGGTTATGGGGGTCGGCGCTTCTGGATTATCCCCACTCCCTTACTGCGTAACTGAAGCGCACTCGGTTATGGGGGTCGGCGCTTCTGGATTATCCCCACTCCCTTACTGCGCGACTGAAGCGCACTCGGCTATGGGAGTCACTAGTCTACTGTATAGTTATATTCCTGTTATCGTTAGGTCAATGAAAATTGTATCGCACAGCCGGTGCACATGGTCGCTTTCTTTGATGTTGATAATAAAATAACTTGCATACTTCACCGTGAAATTCTATGTTAGCACTTGAAAAAATATTTTGTGAGCATTCGCGATGAGTTTCTGCTGGAATACTTTTGAGTTGTAAAATGATTGAGTGTGCTGCCAATTTTGGCGGTCAAAATTGGAGCTCAACTTTTAATGTTACGTGCAATGTTCTTTTTCACCTTCAATTTTATTCTGGGCAATGTCGGGCTCGTAAGCTGTTGAGATAATGCAATTTTTAAACCCTGCTTTAAGCATTTACTCACCTGGAGCGACCGAATTTGTTTAGCCCTCAGATGTTTATTGATCAGAGAACAAAAATGGTTTTAGGATCAATGTATAAAGTATAGTCAACCGCAAGGTCAGTATTTATCAATAATCCCAGTTGAAAAGCTTGAAAGATAAATTGATGTCACCTACAATTATGAAAGCAAACAATCGATTGTAACCATTAAAAAGAACCATTATTTGAACACCTACACGTGACAAAAAATGTCTAAAGTAGGGTCGGAAGTCAGAGCTAAATGCTATTCCCAAGGTTATTTCGTGGTTTCTAGGTATTATTATCAGCCCTTTCTCCAAGTTGACTTCCGAACTGCTACGCTCCACGCTCGTGACGTCAGCGCCGCCGTGTGGGCGGGGCTGTTCTCACCAGCTGCGGGACACCTGCTCAACGCCGCTTTAATTTATCCAGAGTTCGAGTTTTTCCTACGGCCTGTGGACCACGACCTGCTGCGGCTTCAATTTATAAAGGGTTCTGATTTTCCATAAGCCCTGTGTGCAACGACCTGATGCGGCTACAATTTATACAGAGTTCGAGTATTTCCATAAACCTCGTTTGCCACGACCTGGAGCGGCTTTAATTTATTCAGAGTTCAAATTTTCCATAAACCTTATGTGCCACGACCTGGTTTGCGTTCTCACAGCACAAATGCTCGCTGCATAAGTAAGTACTCCGAACAGAATTTCTACTTCGATATCTCCGAGAAGAATTATGTTCTCCCTGTAGAATTGATAAGACAACGTGTCTGAGTAAAACTACGTTTTTCCAGTAGAATTTTGACAAGGATACCTCCGGGCAGAATTTCTGTTACGAGCAATTCTTACAATTCTAACGGGCAGAATTATGTTCTCCGAGTAGAATTTCTACAACGACATCGCCAGGCAGAATTACATTTTCCAAGCAGAATTTCTACGCTGATGTCATCCGGTAGAATTATTTTCTCCTAGCAGCAACCGAGAAATTTTCGAGCAGATTAAATAATCCCTCGTACAGTAACAACTGGAGCTTGGTTTGTTCATAGAACCCATGAAGCGTTTTCTTATTACAATGCTTTGTGAAATTTTCCTGAAAAAAACTAATCACGTTTAGAAATATCGCAAAATTATCCGGGACAGCGATAGCTATTTTGTGAAAAAAAGTGAATTTGTTTAAATTTTGGCTTTTAAACACCGGCGTCCTGGGTAATCTGGTAATAGTTAAACTATACGGCTTCGTAGGTTTTCATCACACTTGCTAGCAATGCAGCAAGTAAATTTGGTGTACAGTAAGCCCCACAAAAACCCGAACCGAGTATTTATCTTCCCGTACGCATCAGTAATACCATCATAAGAATATCATAAGCATTCAATTTCTAGCAAAATTATCCTTCGAAATTAACGCATAGAAAAGGTATTACTGATTATGATGGTATTACTGATACAGAAAAATAAATACTCGGTTTGGATTTTTGTGGGACATACGAGTACTGTATAAGTTTACGTATGCAGCGTTGGAAGTCAACAAATATGATGTAATCGTGTGCTGCGTGGAAATTTTCAAATTTAATATTATCGTGTGTTGCGTTAGAAATCAACAGATAATACATAATTGTAAACTGCATGGGTATTTAAAAGATACTGTATAATCGTGTAATATTCTTGAAGCCAACAGATTTAATTTAATAGTGCACTGCCCTGCAAGTCAACAGATAATATATATAATTGTATACTGCGTTCGAAGGCAACAGATATACAATCGTGTACAGCGTTGAAAGTCAACACATATCATATAACCATGTGCTGCGCTGGGATTCAACAGATAGTCTACTTACAGTATATTCCAAACACATGCTTCGCAGGTGAACAAGAAAGCAGAACATCTGGCCGGTACTTGCAGCTGTGGTGCGCCTGTTTCTGATACATGCATTTCTTTCACCGAACATCCAGCTGAGGCATGAAGATGGTTCACTTGAGAGTAACTCTGTAATACGTCAGTAAGTAGGGTACGTAAAGTACGGGAAGTAGGGAACGGACTGAGTCAAGAAGTAGGGTACGTACTGAGTCAAGGAGGGTACGTACTGAGTCAAGGAGGGTACGTACTGAGTCAAGGAGGGTACGTACTGAGTCAAGGAGGGTACGTACTGAGTCAAGGAGGGTACGTACTGAGTCAAGGAGGGTACGTACTGAGTCAAGGAGGGTACGTACTGAGTCAAGGAGGGTACGTACTGAGTCAAGGAGGGTACGTACTGAGTCAAGGAGGGTACGGTTATAACACGTGCATCATCCTGATAAAGGTCACAACTATGGGGTTTACATCCATTTTGTTATGCACGGACTGATATTTGCGTTTCAAATTTCTGAAAGTGCGTAAAGTTGTTAAGTTTCGAAAAGGGGAGAATTACGGTAAATTAGTCAATCTAACATCAGCAGAATGCTTTAAATCTGTTACATTTGACTTTGTAAAAATTATAGATCGTGTTAGGGGCATCGAAATTGCAGTAACACTATTTTCCAATATTATTAGCACTATAATTAGTTACGAGGTGCTTACTGAATAAATTTTCACGTTAGCGTTATTTTCTGAAATTAACCCAAGGAAAAATGCTGCCCTATTACGGCCAATTTAAAACGTGATGACGCCGTTGTATAGCGACCTGTTAATTTTTAAAACCATTATTAATAATTGTTTCCTTAAAATTTTTAACGGTATCAATATTTCCTAAAATGAACCCGCGGGAAAATACGGCCTCACTACGGCCAATTTTGAGGGAAATGGCGACCCGTTACAGGGTAATAATCGAGCGTCATCGCCGCCATTGACGGCCTATTGCTTTCCTGCTTCAGTCATTAGGGTGTTTTGTCATCACAATTATACTTTGGGGCTTAGGTTTCCCTAACTTTTTACCGCTTATTTCATCGCATTATTTTATTCTAAATTCAATGCAGGGCAAGTTATTCAAACGGAGATTGTTGGTATATCTTGAGTCAATTGTTGACTCTATCAATTAAGGACGTTGTATAGAGACATTTTTAAATCAGATGTGTAGTACATCACATGTATTGAATTTTTTTGATGTATACGGTTTTTCTTTCTTTCTATATTTGTACGACTACCACGATACTCATCTTCACCGCGCGCAAGATGCTGTACCATTTACTGTTACTGTATTATATGGTGTGTAAATTTATCTTTTACTGTGATTAAAATGTTCTGGCTTAAATGATTTCCTGAGTCACGACCCACAGAGGTCACAAAGGTTTCAACATACTGTATGCTCTGGGTCAACGCGGTAAAATGTAGAGAGCTTTATACGTACATATCATGAAGAAGATGTGAACGTTTTATAACCAGTGTCAGTTCGCGTAGCTCCATCATTAAATTTGAAAAAATTGGTTTACCGGTGTGCTAAAGCAAAGTCATGTAAGGAAAATGAAGCTTTATAACCACACTGTTAGTACAGGTAGTTCAATCATAACATTTAAAAAAATTGGTTTACAGATGTGCTAAAGCAAAGTCATGTACGAAACTTCATACTCTCAGTTAGTAAACGCAGTTCTACATTCTGTACTGGTTAAACATCACGTGGATTGTGTATTTTTTCAGGCTACATTGCGTCCGTTTGTTCAGTTCCGCCTCGAAGACCACTCGACGTCAGCGCACCGCCTCTAACAGCTCCTGTATAAACTCCCCGTGATCTCATCCCTGCCGAACCCGGGGAACTTCGGCCTGCACCTTGTTTTGCGGGTTTCGAATGGAATACATCACTACTCTCATTACGGTTGCGACGAACAAAATTTTTTCGAATTTAGCTAAAATCGAGCGATTGTTGTTACGATGATCAAAAATGAGTTGAATTTACTTGAAATCAATCAATTATTGTTACGATGGTTAAAAATGCTTTGAATTTACCTAAAACTCAGCGATTATTGTTACCATGATCAAAAATGTTTTAGAATTGATCTAAAATGAGTGATCTTACTTACGCTGCAGCGGAGCAAAGTTATGAGGACCAAATCCGGATACAATAGGTTGTATGTATTTTGTTGTGTTGTACGTATTTTTTTGTGTCTCTACATATTTGTAAAAACGTATGCTAAAATCCATTAGTCATACGTAAGGGGGCCTGATATGTGGCGATGTTAGCCAAATTAATCGTCGCCCATTCAGTTCGATTTGAAGCTTAGCTGTAACTAGGCCACGTAATGTACTGATCTGGCGTCCGTGTTTACAACATGATTTGAAGCTTAGCTGTAGCTAAGCTACGTAATGTTCTGATCTAGCGTCCGTGTTAACACCAGCTGATTTGAAGCTTCGCTGTAGCCAAGCTGCGTAATGTTCTGATCTAGCGTCCGTGTTTACACCAGCTGATTTGAAGCTTCGCTGTAGCCAAGCTGCGTAATGTTCTGATCTAGTGCTGTTCTGATGTGTACAGCAGACACTCGTGGTGACTCACAAGCTCATGAGGAAAGTTGCTCAGTGACTTCATTTGGCAGATAAATGCAAGCAGCGGCATTGGAGCGATTGGATTTCCCCATCGTATTAGAGATTGAGTTAAACGGCTTTCGAATGTGTTCAGAGGGTGACAATAAGAATGTTCAGGCATTTTTAGCCATAATTTCAAATTCAGTGGGGGACAATATGAATCGTTTTTGTATTTGTAAGAATAATTTGAAGGTCATTGGGTAACAATTGAAATAGTTCAAGCATTTTTAGCGATAGTTTCATGTTCGTTTGGTAACAATTAAAATCTTTCTGGTATTTTCAGCAATAGTGTCATGTGTCAGTGTCAGAATAAAAGAAAGGGTCAGAATAAAAGTCCTCCTTGAATTTTTAGCGATAGTAGAAATGAAAATCGAGTAACAATAAAAATTATTTTAACGTTTTTAGCGACGTAGTTTGGGATGTTTCAGATATTTAAGTGTTTCTACAAGAAACTATGCAACTATTGTAGTTAGAATTTTTGCCAAGGTAATTTGTTTGCTAAAACATCAACGGTCTCTCACAGCTTTGCACCAAGGTAACAGCTATGCTTCAATAATACTTCCAACTAATAAATTTTCTTGCAGGTTTTAGTACCAATATACTAATGGAGAGTCTTGCGATGGTAGATTTTTGACAAGCTTGAAAATTTGTTAATTGAATTCCCATTGGCGCCAGGCGTTTAGAATTATACAATGTAGAAAAATCAAAGCGAAAACCGAACGTTCCGAGAACATTGAACACATCTTGAGTTGCATATCTTACGTTTGTGTTAGAAACATCTCGATCTTAGCCCTTTTGTGCTCATACTGCAAAAGGTTTGTGTTAGAAACATCTCGATGTTAGCTGTGTTTATACTGCGAAAGCAATTCCTCTTTCTTCTTACACAAACTCATCGTCCTTATGGGGGTGATATTTCTATTTTTTATTACTGGCAAGTTGCCCTGTAATTGCGCGGGACTCTCCGACTCGAGCTCCTGGGAGACTCACCGTACATAGCGCTGGACTAAGTATCCAGGATCTGGTCGAGTTCGTTTGGAAGCCAAACGACTCCGTTTGTTTAGCTTCGTGGTCTTGTCTTTTCAGTCCTTTTCCGTCTTGCAGCTGAGAGCAAACATCAACGATTCCGTTTTTTTTAGCTTCGTGGTCTAGTTTTTTTAGTACAAACCTTTTTCGTGTTTCATGCAAATGTCAAACGCGTAAATTTGCGAAGTAAACGCTGTCGTGCGTCTGCATCACATGCCAGATTTCAATTAACTGGCGTTGTAGCGGGCTGCAAATGTTCTTCTGCCGATTCGGTCTCGCTACAGGATATTTTTCTCACCAAAATTTCATCGTTATTTTCACTAACAAAATTTAAGAAATAATTTTCTCGTAATTTCGCTGAGTTACCAGATACTGAACAGTTAATTTATATTTTTTAAAAGCTTATAATCGAGGATTTCCTCAAAAAAACAGCGCTTACCGTGGCTGAGTCATCAAAAGAACACACGCTACTGAATCCACAGCTACAACTACGCAATTTTTTTTTTAAACCTTGCCTCAAGTCCATCACGAACCTTCCATGTGCAGAATTTTAAGACAAAAAACAAAACAGGATTTTAAAGTAAAATTACGCTAGTTTTAAGGGAAAATCACGACAAAGCAAAACTAAGGTACATCAAGCTTGACAATTTACAAATAAATCGGAGTATAATTCGAGGGATTGGCCACTTTTTTAGCATCAGATGCAGGTGCCGTATTGTACCTGTGACTCTGTCTTCACTATCATCTATCGTGAGACTTACATTAGCTTTGATTTGTCGCTATTTTCCCTAAAATCCTAGCGTTATTTAAAAGAAAACCTGTGCTTTCCTCACAAAAGATTTCCTATTTTCTCTCAAAGCCTAGCGTTGTTTTTTAAAAAAAAACCTGTGCAGTCTGCACGAAAGATTTTTTTACGAGGAGAGTGCTGACAATTGGGATGTTGACTGTGTTGACCGTATCATGGCTACAGCGCCACGCTCTTTGAATCTTGACGCCGACCCTGCGTTTTTTTGTGCATGTTTTTCCTCGTTCTCTCATCTCGCCTCGAGAGGCAAACGATCCTTGTTGACCTTTATAGCAATGTTATTTGGAAGTAAATAGATCCCTGTTGACCTCGGGCAAGGTATTGAGCGACTGGTGCTATGCTCAATTAAATGTTGCTCCCATGAACAGCGATCCCTAAGATGTACAGGATTTCATAATGGCTTAGATATTTACGTTGAAGCAATGAGAATTGGTGTATGTATGTATTTTACCACATTTTCATTCGACTACCGTGTAAAATTTCCCGGTTTTCCGATCTCGTTCCATTAAAACCAAAATAGAAATCTTGAAAAAATACATTTTAGAGTAGAACTGTAGAATTTTATGTTCATAAATTAAAACTTCAACCCTTCCCACCTCAAATTTGAAAGGACACGTGCATTTTAGCGCAGAAATGACGATAGATCGCAATATCAGCATCTTCCCAAGAACAGCTCATCGGAAGCGGCTCAAATTTGCCGAGAACGTCAGGCAGGCAGCGTGGCTGCGGACGATGAGGTATTAAGGTTTAATCTTGCATTTCCGTTTGCCTTTACGGGATCGCCAGAGGCTTTCCGCTCAGTGGGGCCGGAGAAACTTTGACGAGTCCCTATGTGACAACCGGCAGTAATTGCTTCGGGTCTCGGCGCTCCTTGAGCACACGCCGGCTGGCGAACGGCACTGCAGCGTCTCAACCACGGTAGAGGAGACAAGTTAGAGTCATTTTATTGGGGAAAATACACCTCTTCTTGTTAGCCTAGCCAATAGAAAGGCTTCATTTCAAGCAGACTTTATGACGTCACCATTGCGCGTGTCGTTAGACCAATAGCGGTTCCAGATTTGGAGCTAGCAGTGTTGTCGGATGCAATACGAACGCTGCTATTGGTTCGTTGCCATGACGTCAGCATTGCCACACGGTCGACGAAAAAAAACTGGTTTGACCCTGCCTTGTTTCTCCTACCGTGACGACAGCGCTGGTAAAGGATACAGCAGCGTCTCAATATTGCTTGAATTGCTGGAAAAGTTGGGAGAAAGAACAGCTCGGCGCTGCTATAGCGTGAGGCCTACCGCACTATAGCGCGAGATCTACCGCTAGCTTGTATTGTAGCGTGAGGTCTACCACACTGTAGCATGATATCTACCTCTAGCCAGTACCATAGCGTGAGGTCTACCGCACTATAGTATGCAAGGAGGTTGATAGGATGAGATCTACAGTACCTCTAGCTAGTACTATAGTATGACATCTACTACTAGCTAGTTCTATGGCGTGAGGTTAGGTTAGGTTAATAATGGATATCACTTATTTCCATACATTTAATTTAGCGATAAACACTTAATTTGTACACCTCAAACTGCACCTAGGTAGGCGATATATGGCGTTAGACCTCACGCTATATAGTAGCATCGACTGCTCAATGTTGGGTTCCGCACACCAGCAATGTTACCGATGTTCCGATAAAAAGAAAAAACAACGTGTTTGAGAATGTTTTAATTGAAAACAAAATTGCGATACACGTGCTGCTATGCTCGCTGGTAATTTTATAAAATTTAAATCGTAAAAAGCAGATTCCCGCTAAATGGACTAACTAACAACGAGTGAACTTTTCTGCGCAAATTTCAAAGCGCAAACCGGAGTTTGATAGCTTTTTTGGTCTTGGTTTTCGCTCTTCTCCAGCTCAAATTACATTTTTTTAGAAACAGATTAGTTCTCAAATCAGAAAAGTTTCGTGAACCGCAGCTCAAATTACGAGTGTTGTAGGTCGATAGCGTCTGTTTGGAGAATTCCTTTCGTTAATGCGCGTATTTTTGATGATAGCTAAATGCCGCGTCACGAAGATTAGAACTGGAAAGGCAACACCACGAACCTAAACGAACGGAATCCTCGCTTGATGTCACAATATGTTAATTTGTGTGTCTAAGGTACGGAGTTTGTGCCTGGTTAGGTTTTCAACGTTTAGAATACGAGTGTAGAAATGTTTTAGCGATGTTTATGTTAAATAAATTATAATTGAACGTTGCTTGTTCACGTGGGGTTAGCTTTATCTTCCATCAGTCATTTTCGAAATTTCGGTGCCTGCTTGATTGTTTTTCTTAGGTGAATTGGTGAAACTAGCATTTGTAACTGTCTATTTCAAGGTGCAGAATTTTTTTTAATCTTCAAGATTTCAAGGTAACCCAGACTGAAACTTTTCTACGTTACGATATTAACGGTAGTCATAATGGTAATGATAAGAATTTTTTTAATTTCCAAAAATTTTATGTAACCCAGAAAGAAATTTTTCCACGTTACGACATTAATGGTAATCATAATGATAAGACGGTATATCGTACATTTATATATTTGTGACTAAAGCAATCAGTCTACACACAAGTGAACTTTACAGTGCTTAGGTAAACCTTAGATGAGGGCACAAGTGTGTCTGTCTAAAATAGCAGGTGTATAAATATCACTGATAAACATATAGCCCCAATTTATGTCAAAAGTTCATGTCCATGCAAGCAGAACATGCGCTCTTTGAGTATGAGCCAATACGGGGTCTCACTGGACAGGATGTGTTGATTTATTCATGGCATTGCGATGTATTCGCCGCTTTATATTCTAATTTAACGCACATTTGTAAGCGAGGGGGGATTTAGTGCAGGAGGATATATAACTCCAGCGATGGATCACCTGCATCTGGATGCTAAAATACGTTATTTTGATTTTAAATAATAATTCTCAAAGACAATAATTCTCATAGACCTTAATAATTCTAGCTCGGCTCTTTGTACCTGAAGAATGTAATGTCAAATTATATTAGTTCTTTGAAAAGAAATAAATCCTAAGCATGTAAATCGGAGTATAATTTGAGAGGTGCTGCTATAGCGTGAGGTCTAGCACACGATAGCTGGAGATCTACTTCTTGCTAATACTGTAGCATGAGGTTAGGTTAGGTGAGGTTAAGTTACTAATGTATATTACTCATTTCCATATATAAGCGATAAAAACTTAATCTGTACGCCTCAAACTGCACCTGGGTAGGCGATATATGGCGGTATATCTCACGCTATAGCAGCATCCTGTGAGAAAGAGGTCATTTTTTGGCGTCAGATGCAAGTGCTGTGTGCGCCTCAGATCTTACCTTCACCATCAAATACCGTCAGATGTAACTTAGTTTTGCTTGGTCGCTATTTTCCCTTAAGCCTAGCGTTATTTAGCTTTAAAGTTTTGTTTTGTTTTCAAAATCTGCTCGCATTATGCTTTAAAATGTTGTATTTTGCCTTGAGCTACATCTTTTAAGTCAAAGGTGAACACATTTCTACATGATCAAATTGCGACGATTATGAACTCGATGGATATGAGTGTACTATTTACTTCGCATTGAAATAGCCAGCAACGCAAGTTAATATAAATTATATAGACTTTTTCTGGTAAAATTCGTCGTGAATTTTCAACGTTTTGTTAAAAAAGTCAAATGGGCTGGTTTTTCTTACCAAATCCATCATGAATTTTTACCTTTCAATTGAAAAACTCAAAACTTCAGGACTTTGACCCCAAATATAGCGCATAGCACAGCCAAGTTTGCACAAGAACTTTAGCTGCGAGGTGTACTACAGCGATGAAGTACAGTGTATTGTTAGAAACTTCGACACCCCGTCAACAGTTATTGAGTTCTGCATGGTCATTCCGCGCTCCACTTGGAGAGTTAGGGGTATCATTGAACCATCTTAGTATTGTGTTACAAATACACTCCTTAACAATGCCAAGTGAGCGTGAGGCATAAAACTCAGCATACTCAGCACACTGGAGACATAATCCTGCAGCATGCTAAGTAAGCTTGAGACTGAGACATGATATTTTAGCAAACAAAGTAGTGTACGCTGGAAACATAACACTACGGCAAGCTCAGCACAGTGAAGACATAATCCTGCAGCATGCTCAGCAGCTGGAGACAACCTGCAGCATCCTGGCATTCAACATGGAAACTCAGGCAATTCGCAAGCAATTAGTGTAACATCAGAACTATTAGCTTCTGTCTCCAAGTCGTAGCGAGACTCCCTGTTGTTGTATTAGGGCATCTAGAGTGAATTAGATATGGGTCGTCGTCTACGTGTCTCTCGACGCGGTAGTCGTGGTTGATTAAACTCAAGTTTAATATTTATTTCCAGTTGATCTCAATTTCAATTTTAAATTTTGAAATGAGGGAAAGATTAATCAGGACGTGCCTTCATTTAATTTCTAGCAAGCATGCGTGAAAATTCAAGTGAGTTGAGTTACTGGTGCGTCATAAGAGCATCGCGTCTATGCAGTCACGTCACATATCGGTAGGATTTCAGTCCTATTTGACTCTTTACTGTCAAAATGGATTTTAATATCCACTTTCATAAACAGCTCTATTATATTTATTCCTTGTGAAATTTGTGCCCCAATGTGTTCTTCGAAGTTCATTGACGAGTGGCAGTCACTTTTTCGTTGTAATGTCGGTGACTACATGATGCCGTTGCCAGTTTAATGATGGTGGCAGTGAAAACGGTAAAATGAGCACAAAATGCGGGCGTTAAAGGATTAAAGCGTTGCTTGCGATACGACCCATCGGTGGGTCGTGATTAAGTTCTACCTGCTATGAAACGACCCATCGATAGATCGCTTAAAAAATGTTAACAATCTTTTAAAATTAACGGTATTTAATACACCCAGTTAATGTTTGGTATTCATAAAATTGCAAGCAACTTTCAACTTCGAATTTGAGTTGAATATTGAATATCATCACTGACACGAACTGAAAGCGTTCTTACGAGCACATAAAGAATTTTCTTTTACTTGCTTCAGCCCAGACCAACAATGTTTCTCTGCAAAGTTTGAGCCTGTGAAACCAACCTGTTCGTGCAACAATATTAATGATATTATTATTCATTTATCACAAGTGATACGTCAAGTAGATTGTATCTTTAGGCTATCACAATGGATACATTTGAACACAGAAACTCGCCGGGCCGGATAATTTCAGCGACCTCATATATATCCAATTACCATTTACCACAAGTACTACATCAAGAAGATTGAAGAGAAGAAACAACCAAGAAGATCGTTTTTTACGCGTGATCGATGGAGCTGAAAAACGCGCCCTGGGCCGTGTGCGCGATCGAAAGAAAGAAAAACAATCAATTTCAAATAGAGATGGTACAAAAGTACCATCATTGGTTTTTAAAATATCTTAAAGTTAATACGCTTAGATGATACCCAGGTGGAAAGTGCGTTAAAGCCATTGCATTTGACACATTTCAATGTAGCTACTTGAAGGCCCGAAAAAGTTCAGCGACTTCGTAGCACAAACGCTATTATGAGGTGCACTATTATGGTTAACTTGGACACGTGCGATCGTTTTACAGAGCTCCGTGCCTGTGTATACAACTGCTGCAGCTCTGCCACGCTGTGTACACACACGCCGTAAACACGCGCGAGCTGTGTTGTGTGTGCAGCGTGTGTGGTCCCTGAGGTGTGCACACAGCCGCCTGCTTGGTCCAAAGGGAGACCCACCGAGGGATGCAATTCCTAACGCAAGCTGAAGTTTATTCAACTAAAGCAGAGTATCTCCATTACTCAGTCCCTTTGAACCTCGCTTTCACTAGGTCAGCCTCATATGTCGCTATCGCATTACTTCTTGGAGAGTACACACGTACTGAAAACGTGAAGCTATCTTGACACATAAGCGTCAAAGCAGAACAAGCTACAGCGCTGAACCGAATAAATACGCAACATCATCTCGTAAAACTGATTTTTAAAGTTAACAATAAACTGAGAGCTTCATGAGAATAAATGTAAAGGTGAAATTTCCACACCTCACTCCTCGAAACATCCTTTGCCCAGCGCCTTTCAGAGTAAGTTAACTCAATTGCTCGATAAGGTGCTGAGAATATTTTAAAGTGGCGTGTTGTTTCTCGCACGATTGCGTAGGAGCGGCGAATTTAAATTTCCACGCCTCACTCTTAAAAATATCTTTAGCCCTGCGCTATTCAGAGTAAGTTAATTCTGACCCTATTAGGTTCTAAGAATATTTTGAAGCAGACCGTGTGGTTTCACGCGCGGTTCGTGGGAGCGGCGATCAACACCAGCTCAGTGTAAACTGTTATCTGTTGATGCAGCTGGGGCTCCTTAGATCAGCTTCGTGTGGCCTTTGAGTCCAGGGTTTGTTTCTGCATCGCAGTGCCCACAGGCGCCTCATGAAGGCAGTGCAGTGCCCACAGGCGCCTCATGTAGGCAGTGCGGTGCCCACAGGCGCCTCATGTAGGCAGTGCAGTGATCACAGGCGCATCAAGTAGGCAGTGCAGTGCCCACAGGCGCCTTATGTAGGCAGTGCGGTGCCCACAGGCGCCTCATGTAGGCAGTGCAGTACCCACAGGCGCCTCATGTAGGCAGTGCAGTGCCCACAGGCGCCTCATGTAGGCAGTGCAGTGCCCACAGGCGCCTCATGTAGGCAGTGCAGTGCCCACAGGCGCCTCATGTATGCAGTGCAGTGCCCACAGGCGCCTCATGTAGGCAGTGCAGTGCCCACAGGCGCCTAACGTAGGTAGTGCGGTGCCCACAGGCGCCTCATGTAGGCAGTGCAATGCCCACAGGCGCCTGATGTAGGCAGTGCTGTGCCCACAGGCGCCTCATGTAGGCAGTGCGGTGCCCACAGGCGCCTCATGTAGGCAATGCAGTGCCCATAGGCGCCTCATGTAGGCAGTGCAGTGCCCGCAGGCACCTCATGCAGGCAGTGCAGTGCCCATAGGCGCCTCATGTAGGCAGTGCAGTGCCCATAGGCGCCTCATGTAGGCAGTGCAGTGCCCACAGGCGCCTCATGTAGGCAGTGCAGTGCCCACAGGCGCCTTATGTAGGCAGTGCAGTGCCCACAGGCGCCTCATGTAGGCAGTGAGGTGCCCACAGGCGCCTCATGTAGGCAGTGCAGTGCCCATAGGCACCTCATGCAGGCAATGAAGTACCAAAAGGTACCTCATCTAGGCAATTCAACACCGATGTAGGTGTTGAATTCAACGCCAGGTAGTACAATGTATAATCATGGAAACACTTTCATTGTACTTTTATCACACACGTGCAGGACGCCCGTTATTATCATGTCTCTCGTATCATTCGCAAATAATTTGTCTTATTAGTAATGTTGAAATATCTTCGGCCAGCTTGTTACGTGAGATGACGTAGGACCGTAGCTCTGTGTTCTGAGTGCTGGCTACGAGCAGGGGGCAAAGTAACCAGGCTGGCCTTACTTCTGGTCAAAATAATCAAGTTCGGTCGTTTTTAAACCATATATTCAAACCGAGCGTATAAAAATCTGTCCGTGAAAAACAGCACTCGGTATCAGGGTGGCCAGATGCTCCTATATAATTTACCACGAGTAACACAGGAAGATTGAAGAGATGAAACAATCAAAAAGTTGGTTTCTTGTTTGAATGTAGCTACTTGAAAGCGCGAAAAAATTTTGGTATTACACTGATAGCAAATCTAGGTTGCCAGATGCTGGGGGATTTATATAGCCAAATTTTATCAGGAAACCTTAAACCTGATTGAGAATTTGTGTTGAGAAAAAATTTAATTTGCCAACACTGATTAGCGAAATTCTGTCCACTGACTGGTTACCTAACTGTCGCGAGGACAGTTAAACCTCAAACCTGATTGAGGATTTGTGCTCAGAAAAAATTCAAATTGTCAACCCTGATTAGCGAAATTCTGCCCACTGACTGGTTACTCCACTCTCGCGAGGACGGAGATACAGAATCCTATCTCCTCGGTCTGTCCGTCCAACCAACTAATCCCACGAGATCGGCCGCCTTGTACAGGGAAATGTTCATATTCCGCGAGTCCGCCGGTGGGTAATACGACACACTCGTCATACTGTAGCTCCGTCGGTCGTCCTCTTTGTTGCCCAGTCTTAATGGATCCGTTGATGATCGACTCAGACTCTGCCACTCCAAATTGTTAAATACGACGTTCGAGGACTTCCAAAATTTAAGCGCAACTCAGCATATATTTGCATTGATGTTCACGCGATATTTCCCAGCCTATTCAACGATGATCTCTCAAAGGGACTTAGCGAGCTTATATATTTCTTTGCGCTAGCATAGTGCTGAGTTGTGTAAATCGTCTGAATATTCATATTAACGGTGATTTAATCTTTAAGTTCCAAGGCATGACGTAACGTGACTACTGCGACAATACATTGAGAAGAGAAAATGCGATGGCACCGCATGGCTATAGTATAGTCGCTTAGAATATATATATAGATGTCTTTTTGTGAGGCAGACTTACTCAGGAGAGGAACGAATAAAATGCGTACCGCATGGCTGTAGTGTAGTGATTTATGATAGTTGTCCCTTTGTGAGGCACATTCTTAGGAGAGGAAAAAATGAGGTGCTCTCTGCATGGCTATAGCATTATGATATAGAATAGATTTCTTTTTGTAAGGCTGACTCGCTTAGGAGAGGAAAGATACGAAATCCAATGTATGGTATAGTAAAGTGATTTAGAATAGATGTCTCGTTGTGTCTTTGTGAGGCAGCCGTAATGTTGTTGTCCAGATGGTACGGGGCGCCTTGACGCCACTCAAGTTGAACCAAATAAAGTTGAATGTGTTAAAGTTGACGGAGATAATGTTGAAGGCAATGAGTTGAAAATGTTAGACTTGAAGGGGTAAAATTGCAGGTGTTGAAGTTGACAACTTAGAAGTTGAATAGTTTGAAATTGAAGGCGTTGAAAATGACGGTGTTGAAGTCAAAGGCATTAAAGTTGAAAGAGAATAAAGTTAAAATATTGAAGATAAAGTTGAAGAAATTGAAGCCGTCGTCGTTGAAATTGATTACTTCGAAGTTGAAGGCGTTGCACCTGAAAGCAGTGAAATTGAAGGCTTAGCAGTATATTTTTATCGAAATTACTATCAATCCGACACAATGAAATGAACGCTCGTTTCAAAAAATGTCGGTTTACAAATTTCATTTAATCATGTTACATGTACGTCTCTTTTGCGTGCATTTTCTTTGGCCAGCCATCGATTGAATTTAACGAAAGTTGTGAAATGCAACGTGAATGGGAGAACTGCTGGACTAGATTTTTTGAAATTGCTGTTCTGATCACCAAAAGAGCGTGCCAAGACGCGTCTTATTTTAACTCTGTGTTTGTTAGACAGCAGGTCTTCCTAAACTATCTCTGTGTCGCGTCGAAATTGAGCGAGGAGATTCTTCCCTTAACTTCCTTGCTGCGTCCGAGAAAACTTCCATACATAAATCAATACTACGCTCTGCTCTTGGGAGGTTTCCATGAAACTTTGTCACAGAGATTCATTGTCTTTATCTTCAACAAAATTTGGCTCGGTCGACTTGGTTCCCTGATGCACTTTGACACTGAAAGCGTCATAAAACTCACTTGTTGTTATGGCCACTTGCAACTGACGTGATGTCGAGTTATTGCTCGCTGGAGGCGGAAAATTGCATCCAAACGCAGAATTCTTTGTCAGAAGCGAAATTTCATAGCGATATTTTAATGGCACTTTTGTGCGTTAATTTCTTCTGTGACACTTGGGTTTGATGTAAATGCCCATCAGTGTATTCTTTCATCCCAGTCTATTTTTCACTGTTACATTGAATTCTTGAAAAATGTCATTAAAAAGCTGATGCAGTATTCCGAATGTTTTTATGCAGTTCAGCGCAATAAAGTGCGGTGCGCAGCAGTTTAAAATACTACTTTGTGCTTTAGCTGCACTATTTGCACCAACGCAGTAGTAGCCCGATACTTTTGTAATTAGTAGTGGCCATTTTTATAGTGGCTATCAGGATTTGTAGCCATAAGTATTTGTGGTCATCAATAAAGGATAGTACTTCAGTGCAGTGGAAACTACTCACACACTACAGCAATGAAGCCTCAAGCCACCATTGGGAAATGGTGGCTACCGAACACCTGCCGCCGTTTGGTGCCACTCAAATGACTGCAGTGATGCACTCTTGTCAAATTTAGGACTTTGAAATTAAAAGTGTTTAAATTAACTGTATTTAAATGCCTCAAGCCACTATTGGATAATGGTGGCTACCGAACACCTACCGCCGTTTGGTGCCACTCAAAAGACTGCACGGGTGCAGGAAACTTGTCAAATTTAAGACTTTGAAATTGAAGGCGTATTTAGTGACGGTGTTGAAGTCTACAGATCTCACTCGGTGGAATAGCCAAGCTTCACGTTATAGAAACAGTAGCTATATTTTAACTAGAAAATGTGACAGTGTTTCACTTTCAAAGCAGTGCGCAAACGGCAAGACATGACTTCTGGTACGCTGCGCATCCACTGCAGCGGCGCGCTATAGATACTGTACCTATTGTGCATTTAAACTACGCCAAATTTTAATGGGACGTTGACTTATTCTTCAAGTGAAATCTTGGGTGTGTAGAAGGACTGAATACCACATGTAACGTGATATCACACATAACATTTCTTTCTGATATTACATACAACGTTTCACGTACTACGTGAATGTTTATTATTTCATTATTTCTCGTTCATCCGTGTTGAATGTTTTTAATGGATTTTAGATAACATCTATAGGTTACTTTTTTTACCGCGTGAGTGAACACTGTTTAAAATACGTATCATTTGAAAACTATAACCAGTTACCTATAGTCAAGCCCTACGACTTCATGCAGAAGCTCAGCTTCCTTCTACAGAAATTGGTTTGGAGTTGAAGTGAGTCGACTGAACTCGTCTAATTGTGTACACTGTACAGGCACTGGAAACAATCTTTGCGAAATTTTCTTTTGTGTCTTTTGAAGCAATAACTGTCAGAATACAAGGTAATTGTACGTATATAGTCTGCAGTCAAGATTTTTCATCATGAATGGTTCAAATGGAGATACTCGATCCTGGAGATCGAGTAGGGTGTTTTCGCGAAAAATGCTCCTCTTGCATTGTTTTATTTTCTCGAGCTGGGATAACCGTTTCGGTTGCGTTTCTGCAAGCTACTACCAAACTAATGTCTAAAATGAAGTTCGTGTTCAGGTGTATATCTCTCGGTGAATTGGACGAATTATTCTTGATTGATTTCTTTTCTGAATCAAATTAAATATAAATCCAAAAATGTTGGCGGGAGCGCTGGGGAAGATCAATCTTTATGATTTAAATTCGTCAGAAGTTTAAAATGCCTGGGATTTTAAACCCGTCATAGGTTACGTAGGATTCACGAGTGCGTCATGTAGAAGAGCATGGTGATAGCATCGAACGTCAAGGAGAATCATTATAAATTAATATACAGTACTAAAACATATGTTTAACCGTATCGTTTAGACCAATGATAAAAAAATATTAGTGACTGTTAGAACTGTCAGAAGTTTTTAAGCGAAGAGAGCAACGCCCGAGAGCGGGATAATAAATTCCCATTTTTTTTTTGTCTGGAAATGACAGACGATGCCATTTGCCAACAAAGAAGTCGTCTGCAAACTCACACAGTGGAGTTTTTGTTTAAGAAGTTCGGAGTGCCTTTGATGTAAAATTCTACGAGACACAGAAACCTTTGCATTGTGTTGCGTCGTTCCTACACTTCACGGCGCGATATAAGGAGTGTGACGCAGCAACTGCAGCACCGAGCCTCTGCGTTCTCTGTCCCTGTCTATCAGCACAGAAGAGTGCAGTGATGTAACGTCCTGGATCAGTTTTAGTTTTGGTGTCAGAAAAGTTCTTTAAACGGTAGAAGAGATTTTCACCCGTATCTGCATGCATCAAAAATCAGTTTAGTGCTCCTTAAGTATATATGTATATAAAATGAGGGATTTTTAAAGTGATATCACGCCGTCTTCATCCTATTTTTTATGTTCAGAACAGTTTTTCATCGGTTAAATTATTAGATCGTTCCAACACTAAGGGGTGTGACGCAGCTTCTGGAGGTAAAATATTCAATTAAAACTTTCCCACTCGCAACTGGAAAGGCGCTTATGCTTTTCCGTAATGACTGCTAAAGCGTAATTCTTATTTAATATCTAAAATGCATATCAGGTTTTTTGCATCATAGCTTAACTCTGAACGAGGCACTGGAAGATGCTTGACTTAGTTCAATCGAGACGCTGAAGCTTATTGAGAATAACTATCACGGAATAAATGTTCTTCAACATTCAGAATATATATTGCTTAATTATTCAAAATTCACTGCACAAAAAGTGGTTATCCTTTAACAATCGATTGGTTAACACTAATCATCAGTGGTTTTGAATTTTAAAGCTACTGATCTCACTCGGTGGAATAGCTAAGCTTCACATTAGAGAAACAATGGCTATATTTCAACTAGAGAATGTCACAGTGTTTCAATGCGGTGCGCAAACGGCAAAACCTCAAGTCATTACAGTGCAGACTAAATTAACTTTAGTTCTAGTTAATTTTTGTGCATCTCGCATACGTACCAATCAATCCATCATCGCATTGAGGCTACGTTTGTCAAGTATAAATGATTATGTTCTAGGAGACAAAAGCGCCCCCCGGTTTTAAATAATACTTGACGTCCTCCGGTGTCAGAGAGAACCATATTGAAGATATCCGGTGTCAGAGAGAACCTTATTGAATTCCGTCGATCATGTGGGTTGCAAATTTCATTTCGCTCAATTCCCTCACGTCAGTTGTCAGTCCCGTGTCATTTTTATCCTCAAATTTATGTATTAGAATTCAAATTGTGGAGAGATGGAATAGTAGATCACTCGCACAGCAACGTCACGTACGTTCTGTTTTCCAACTTAGCATAGATTCAACATAAATTACGGATCAGAACTGCAAAGATTATCGGAATTTCAAACTATTGTAAGAATCCTTCACCTCGGTTGTTAAGATCATGCTAACTCTTGTATGAGCGGCACAAACCGGCCGGCGTTTGGATATACAGGACTAAGAGAGTTGGATTAAAAGTTTATCTTCCATGAAATTTCACAACGGTTTACATTTCTAATCAATGTCGATGATTAACAAATTTGGTTATGACAGAGTGATATAATTGTATTTTGTTTATTAAATAATGTTATTCTAAATTCGAGATAGGTTCAAGATAGGTAACAAATTTGTTACTAGAGTTTCACTCGTGTTGATGTCACCTGTCAAGAATGAATAAAATTGCCTGAGCTTCGCGCTTACATTTATATAAGTTCTTCAATTAGCGCAATTGAATTCGAATAATAACGCCAGGTATAAAGTCGATGTAAACGTTCAGTTTTTGTTGCTGGCCTGAGCAGATAAATTAATAGAAATGAAAAACTCTTTCTTTGCGCTCACCTCGAAGTTATTCAGCAACAAATATCTATTCTATTACGACAAGTATTTATGTATGTTTAGTACGCGTATTCTCCTTCAAAACTTATTTTTTGGCCAAATTTTGTGCTGTAGCTGAACTTCGTAATAATTACTAGAGTCAAGTTTTAATGTAACTCAAAGATAAATTCCCTACACTTTCAGATTCTTGCTACTTAGCTGACAATAAATTCTTCAACTCAAGCTGAGAATAGCAATGATATTGCCTTGCAGAACTGACGTATTATGATAATAGCCGTGATTAATAACTTTTACATCTCCTAGTATAGCTTACCGTAACTTGCGTTCGTTTAAGCGTCCTTTACAAAATGTTTTCAAAGGAGGCTTTATTCCAATCAATCAAGCATGATACATATCATCTTGTACCCCATTTTGGAGTTGGGAATTGTGCTTGAGTTTTCGCTTTACCCAACGGGAAGAAATCACCGCGCAGCGCCGGGATTTGAGCTACCAACACCTTCTCGTGAAGGGCGCGTTCTTAACCAATCAGCGACGGTAATCACAAGTGTACACATTAATGAACACGACCCACCAAAGGTGACGGGATTCGATATTTTCTTTAGAGAAACCTTTCAGATGTGGATCCATCTTAATAGTACCCGCCATTAAAATATTCTTATTAGTTGAAATAGCGGACATCCAGGTTCCATTGTTGTCAAATGAAATTCGTATTCAGCTGGAAATTTATTATTTTCGGTCGAGCTTTCGAAATTTTAAACAAATTTCGTTTTCAGGACAAAAGATTGAAGTTTTTGGAAGCAAAGTTATGGCCAAAACAGGTATCCTGGATACAAGGGAAAGATATTACATAAGATAAACGAAAGCGGACATCGGTGGAACATGCAGGAGTCACAGTAATTATTTCATATTATTTAAATATTATTTAAAATATTCTTGTACTTGTGCTCTGGTAAAACTCGTATCACAGATACGGCCATTGAGCATCTTCCAAGAGCGTGAAAGAGAAACGAACCAAACAATTTAATGGGGTCAATAAGATTCCGTTGTAATTACATAGAAGAAATTACGCCCAAAAAATGTATTTATTTACAAATTTATGGGGACAACTGGTATTTTGTAATACAGTGTTGATATACGACGTTTCACTACCGAAGACGCTACAGAGGCGTTTTAATCGGTGTATTCGATATTCCATAGTTCTTCATTTCTATACAGTATATCTCCCACAAAAACCCGAACCGAGTATTTATCTTCTCTTATCAATGATACCCGCAATTATTTCCCGTATCAGCAGTAATCAGTAATACCGCATAATTTTGCTTGAAATTAAATGCTTATGGTATTCTTATGATGGCAATACTGATACGGGAAAATAAATACACGATCTGGGTTTTTGTGGGACATACTGTATAAGAGGCGCTCTACATACTATGATATTCGCTGCTTTCGTTACAGGGGTTTCACATCACTGTACCTGACACCGGCAAGCACATCGCGTGAGGAGCGTCGTGATGAAACATGATTCACGATGCGACGCAGACTATTTTTTCGAGCCTGACAGGCCTCTGTCCGGCCATCAACTGATTTCTTCCGGCACACGAGACGTGGTATTTGTTTCAGCTGTTGCCATCGGACCGTGTTTGCAAAGCTTCTTCTCGGACACGGTAATGTCAGACGTCTCCTTCGCCTCAGCGCTAGATAATGGATTCAGGCATTGTTTGGGTCGTCGGATCCAAATAATTTGGAGTCGGTCGACTGTTTTCAGTTGCTTGAATCTTGCATTGGGAATTGTGCTGCTGAGTTGCAATGCAGCTCATTTCTCCTGTTGTTCTCGTGTATGCCATGTGCTGTATGCCATGTGCTGGTACAAATTGCTGCGCGAATTGTAGGTTTTATTTATGGGGGCTTCGTGAATTATTACGAGCGAGTGAGCATTAAAATTTGTTTAACAAAACATTTTTAGTTTATTTCTTTGAGCTTGGACTGTGGCTGCAAAGCTCACCACTGAATCTCCGCTCAGGCTCTGTTATTATTTCTGCTATAAAGAATCGAAACAATATTATGAAAAAAAAAATTTATTTGAATTTAAATTTAAAATCCTTTTTTTGTTTGAATTTAACTAAAAACATTCATATATTTATTGGATGCTTTTCGTGAATCAAGTTTCACAGATGGCGTACCTTTATTGGCTATTCTACAATTTCTTACTATAACCAATGGTTATATAATAGTAAGGAATTAACTATAATTAACCATAAGTCCCGGTTGAGCCATCCCCCACTTTTCAGTTGAGTAGAAAACTTCAGACTTGAAAAAAACTTATACTTGACTGAAATTTGGCCGCCACACATTGCAATAAATGCCGTTTTCAAGCTTTAAATAAATTCATCGAGAGTTACTGAAATAATGCGAAGCCAATCCGTAGACTAAGCTTGAAAAAGAAATCTATCTACATACATATGTAGAGTAAGGTTCGTTGTCTAATAAATTTTACAGGACTTCCAAACATTCTTCGCTTTCTATTGAAATATTTGTTTTAAGTAAAAAATTTCCGAGCAGGATGACCGTTAAAAATTCTTCTGGTTACGTAAATTGTACTAGAAATGTCCGCAGAAGTCACCAGTTTAGTTAAGGTTTTATCAATGGACGTTAAAGCAAAAAATGAGCCAAGTGCACGTCACTGACAAATATTAACGAAGAATTTTATAATAAATTATTTTTGGGTTCCCAAGATTTGGAATGGATTTTGTCCGCACGACCATGAATTGAGGCCTTATCCTGCGTAGTGAAATTATATTAAATGGCTCCCTCCTAAATGTGTGATCACCGAATAAGTCAAGCGGTTGACCTGCGCAACAAGGACTCAGAAAGCAATGCTAATTAAAATGAAAACTATTTTCCGTGGTTCTCTTTGTTTAACCATCAATTATTTCGAAAGCAATGGTACATCAATTCTTCAAAATTCCATTCAATATAAACAATTTGCTTGCTTTCGCTATAGGTCATGCTATATAGGTCAAGAAAAACTGATTAGACTATTACAAAGACGCGTTTTATTTTCGGAAATGTTTAACCAGTCATAAGAGAGTGACGTTAGGAAAACGTTAGGAAAACGTTTCACAAATTGTAAAGATAGTTTTTGCAGAGCGACGTTCGAAAAATATTTACCAATCGCAAAGTTAGATTTTTAAGAGTAACGTAAACGACGAATGCATTTCATATTACATGGGCGAAATGAGGATAGGTGGAGCGAGAGAACCAGAGGTTGCACCTTTGTTTCATGCAATCACGGGTCGCTGGTCAGTGTGGAGTCAGCAAATGCTGGCTTGGGAAACGCTTCTGAGAGCAGACGGTGTAATTCAAACATCGAAGTTCTCCGTTCTTCTCTCCGGTCCAATGCTGGTAACCAACGCATGGAACATTTTACAATACTCGTAAATTCTGGTTGAAGTTTGTAGATAACAAATATTTACGAACATTAATGACTTTTAAATGGATTTTGAGATTTGCAACGGATAATGGCGATAGGGTATTTTTTTTTGGAGATGTATTTCATGATAGCTGATAAGCTTGAATGAATGATAGCTTTATGTGCATGATAACTTTGGACGAATAACAACTTTGAATGAATGACAACTCAGAACGAATGACAACTAAGAACGAATGAATAATTTGAAGAAATAATAACTTTGAGTGAATGCTAACTTTGAGTGAATGCTGACTTTGAACGATTTCTTTCTTTTAATGAATGATAACTTCGAATAAGTGACACCTGCTTCTGAATGCATGCGATGCGCACTTGAACTTCTTGAAGACTATTTATTAAATTTCTTGAGGTATTATGAGTGCACGAGCGCGGGTAAATGTATTTAGTGTAACTGCAGCACGCGAGCTGCCAGTCGATTGTGGCACGTGGGAGTGTGGTCTCCGTGTTGAATTTATTGTTGTATGACTCTGACATGTGTGTCGTATGTTGTATTTTAGTTTATCGTATTGCTTATAACGCGGAGAATTTATTGTTGTATGACTGACATGTGTGTCGTGTGTATTGTTTTTAGTTTATCGTATTGTTTTTACACGTCGTATCGTTTGAAGTTAATACCTACTACAAACAAACAAAACTTTTGTCGGACTTGGGACAAAATTTTGTCAGGCGCGACTTGCATGGAAGCAACGAAAACTTTGCCCTTGTTTCGATGTCTCAGTAGCGCCCCAAACTTCGAGCGAAATCTTAACACTTTTTCTGCGAAGGGATCCACCGGTGGTCTCTGAGGGGATTTTCATAATGCTGCTGAGCGGCCAGCAGTCGCTAGCTCAATATTTATAAGTACTCAATGACAGCTAAATGAAGGCACGATCCAATTCATGTTTTCCTTTTTTCAAAATTGCTTACTTCAATTGGCAAACTCTGGTGGATTACCCTCCGAACTCTGTGGTGGATTACCCTCCAAACTCTGTGGTGGATTACCCTCCCAACTCTGTTGTGGATTACCTTCCCAACTCTGTGGTGGATTACCCTCCCAACTCTGTGGTGGATTACCCTCCCAACTCTGTTGTGGATTACCCTCCCAACTCTGTGGTGGATTACCCTCCCAACTCTGTGGTGGACTACCCTCCCAACTCTGTGGTGGATTACCCTCCCAACTCTGTTGTGGATTACCCTCCCAACTCTGTTGTGGATTACCCTCCCAACTCTGTGGTGGATTACCCTCCCAACTCTGTGGTGGACTACCCTCCCAACTCTGTGGTGGATTACCCTCCCAACTCTGTTGTGGATTACCCTCCCAACTCTGTGGTGGATTACCCTCCCAACTCTGTTGTGGATTACCCTCCCAACTCTGTGGTGAATTACTCGCTACCCTCCCAACATTGTCACTGAAACTCTACACCAAGCCTACATTACTAATGTTTCCCGTAATCCACTCTACAGTATATTATAACGGATACCTGTTACCCAACCAACACCATGATGGAAATTCGATACCCAGCCAACATTACTATAGGTACGCATAAATTTTCCTATATTATTAGAGATGCCAGCTATTCAGTCAATATCGTTAAAGGACGGGTTACCCCGCCAATACTGTAGTGGTTGTTCGTTATTCAGCCGACATTATGATGAGAACGTGTACCTCCCATACCAACAGTATGTACCTCAGTACCATAACAACAGTATGTACCTCAGTACCATACCAACAGTATGTACCTCAGTACCATACCAACAGTATGTACCTCAGTACCATACCAACAGTATGTACCTCAGTACCATACCAACAGTATGTACCTCAGTACCATACCAACAGTATGTACCTCAGTACCAAAACAAAAGGATGTACCTCAGTACCATACCAACAGCATGTACCTCAGTAACATACCAGCAGTATGTGCCTCAGTACCATACCAACAGTATGTACCTCAGTACCATACCAACAGTATGTACCTCAGTACCATACCAACAGTATGTCCTCAGTCATACCAACAGTATGTCCTCAGTACCATACCAACAGTATGTACCTCAGTACCATACCAACAGTATGTACCTCAGTACCATACCAACAGTAAGAAAGATCATTAACATTCAGTAATAAAAAATTTTCAATATCATGGATACCCGTAATCCATGGACACGAATATCCATAAACAATACCATGGGTATGCGCTATCCATGGACACGAATTTCCATGGACAATATCATTGATATACTCTATCCATGGGCATTAACATGGATACAAGCTACCCTTACGATGAACACGAATCGCTCCAATCAAAGTTTTTTCTTACGACATTATTCTTACGTTCCTATAAAATTCGGGCCCTCGTTTCTCTTGGACTCGAAATAACTTTTCCCGCCTTCACCCTGACTCCTGATCTGTTCAAATTCACCTAAATTTTTTTTTGAAAAATTAAATTTCCTTCCCACACCATACTTTCCCCTCTTTCTTTCCGCAGCTCCACTACATTCCCCTCTTATCCTTTCCCATCCTCACTGTTTCCTATGTTGACCTTGACCCTGTCCCTCCATAGTCAATATCCCCAACCTGCTGCTCTACACCGCTCCCCACACCCTGTTTAGCACGCCGTGCTGCTCTACACCGCGCCCCACACGCTGTTTAGCACGCCGTGCTGCTGTACACCGCTCCCCACACGCTGTTTAGCACGCCGTGCTGCTCTACACCGCTCCCCACATGCTGTTTAGCACGCCGTGCTGCTCTACACCGCGCCCCACACGCTGTTTAACACACCGTGCTGCTGTACACCGCGTCTCATACGCTGTTTAGCACGCCGTGCTGCTCTACACCGCTCCCCACACGCTGTTTAGCACGCCGTGCTGCTCTACACCGCTCCCCACATGCTGTTTAGCACGCCGTGCTGCTCTACACCGCGCCCCACACGCTGTTTAACACGCCGTGCTGCTCTACACCGCGCCCCACACGCTGTTTAGCACGCCGTGCTGCTCTACACCGCTCCCCACACGCTGTTTAGCACGCCGTGCTGCTCTACACCGCGCCCCACACGCTGTTTAACACGCCGTGCTGCTGTACACCGCGTCTCATACGCTGTTTAACACGCCGTGCTGCTCTACACCGCGTCTCATACGCTGTTTAACACGCCGTGCTGCTCTACACCGCGCCCCACACGCTGTTTAACACGCCGTGCTGCTCTACACCGCGCCCCACACGCTGTTTAACACGCCGTGCTGCTCTACACTGCGCCCCACACGCTGTTTAACACGCCGTGCTGCTCTACACCGCGTCTCATACGCTATTTAACACGCCGTGCTGCTTTACACTGCGTCTCTCGCGATTTTATATGCCGTGCTGCTCTACACAGCGCCCCACACGCTGTTTAGCACGCCGTGCTGCTCTGCACCGCGCCCCACACGCTGCTTAACTCGCCGTGCTGCTCTACACCGCGCCCCACACGCTGTTTAACACGCCGTGCTGCTCTACACCGCGCCCCACACGCTGTTTAGCACGCCGTGCTGCTCTGCACCGCGCCCCACACGCTGCTTAACACGCCGTGCTGCTCTACACCGCGCCCCACACGCTGTTTAACACGCCGTGCTGCTCTACACCGCGCCCCACACGCTGATTAGCACGCCGTGCTGCTCTGCTGCTCTTATACCGTTTGTGTGTGTGTGTGTGTGTACGTAGGTATTCAATATCTTTCCTTGCCCCTGTTCTAACTTAATATCCAACAACTGTTAAGAGTCTTGTGCTACTACTTTATCATATGGAATTAGCGGCTTCATCACGAAGGGGCCGCTGCAGTGTTTTGGTCTCCAACGCACTTTGAAGACGCAACACCTCCTGCTGGTATGACTGTTTTACTCGATAAATTCTACTAGCAATTTGAGTTATTACTTGTCCAAAGTGATGGCCCAACTAGGTCATTTATCCAAAGACTGAGTGGCCATACACAGTGTGGCTGATGAAAAAGAAAAGGACGCCAAAAGAATGTAATTAACACTTTGACTGCGATGGGTTAAACTGAAGTTCCGTATTCAACTCAAATTTATATTCAAAAGATGGTGGAAATTTCATCAATACTAAATATTAACTGGTTCCATTAAATCCTATTAACTTTAATAAGAGATTCTTTAAAAATCTTTCAAACCACCCATCGATGGGTCGTTTCGCAGATGGGAAACTTAAGCGCGACCCACCGACGGGTTGCATCGCAGTCGACGTATTAAACATCTATATCATCACAGGTGCGTCTGGCATTGCGCTGGCTTTGATCCGCAACTTTATCACGCTCAAATTGTGTGTCGGAGAAGTTAGAAAGTTGCTGAAGAGCGCACACCGGGAGGGTCTGAAAAAACTCCCGGGGGGCTGGGGTGTTGGGATGTGAGGCACCGCTGACGGGGTGGCGAAGAGGGATTGCTTCAGAGAATGGATGGGTAAGGATTGTGGTCGTTGGAATAGGTCGCAAGCCTATTTGTAGAATCTTGGATTGGCTGGGAACGAGGTTGTTGGAATAGATTTTAATAGATCGTAGAATTTGTAGAATCTTGGATGTGCAAGGAATGTAGTCATTGCCATAGATTGCAAGCCTATTTTTAGAATCTTGTATGGGCAAGGATTGCGGTTCTTGAAATAGATCGTAATAAATATCAATTCAATGATTTCATACACTGCAAGTCCCCCATTCCACTGCATTGATTAAAAAAGAGGGGCTTAGCCGATACTGAAATCAGAACCCGTACCGATGTGGGTGTGCTAAATGCTTGATGCCGATTCTAAGACAACGGCTGATGTAGGCAATTGTTTTGCGATTCAGCGTTCTACGACAACGTTCAATGCAAACAATCTTTGTGTGATTCCGTGTTCTACAATGTTCAGCGCAGGCAATCATTACGCAAGTCCAATGATCTACGACAGTGCCCGTCGCACACAATCATTGTGCAGTCCACCTATCTACGACAGTGGCCAACGTACGCAATCATTGTGCGATTCAGTGATCTACCACAACGGCCGACACAAGCAATCAATGTGGTAGGCAGTGACTGAGCTGTGCAGCGTCCTGGCACCATCACTGCACACACAATCACCGAACTTCGCTGAGTTGCACGGCCGGAATTCGGCCCCAAAAGAGTTACGAGTCGCTCGGCTTCCTCTCCGTCCATTACGAGTCGATCGATGCTTCTTATGAAATACGGCAAGTCATTTGCAGGTGTAATATCCGTGATCCTCGGCTCAATTTGAACGATGCTCCCAGAGCTTCGCTTCAGAGGCTTGTGTAAATTTTCAGATGCCGAGTTCTCGAGCAATTTTACGCCGTCGGAATGGGGTAGTGTAAGTTTTTTGAGTAGATTCAAAGAGCAGTAGTAGATTTTTTGGGGTTGATTTGTGAATAGTTTAAAAATTCGTTCTCAAGTCTTAAGTAAAGATGCTTCCCTGCAAATTTTTGGGCTGGATGTGAAGTTATTCTAAGTTTTGTGTTTTTTTAAACTGTGTTGGTGTAAGGTTTGAGGGAAAATACGTTTTATAATGCTGGATATTCTGACGCAAATATGTGTTCTCATGTTGCATAATCTTGGCGCTAAAATTCTAGATCGTTCAAAAAGAATTTTTCATTGTATTAGAGCATTTTTTCAAGCTGGCTGAATGTATTTTTTGACACCAAATCAATAAACCGAGAAGTTGAGTATTTCAGAACCATGAACCACAAATCGGCCACCGAGGGAGGCCTATTAGCAGAAATCGAACAACGTCCAGCCATCACGGATTGAACCACATGCAGTAATCACTTCCCCGTGATTGGATTGAAGGTCATCCACTCAACAGCAGGGTTGCCAGGAGGCCTTTTTTAAGGTCAAAATTCAGCCGTAAAGACTGTTCTGCACATGCCATGGTAGAGGTACATGGAATTTATTTGATAGTCGTATATGGCTACTCTGCAGGGTTTTCAGATGCTGAGATATCATTACGGCCAAACCTTATTTGAGAAAAAGGTAAAATTAAAAAAAAATTGTTTCGGAGAAAAAGTCAACGTACCAACCCTGCTCCTGAGCTCAATGAGATTCAGTCTCCGATTTTTGAGTCTATTTATTCGGTCAACTTTAATTCACTGTTACAAATGGTGACCGATGGTGTACTTCAAGATATCGTCAAGCTGTTGGAAGTAAAGCAGCTTTATAGCTGAAGAGGATGTGATAAGCGTATCTTATTTATATACTCACGTATCTCATGAATCCAATCTGCGACGTATGTGGTTGCAGTGACAGTGGTCTACGCGGATTAGTCGGATGTAGAGGGGTTTCCTCCTCTTCTGTATCCCATTGTTTCCTCCAATTAGTAAGATGTAAGATCTGAGCCAGACTCGCTCTCTCTTAATTCTGACCTCATCACCTCAAAGTAACGTGGAGACATTGACAATTACTGATCTCCCGAGTCGACGTTAAACTTGTTAGTGCTCACTCGATGATGGCTGTCTCTTTTCTCGATGCAAACGCCCAAGCCATCTGGATCTTTACGGATTGCAAACAAACGTGCAGAGGACGCCTAATAAGGATCAGACGCAAAACAATGAAGTAATGAAAGGACTTATTATCCTTATCGATATGTTCAACCTTTACTTAATCTCTGTGTAATGAATTAAATTATAAATGATCTAAAAAACAAAGGGGTAGAAATGTATATTTTTATATGTGGTTGGGCTCCGTGGCCCTGCTTCGTAGAGTCACTGTTGCTATTGACGCGTTCTATACAAAATTGGGATGTTGACGTGTCTTTAGAGAGAACATTTGAGGTTTATAAAGCAAGTTTATAGAGCAGATTGGTCAGTTGCTTCGATATTTAAAGAGGACGTATTTCTGACGAGTTAAAACAAATCTGCTTTACAATTGATGAAGAGATGCGTGGAACAAAAGTATTCTTGATTTGGTAGCGTGACGTTATTTTAGGTTAACCGAAGGTAATTCTAAAAACGAACCACAACAACTTTTTCATAGGCTTCTTAGATCAATATCAAAAATACAAACTTATGAACATAAATAAATTTTTCAATTTGACTATTCAACAAGTGTTGAATTTCACATTATCATATCAGAAAAAATGAAGTACACACAAAGGCTACGTAATATCTCACCGAGCACTTAGGTCTCGTACGCATTATTGGAAAGCTTCTTGAGGCTTTTGTGCGGCAGGAACACTTTTGAGAGAAATGCATTTTTGATGTACTTTAACATAGTTGGCAAGACTGATTTTTTTTTTATTATTTTAACGACAATTGAACAAATTTACGTGACGCTTGAGCGCCGTGAAAAATCTGTCGCTGTAATGTGAAACAGAAATATAAGTTTTGAAATATAATCGTTATTTTTCATACTAGTTCCCTTTTTTTGAAGATGATCACGATTAAAGAAAAGAAATAAACAATAGTGAAAAAGCTGGTTTCCAGTAGAGATCATACTATCTGCCTATTTCACACTTGTAACCCGAGTTTTTTAAGATGATCACGCTTCAAGAAAGTGTATAAAAAAATGATAAAACAGTTTATTTCAAATAGAGTTGACCTGCAAAATTCATTATGGAATTTGGTTGCGTGCAGTTTCCCTATTTGAATCAAGTTATCAAGAACTCTAATATCACTACAGAACAACGTATAAGTGTTTATACAGTGTGTTGGTCCCTCACGATTGTATGTTCTAGTCTACATACCCGTAATAATTAAAATAAATTCTAGTTGGTAATGAAAATTTAGGCTGAAATTTTTCATTGTTTTCTTTGCTGTTCAAAGTGAATTTCCTGCGCTCATCGTAAATGATGGTTAATTTAAATATATCCTCTGTAAAAGCTCAGCAATATTCTCTTTTCAACACCGTCATCCTTTCCATAGTCATCTTACGCTGTGTATAATACGTTTCTTTTCTGTAGCTATTTTGGTGAGTCCACAACGTCTTACGTTTCCTCAGCTATTTTACCACATTACCCAAAATTTTCTTATCAAAGCAATTTCCTACTTTAGCCTCAGTTATTTTATCTTATTCATCTTAATTGCCTTGCCCAAGCTACTTCCTACTTTAGCCTCAGCTACTTTATCGTATTCACCTTAGTTTCCTTGCCAAAGCTACAAGCTACTTCCTACTTTAGCCTCAGCTATTTTATCTTATTCGCTTTAATTTTCTTGCCCGAGCTATACTTCCTACTTTAGCCTCTGCTATTTAATCTTATTCACTTTAACTTCCTTGCCAAAGCTACTTCCTACTTTAGCTCTCCGTTTTATAGCCTTCTTACACAATCTTTCCTTTCACGATGGTATCAAAGCTACGCAAGTCATTGTTCTGTGTAGCATCCGAGCCTTGGAATACGGCCCTCAGCTCCTGGTATCCCGGCACTATAGCCGTCGGCTGCAGCGACCATCCATCTTGCCGGCCTGGACGGAGTCCTCCAGTATAGAAGGGCCGATGCCTGTATACGGCATACCATTTTTTCGACAAACCGAGGTCTTCCATCAACTTTAGACGCAGTCGCCAATCTTAAGCTAATCCTTCCTTCGATCGCAGCCCTGGCGCCTTTAAAGCCTTAAGGTCCGTCCTGCAGTGCTCGCCTTTTTAAATCAAGGACCTAAATATCGACCTGGCTGCCAATGACGTCACGAGTAGCGCGCCGGGAAGTGTAAGGTCTTGATAAATTATTTATCCGGCGCTTTTTCTGTGTCGGCAATACAGCGTGTTTGTAAACAGTCTTGAGCTCGTTGCACTGAGCTGTGAAGAATAGCACAGCGGATCAACGTTCGCTCTTCATGCCTTCAGATGCAACGCTGGGTATGAACTCGTAGAGACTCGCACATAGCGTCTTTATAGAGCGGCATTGAAGGAAAGTTGCGAGGGAATGGCGCATAAACTTCGCCCTCGAGAGAGCTGAAGATCTCGTAAGTTGTTTTCTAAGCAGTTTAATTTGGCGTCTTGTAAGAAATTCACGCCGGGCTAAGTCGTTTCATTTTTAATGCGCACCTATCGCCCGTGGGGGATAATTGAAAAGACTTTCCGAATTGATGAGCCAGTGCTGTCAAAGCGCCGCGGCTTTTGTGTTGTTGTTTACGATGGGGTTTTGTTTTCATGAAAGGATAAAAAATTACTGGGATATTGATCGCAGAGCGTTAATGAAAGAATTTTTGTGAATCCATACAAATATCTTCAGACATAAACGCAGACAGATACTCAGCATACGTAAAAATCAAGATGAACGGATTAGACGTGTTGAAAAGTATGATTTTGCTCTTTAAATACGTCAATATGTTGTAGAAAAAGGGACTGCTTATCACTGGTAGGAAGAGTTTACGATAATCGAAATTGAATTGGCCTCGGTTGAATAATAATTATATATATAATTATTGTTTGATAACTTTTTACATTTCCTTACGCAAGATTCAGGTAGCATAGCAATGAATGATATGCATTAGCTAGTGTCACGAGATTTCGCCCCTTCACCTCCTTGTTAACATTTCATTAACAGGAAGATCCGGCTCTCGGAATTGAGGAATGGCACACCTCCAAAGGATACATATGCGACACAAAAATAAATGAATAACAATCGGCAATTACAGTACATATACTAAAAAGAAAAGGTACTCACCGATGAGTTGATACACGACTTACTCAGCGCGTTTCAGTGCGCTATTTTGCCTCGGTGAGATGTGGTGCGGGCGTAATGGGGTTTTTTAAACACCATCAAATGCTAAGGAATCTTTATAATGGAGCACCCTGGTACAAAACATTAATCGTAATTTACTGGCACTGTAAGTAACGCATATTGACAAACACTACTCTGCCTAATTGACCGGTCAATTCCCTCAAGTAAATTACACACGGAACACATACAATGAAATAATGCCTAACTGATGGGTCGGCGCACTCCAACGTCAACAATGGATTGTCATTTAGCCTCGGATCACAAGTTCTGTCACCCCAGAGCAGCTTCAGTTCATTCCCTGTTTCTCACACAGTGCATAAATTGTCTTTGGACGTTCTTATGAAGAAGTCGTACTTGCAATCAATAGGAGAAAGGAAAGCCGCCCTCCTTATCGAGATGCTCGCGAACTCTTACTGCCTCTCGTCTTTTCATGCTAGTCAAAGTGCTCTTTTTGGGGGCTACCCTCTTTCTAATCATGACCAATGGCACCACTCTTGCACTTCCAAACCTTCGCCGGCTTTGTCCTATTGGCTCCTCCAGAGGTTGCACGCTCCCTATTCGCTGTGAGCCGAACACGCCTTTTTTTTTGCCCCTATTTTGTGTGTTAATTCTTGAAGTCTAAGTCCGTTGGCGAAAAAGCTTTCTCACGCCTCTACCCTCTGCTCCCCTACCCTTCTAGCCAGCCTATGGTCAACAAATCTTTGCCTTTTGTGGTAACCCTACACCGCACTCCTTGTTCGCCTCTCGAGGTTTCCTTACCAAGCACAACACTACCCAGCTCGAGTGCCTGCCACATAAATCTATGTTGAATGTAAACATTCAGGCCTACACTCATGTTAGAGCAAGCCACTCTTATCATTGGAATGCGCCGACCACGGTTTTATAAACTCACAATTTTAGTTCAAGCAAACAAAAGTTGTTACACATTAAAAACTCGAATTTATTACACATGAATAAAATTTCCCTAAATTCTCATGTTTTTGATTCGCAAAATTGATTATTCTTAACAGATTCTCGACACTAGTGTATACTTACGTGATTTTTCACCGACGTACGTATTTTTTCTACTGACGTAGGCGTTTTTCCAGTGCCATACGGATTTTTCCCATTGACGTACGCGTTTATCCAGTGACGTACGCGTTTCTTCCAGAGCCTTACTCGTTTTTTTTCACTGTCGAATGCGTTTTTTCCAGTGCCGACGTCTCTTCATTGTTACGCATAGTGTCACCCTGAACGCCTACCTCGCCTTGGCACTTGTAAAGAAGTTTTAACTTCGTCAAGCAGAATTACAGTCTTGACTGAGGAAAAACCTGAGCAATATACGCTCTCACTACCAAGAAGTTACCTAGAAGACGTCCGTGCGAGTTGAAAAACTGAAATTATTTTCTAAATGCATGCCGTGGAGCTCTCTTTTAACAAGGGAAATGGTGAAGCATTGTGTAACGCTATCCCTTCTGATGACAACGCCAGGCTACCTTTGATACTGAAGTTATTTCTCTCAACTATAGTGAATACTAACGCTTCTTCATATGGAAGCTGCATAATTTTTTAAGAAAAGCATCAAAAAGTTGTCTTTCGCATCACATGAGCGGCTTTTAGCGAGCGACATGTATTGCTGCCTCGACTGATTCTGAGCAACTTATTTAAGAACTTTTACTTCAGTGTGCCTTGAGAGATGTCATTGTAGTTACTAAGTACAGCTCAAGGAAAAGGACGATTGGAAAAGATTTTTCGATTTCAAAATACTTTTCAATGTTGGTTTCATATATCAAAATACTCTGAAGTATTTGTTTTAGATATCAATATACATTGAAATGTTTGTCTTCGATTATCATGTATAACTTTTGCCTTTCATTGAGAAATTTTATTTACACACCTAGCATAGTAGCAACGCGTGCAAATAAATTGTCCAGCCTAAAAGCAGCGGACAGGGAGCCTTGAAGACTATCGAATTGAGCGTCCAGTGCCCTGCCGAAACCTCAAGTCTACATAAGAGTTATTGCAGCCGAATCCGACCAATTCACTCTTCGGGATTGGCCTTACTTTGTTAGTGAAGTCCGGCGATAAATCAGAAAGTGAAATTACGCCAATCGTGAAATTGACGACTCGGGACGTGAATTTGCCTCAGTGGCCAAGGGGAAGCTTGGATAAGTTCTTCCACTTGTCAGGCTTTGTTTGGTTTGTGGGGTACTGCACTTCGTTGAATTACTTATTTACTGGCATTAAATTTTTCCAAATTGGCAAGTATGGTAGAAGTTCTTACCGATCACCAAATATGACACAGGGTGAGTAATTGATGCCGGGTCTTCAAATTTTCTAAATTTAGGAATAAATTTTAAAACTTGCTGGGCAATATTTTGACATAAAATTTAGAATCCTCACTCAAATCTTCAAATGTATGACTTTGTCACTAGCTTGGGAAAGTTCTGTAGCTCACGCACGCTGTACTTCAGAAATATATTGTCCTCTAAATTAAACCAAGTAATTTAAAAATCTCAGCGCAAAGATATCTTGTTCGTTCCGATGTCCCGGCGACGTCTCTAGCACATTTCTCTGCCTCGAATGAATGGATCTCAGTCATTTGTACACGCCACCCAAAACTTGCGGTACACTCGTATATTTCAACAGTCATCACCTCGGGCTTGCTCGCAGCTATTCTGCAGGTACTCAGCCAGAACATGATACACGGATCTGAAAACCATATAGGGTGATGTGTTCACGACCCGGACAGTAAAGTGAATAATATTCATTAAAAAAAAGTTATTGAGCTACAGGAGAGTTTTTGTTCTTAAAAGAAAGCTTAACTAATTCCCCATCTTATGCTATGATTTTCCTATCTGTAGATATCATAGTATTGATTTTACAGCCGTTTTCAAAATCCAGAATTCTTTGTCCGGGTCGAGACCGCGTGTTCACGACCCGGACGGGGGTGTGGTCTCAACCCGGACAGATGTTTTGGTCCACCAAAAACACACTTACACCAGTGTTTTATATTTTTTCTTACTAAGAACATCCAGAACATGACACTGAAAGGTGGAATAACAAAATTGGTAGCAAAATATCAATGTAATAAAAAAACCGACTCGGACTCAACATCACGCCCGAGTCGAGACCACGTACATAATTTTTTTTTTAAATTAGTAAAAAATATAAACAATTGGCCTAGGTTAAATATTTCAATTTGGAGAAGTAAACACTAATGGGGGGGGGGGGGCACATATTGACGCTAAAAATAATTCACTTCCATCAATAACACACTTCAAAAAATCACTCTGTATTTAGCCGTGGAAAACACCCATTTCCAGCCTTTTCCATGGCTTTATCTCACATATGGTACATTATAGTTGTAAGAACAGTTACTATGCAATCATTCACTTTTTAATTGGTTTTTCCAGTACACTTAATTTGCATGAATTGTCAAAAATTGTCCGAGTCGAGAACACGGCATAATTTTGTTTAGCGGGCACCCCAAACGAGTCCATTGTTGTTTAGGCACTCCGTATTATCACTGATTTTATGCTAATATGGCATATTACATAACAAAACTTATCACAAGTTGATCACGCCTAATTCGTGGTCATGGCATAATATAATCTGATGCCGAAAATTAAGATCGCGACCTCTTAAAATCGAAATTCTTACCTTGCTTACAAGCGGAGCGTCGGCGTGGAGGTTTGCAAATGACGTCTATTTAGGACCGCCCTCCCTCATACGTCATAGCTCTGACGTCATCCTAGGCTCAATCGTTCATTGGTTAATCAAGACTGTCCGGGTCGAGACCTTGTCCGGGTCGTGAAAACATCACCCTATTCAACCAAGAAAATATTGTTCACCATATTTCTTGGCTTCCCGCAACACAACTGAGTGCAAAATGCTAATGATTTATTCATGAATGTACTACCTTCTTTTTGCAAACGTTGTTCAGTTGCTTAGTGTGTTATTGATTTATGCGACGTGTCTGAGTTACAGAGGACCTCACGAATGGATAATTCACTCGTATCCGTTTCTTTGTTCGAGAAAAAAGGAATGAAGTCGAATTGGAAACTGCATTGCTTCTTCATTCCATAACCATTCCATTTTAGCGAGTTGCTTTCATAAAGGTCTTGTATACACCTTGTTCCAACCGCAGACTAAACTACAGTCACGTAGGATATTGGGATTTTAAGACCCTTCTATACATAGGACACCACGTAGAACTCTCCCATACATTTGGGAGCTCATGGCAAGTTAGATATGAGCGGCGCACTTTAAAATTTTGATTGTTGACGCCTTGTGAAGCCTCCATTGCAACTGCAGTCACGTAGGACATTAGAACAAATGAAGCTCAGATGGCGCTGCAAATCTTTGTCTTCTCCAGTCTCATCACTTTCTTTGAAGGCGATGATATTTTCAAACTAGAGTTCAATAGGTTTTCAAGAAGACCATCCACATTGTGAGCGCGTTCTTCATGACACAAATATTTTAGGACCTAATCGCCCCATAGACTAAAAATTTTTCATCTTCATCAACGGACAGTGGCTCTTTGTAACGAATCAATGCTTATGAACTGCATCGTAGTCTCACGAGAACTAACACATTCGATTGGCCACATTCCATTTGGGAATACACTGAAATGTGCATTGAGACAAACGTCGTATCACGACGTATCAAAACCCTTTTGTTGGTTTGAGCCCAAGCAGTGGATTGAAGGAATCACTGGAGTTACAATGAGAGGCTACCGCTTAGAGAGACGTAACCTCTCCTATTGAGTGGCCCTTTAACTTCAAAAAAGACATCTGCTAGAAGATGAGGCGTCCTCTCAGGGCTAGAACAATTTGTAACTCTAATGAGTCTCCTTTGTTTCGCACGCCCGCCGCCCTTCTCTTCTTACATTAATTAACTTGTCTTGGAACCCTTCCATATGTTTCGGAGGTAGTAACAAGTTGGAAACGAGCTGCGCACTTTGAAATTTTGTGGTGGAAACTTGACAGGTGCCTTGTTGGGCGTCAAATATATAGCGTTTTATCCGTGTGTAATGTTCTAGCATCTTAAAAAGAGCTGGTGCTCGACAAATTTTCAAGTATTTTCTTTGCAGTGCTTATTAGTTGTATAATATATGAAATGGAACGAAATAGGTTAACTTTGTTATTTTACAGCTGGTTCTGTCTCTCAATTAGGACAGAACTGCCGTTCAATCTGCCGTTCAAATGACCTACTGCTCGATTATCGATGCAAAGAAATTTCTACCCGAGTTAACAGCAGGAGTCGAAATAAATAATGGCTTAGGGGAAGCTCTATAATATTCTTATAGTTGCGCGTGAAACATTGCTGATGTGCGGTAGCAGTTTCTTTCGCTATGCGTTGCTTCACAACGTTCAAATTTTAATTCTGAAATAAACAACATTTACCAACTTCATTCCACTTAACATTGTTTTTCTGCTATTATCAAAAGGTGTGGAAAAAATATTCCACTCGTCTCCTCGTTATATTCTATACATTTAACCTATATCCTTTCTAAGCGTCATTACCAAACGTTATGATCAGCAGAATGTACCCAATGTAATAGAAGTTTACAACTTTGGAATCTAATCCGTCGATGCTTCGAAAAAAATTCACAAAAAAATATCCCCATTCTAAACGTTTTCAGACCTAACGAATCGTCATCCTAAACATTTCAGAGAATGATGAACTTTCTGCTGCTATTAAATTGGAGGTAACGTCATTGAAGGTTTCTGCAGTTTAAGTTCTAGCATTTACCAAGTTTCTCCCAATGCCAAAAGCTTTTCAGTGCTGACGAATAGTTATCCTTAATATTTCAGTGAAGGATGATCTTACTACTGCTACCAAATCGGAGGTAGCGTCTTTGAAAATTTCTGTAGTTTGCGCTTTAGCATTTGCCAAATTTTTGCAGCCCGATGTAATGCTGTGGAACGTGGCGTTCGACTTCACCTCGTAGTACAGCGCCGCGCGAGACCGCGGATAGGAGACACGTCTTTAACTTCTTGCAATATTCATGAGCAGTTATTAGCGGCTATGGGGCCTGGTCCAGTCCTGGGCCAGCTATGGACTGCATGCCATGGTCCGGTTATGGGCTGCTTTCCATGGTCCTGTTATGGGTTCCATTCTATGGTTCACTTTTTGGTTCCATATTATGGTCCACTTATGGGGTGCATGCTAGTTTGGTTATGGGTATGCCATGGTCAAGTTACAGACTGCATGCCATGGTCCAGGTATGTATGGGTTGCATGTCGGCTTAGTTAGGGTTCACCAACGAGCTCTTTTTCAGTGAACTTTTTATGAGTCCCCAGCCCTGCACAGTAACTGGCAGCCTATCTTAGCCCAATTACAAGCTACTATCCCTGGCACATTGCCGGGATGTGAGCTCTGGCTTTCTGTAAGGCAAGTGACGACCAATTACGAATCATTTGCCTTGTTCCGCTCACGGCTACCTCCGTACCTGGAAAATTCTTAAGGCCACGCACCAAAATAAGAGTCACTTTTCTATAATTGGCCCGAGCTCCAATAGTTGGATTTCGCCCCATGTTAATTTCGTGGTCGTACTATAGCACAGTGACGGTTTGTTGGTGCGTTGGTCTACCTTTTTTAATTGTAAGGTATTTGAACACAAGATTTGTACAAGATGATACGTATCAGGCTTGATTGGAATGAAAAATTCTTTCTTTACTTTGCACCAGGCTTTGGCTTCTTTGCTGATCTAGTCTAGGACGCCCTGTGTTAGTGTGGTTCAGATCTGTCAAAGCCTGCAAAGTTCGCGATTGCCGATCCTGGTCTAATTTTGTCCTGGTGACGCAGGTCCGTTCGGATCAACTTGCTAAAGGTTAACTTCTGAGCTCACTGTACAGCTCTGGAAGATTTGTGTTCCTTCTCGTTTTTGGGCCTTGATTAATTCCACAAATTAATCTGTTCAAAAGTAGAATATGAAAACTGAAACAAGCCTTGCGGCCTATTGTCAGACTCCGACCCGAGTACCATCCCGTGTGACCCCAATCATCCAGAGGCAATTGAAGTAAGAGTAGATTATAAATAACCCGTCTAACTTTTTCGCCGCCTGTAGGCATGTTTTTTGTCGCCTAAGCGATTTAAGCGATTCAGTCACTTAGGCGGCGAAAAACATGCATGCAGACGGCTAAAAAGTTAGACTGGGTAGCCGCCATTTTCACAGCCATTGTTCTTTACGCACGCACACTCGTGCATTTGAGTTTTCTCTTTTAAGTGTGAGAAGAAAAATTTTCAATATCTATTCCCGTTATTATGAACATTTTCCAAGGATAGTCGATAAAATATTCACTGTTTGACAAGCAGTGATATTGATTTAGCTTCAAAGAAGGATATTTTTTTAAAAATTCCTACATAATCCATAATTTTATCAGAATTTTCAATACGGAATTATTTTATGCCTTTTGACTGCTCCCTCCAATTGTCATAACATATGATCTCATGCGTACCAATTTATCCGAGACCACTTAGTGCCGCTCATATCCGTCATGTGACCTATCGGCAGCTT
This sequence comes from Morinoia aosen, assembly GCA_030386875.1. Lineage (NCBI taxonomy): Eukaryota > Metazoa > Arthropoda > Malacostraca > Amphipoda > Talitridae > Morinoia > Morinoia aosen. The sequence goes on from CM059568.1 coordinate 56,022,355, forward strand.
TGCTCAGTGCTGTATTGTCGTGAATTAATCAACGAGGTTGGCGATAGCACGAAAGAAATTTTAGGCTGAGTTGATTTATTAGCGACGATCAATCACAGCGGCGAGTCAGGACCCTGGCTGATGGATTTATTCCACGTGGCATTTCAGCGACCGCTGCATGAGGCATTTTGGGGCAGGGCTTGATTTTAAAATTCTACGCTCCAATTTCATTCTCATGCACTGATTGCGCCCCGAAAATTGAGCTCGTTTTCATTTGTTTTTTGGCCCGTTTTCTCGCGAAGTGAGTGGTAGTGTATATAATGATAAATAACGGGCAGAAAGAAGAGTGGAATAATGGTTAGATAGAATAATGGATAACTTACACGACAACTCACATTGTATATAATGATAAATAACGGGCAGAATGAAGAGTGGAATAATGGTTAGATAGAATAATGGATAACTTACACGACAACTCACATTGTATATAATGATAAATATCGGGCAGAAAGAAGAGTGGAACAATGGTCAACTTACACGACAACGTGCATTACAGGCTCTCAAACCAGCAACAACAGGAGTGTTTATACACCTGCACATTACTCATAAATTGCACTAACGCACTCTCGCATAAATTTGGCGAGAAACTGATGCCAGGTTGAATCATTTGAACATTTTAGCAAACTCTTAGGCTTTTTGATGTTTAGTAAATGCTATACTTGTTACTAAAACAAGCAACGAACACGACGTAGTTCGGACGTCAATTCAATGACGGTATTTGGTGAGGCTATCGGGGTTTAAAAATGGCGGCCGATTTGGGCAGCAATTAACCAGAATTCCGACGCATTTTTGGTGTGATAATTTGTGGAGAGAATTTCGCTGATTTGTTGCGTTGTGGTCGTGTGCAGAGTGACGATCCCTGACGTCAGTTAGGTGGATATTTTTATTAATTTGTCGCCAAAAATTTCAAAATTCTTAATAGGCGATGGAAGTATTCGATTGAAAATGGTTTATTCGATGATCAGCAGTAGCCGTGGAATTCTTGGTCGACTGCACTCAACTGATGTATACTCTAAAAAAGACGTTTGATGACTTTAAGCATCGCGGAGATTACAAAATTTTAAAAGAACTTTTTATAAAGAATTGTATTTCAGCGAGTACGCTGTAGACGTTGTTACCGAGGCACTACTATGTTACTGGGTGACCAATATCAGGTCTTCAATTTTTGTAAATTTAGTGATGAGTTTTGAAACTTGCCAGATGATATTTTAACATCAAATTAAAAAATCCTCACTCAAATGATAAAATTTGTGTCAGGTTTGTCTCAAATTTACTAAAATAATGTATTGTTCTTATCACTGGGCGACAGGGCAGGACTATCGTCAAATTACATGCAAATCAAGACCGCTGTCAAGCTGCTAACTTTTTTCTTTACGCAATTCAATTGGTCGATCAAACAGACAAAATTCTCGAAGAAGGCTAAGCAGTAACTTTGTGAGACGTGTGGTATCGAAGGATACGAGCAAAGTAAATTTTTGAGACATGTCTTGTTGAAGGATACGAGCAAAGTAACTTCGTGAGACATGTCCCATAGGACGATACGAGCATCTTCCAATAGAACTGGGAATTGTATTTTAGGTTTTTACAATAATTTAACTGCATCGGCCCTTAATTAGGATCAAACGATTTGGGTTAATAGCATTAGAAATTCATTACTGCCTAAGACTCAATTTTGGTCAATAAGAATTCTCACTTCGATTCAAATAGCTTTTTCCCGTTGACATCCGATACCATTGCAGGCATTTTTTGAAAAATTGGTTTGTCTGATGTTTTGTTCACCGTAAGGGTCTGCAAAATAATTTGTAGCTAAAAAAAGGGAATATTATGTCTACTTCACCTATTAGCATTTCGTGGTCATATCAACAATTAGTAGCAGCAGCATCAGTACGTAGACTTTTAAACAGTTTTTAATACCAGTATCAAAAAAATAAGTGGTTATCACAGCAAACTCACAAACGAATGTAACAAACACAAAATCTTGTGCAGTGTTAACTTGAAAGTTCACCCAGAATGTACATTTACACCCTCACATGTGAGGGAAATATGCGCTTTAAAAAAGCAGTGATTGCCTGCAATACTCCAGCAAGGTATATTTCATAACCTTACAAGTAAGGGAAATGCGTGATTTAAAGCAGTGATTGCTCGTAATAAAAGTAAATTTCATAGCCTTACCTGTGAGGGAAATACATATATTGAAGAAATGATTGCCTGCAACACTCTAGCCAGGTGAATTTCATAGCCTCACATGTGTGGGAAATATGTGTTTAAGGAAGAAGTGATTGCCTGCAACACTCTAGCCAGGTAAATTTCATAACTTTACCTGTGATGGAAATACGCACTTTAAAGAAGAAGTGATTTCTTGCAACACTTCAGTAGGAGAAATCTTGTGCGTCACCACCACGCTCAGTCAAAAATTGACGCGACTACCGCCGATTTATATCCTTATCTCCTGACGCTGTCGTCCCTGCGCCGCTTCATCAAGTTTGCTGGGGACTCGCTCGGAACTCTATTAACTTGCCTCGAATGAATCAAATCTCCGCATCTCTTGCATTGCAAGGATGCGAATTTCTCCCCAACCTTGGTTCACGTGGCCAAATTTTTTCATTTTCTTTGCTGGAAATTGTTTCTTTTTTCCGCGAGACTTTCGTTCGGCTTTGGAAGATTCTTTGAAGTTTGTTTGAGGGAGCTTGCCAAAATGAAAAACTTTAGTGACGGAGCAAATATTCCGGTTAGTTTCGTTTATGTCACGTGATGTGTACGCTTCAGACTAATGAAATTAGTATTTGAACATTTGCCCTAACAAATAAGCCATGGATACAACTTTCACCGGTCATTTTGTCGCTGAAGGAAAAGTTGGCCTTCTTTCCCTCTCGCAAACGGTCTCGGCAGAAGCATTGAAATATTCTCTTTTCCTTCCACAACATCATCTTTCTGATAACCATCTTACGTATGCTGCCAGTAATACGTTTATTTTCGGTAGCTATTTCGGAAGCAATATCCCTCGGGTGAAGGTCACAGACTCCGTTTGTTTGTACAAGCTTCAATTTGAAGTTTTCACCTTCCTCTTTTTCTTGCTGCCTCTGTCGAAACGTTCTTCTAAGGATTTCACTGCCTGCCTAAATCATCAACATCACTTCTGCAATGTGTGATTCCTGGAGCTGTCAATAAGCGCCTTCATGGCACATTTACAACCTTTTTACGGCGATATTCCCGTTGCTGCGCTTGCAATTGTCAATAAAAACGCCTCCATCCCCTGCCAGAATCTCTCAGTTTCTGCCATCGTTGTTCTGCATTCCTTCCGAGCACAGCGCATTGTCGCCACCCAGATTAGCCTTTTGCTGGCCAAAATCTTCAAGACGTTTTCTTTAACAACATTTAACCTTGAGGAGCACTCAGCTCAGCATCTAGTGACCCTGCAGATGCTGAGAAGTCTACAGGATCAAGTTTTATTCAAAAATGCTAAAACTTGGGGATTGTGCCCAGAGAGAGGCACATCTGGCAGCACCGACCGAGCGTGTGCTAGCAGTTGCGACATTTGAATTCCCCTCGAGTTTTTTCTTGATTTTTCCCTTCAGAAATGCTCGCTCGAGCTCCAGCGGTCTCTTTGATGCGCGGCTTTGATATTTTTACAATGGATTTCTACGAGAATGTGTACTTAGCAGATACAAACTCGCGTCTTTCTCCCCTCCACACTGAATGAATTAACGGAAATTCCGTTACTTGAACTTAGAGTATGACTATGATGACTATGAGATTATGTTCTGCGTAACGAATGACCAAATAAAAATTGTATGACCAATTAGACCACGAATTAAATTTTGCAGATATGATTCCTTATGTTTATTTTTCCAAAACGGAGGTGAATATCTTTCGTAAATTCTATTTACTTAAATTAAAGTAACGAGTATTTTAAATATTTTTCGTCAGTTATTCTCCTCAAAAGCGCACTAAAAAAGTGACAGTTACAAACGAACATTTTTTTAAATTTACCAGTAATTCAGTGAGTATACAGGAATATTCGTTGCTAAACTGCTGTGTTGGTCTCGCAATCGTAGCATGAAGAACAGTTTTTCTGCTGCAAGATTTATCACCTCGCAGCACAATGATTCGAGCTTCCAAAGCAGGATCATGGGTGGGAATTCGGTAAATTATCTCTTTTCTACCACCACTGAAATTTTTTTGATACACTAGAAAAAATACAATTCACGATTTAATTATGTATCACATCTACAGTCGTGTTTCATTCAACAAGAAATTCACTTAACAATCAGTAATATTTAAATTTTACATAGTCTTCAAATGATCTGAATCTAACTCTGAAATCTCCTGTTAACATTGTGGTGATCCCAGCGGCAAGCCGCGGACCTCCACAAGACCTGAGAAAAGCTGCCTCCAGACTACAACCGCATCCGTTCCAGAGCACCTCCGGAACCGAAGCGCCTAGTCAACCAAACACGGGACCTGAGAGAAGCCGCCTCGCGACTATGAGAAAAGGTGCCCGTAAGCTACAACGGCTTCCTGCCTCCAGCACCACAGGCCCACAAACTCGCGACCAATCAGGACTCACGCCCGGACTTAAGGCTTGCACTCGAGGCCTACATAAGGCGACCCCAACAAGGCTAGCGGTCACTCAAGCCCTCGTCCTCGTTCAAGTCACATCTCCAGCACCAGCCTCGTGTTCCTGCACCTAGCTTCCGAGATCGACTTTATCTCTCGCGTACCTGCACCAAGCTCCGGAGACCGTCCCTGCCTATCGACGCCCCAAGGTGTTGCACGGTCTTAAACCTAGTAGCGTCTTGACGCTTCAAGGTGTTTCGAAGCCTTAAAAAAGTCACGTTGCAACGCCCCGCGCCGGCGTCGTCGGCCAAGCCGCTCTACGACATCTCTCGCCCGCTCCGGCCGGCTAGCCTCGCCGTAGCTACTTACCAGCTACAACGGTGAACCGCGTGGCGGCTGGGCCCGACCCAGCTGACTAGCCTCGTCTCGGCGCCCCGCTAGCACCAGCTGACCTGTTCGTAACAGTCGCGCGACGTAGCACCAATCATCACGTCTCGCCGCTGCGTTCGTAAGTAGCGTCCTCGCGGACGTTACCCGCTATTGGTGCTTGTTTCATTCATTACGTAATTCTCGCATAGTATTGTATTTCAATCATCACGTATTAGTGCTATTCTCGCCTAGGATTGTGTTTCAATCATTACGTAATTTATGTCATTTTCGAATAGGATTGTATTTCAATCATCACGTATTAGTACTATTCTCGCATAGGATTGTGTTTCGATCATTACGTCATTCCCGAATAGGATTGTGCTTCAATCATCACGTATTTGTGCTATTCGCGCATAGGATTGTGTTTCAATCATTACGTCATTCCCGAATAGGATTGTGCTTCAATCATCACGTATTTGTGCTATTCTCGCATAGGATTGTGTTTCAATCATTACGTAATTTATGTCATTTTCGAATAGGATTGTATTTCAATCATCACGTATTAGTACTATTCTCGCATAGGATTGTGTTTCAATCATTACGTCATTCCCGAATAGGATTGTGCTTCAATCATCACGTATTTGTGCTATTCTCGCATAGGATTGTGTTTCAATCATTACGTCATTCCCGAATAGGATTGTGCTTCAATCATCACGTAATTGTGCTATTCTCGCATAGGATTAAGTTTCAAGTTATATCATTCTCGAATAGGATTGTACTTCAATCACCACATATTTGTTCTATTCTCACATAGGATTGTGTTTCAATCATTACGTACTTCTCGAATAGTATTGTATTTCAACCATCACGTATTAGTGCTGTTTTCCAATCATTACGTAATTTACGAGTAACGAACAGTGCTCATAGTAGTCACCGAGGGCCCAGTGTAATGGTCCGTGTTCCGTGTACCTAACAGTCACCAATATAATTACCGTGTTACCCCCGTGTTGTCCATATCCTGCCGAATACGGTTGTACCTCAGGCACTCGCTTCGGGCTATCCTATCACGAAAAAGATAGCTCAAAGCCTGCCCGAAGCGTGTTGCAGCCTGGGGGAGAACACTACACTGGTTGACCCCATAGGTATTCGGCAGGCAATAGGAGGCATGGCTGAGAAAGATATCCGGTTGCCCGCATTCAGCGGAGATGTGAAAGGATGGTTACTGCATTGCGACGTGTTCCTCGCACAAGTACCAAACCTGGACGACGGCGCAAAGTTCGGAGCGTTACTAGGAGGACTCCCAACACACATCGTATCCGAGATCCAAGAAATACTCCTGAACCCACCGGCAAACGACAAATACGACGCATTAAAAGCCGCATTAACGCACCGTTTCGTGCGACACGACGAGGAAGCAAACTACGACACCATCGTCAAAACTACCATGGGAGACAATACGCCATCAGAATTGCTCCTCGAAATGAAACGACTGAACAGCTGCAGGCAAGCACCCCTACCACCGTCCGTCATCCGTTCCATGCACCTCGCAAAGCTACCAATCACAGCACAACCGCTGATCGAGGCACTAGGCAGGGGAAAAACGGACGAAGAATACAGAGTAATCGCAGATCAGATCATAGCAAGGCAAACCGCTTGCCAAACTGCCATGAGTGAACCCATCGCCGTAACTGCCATCAAACAACCACCATCTCTTACCGTCTCAAGAGCGGAATTTGACAAAGCCCTACAGGAAATAGCAGAACTCAAGAAAATGCTGGCAAACGCTTTACGCCCACAGGAAAACAAGAAGCAAGCAGAAGATTGGCGAAACCAAACCCCAGGACCTAGGTACGGAAACAGAAGCAATACAACAATCAAGCAGGACCAAGCAATCTGCTATTACCACCAAACTTTCGGTAACCGAGCAAGAAACTGTACCCAACCTTGCTGTTTCGCGGGAAACGACGACCGCGGAGAATGGTAAACGCCCCAGTCTCCGCACAGACAAAAAAAGGCGAGCTAATGTACGTCACAGACACCGGCAACGTACGATACCTCATCGACACCGGTTCAGCCGTCAGCCTAGTACCAGCCAAAAAGAAACACACGCTCAAACCCCCGTCCTACGACTTACTCGCCGCCAACAACACCCCCATAGCTTCTTACGGGACGACTGAGCGCATCATCCTGCTCAACCCCCTATGGCCCGTAAGTTGGAACTTCATAGAAGCGGACGTGGGACAATCGATCATTGGCATGGATTTCCTCGCCGCACACCAGCTAAGCGTCGACACCGCAAACGCAAGCCTATACGCCCAAGCTTCCGGAACCAAAGTACCCTGCAAACGTGTCGTTTCAAGAAGCCAACGAGTGCACAGGATCGAACACCAAACCGCCCCGGAATTCAACACATTGTGCGAGGAATACCCCGGAATACTACCGACCTCCCAACACATCCGGCACACACAAAAGAAAATCGACGTAGAACACCACATCGAAACAACCGGACCCCCAGTATATGCACGACCAAGGAGACTGTCTCCGGAAAAATTGGAAGCGGCGCGACAAGAATTCAAGGAAATGCTGGAACATGGCATCATCAGGCCGTCGAAGAGCGCCTGGGCATCACCCATGCACATGGTACCAAAGGCAGCCGAACCCGGGGCATGGAGAATCTGCGGAGACTACAGACGACTGAACGCAAGCACCAAACCTGACCTTTACCCAATACCACACTGTCAAGACTTCCATTACAAACTGCATAACAAAACAATCTTCTCCAAAATCGACCTCGTCAAAGCCTATCACCAAATACCCGTCAAAAACGAGGACATCCAGAAAACGGCCATCACCCCACCATTTGGGCTGTACGAATACACCGTGATGTCATTCGGGCTGCGGAACGCAGCCCAAACGTTCCAACGATACATCGACGCGGTAACAAGAGACATGGACTTCGTAACGGCATACATCGACGACATACTGATAGCGTCCGCAAACGCAGAGGAGCACCAAAAACACCTCCGACAACTCTTCCAACGGCTACAAGGAGAAGGACTGCGCGTGCACCCCGCCAAGTGCATTTTCGGAGTGCCCGAGCTAGACTTTCTCGGACACAGAGTGTCAGCCGGCGGAATCTCACCACTCCCTCAGAAAATAGAGGAAATATGCAGTTTTCCCCAACCAGCAACAGTAAAAAAGCTACGACAATTCCTAGGAATAGTCAACTATTACCACCGATTCCTCCCAGCCGCAGCAGAAAAGATGCAAGCTCTGACCGGATTGACAAAAGGATACTCCAAAAACTCAAAGAAAATTATCAACTGGACAACAGAACTAGACGCAGCGTTCACTAGCCTAAAACGCGAGATCTCGCAACTCACCTTGCTAGCGCATCCCGCTCCAGAAGGCAAAAGCACCTTAATCACAGACGCATCAGGAACCGCAGTCGGCGCCGTCCTACAACAAAAAGTCGGGCAAGAACAGCGCCCCGTAGCATTTTTCTCCAAAAAACTAGACGACACCCAACGTAAATACAGCACCTACGACCGCGAACTAATGGCGATATTCCTCGCAGTGAAACACTTCGAGCATTTCTTGGAAGGCCGAAGCTTCGAAATCAGGACAGACCATAAACCGCTCTGTTTTGCCCTGCAAAAAGCCACGGAAGGCAACAGCCCCCGGGTAGCAAGACAGCTCTCCTACCTCTCACAGTTCGACTGCGAAATCAAGCACATCAGCGGCGACAACAACACGGTCGCAGACGCGCTATCACGTCTCGTGTCAACAATAATACCTAAAGGACCCGCGATCAACTACGACAAAATAATAACCGAACAAAACAGAGACGCAGAATTAGAAGAACTGCTGCACCCAGCATCAAAGAACGCGCTCAAACTACGCCCCATAATCAGACAGACCGGTAAACCACCCCTCTGGTGCGACGTGTCAACAGGCCTACGGAGGCCATACATCCCGGAATGCTGCAGAAAGAACGTATTTCAGCATTTCCACGGGGCGAGTCATCCCGGCATACAAGCAACAAGGGACCTCTTGAGGCAGCGAGTAATCTGGCCCGGACTCAACAAAGACGTCGGCAAGTGGACTCGCGAGTGCATTCCGTGCCAGACAAGCAAAATAATAAGGCACACCAAATGCCCGCCCGGGAAGATGCCGGTATCCAAGGAACGGTTCCAGACGATACACATCGATATCGTCGGACCACTAACCGTGTCACAAAACAAACGGTACCTGCTGACGTGCATTGACCGCTTCACCAGATGGTGCACCGCTACCCCAATGGCCGATTGTACGGCAGAAACAACAGCACGGGCATTCCTAAAAGACTGGGTAGCATCATTCGGCGCTCCAACAACAATCATCACGGACCAAGGCGTCCAGTTCGAGTCTAACTTATGGAAAAACTTGCTGACGGCGCTGGGCGCTGAGAGACAGCGAACGACAGCGTACCACCCGCAGAGCAACGGACTGGTGGAGAGGATGCACAGAAGATTGAAGGAGGCGTTAAAAGCTACGGTCACTGACGCAGACTGGGCAGACGCACTACCCCTCATACTGCTTAACATCCGAGCCACGCCACACACGGACGCAAACATCTCCCCCGCCGAAATGGTATACGGACAAACATTGCGCCTCGCAGGAGAGCTACCCGAGAAAGAAAAAGGAGACCGGCCCGCCAGAGAATTTCTACAATGCCTAAAAAAACGAGTGACAAACCTGCAGCCAATACTGCCACGACAACAGGGACCCCAAAAAGCCAATGTCCCGAGCGCTCTATACAAGGCGACCAACGTCTTCGTGAAACACGGGGGGCACAGAAGACCCTTACAGAAATCCTACGCAGGTCCCTTTCCCGTGCTCCAAAGGACACCAAACTACATCACCGTAGATATACAAGGAAAAAAAGCTAACATCGCGAAGGAAAGGGTCAAAGCAGCGTACCTACCCACCATCGAGGATAAACCTCAACAACAGGCTAAGGCACCGAGAGCAACAAACTACGAAGTATACGAGGGAGTTCCGTTCCCTGGAACAGGCACAGCAATCCCTGAAACAGCAAAACAGGCAGTATTCACTAAATACGGCAGAGAAAGCAGACCACCAGTGAGGTACTAAGTGTTTAAAAAAAAAAAAAAAAAAAAAAAAAAAAAAAAAAAAAAACAGGAGAGGGACACCTGTGGTGATCCCAGCGGCAAGCCGCGGACCTCCACAAGACCTGAGAAAAGCTGCCTCCAGACTACAACCGCATCCGTTCCAGAGCACCTCCGGAACCGAAGCGCCTAGTCAACCAAACACGGGACCTGAGAGAAGCCGCCTCGCGACTATGAGAAAAGGTGCCCGTAAGCTACAACGGCTTCCTGCCTCCAGCACCACAGGCCCACAAACTCGCGACCAATCAGGACTCACGCCCGGACTCAAGGCTTGCACTCGAGGCCTACATAAGGCGACCCCAACAAGGCTCGCGGTCACTCAAGCCCTCGTCCTCGTTCAAGTCACATCTCCAGCACCAGCCTCGTGTTCCTGCACCTAGCTTCCGAGATCGACTTTATCTCTCGCGTACCTGCACCAAGCTCCGGAGACCGTCCCTGCCTATCGACGCCCCAAGGTGTTGCACGGTCTTAAACCTAGTAGCGTCTTGACGCTTCAAGGTGTTTCGAAGCCTTAAAAAAGTCACGTTGCAACGCCCCGCGCCGGCGTCGTCGGCCAAGCCGCTCTACGACATCTCTCGCCCGCTCCGGCCGGCTAGCCTCGCCGTAGCTACTTACCAGCTACAACGGTGAACCGCGTGGCGGCTGGGCCCGACCCAGCTGACTAGCCTCGTCTCGGCGCCCCGCTAGCACCAGCTGACCTGTTCGTAACAGTCGCGCGACGTAGCACCAATCATCACGTCTCGCCGCTGCGTTCGTAAGTAGCGTCCTCGCGGACGTTACCCGCTATTGGTGCTTGTTTCATTCATTACGTAATTCTCGCATAGTATTGTATTTCAATCATCACGTATTAGTGCTATTCTCGCCTAGGATTGTGTTTCAATCATTACGTAATTTATGTCATTTTCGAATAGGATTGTATTTCAATCATCACGTATTAGTACTATTCTCGCATAGGATTGTGTTTCGATCATTACGTCATTCCCGAATAGGATTGTGCTTCAATCATCACGTATTTGTGCTATTCGCGCATAGGATTGTGTTTCAATCATTACGTCATTCCCGAATAGGATTGTGCTTCAATCATCACGTATTTGTGCTATTCTCGCATAGGATTGTGTTTCAATCATTACGTAATTTATGTCATTTTCGAATAGGATTGTATTTCAATCATCACGTATTAGTACTATTCTCGCATAGGATTGTGTTTCAATCATTACGTCATTCCCGAATAGGATTGTGCTTCAATCATCACGTATTTGTGCTATTCTCGCATAGGATTGTGTTTCAATCATTACGTCATTCCCGAATAGGATTGTGCTTCAATCATCACGTAATTGTGCTATTCTCGCATAGGATTAAGTTTCAAGTTATATCATTCTCGAATAGGATTGTACTTCAATCACCACATATTTGTTCTATTCTCACATAGGATTGTGTTTCAATCATTACGTACTTCTCGAATAGTATTGTATTTCAACCATCACGTATTAGTGCTGTTTTCCAATCATTACGTAATTTACGAGTAACGAACAGTGCTCATAGTAGTCACCGAGGGCCCAGTGTAATGGTCCGTGTTCCGTGTACCTAACAGTCACCAATATAATTACCGTGTTACCCCCGTGTTGTCCATATCCTGCCGAATACGGTTGTACCTCAGGCACTCGCTTCGGGCTATCCTATCACGAAAAAGATAGCTCAAAGCCTGCCCGAAGCGTGTTGCAGCCTGGGGGAGAACACTACAACATCGTCAAATTTTATGAATCATCCATTGAAAGTATCACTTGAAATTCGCATTTGCTCCTCACGAAATTCGACGATTGAACATCTCTCGTGTTCTTATTTATTTATGTACAACGCTCCACGATTTTAGGTCCTTTGTAATTACATCACTGCTGGTCCGTGAGCTGCTGATCCATTGTATCTGGTGACAAGTCCACATCAAACTTCATGTAGCTCATAAAACTGAATGGAAATGAAATCGTCCTCCCAACTAACCCACTCGTTCGCAAACGCAGACTACTCGCACACTTGTCGCAATTCAACTCCGATAACCTTCAACCTTTTGTACTCGGGCAATTGACCAAAAAATAAGGTGAAGAGGAAAGATCTTACAGACCATGCCGTATTATTTTGAGGTCTTACCTGGTAACTGATATATTGTTTTTTTTTTATTTTTGTTGTCTTACATGGTTATTTTTGGGCTTTTGGCACGCTATAAGGTATCTTTCGGCTTTTGTTGTCTTATTATTTTTGGGTTTTTGGTTCGCTATTAGGTATCTCATGGCTTTTGCTACGTCATCGGCTTTCCTTAGGCGTTTGGTCTCATATCGACTATATTTCAGCTTTTGGCATCATATCAACTATCTTTCGGCTTTCTAGCACGCCATTGACTACCTCAGGACATAAGGCACTTTATTGAACGACAAGTACATAGCATATTGGATTCCTCTCGAATTTTTCTGATTTTTCTCTTCAGAAATGCTCGCTCGAGCTCCTGCGGTCTCTTTGATAGATCTTGCGTTCTTGCAATAGACGAGGTCCGGTGTCTATTAGCCCTCTGCTAAATACGGGGATTGTCCGTCATGCTCATCTCCGACACTCGCACTCAGGATCACCTGTAATCCTCGCAAAAAAGGGAACAATTACTTGGTATCGTGGAAATCAAAGCATCCCAATTAATTAGACAGCTACAGAAACTGCGTCCCAGCTACAAATGCGACTCTTCGTTGTCTGCGTTTGAACACATTTTGATGGTTGAACACGCAGTGCTCACATTTCAATGTTATTGATCGTGTTAGGTAGTAGATTATTGACTTTTTTGTTTGAATCCATTTAGTGGCCATACTTTAAAAGGAGAAGCATTCTTAAACATTCTGTCAGTTTATTTTAGGTTATGTCTGCAGTGTTACGAATTGATAATTGATCTCGAGTGAAATGATTAAATGATTATTATGTGAAATGAGCAATCAACAAACCATGCGTTTTCCAACATCAAGATTACACCCGCGACAAGAACGCTGCGAGATAAAGGGAATTTATTAGTTAAAGAAGCCATTTGCTTCCCCTGCTGTCTTGAAACTTTAATTTACTTCTCTCGGGGGTGTAAGTCGCGTTCTCGCACTTGAGTATGGAGCTGTCGGCCGCACCTAATTACAAGCTGGAGTTTCTTCGCCATCAGGTTAATTAAAATCCGGTACCGTGTTTTGTGGTCATATGTAAAACGGAGCTGTGCGCAACCTTAAGCTCGTTGTTTAATTAAATTTATCCCTATTCCGTCTCGGTGTTGTCCTCCATTCTATGGTTATCACAGAAACTCTAATTAGAATGGCTCTCGGCATCAGAGTGAGAAAGAAACTGCCACTCGACAGTGAATGTTCCAGAAAACATTAGGAAACAATTTGACAAAAAATAAGACATATTAGAGTGGTTCGCTGAAGTGTGCTTTGAAATTCATTTTGACTGTGGAGGGCTTGAGAATTTTCCTTTGTCGAATAGTTAAGTTAAGAAGAATTTAATGCTTATTGGTGTGGACAATGAGCTTTCTTCTTTTCTTGTCAGAGCCCGAGGTTTTGAACATATCACAGGGAAATAGTGGTAACGTCTACACTTTTTGGTTGCAATGGTACATCTACTGCTGGCATTAAATACTTATTAAGTTTGGAGAATACTTAAAATTTTCAATATAAACTTTTCAGCATTGAGAAATGTTTCTAGCGTTAGTATTTCTCATTTTGGTGGAATAATGTTCTCCCCTTGGTTCAATTCTTATCATGAAACATTATAATGTTTCATTTGAAGGTTAAATAAGATTGCTGTGTCAATGTTGAGTAAATCTTTCACACAGAGTCATGTTTTGGAGGGAAATTTTTTAATTGCGTGTTCAGAGGTGAGAGCTTCCGAGTGAGCATACCTATAAAGTGAGCTCTTGTGAGCTGTATCACACATACGAGTGGATGATCTTAAGTGAGATTTCAGACTTTATCTGTTAATGTTAACCTAACGATACCTCTAATTCTCAAACGAAATTTGAAAAATTCTTTGCTATATTTTGTATATGGTAAAGAAAAGTTTTAAAAAATCTATTTCTACTCAACGAAGGGTGGAAACAAATAACTGAAATATTACTCAAATTAATCCTTCCTTCCGCAGCACATCAGATATGTCACATGCTATATTACACAACCCTAATCAAAGTATTGAATTAATACTCCTGTACATGTAAACAGTACCTGAATTAATTTTTTGTATAGATATGTTTCACAAACCGGGTTTAAATGCCGCAAAATAATGCACTTCTCATATGAAAATTGTTCTTATTCCCCTATTTAATTCTTGAAGAAAAGATAACGGTTGGGTCGTGCGGTATTTCTCGCAGCCTTTACCCCGTTCGCTGCCGCTGGACGCCCAGCGGTCTCATGTTCAGCTGGGTTGTAAGTAGCAGAGTTTATAAAACGACTTTACTGCTCGAAATTTTTTTTTATCTTTCCTAAGTGTGAATGTGCAATAGCTTGATGATATTTTACCTCAGAGGCTTAAATCACTTCTAAAAAAATGATGAAATAATTGAAATACTGTTCATTCATACCGATACGTAAATTCACCTAATGGTAAATCGGCAGTGATTGTCGAGGTGTTCGAAGCAGCATGACGAAAGTATTCAACGCAATGAACAAGCGTTTTCTCCAATTGTCTTTCGTTGCAATGGCTTATTGGTCAATGATAAAGCGGTCCTATAGCGACCTTTGCTCACGTTATTCGGTATTTGGACTTCATCTTTTCCTAATTTTTCAGCCCAGCCTGCACAGAAGCCACTTGTTCGTACTCATTTTTATGGCATGCGCATGTGAAACTGCAGAATTCTCATTTCACTTGACTCGTTAATTTAGCGTTCAGTTCCTCTTCACTTCCTATCTCGATACTTACGGACGTTCACAAACACTTTTTGTTAAGCAAGCACTAAAAGCTTCACCACCTTTGATCGGTTCAGACTCTCACTCAATTTAAGAAAAAACTGTTTTAAAACCTGGACTTTTGGATTCTAGAGTGCGTCGAGCTTTGAATCGAAATCGGCGTCTGTCAATCGAGTGAACAATGCGGAGTTTCCGAAATACATGGACCCTGCGCTCGTCTCTTCCATAGCAAAACTCTTGTCTTTTGAAGGACTGACCTTTTTTGTTGAGAGGCGCTCCTTGTTCGTTTGAAAATTTAAATTCTTCCAGTGAATTCTTTCTGCGTTCGAACTGAACAAGCACATTGTCGTTGTATGTTGTTAATGGTACACAAGTTTTTTAAGTGAAACAAGTACATTGCTTTGATATATATGGGGTTCCTTCAATAAGACACAAGTTGTTCGAATGAAGCAAGCACAATGCTATGTTATGATGTTCGGGTAATGAAGTACATGAACATCGGAGGGTCTCAATTTCCCAGTCAGCAACAGTGCACAGCTGTTCATTGGAAGTTGTTTCACGTTTCAATATTTTCTGAAGGTGAGACGCGAATTCAGAAGTTTGTGAGTTTATGGTCCGGTCCCATGATGGCCGTATAGACGGGAGGGTTCCTGATTCAAAATCTGAGCCCGGAAAACGATAAGGATTATTATTTCTTCCTTCATTTCATATCGTAGAAAGTCTTCTGTAATTTTCATATCATAGGATAGTATTGTTCTTACAGGAACCAACGCGTAGAAAATGGTACAGAAATTTGTTCTTTGGTAAAACGCATGAAGTCTTGAAGCGTCGCAAAATAAATTTTATATATGCCATAAAGAAATGGTTGTTAAATCCCTCAGTTTTAACTCTTACAAATAGCTTTTATACCAGGAGTTTTTTTTCTTAGCTCTTCTATGACCCTTCTTTCCCAATTTAAAATATATTTTTTCTTGCAAGGAAATTTGCTCGTTTATGTGAGCGTGCATAGGCGAGCGTTTCCTACCTAAACCTACGCGCTTTAGCTCTCAAACATTTTTAGGTCAAAATCATCACCCGAAATGTTAACTTAGGTATGAATTTCCATCAAAATTTTTTGTTCTTTTGTACCTTACTATCTTCTAGTGTTCGTTGCTGATTTTTCGTTTGTGTAATATTTTGGAAAAACAAGCATCAGTCTTGAGTCCTGTGTAGACGTCGGTGTGTTCTGTACAGGATCGTAATTTTCAATATTGTTGTCTGAGGATTGTCCTGAGTGAAGTGTTTGCTTTTGGAAACATCATATCAATGTTTCAATTGGAGATTTTTGGAAATTATTTCCCGGAATTACATATTTCACTTCATTTTCGTGCCTGAAAGGCAAAAGCACATCACTGTTAAGTTAATGATTCATTCTAGGTAAATTGTTTCATATAACTACACTTACCAACAAAAATGAGTTTCTCAGAATCATTTTCTTTAAAAATCTTGTTTAATTTACTATCTTTTACGTTCCAATAGGGATACTTCCCATATATGTTTTACTTGCAGAAAAAAGGCTATTTACTTTTTTTGGTAACAAAATATGGAACAATTACGGCTCGTGTTCGCATTAGGAAATTGAACTCAGTGTTTACTGTAGGAAGTTTAATTTGATTTTAACATTAGGATATGTAACTCGGTATTTTCAGTGAGAAGTTTAACAAGTCCCTCGGTAGGAAATTTGACGAGTCACACGGCTGGAAATTGAATTTTGTGTTTACAGTAGGTTATTAAATTCGTTTACAGTAAGAAATTTAATTCATTTTTTAAAGTAGGATATTTAACTCGGTGTTTTCAGTAAGAAATTTAACAAGTCCCTCGGTAGGAAATTTAACGAGTCCCACTGTGCAAAATTAAACTCTGTGTTTACAGTAGGTAATTTAACGAGTCCCTCAGTAGGAAATTAAACTCAATTTAACAGGTCCCACGGTCGGCCGGGTCTCTCCCAGCCCGCACTGGAGCCCGGGTCACAAGAAGCTTAGGAAGTACCGCTGTATTGTGTTGTAACGATATATTCAACAAAAGTTATCTATATACGTAGAGAGGACAGGCGCGACAACCGGCAGGTCGACGCTAGGCTGCCCGAGAGGTATAGGGGGTACAGGAGCAGGGAGAAGTAGGTAAAGGGGGGTTAGAGGCCATTTCGAGAGCTAGTCCAAAATACATCACATATACGGGAGTTGTTGTAAATAAACAACATAGCACAGGAAAATAGTGGGTTTAAAAAGATTATTATATAAGAGCAAGGGACTAAGGAATGTTGGTATTTGAGAGTAAAGCGCGGAGTAATTTCAGTTTGAAGTAAGGGACACGTAGCACAAGGAAAGCGACGCTTTAGAACGAACCAATTAGAGGGCGAGGATTTTTCGCGCGCATTCCGCTTAGCCGATGCGCATCCCTTGTTCGAGGGGACCATAAATACGCAGAGAGTTTGCGAGCCGGCCTACTTCGTCGATTCACTGACTCAGTGCAGGATGTAGGGATACGAGTTCTTCGAGGGGGAGGTGAGATTTTGTTCTTTGTTCTTCGAAGAATCTCATACAGCTCATTAAATTTGTGTTCATAAAAAGTGTGGAGTGATTCAAGTAGGTATGGTTGACAATTTTTATTGCAATTGAAGTTGTTGTCTAGATGGGGCGCAGTAATTTTCATTGTTAATATTGGAATTTGCTCTTTGGGTTTTCATATAAATTATCCTCGAATTGTTCTCGTGTTTGGAGTTTCACTTTAATGTGGGGAATGAAAGAATTATTACATTATTTCTTAGAGGGAAATCAGAACATTCGTGTCTTATTGAACTATTGAAGTGTAGGCTAAATGGTTTTCATTTTTATTCCGAAACAGAATGCTTGTGATTTGTTAGAGGGAAAATAAATAAATTTTATGATTGATTTGGGGATTAAAGGGGGGTAAAATTCAATCAATTCGGTTTGAGGTAGGGGCATTGCAAGGAATAAAGATTCAAGTGGAGTGTAGTCACTTAATATGATCCTTGTTCCCAGGAGGGTCGGGTGCTTGAATTCGGCGGCTTGGAATGCTTGACGATGTGGGCCAAGCAACTCCGGGCTGCAGCGCAGCCTTACAAAAATGGCGGTCACCAAGCTGAGGCGTCATTGCCTATACCGCAAATTCTTCGCACTGTAAGGGAAGTTTCACACAAGGAACTAAACGTAGCAGGTTGGCAGGCTACAAGAAATTTAAGAGGATCTCGGGGTTATGCCTTTGAAATGCATCGTTCGGAACGATCAAGAGAAATCATGGATAATAGGCCATAGGTGACTGTGCTTTTTCTTCCGCGCGCGCTGCGATTGCCTAGGATTGTGTAGGATATGTCTCTTGCTGGTTTTTTTGTGTTGGCGTTACAAGGTACGCGCGCCAGTAACTTTCGCTAATATTGTGTGTCACAAATTTCTTTGCTTGCCGAGAATGTCTCATGCCAATCACGTGTTCATTATTTAACTTAAAATAAAGTAATCAATAATGTATCATTAACTGAGTGTTTCATTTCCCATGTTGAACTGAGGTATTGGTGTGGGTGAGCAGATCAGTAGTTACTTTCTCTATTTTTCCAACTGTTCTACCATTTCCTCTTTCTGTGTTTTCCGCTCTGTGTTTCTCATTTCCTCTTTTACTAGGAGGTTTCGAGTCCTCCATTCGAACTAACACAGTGTAGGCGCCTGATCAGCGCTACGTACGCTACACTGTGCAAAGTTTCGTGACACCTCAAACTGAATTTAATTATATACTGTTCTGCTAACCACCCGGTACTTCGGTTTACATGGGAAATATTTTTTGTGTCGTAATTCTTTCTGTTTGATAAAAATTTAATAATAATTCAAAGTAATGCTTCAAAGCCAGTCGAGCACTCTAAAACTGTAGTGGATGCTGAGGCTGGAGTGCAGTAAAGCAGCGGCTTAAGCTTGCGGTTTCTGGCTTCCTGTTCGAATGAGCTGTACGGTCTGTAAGCACATTCCGTAGCTGGCTCCATAAAATTCGAGTTTGAAGTGTAGAGGCATCAGCAGCGCGCATATAAGTTAGGTTTGAGTGGCATAAGTATGCAATGGCTCAGTGAATAATGCTAAGTGAGAGCATGTGTAAAGTAGCGTGTTTCAGTGTGACCAGTATTTTCAAGCAGTGATTTTTTTTATCTTCTCTAAATGTTGAAAACCAGAAATTGAATTTGCTCTCTCTAAATGTTGAAAAACAGAAATTGAATTTGCTCTCTCTAAATGTTGAAAAACAGAAATTGAATTTTGCTCGAATGATATCATGAGTCTGGCGGGTGGTAGATAATATATGCACGTCATGCAATTTTTCTGTGAAAATGATGCAGTGTTTTGAGCAGTTAATACCGATTCTCAGTCAATGCATTGCAAATTGTAATTATTGTTTATGTGCATTCTAAACTGTGTTTTTTTTGTGAACTCTCATGCTGGTGAAGTCAATCATCTTATGTTTTTACACTTCCAATTCTTGTTTAAAATTCTACAGACATGAGCTGTAGGTGCTTTATCTGAATGCTGAAATTACTGAGGAATTAATCACCGTAGATGTCAAATAAATTACAGTGAACATCATTTTATTTTCAGTATATCGCATTAATTTGTGTGTTAAAGTAACTTCCCTGAATTGGCGCAAGTATCTGTTTGAAAATATTCTGTAGTAAGATGCTCTGTGATATCCATTGTCGAGCTTTGCAAGCATGCGAGGTTCATGAGAAAATTCCTGAGCCATAAAGCAACCGCAAGCGGCATGTCTCGTAGGAGGGAGAGCGTGGGTCGAGTTCAGATATTCGCTCAAAAATTTGCCCACTTGTAGAGGGAATTATCTTGAGTATTTAACGGCTGCTAAAATCGTATTGTACATCATGTCTAACTCAAACTATTTTTCTCTACTTTGTTCAGTACCGCTTGCCAATTTTTTTTATGTGAGTGATGCAATGTGTCTTCTCAGACTAGATGATGATATTACGTAGCACTTGGGCATTGAAATAGAAAGAGATTATCTAAAACCTTTCTTAATAGTGTGCTGCGTGTACAATTTCAAAATGTTTTGGATAATTACATTGCCAGTCTTGAAGTAGAAGTAGGCATCTTAAAGTAGTATGAGCCGGCATTTGGCTGCCGAAGTATTAAAATAGACACGGAAAATAGATCTATGTAGGAGCGCGCGAATCAGTGACATGGGAATGTAAATTTTCACAAGTTATGTGATAGCATTTTAGAGTGTTGCTCGGGCTGCTCAAAGCTTAATTTTAGTGCCTTAGTGTAGGTTAACGCCCATTGCACGGTTGACAACTCGTGAGATTGTCATTTGGATACATGAAACATTCAAAATTTTCCTTTTTTTTACGTCATTATTCCAAAGCATTAGTATAGAAAACGAGATGCTGATTATTCATTTTGTGAAGATTAACAAGTTTAACAAGTCATTAAAAATTATCAAAAGTTATTTCAGCTGCAGACATTGAGTGCTAAACTTATTTAATTTTGTAAAGATAAAATTAGAGAGCTATCTGGAAGGTGGATGGAGAAACTACGCAGTTCTTGCTAATGTTAAATTACCAAAGTGAATTGCAGTAGAAGTGATGCTCCTTCACAGAATATTATAAATAAAAATTTACGTTAAAAATAGAACTGTCAATAGAATGTCTACCGTGCATTGGCGAGTGAATGTAGGATTTTTCTTGTCTCATTGATCTACCTCGTGAGGAAGGAGTCTTGATTACATTTAGTGCTTACATTTTTAAGGAAGAACACGAGAACGGTGTGTTGCAATTTTTATCCACGTCGAAAAATTCAGAGGAATCTAAAATTGACGGGAATGCTATTGGGAAGATGAATTCATGCCTTGTATTTGTGTTATACTGTCTTGAAGTGACCATGCCTATGCAAGTAGTGTGATGTGTCCATGTAGTGTTTCATATCAGCTTGAGCAGGCAAAAAGATTCCACAGCAAAATCTTTGTTTCTGTGAGACTTATAGAGTGTAACTGAGTGTGTGTAACGGCGAGTAAAGCTGAAGGTGTGTCCGAATTTTACAACTTGTTCCACGCAAGGGCCATAAAAGTGATCTCGGCCATTAGGGTACTCGTTGTCTGTGTCAGTAGTTCAAGAGTGAGGCCCGTACGAGCCGAATGAATGTGATAGCACAATAGGTTAAAATAAAAGGTAGCATTGATTATGAGTAAAATTTGAAAAGATGTATGTAAATTTAAATGGCCAGGATTTCACTTGAAATAATTGTGACTCTTTTTTTTTACTTTGCCCTTTACGAGTTATAAATTTGAAAAGTGTTCCGCGTGCCATACCCTGTGTACCATTTTCAAAGGAGCAGAGTAAATAATAAAATTGTGTTACCATGATCGTTCTCGTCGATAGGTCAGACATCGAGTGGGGCGACTAGGCAGCATATAGAAAATATAAATTCTCGGGTCAAAGCATGGATATTTGTAAATAATTCAAAGACATATTAAGTATTGATTTAAGTTTGAAAATGAAAATTGTTTCCTGGTCGCTGAAATTCAGGGGGGTTCGCTCAGTGTCTTTTGCCTCATGTTCTGGCTGAGCTGATCCCGTGATTTGACTGTGCTAGGATGTTTTCATTTATTCTAAGTGTTATAGTATAAGAATGGTTCCCAATTCCCTAACCTATCATGTGTGTCATCAGGAACTTGCTTACTTCCGCCTGTTGAGCATTAACTGTGTGGGTTAACATAGGAACTGTGATTTAATTACCGAATGTGACTTTTGTTTTGCCTACTCATAACTAACATACTTGTGCATATCCAAGCAAGTGGTTGTGGGTGGTAAACTTATCGATTGCGTCTTCATGGATTGTCTACTGGCAAAGGGAACGTGTATCAATGTCTGTATTTTTCCTGCAAGTGCATCACAACTTCCATCTTTAAAGGAAACAATAGGCAGTTGATACTATGCCCGGGTTTCATAATTGGAGCTTTGACTTTAGTACTTAATACGATCTGGTGTGAACTTAAAATTCGCTTCTCTCCGCACCGGTCGTGATTGAGGAAACTGAATGTTTAAATACTCCAAATTGAAGGATATGCAAATTACACGTAGCTTCTAAGACACAAACATTGCCGTTAAATTGACGGATTCCACATGATTCTGCTAGCCCGAACGTTGTATATACAGAAAATTTGTCAATCAATTGAATACGGAGTACCTCTCATCTAGAGAGATGAATAAAAGTACAGTCTCGGGGCTGGGATCAGGTTGATGTTTACAATGCATATACTTAACACTTCATAAAATTTTTTTTGTGTGTGTTGGTCGGATTGTCGGAAATGATGTGTACAGCAGAGTATGACGCACGTCTAATCAACGTCAAAGTCTGAAAGGCTGTATGCAGCAGAGTATGACACACGTCTGACCAACGTCATAATATTACATGTATTAGTGTGCTTGTTCTCAGGTAAAGATTTCGGCCCAGTGGGTAGATCTCTTGGTAATCAACGAGCACCTATGTATGTGAAATTAAATATGTGTTTGTTTTTCATTTTTAGTAGCCCTGTGATCGAAAGGCATCGGATAAAAACGGGCCATTCGCAATGTTGCGGGAAAACTTGAAAGTATTTACTTGTATTACGAAATATATTGTAGGTGAAATAGCAACTTGTCAGGCGACACTATTGAAAAATTATTTTTTAAACTTGTCGCTGATTGATACCAAGTCATTGCTACATTTAGGAAATCTCATGGGTAACTTCTGCTCCAATAGAGTAGACTTGTACCGTCAATAGAGATGTCATATATCCAAACCTCAGGGGTCTAAACTGCACTTCCAGCCGGCGGGAAATGAGTTGTCCTAACCTGATGGCTTTGTAGATAATTATAAATGATCAACTTTCATCGAGGAGACAGGCTGACGAGCCCACCCAAAGGAATCATACGCGTATTAACGCGAGTCGCTGATGATACCACAGGAGTGATGGACTACAACGCAAGGATGAAAAATTTTGGAGCATTGCTATATTTTGAAATTACCTGAGACCCAGGGGTACCCCCCGAAAGACTTGTACAGAAATAAGATGGAAATTATCAACGAGATTCATCGAGAATAAGATATTTCAAGAGAAAACTTTATTTGATTTTGAGATCTTTTACGTGAATGCCAAGTGATAGGATGATTTAAGATGCCTATGTCCTTGTGCTAAGTTCGCTGTATTAATTGAGCGCATTGTGTTTTCTTTTCTCTGCTTATGTGATTGAATTTTATGAAGAGAAATCAAGCGGATAATGTTCGATTTTTTTTGTAATCGATGTCGTTGTGCGTCTATTATTTGTAACAGATGAGAGTCTCCACAGCGGATGCGAGTTTTCTTCGTTTTTGAGTATGTAAGAATATATGAAACAGATGCGGTTCTCAAGAGCATTGTGTTCTTTATTAGGGTGCCTTATTAATATGATGTTGTGTGCGTTTTCATTCCTTTTGTCTGTCCATGTATGTGTTCAATGTACGAATGATATTTTACGGCTTGTGTGATACACGGTGTCAAGGCTAGCGTTCCACTGAATTAATTGAAAATTTTGCAGCTGCAGCTGATAAGAATTTAATATTTTCAAAGGAAAATTTGAACCAACTGCATTGGCTCAAATTTTTACGAAGGGCGCGGGGATGTAACGATATATTCAACAAAAGTTATCTATATACGTAGAGAGGACAGGCGCGACAACCGGCAGGTCGACGCTAGGCTGCCCGAGAGGTATAGGGGGTACAGGAGCAGGGAGAAGTAGGTAAAGGGGGGTTAGAGGCCATTTCGAGAGCTAGTCCAAAATACATCACATATACGGGAGTTGTTGTAAATAAACAACATAGCACAGGAAAATAGTGGGTTTAAAAAGATTATTATATAAGAGCAAGGGACTAAGGAATGTTGGTATTTGAGAGTAAAGCGCGGAGTAATTTCAGTTTGAAGTAAGGGACACGTAGCACAAGGAAAGCGACGCTTTAGAACGAACCAATTAGAGGGCGAGGATTTTTCGCGCGCATTCCGCTTAGCCGATGCGCATCCCTTGTTCGAGGGGACCATAAATACGCAGAGAGTTTGCGAGCCGGCCTACTTCGTCGATTCACTGACTCAGTGCAGGATGTAGGGATACGAGTTCTTCGAGGGGGAGGTGAGATTTTGTTCTTTGTTCTTCGAAGAATCTCATACAGCTCATTAAATTTGTGTTCATAAAAAGTGTGGAGTGATTCAAGTAGGTATGGTTGACAATTTTTATTGCAATTGAAGTTGTTGTCTAGATGGGGCGCAGTAATTTTCATTGTTAATATTGGAATTTGCTCTTTGGGTTTTCATATAAATTATCCTCGAATTGTTCTCGTGTTTGGAGTTTCACTTTAATGTGGGGAATGAAAGAATTATTACATTATTTCTTAGAGGGAAATCAGAACATTCGTGTCTTATTGAACTATTGAAGTGTAGGCTAAATGGTTTTCATTTTTATTCCGAAACAGAATGCTTGTGATTTGTTAGAGGGAAAATAAATAAATTTTATGATTGATTTGGGGATTAAAGGGGGGTAAAATTCAATCAATTCGGTTTGAGGTAGGGGCATTGCAAGGAATAAAGATTCAAGTGGAGTGTAGTCACTTAATATGATCCTTGTTCCCAGGAGGGTCGGGTGCTTGAATTCGGCGGCTTGGAATGCTTGACGATGTGGGCCAAGCAACTCCGGGCTGCAGCGCAGCCTTACAAAAATGGCGGTCACCAAGCTGAGGCGTCATTGCCTATACCGCAAATTCTTCGCACTGTAAGGGAAGTTTCACACAAGGAACTAAACGTAGCAGGTTGGCAGGCTACAAGAAATTTAAGAGGATCTCGGGGTTATGCCTTTGAAATGCATCGTTCGGAACGATCAAGAGAAATCATGGATAATAGGCCATAGGTGACTGTGCTTTTTCTTCCGCGCGCGCTGCGATTGCCTAGGATTGTGTAGGATATGTCTCTTGCTGGTTTTTTTGTGTTGGCGTTACAAGGTACGCGCGCCAGTAACTTTCGCTAATATTGTGTGTCACAAATTTCTTTGCTTGCCGAGAATGTCTCATGCCAATCACGTGTTCATTATTTAACTTAAAATAAAGTAATCAATAATGTATCATTAACTGAGTGTTTCATTTCCCATGTTGAACTGAGGTATTGGTGTGGGTGAGCAGATCAGTAGTTACTTTCTCTATTTTTCCAACTGTTCTACCATTTCCTCTTTCTGTGTTTTCCGCTCTGTGTTTCTCATTTCCTCTTTTACTAGGAGGTTTCGAGTCCTCCATTCGAACTAACACAGTGTAGGCGCCTGATCAGCGCTACGTACGCTACACTGTGCAAAGTTTCGTGACACCGTCAGCATCGGCTTTTTGCTCACGGATCAAAAAGATCGAGTTTAAAATTTCTTCAGTTTTACCAGTTTTATAAAGTTTCCCAATTTTTTTTTTTTTTGGGGGGGGGGGGGGGGGGGAGAGAGTTCTTAAACTGTAATCAATTCATTCAACTTGAATCAGCTTTTCTCCTTTTTCTCTTCAGTTCCGCGAATTTCGTTGAGTTTCTCAAGCATTTCCTTTGGCCTGATTCTATCTCGCAGACATGGTCCAGGTTTCCAATTAGATTCCCAGACTCTATTCAATTTCTCATTCACTTTCTCACCCTTCATTCAGTTTCCTAATCATGATGGTTCAGTTTCCTGTTCAACTTCTAATTCCTACCCTATTTTAACGTGATTAAATTCTTACACACAGTCGTACGCATATGGTGGTCACCACGACCTCGTGCTAGCGATTGAGAGCATGCACATTTGACGTGAAGGATCGCACGTTCGAGCCAGGTGATTCTCCCAGAGGGACAAGCGAGAACTTGGACAATATTATTATCTGGATCCAGGTGTCGATAACAGATACCTACTCGACCGGGGGTAGCTGTCATTGAGTCCTGTTGATAGCTATGAAACACTTGAAAAATAATGTACATGCGAGATAGTTTGTATCAAAATTGACTTGGAATAAAACAGGGTATAGTTGATATAAGTCCCGAGATGCGGCTGAGACTTGAGAAATTTGTGTCAGCCGAGCGGACACATTCTACACGTCAGGAAACCAACCCTTCAGCTCGTAAATGCTTCAAACTTCAGAGAAATAAACCAGTTGTGAGATATTTTAATTTATTATAGTTAATTAGTTCAGCTGGGCTCAACTCATCGTATTCAGGAACTCAAACGCGATCTCGAACTCATTGAATGTGAACCGAGAAAACTGGTTGCACTGATTTATATTTCAACACTTTAGGGCTCTGGCAGTGGATATTTATTCAATATTTGAATACAGAGCTGTGATTTACACAGCTTGATTCTATTAGCTATCGCTTACACTGCGCGTTTACCACCAAAGCTTCCACGATTTAAATAATCCTGCTTGTAAACAAACAGCTTGTGTAAAATCCACTGTTGCAGTTCAGTTTTGTTTTCATATTCTGTATCGCTTGTGGTAAATACATTGTTTAAATATTTATGCTGCAGGTAGCCGAGCGTTGCTTTCTTCGTTCGACACATCGAGGCGACGAAACTGATAAATTGGATTAACGTGCAATTTATAACTGACGCTCATATTTAGCTAATTATATCTATTTATATTTTAAATGACTTAACGTTTTGAAAAAGTCTTAAAAAATTTTTTCTGCTGGCAAGTAAGAATTAATGACACTAACGTAGCCTGTTCCTGACAACGCTCTGAAGAAAATTAATGGTTTGGATTCTATGATGATCCTGAATTTCTAGCCCCGAACTCAGACATCCCCGCAGCTCATTTTCATTTCTCCTGTGGATTTCGTCCATGCGAGCCAGAGTGATTAATTTATACGTTGAGGTTCGACACCCACCACACTGCTTTCTGCACTGCTAGGCTACGACACTACGTCGCTCTTGTTCAATTGAGAAACTTGAATTACTGACGTAACACCGACCACGGTCTACCAACGAAACACCGACCACGGTCTACCAACGCAACACCGACCACGGTCTACCAACGTAACACCGACTACGGTCTACCAACGTAACACCGACTACGGTTTACCAACGTAATATCGACCACAGTCTACCAACGTAACACCGACTACGGTCTACCAACGTAACACCGACTACGGTTTACCAACGTAATATCGACCACAGTCTACCAACGTAACACCGACTACGGTCTACCAACGTAACACCGACTACGGTTTACCAACGTAATATCGACCACAGTCTACCAACGTAACACCGACTACGGTTTACCAACGTAATATCGACCACAGTCTACCAACGTAACACCGACTACGGTCTACCAACGTAACACCGACTACGGTCTACCAACGTAACATCGACCACAGACCAGCAACGCAACACCGACCACGGTCTACCTGATGGAATCTTGAAGCTTTGAAAAAGCCAACGGGCTCAGCTGATGCAGACGGAGCTCGTTTGCCCGGCTCGATATCTTGGACGAGAGACCCAACGCTCGGATTACTCCTATTCATGTCAGGGACTTTGCTTCTGAGCCCAGAAACAGCAAAGCAAAACTGAGCCGCAGCTGTAAAGTTAGCTCCAGTTGTTTGTTTGCTTGCGCGCAAGATGTTTGACGTGTAGAAAATTCAGTGTTATGTAAGCAGCGTAAACGACGTCCAGTTGGTGATAAGGCTCTGGAAACTTTGCAGATTTACGCTAACAATATTAGGGCGAATGCGAGCAAAAAAGTCCGTGGGCAAGTTTTGTTTCAAGCGATGGTACATTGAGGCGTTGGAGGCCGTTGAAATTTGTTATTGATGATAGCGTTATTGTAATAGCGTTGCACTATGTTTTTCTGCTTTCATAACTGTTACTGCACTACAAGAATAAACAAAGAACTACTGATAGGACATGCGCGGTTGATTATCTGGCAGTGCTAACTAAGACCCTGCATATTGCATCATTAAGTTCGCATTTTCGTCAGAATTTTTTATTGAAGAATGTTATACAGAATAATTTGACAGATGATGCATTGTGTCAGGTACACAGTTACACCACAGCATTGCTGAACAATGCTGTTCTAGTATCATAATACAACGAGTGTCATAATGCAACTATGTAGTATCATCATACATTCTTTAGTATTCATTACTCGAGGACAGGATAATTTCAGGGGTTGTACCCTTCAGAGGTCCTTTATGATGTTAATACAGGGTACTCGTTTTAGACTCAATATCTTTAGTGCATGAAAACAAGTGTTTGGCTACGCGTTGTATAATAGTTAATAGTTTTAAATCTTTATTATACTAAATGTTGTATCTTGCCGCCCATTACACTGGGAAAACCTTACACGATCAGGTCCGTTGCACAGATGACTCCTTTGCATCCATGCACTGACACGCAACGGTACGTGGTCTGAATTATGTTTCCTCTATACATTTGGAAAGAGTATTTCACAAATTAATGGTACACTGGTACACAACGGTACACGATTTGAAATATGTTTCCTTTATACATTTGGAAAGAGTATTTCACAAATTAATGGTACACTGGTACACAACGGTACACGATCTGAAATATGTTTCCTCTATACATTTGGAAACAGTATTTCACAAATTAATGGTACACTGGTACACAACGGTACACGATCTGAAATATGTTTCCTCTATACATTTGGAAACAGTATTTCACAAATTAATGGTACACTGGTACACAACGGTACACGATCTGAAATATGTTTCCTCTATTCATTTGGAAACAGCTTTTCCCAAATTAATGTTAGTTTTAATTTAGAACAAAAAGCCTGTCATTTCTGACGGCATGTCATATTGTTGGGAGACGAGCGAGACAGGACGGATGAGCTCGGCAGCGTTGCGCGATTATCGACCGCCTCGCCCTCAAAAAGACGCAAAAAATAATCCCATTGGTTGTGGTATTGGGAGGCAGTCGGCCTGCAGCACAGAATGATCGGCTTATAAAGAAATATTCGCGGGAAAAATCCAGAAATGAGAGCAAAAAGGTGAAAATTTCTCACTGTAATAAGACTTGATCCTAATGAAAAGTGGGAAAAGTCGGAGTAACATTTACTTTCTATTCTAACGGGACACCAGCACAAAAATATCATCAAAGAAGATTGATGATTTCGGGGAAATCAAGAATGCCATGCACACAGAGAGCAGAGTAGCGCAAAATATCAGGGGGAGGCCTTGAGCAAAATGTACAAATTAATTAAGAAGAAAAGTCTCCTGAAAATCAGTCCCGGAAAAGAAGATGCTTTTCATGACATGTTCAGAGTGCAAAGAATGTTCACAAGGAAAGTTCTAACGAAGTCAAATTGGTGACTCCTCCTAGCAGCACTTCCAGTAATTGATTGGATCATTAAATCGTGCGCTGCTGCGCGAATGTTTATGATTTTGAAGAGTGAGTGGCAGCCAGAAAAACGTAGATTCAGTTTCAAAATCACAAGGTCTCTTTGCAATTTACAGAAAATATTAGAAAGCTTCCATTGGTCGCAGAGCTTCTGCGAAATTTTTCTCTGCACTTTAATTGATTAGAATCCTCGCACGTCGCTAAAATGATTGTGCCTTCAATATTCACGGACGAAGGTAAGGTTGAAAATATGCGCTGGCATTTAAAACTTCTAAAGCATTCTTTCCTTCCTGAAATATCTTTTAATATAATTGTGAATCGTGGAGTCCAGGCAACGGAGCCAGCGCCGTTGCGAAGTGATTGTGTTGGGTGTCGAAAGAAGTTGGGGTTAAATGCGCTGCCAGTAATGACAACGCAAAGTACTGCCAACATTCTGGTGTTCATAGTACGGTCAACACAAAGTACTGTCAATACTATAGTACTCACAATACTGTCAACACACAGTACTGTCAACACTCTGGTGCTCACAGTACTGTCAACACTCTGGTGTTCACAGTATTGTCAAGACTCTGGTGCTCACAGTACTGCAAACACTCTGGTGCTCACAGTACTGCCAACATTCTGGTGCTCACAGTACTGTCAACACTCTGGTGCTCACAGTACTGTCAACACTCTGGTGCTCACAGTACTGTCAACATTCTGGTGCTCACAGTACTGTCAACATTCTGGTGCTCACAGTACTGTCAACATTCTGGTGCTCACAGTACTGTCAACACTCTGGTGCTCACAGTACTGTCAACATTCTGGTGCTCACAGTACTGTCAACATTCTGGTGCTCACAGTACTGTCAACACTCTGGTGCTCACAGTACTGTCAATACTCTGGTGCTCACAGTACTGTAAACACTCTGGTGCTCACAGTACTGTCAACACTCTGGTGCTCACAGTACTGTCAACACTCTGGTGCTCACAGTACTGTCAACACTCTGGTGCTCACAGTACTGTCAACACTCTGGTGTTCACAGTACTGTCAACACTCTGGTGCTCACAGTACCGTCAACACTCTGGTGCTCACAGTACTGTCAACACTCTGGTGCTCACGATACTGTCAACACAAATTATGTCAACATTCGAGTGCTGATAGCACTGTCAATACAAAGTACAGTAGTGTCAACGCGAAGTGCCGTCACCACTCTCGTATCGACAGCACTGTCAGCACTGTCAACGCGAAGTGCCGTCACCACTCTCGTATCGACAGCACTGTCAGCACTATCAACGCGAAGTGCCGTCACCACTCTCGTATCGACAGCACTGTCAGCACTGTCAACGCGAAGTGCCGTCAGCACTCCGGTGTTGACAGCACTGTCAACGCGAAGTGCCGTCAGCACTCAGGTGTCGACAGCACTGTCAGCACTGTCAACGCGAAGTGCCGTCAGCACTCCGGTGTCGACAGCACTGTCAGCTCTGTCAACGCGAAGTGCCGTCAGCACTCCGGTGTCGACAGCACTGTCAGCTCTGTCAACGCGAAGTGCCGTCAACACTCCGGTGTTAACAGCACTGTCAGCACTGTCAACGCGAAGTGCCGTCAGCACTCCGGTGTCGACAGCACTTTCAGCACTGTCAACGCGAAGTGCCGTCAACACCCCGGTGTCGACAGCACTGTCAGTACTGTCAACGCGAAGTGCCGTCAACACTCCGGTGTTGACAGCACTGTCAGCACTGTCAAGTCAACGCGAAGTGCCGTCAGCTCTCCGGTGTCGACAGCACTGTCAAGTCAACGCGAAGTGCCGTCAGCACTCCGGTGTCGACAGCACTGTCAAGTCAACGCGAAGTGCCGTCAGCACTCCGGTGTCGACAGCACTGTCAAGTCAACGCGAAGTGCCGTCAGCACTCCGGTGTCGACAGCACTGTCAAGTCAACGCGAAGTGCCGTCAGCACTCCGGTGTCGACAGCACTGTCAAGTCAACGCGAAGTGCCGTCAACACTCAGATGTAAGCTGGACGTAACGCTGCAAGAGTGCATCACTTTTGCGTTCATTTAGCAAACACAGAATTGAAATAAGAGGCGTGGAAGTAAGATGCATCCGTCCCGACCGCCTGAGAAATGATGGAATTACAGCAGTATTTCATTGAGATAATACCATGAACCAAGAATTAATTTGGTAGTCTAGCATTACATAAATTGGAAAATGTTATTACAACTAACAGAACGTGAGCGACGTTGCAATAAATAAGCCGAGAATAAATAAGATAGGGTGACGCATCAGATGATAATTATTCAGTGGATGGACATTTAAGAATCAGGAGCATGAAACCAAGCACAAGAATAAACAGAGGTGCGTTCCAGCATCCAAGAATAATTAAGATAGTGTCAGACTTGAGAGAACTACAGGAATTGAAATCGGTAGCACAACAGCGCTGTATTTGTCCGTCTCACGATTGTGAGATTTGAGCCTCAAAATTGGCCCGTTGTGGCCCTTGGAGTCGGCATCGACCATCACGCAATCTATGGCGTTGGGAACATGTGGATGGATTTCAGGACTCCGTAGCCTTGCTCCGTACAAAGTATTAACTATGTTATTACTGAGAGCTTGTGGAGCTGCACCCTAAATTTTTGGTCCTGAAATTTGAACGAAACACTAAGAAATTTTGGTCCTAAAATTCCTGAAATTTGAACATTAGAGATTATAATACGAAAGTCATGGAGAAAGATTATTCGTTGGAAAATAAGAATCGCTGCGCTAAATTTTTTTACGAGGTGAGACTAAAATGATTTTCATTGGAGAGTGGGTCTCCACATCAGAGCCAAGCACAACTATATCAGTGCTTAAACTAACTTATCTAACGATGTCGCTGTTGGTTGCTGGTGTGATGCAGCAATGGCAGCCCGCTAATGAGGTACGGATATCATTGTGTCACCTTATACAGCCGGCTTCAAATTCAACGAAGTTAGAAGAGCAGTAGAAACAGAAGCTCAGAAACGTCTACATTTGTGTCTGCAGAAATGTTTGCATCATTGTGTCACCTTATACAGGCGGCTTGAAGTTCAAAACAGAGCAGTACAAACAGAAGCTCAGAAGCGTATTGCATCAAAAGTTGTCATTCTTTTCACGCGAAGCTGAAAGCCTAGTACTCATCATCACCAGAAAATTAAAACCTTTCTTGTAAATGAATATTCATTAGAAATCTTTACAAGCTCTCTAATGTATGTAATGAAATTAATAAAAGTAAACTATCTGAAAAGTATGGAAGGTTGAAGTAAGACTTAGGAGATAAAAACCCAACCGTAAGTTGAACTTTGAAGCTTGAGAGAGATTTTAAATTTTTCTGTGGTTCTTCTTCAACTACTGCATTTTCTGTATACTCTGGTAATGGCATGTTCTTTTTGTTTCTGAAGAGCAGAGTGCTGTATGGCAGGTTCAATACATAGACTTGTGTTCGAAAGCTGAGGTTTTTACTCCCACCCGTGAAACAACACTCAAGTATTCCCAAGCCATAATTCTATGATAGTGAGAGCTGCGTGAGGATTGGTTGTTTTATCTGAATGCTCTATCAAACCATCAAATCTTTATCTTATTCATCAGACTATCAAGCCTTTATCGTAGTCATCAAACCATCCAACCTATATCTTAGTCATCGAACGCGTAGGCTATGCAAGCTACATGTAACTTTACTCGTGATTCACCAATACGGCAAGCTACAGAAACATGAGGTACCGTATTTGTACTCAGTGGAAGCCTCTGTGGGTCGATCATTGACATAACCTGACGCTAAAGGCGAAGCAGTGGCGCTGGTGTTGATGTATAAAGCATCAATTTGACTGCTTCGCTCAAATCACGCCACTCTGCCGGTCGGTAGGTACTCCAGGCTCTCTCCATGAATCACCTAATGGACATCCGCGTTCAAAATTGATTACCCGCTTTACCTCCCTCCATCATGAACGTACGTGAAGTGAGGGCTCGGAAAAATACGTGAGTAAAAGTATACCGTGTGTATCAGCGCATTGAAAACTGTAGAGCTTCTACTTCATGATATATACACCGTAATGTAGGTTTGAAACAGTGCACGTCAAATTATAATTTCGTCTGATTCGACTTGAACGGATCTTCATCTTCGCATATTTTCACGGAAGTATTTTATCATTTCGTCTAGTTTGAACTGAATGCAACTTCATCCTCCCGTATTTTCACGGAAGCGTCTCACAATTTCGTCTTATTGCAACTCAACGCGTATCTTTTCCAGATAAGCCCCGCCACTAATGCAACACATAAGTTCACACAGTCGTAACTTTCGAAATAATGCACCTATCGACTTCAAATATGATAGAAAGAAAATATTAAAACATTATTTCGTTTGAGAGTAATTTAAAGTCGATAAGTGCATTATTTCCCCCTCAGAAAATATTGTATCTATGGGAATTAGCGCGCCCAGGGGGACAATGTGAGGGCCCGAACTAAAGGTTAGGTAGGCTTTCTTTTTGTTAAAATAACATAGGTTTTTGTTTTGTTACGGACCGTCTGTTTTCGGTTCACTGCTGTCCTGTTTTTTCAGCACCTACTACTTTCTTCTTCAACTTTGATCTTGTTTCATGAACTTCTTTCTCACCTTAATGTTTCTATGCCCTTTCTGCATAGATTCCCCGTTCCCTTAACTCCATACTAAATGGTGCCTTCTCCTTTCCTCTCTTTGGATCTCTTTTGTTGAGGATAGGGAGGCTTAAACTAACTAATAATCTAATCTAATCTAGCGCATTATTTCGAATGTTACAAGTGGGTGAACTTATAGGTTATGACGGCGCGCTAGTCAAATAAGTAAATCCAGAAATTTATGCAGTTTACAGAAAATCGTTTCGTACCGTCTACAGTACGGAAAGAAAGAATGGCTCAATCTTTCGTTTGAGGGTAATTTGAAGTTGATAGGTGCATGATTTCGGAAGTTACAAGTGGGTGAACTCGATCATGTGTCGCAGTAGTGGCGGGGCTTATCTGGAAAATATTCCTAAACGCATCTTCATCCTCCCGTACTTTCACGGAAGCGTCCTATAATTTCGTCTTGTTCGAACTGAACGCATCCTCATCCTCGCGTATTTTCATGGAAGCCACGCTCCCTGATGAAGCTCTAAAGCGGCCCATAGACGATCAATTTTATTGTCAATAAAATTGACAATGATGAATATTGACAATTATATTGATCGTCTGTGGGCTCAAACTGATTTTATTGCGTCAATACATTGAGTCAATTAATTGACGGTCGTCAATCGAGCCCACAGACGACCAATATAATTGTCAATATTCATCATTGTCAATTATATTGACAATGAAATTGATCGTCTGTGGGCCGCTTTAGTGGGCGAAAAAAATCTCGTCAATATATTGAGTCAATGATATTGACAATTAAATTGATCGTCTATGGGCCGCTTTATAAAGGACGCGCAAGTTGGAGCTTTCTTCGTCCACCTACCATGTCCCAGGCCAGTTCTGGCCTTCAGTGTCATAAGAACAGCAAGAAACTTTCTTAGTCCGTAAGGCCACTGCTATTTTCAGTACGAATTCTATGTGTACTTCGGACTTTGCTTCGTTTGCGGACTTTTAATTACTGTTCGAATTTTACGTCATTCTTCTGACCTTTCTGCGTCTGCGGGATGCTAATTTCTGACTGAATTCTACGAAGATTATGAACCTTACTATGTCTGTGCCTGCGAATAAATCACGCCCAACCCCTGCAAATGGTGACGGTGTTCGGGACGCAAAGAAAAATTTCTTCTCAAATTGAAGGGACAGAAGCTGTCTGGCAAGCGAAAAACCATATATCACCGCAAAACTTATGTCCGCTGTGCCTAGTAATGACAGCTACTTCATGCTTCACTAAAATCGATTGCATAACCGCGTTCTGTCTACTTACGGTGCTTTTAACACTTTGACCGCAGTTGGTCAAACTGAAGTTCAAAATTCGACTCAAGAGTTAATTGTAGTAAGCAATTTCGAAAATAGCAAACATTAACTGGATCATGCCTTCATTTAGCTTTAAGTATTTATGAAAATTGAGTAGGTGACTGTTGGTTGGTAAGCAACAGTATGAAAATTCCTTCCGTAGCCACTGGAGGCGCACGTTGTGGTCAAAATGATAATGGTTGAATTATTCGTATTTGCCATCAGTTTCTTGCAGTTCGTTTCGATCATATTCCTGAGCTATCAAAAGACTTCGCCCCAACAACAAGTAGGGAGGTTCTTGAGGACTGTTAACAAAAACTAGAAGTAAATTAGCATCATAATTTTCTTGCCACATTGCTAAATATGAAAACTAATAGCTATTAGTTTCCCAATAGAAAAATATCAAGAAAACAAAATATAAGGGATTGCTGTTTGGAAGTGGGCGTCGTTGGAGATTAATAGCTGAATTTGCACGCAGGCTGAAGACAGCCAATCAGGCAAACTGAATATGCGCTGAGTGTAAACTATCATGAGGGAGGAGGCAGCAAGTCGTTTGGAGCTGAAATCTATTCCTGGCTCTGACGTACGAAATTCTTTCATCTAAGGGTACTCCTGAGACAAGCCTCTGATCAACTAAATATCCAACAAAAAAAAAAGATGCTAAATAAATTGATTAACTGGAGTAGTCAAGTTTTCGACACCACATGCAGGGTACTGAAAACTACATGGTATAATATCAGGTTGTATTTCATCATATCAAAACTACTTTGAGCTAATTTTGCTGCGTTCTTTCGGTTCTCTTGTACGTTTTCGGCTTGTACTCGTATGTGTACTCAGTTTACTGCACTAGTGTTTCACAAAATGCTCGATAATGGCATGCAGCGACTGGCGGGCTCCGCCAAACACTCTGATAATGGTATGCAGCATCTGGCATGTATCTTTACCTTATACTCTAGTAACTATAATGGCTTGCGGCTCCTGTCGCACAATTATACCTTATGCTACTCTGATGACGGAAGGCAGCTACTGCGTGTGTGTTTCTACCACACTCTCTGATTATGGCACTCAGCTACTGCGTGTGTGTTTCTACCCCTGTAGTAGTCAGCAGGCAGTGGAACAAAAAATTATACCCTATACTCTCATGACGGTATGCAGGTACTGGTGGGTGTTTTACATCGTATTCTGATAATAGTATGCTGTTCCCCGTGGAACAAAGAATTATGCCCTATATTCTCATGATGGTATATGCAGGTACTGGTGAGTGTTTTACATCATATTCTGGCTATAGTATACTGTTCCTCAAGTGTGCTCTTCAGAACACATCACACTAAAGTTACATGCCGCTGGAGGCGAAGCCTAACTTGCGCCGAACTCGAGTAATTGCCCCGAGTTCTTAGCGCAGTAATTCCTACAAGTAATTGTGCCTCTTGTTTCCGAGTCTGAACTGGCACGCCATGCAGACAATAACCAACTTGGTGCGCCAACATATCACGAGAGAATCTAAGCCGATTATTGGGAAAATAACATATTCCAGTTTGTGGAGTACAAATGGCTTTAATACGGAGTGAAACTAAACGTTTCTGTTGAAAATATGAGGTCCACGGAAACGTAAATAGTACAGGGATTACTTAAACGGTATAACAGGTTGTGAAAATGGAGTTATTGTTCAGTATTGATCAGTAGTTGTTAAGCTGGGTTCGGCAAGGTGCAGTTTGTGCTCTAATACAGTATATAATTTTACACGTATATTTTGAATTTGAAGAAGAAAAAAAGCCCATTTTATTTTTCCAGCTACGAAGGGTTCGATAAATGCAGGAATGGAATTTGTGTGGTTCAGTACCTCCAAAAACGTTGAGAACCACTGCTCTAGATGCTGCAGGGTACGCGGTGTTGACCTCCATGTCGAGCACGAGACAACGCAGCCATGGGACACTTCCCTGTATCTGGAGCAGTCATGTTGCTCTCATTTTTCTGCCGAATGAAATGTCCCGGACGGATCGACTCTCGCTTTTGCAACTTCTCTTATTTCCTGGCGTGAATTGAAGCCGTTTTCTACTTGAGCCATTCACACATTGGAAGCGTTTGTTGTGATTCCCATTTACCGTTTTGAGGCCGTTGACAACGTCTGACAGATCGACTCATGCCTTCGGGGCTTTTTCTTATTTCCTGGCGTGAATCTACTGTCGCAGTGAAGCCGTTTTCTACTTGAGCCATTTGCCTCGATGGAACTGATGGTTGTGATACCCGTAAGACTTTTTGACACAGTTGACTGCGTCGCTGTTATTGTTGTTTTGCAGCTGGGTGTCATTTATTCACTACTTTAAAGACGCCTATTGCTGGAGTCATTTACTGTTTTTGATCCGTTAGCCTCTTTAAATGTTTACGGAATTTCTACTTTACCTATTCGTCACTTTGAAGAAGCTAACAGTCTTAGTTACAGAATGCTCTTAAAACTTTCACACACATACTGTAGCTTTGTGCAGTACTACTGCCATTAAACTGGTTAGCTATTAAACGTGTTAAATTTCGCTCTTTTCACTTGAGTTCTGTATCGCGTTAATGTTATTTTTTACAACGTCTCAAATCTGTGTGCAACTCAGACCTATTTTACAGCACTGAAGCTATTGAACGAAATATTTTCATAGGTACTCACTCAGTACACTGAGTCATCTATTACGTTCAAACCGTTTTCTGCACAGTGAATATTTTGCGCCGCTGAAACAGTTTTCTTCAGGAAGCAATTCATCGTCTTATCTTGCGACTGCATGAAGATGTTTCCCTGCCCTCAGACTATTTATTACACGGCCGCCGTCCTCTTTGCTGAAAGCTTCTCCTGAACTACAGCTGTGCACTAGCGTAGTTAATTCACTCTACCACAGCTGCTACTTGCGTTAGGAATGATTCTTCACGTATTTCATTTGAGTACCATGAATTTTTTCTCAAGTATCCGTCCTGTGAAGTCAAGATCAACATATTGGGGCGTTTATAGAAATGAAACTAGGTATTTTTTGCAAGAAATCGTAATTTATTTCCTGAAGGTATTATTAGGTTTATTAATACCGTGTGCTACTCAGCAGGAGGTGGTATCGAAAGATTCCCAGACTTTTCTGGCCATAATTGTTCACGTTCCAATTCAGTGAATAAGTGAATGCTATCGAGAAGTGAAGAGAATTGAAAGAAGAAGTGAAGTGCCACTCTGCAGAAAACATTTTGACGTTACTTCGTGCGTCAAAATATTTCAATCATTAACAGTGAAGAACGAAAAGTATTTTGTTATTCATAAAAATAATTCTAGGCTTTAAACAATGACTCTTTATAATTACACAAAACACTAAATATTATAACGCAATATTATTATTCCATAAATAACATGAATTATAACTTTCAAGCCCAATCTAGTTTATCTCCATTTAGTTTAGTTAAAAAATTGAATTCTTTGGTTAGTTAGCAGCACACATGGCCCCCCTGTAGTTGAACCCCTGATTTCACGATCCTTAACATTTCACAGACTTCAGACTACACTAGTTGTATCCGCAGACATTGTCAGTTGCCTTACTCGCTGAGATATGTTTCCAAGCATTGTAGGAGCAATGTAAGAGTTAAACAACGTTCAATCACATCAAAAATTAAATTATTGTGTGTCTGCTATCAGGCCAAATAATTTCTGAAGGAAGCTTATTCATTCATAGAGCGCGATGTGGTCATGCTCATAGTAAAGCCTATTCATAATAAAGACCATTCCTAGAGCACGATGTGGTGATGCTCATAGTAAAGCCTATTCATAGTAAAGACTATTCATTCATAGAGCATGATGTGGTGATGCTCATAGTAAAGCCTATTCATAGTAAAGATTATTCATTCATAGAGCACGATGTGGTGATGCTCAGAGTAAAGCCTATTCACAGTAAAGACCATTCATAGAGCACGATACAGAAATTTGCATAGTATAGCCTATTCATAGTAAAGCCTGAAGAAAGCCTATTCATTCGTAAAACACGATGTAGTATTTCTCACAGCAAACCTTACATACCTATATATGATTGTAACTTGTTTGCGGCAAATGTCACTCGATTACTGCTCGCTCGAACCGAAACATGCGAATGAATACATGAAGTTATCTTCCATGTCCTTCGTAGAAACTCAGTATCTTGAGTCTTCACCGTTTGCCCTAACTTAAAACTGAAGCTTGGAGAAGAGTTTTCGCGCAAGGGACAAATTGGCATAGGAATTGCATGCGGTGACAGGTCGCCTTCGAGATTGCGACTTTTGTCGCTTCCCTGAGCTGGTGAGAGCAGGGACGAGGTGTTGCAGTAGATCGCATTCAAAACTGGATGAGTTCACGCTAACCTTGTTGTAAATCTAGCCTCAGAGTTCAGGAAGCGGATGAAATCACGTTCGAAACGCGAGTGAGTTCACGTTCGGAAAGTGGATTAATTCACGTTCGGAAAGCGGATGAATTCACTTTCAGAAAGCGGATTAATTCACGCTGACGCTGTTGTGAATCTAGTCTCGGAGTTTGGAAATCCGATTATATAGGAGAGGTGAAATGGCTTCGTTGATATTCATGATCATCTGGTTAAATTGTATCCATTCTTCGCCATAGTTATAATGGATCTCTATCCCTTTGTTGTAGACTTCAGAGTACATTTTCGCGCATATTCTATCAGGTGCTCTGAATTTTTGTAATTATAAAGAGTCAATGTTTAAAGCCTCGAATGGTTTTTATGAGAAACAAAATACTTTTCGTTCTTTTTTGCATTAAATCATTATTCTACGCGTACATTGTTACATTTGGGATGAGTGTTTTATACTGATTTTAGATCTTTCCAATTCTCAAACAGTCCTGGTAACCCTGGCCTTCGCAATCCATTTGCACTTTTGCAGGATTTTCCCCGCAGCTTTATAAACTTTGTAAACATTTTTTATATTCATTTCCGCTCTGCCGGAGAGCTGATTTGTACGGCATTTTAACGCCTGCAAAATATAAAGGTAATTTTTTTCAATTTTAGCGCATAGAAAGGGACTTGAAAAGTCGGTATTTATTGGTTTTCAGACTTACAATATCACACGAATATACGGGGATAATTTTTCGCTATTCGAATTAATTAAAAAGTTGTAACTAGAGCTGCTGACGAGATTTGTGTTCACTTTTACCATTAATTTTATGCCCTAATTTCAACTTCGAGAAACTCGTTTTACATCGGCAATTAAATGATTATCACTGGAACATTTACCCTAAACGATTCAAACCGAGTAATTTTTCCGCTGAATTGGCTAGAAGAAACCCTTATCTAAATTGCATTGTTGACCCCGTCGGCTCTATATCAGCTGGCACAATTTTCGTAGGTACATTTTCAATAGAATTTTATGTCCAGTTGTATGGTTCTGAGAGACAAGCATTGACGTGTGGACGGTCACCCATGCAGGGTCCACGGCAGGACTTTTCAACCTTTCTATTGTCGATCGTGTACCCCCTTTGTTTACCTGTGTATCTTCATGAGCTCCCAACCTAGTTAAAGGCTTAAGAAACTATAAAAATACACTTAATGATTAATAATTAAATATATTTATGCGGTTGTATGCAAATATATCTTGTACATTTTAAC
Source organism: Morinoia aosen (assembly GCA_030386875.1). NCBI lineage: Eukaryota > Metazoa > Arthropoda > Malacostraca > Amphipoda > Talitridae > Morinoia > Morinoia aosen. The sequence continues at coordinate 56,063,333 of CM059568.1, forward strand.
ATTTGAAGTATGTTAGATGTACCCCTAAGGGTACATGTATCCCCGGTTGAGAAGCCCTGGTCCAGAGCGTGATATCGACGAGCGAGCATCGTTTGCGTACACTTGAATGCATTAAATCTCCCTTTTCCACTGGTTCGTAATTTAGTGTTATAATATACTGCATCAATTTAGTTCACTTGTGAGGTAAATGTAGCTGTTGTTCGATATTCAATATTCGAATAATATGCATCCGTTGGTTTCACTTGTGTGGTGAATATAGCAGTTATTCTTAATTCGGTGTTCGAATATTATGCATCCATTGGTTTTACTTGTGTGCTCAGCGCAACAGATGCTCGTAGTTTAGTAGTATCATTTGCCCATATTTTGGCGCGCAATACATCAGTCGTTCTTACTTCGGAGCTCATTATTTCAGCAGCCTACAATTCAGTTCGCCTACCAATAGCTGTCTAAACTTCAATGTTCAACACATTTGTTGTTCGTACTTCAGTGATCAATGTATTTGCTGTATTTTAGGTCCCAAAACCTCTATTAGTTCCAATTCAGTGCTCAGCACATCAGTTCTCGATCCACATTTGGCTCTTTTTATGTCATCATTTTCAAAACACTGTCTCCTGATGCTACAGTTCTCTACACAGTAGCTCTCTATTAATCATTTTTCCCCTCAGTTCTCAAAGCGAGGGCCACGATTTCAACATCTCTGATTGTAAAGAAAGTTTCTATCGTACCGTATATGAAATTTTTCTCTATATCATAAAAAGCTATTCACTTATCTCAATCAACAACCTGCGATTCTATTTTTAAAAACGTTTTCGAGAAATTTAAAACACTCGAATTTCTCCTACTCTTATTGCTTCTTAAATTATATCTTGCTTAACCAATGACCTTCCTTTCCTGTTTGCAGTTCCGTTCTCTCCCCACTGTTTGAATACCGATCATGGCACCGATAATAAATTACCACTAATGGTGCAATATAAGTCCGGGAAATTATCACAGTGTGGTCTGGCATAGCATCAATTTTGTTTTGATAGTGCAATCGATGAAGGCATGCGATCGATGTAGCTCACGAGGCATTAACTGCTACCAAGATTTATTGCTTCGATCTACAATATCTGGTTCCGTCTTGACCAATATTGTATAGGATAATCGCCATGTCCCATCGTCGGTTTCCAAAGCATCGAAACTTGTATTTTCAGCGATGACATAAAACTTCTACGAAGGTAATGCAGGTAATGCAGTAACATTGTTTAGTAAACAATTTATTTACCACAAGTGATACAGCAATATATTGTATCTTAAGTCTAACACAATAGACACATTTGAGTATAGCCACTTGTGGGCCCGAATAAGTTCAGCGACTTCTAGGGCATCCTATCAACAACGCTATTTTAAGGTGCACAGTACGTCACATATTCTAATACATGGAGATTCCTAAAAACCATCTGCGCATACAGCTATGCGTGCTGCAATTCTCACCAGGCCATGAGCTCAATCGTACAAGGCGAGCTGTTCCAGACATGAATCACACGCTAATACGAGTCATTAATCACACCAAATTACGCGATGAGAGCCTCAAATCCGATACCGTCCATACGTGCCTTGATGTCGCTCGCGGCTATTTATATTATTAGCCCCAATTGTCCGCAGCCCATAAACTTCTTTTGTGGAAGAACGTGACCGTAATTCAGGACTTGGCCAGCCTCACGTCACGAGCCATTAATGGTTTTATCGTCAGGACTGCGAGAGCAAACATTCTTCTCCCGAGTCAAGCCGTTCTTCGGCCGCCCGAACGCAAGAGCTCTCCGACACACGACCCCATCTCCTCTGTTTGCAGCGCCTGCAAGCCGTTTACTCTCTAGCATTTCCAATTAACGAAGTCCTTTGTCGAGTTGTTCTCTTTAAACGATTTTTGGTTGGTTTGTCTTCAATTTTTTTCCAGTAGTCTTCTTAATGTGTAGTTTTGTTTACTCAAGCTGTTTGCTCTCTGGCATTTCCAATTAACGAAGTTCCTTGTCGAGTTGTTCTTCTTAAACGGTTTTTGGTTGGTTTGTTTTCAATTTCTCCTCTGTAGTCTTCTTAATGCTTAGTTTTGTATACGTTTAAGTGTTGCGTTCTTTTTCTGCTTGCCCGTTTTGCCTCAGCTGAAGTTGTTGTTGAATTTCTTCAAGTAAATTAAAAAAATCTCCTAAGCAAATAAATCAACATGGAGCCCTAAGTGAATATGAAACATTATGTTTTCTGCCAACAATTTTGCTGAACGTTGCCTCATAAACTGGGCAATAATCGATGATCATTTAGCAACATCAAGAATATTCACGTTTATTTTCAATCAAATACTGTAAGCTTCGTTTTATTATTCGCTAACGATTAACTATAGAATGCTTGGTCAGCAAAGTCACAGCGTTATACTGGACGAGAATTTCTTGCCTTCGATTCTTCGCAACTGCGAGGTACATTTGCCAGAGCAAGCGGCTTCTGTGGGGGTGTAGAAAACGGAGGAAGGTAAGAGGGAGTAGTGAGACCCTTCTACTAAGTTATCTTTTATTTAATCATCCCTCCTAAAATGACAAGTAAAAACCCATTGTGACAACTAAGCAGATAAAATGTTGAAATCAATTGGAAAAATTGGTTTTACTTGTACATACTATTCGTCTTTGAATATTATCGGGTCTCTCATAGCATGCGTCCGAGTAACTAAGGCCAACTGTTACTCTATTTTCACCTTATGAATGAAAAAAAAAACAGTATAAAATATTGAAGTGAATTGAAAATAATTGTTTTGCTTGTGTTAAGAATTTTTCTTCGAGTGTTGTCGGGTCACTCATTGTATGCGTCTGAGTAACTAGGGTCGACTTGTGCCTTAGTTCCCGAGTAAATAAGGTCAACGTTTGCCCTAGTACCCAAGTAACTAGGGTCGACTGCGGCGTTATTTTACCCGCAGTGAAAAAAAGCCTCTCCTTTGAAGGGAGAAGCGCTCCCGTGCATGAGGGAGCAGCATGACCTGTAGCACAGCTTCAAGGAGTCCCGGCAAGACCGAGAGAAAATTTTGCCCAGCTTCTTTACTGCCGTTGTTCCTGATTCTTTCCTGTGAGAAATGGATGCGACGATTGCGTGGCGCTCAGGTCCTATATTGTGCAGGGTGATCATTTTACCTTTCACCATGGGGCATTTGCCACGAGCAGCGTGTAATTTTTACTTATACTGAAATTGTTAAGAGAATTTGTTGTCAAGTAACATTAAAACTCGTAGACTGATATGTATTGTGTTTATTAAGCATGTTGATAAATTAAATCAGTGCTTTTGAAAAAAAATTATTTCTCTTTTCTTGCAGGAAAAATATCCTCGATTTTCTTTTCTTTTAGAGAAGATTTCAGCTAGACACTTTTTTCTCGAAGATGAGGCTGAACATTTCAGCAAATTTGACTCTAGCACTTCATAACGTTCCGCAGTGTTAAACTTGAGGCTCTTTACTTGAAATGTTTCTCCTAAGTCTGAACTTGAATCCTCACACTGCTTCTTGGGTCCTTTTGCTTGTATTTTTGCGTGTGGCTGATCCCGCGTAACATTAGAGGTGTGTTGGCATCACCGTAACCACGTGGTTTAAATTAACCTTTTATTACTTTTAGCGCGATAAACGAGGCAAAAACTCACTCCAACCCTCGTGGGTTTCATTAGATTCACTGTATGTTGCCGTAAATTTTAGTGATTACGCTTCTTTAAACCTGTTTGGTCGTATTTGCGAAGATACCTAACTGTGGGTTTTCAAGTTATTAAAAGAAATTAACAAATGGGAAATTTTACAAGCTACAGAACTTCATGTCTTAGCGCGATCTTTTTTAGCCCAACTGGTATCGTCGGTAGAATTGTGACGAATTAGTAGTCAAGTCCAGGTCTTTAAAACGACCGAGATTTAGCATTTGGGAGCCAGCTTTTGCAGCCGAGACGTCAACAGTAATACGTGCCTGGGATACCCAGTAGTGAACAGTTTTCCGAAGAATTTTCAGATGTGAGAAATAATTTTCTAAAAAAGAAATTTATACCGATCCTTTTTGAATGATCAAGCGTTTTAAAACAGTAAATACTCTGCATGGGTGGAAGTCCGTTGAGCCAAATAAGGAGAATTAATGTCTAATATCTAATTTTCATCTATTGGAAATTGTGGATTTGGTTTATTTTTGCAGACAACAAAAATGAAGTTCGGGTACTTTCTTCCGTTCATTGAGCTCACTCACAAATCATGTTACAAATCAGCGAAATCCTTTGCTTAGTATCACGAATTCTACAAATTCACGCCAATTTATATTTCATTCTGCATCCTTAATAAAGTGTTACGACATACATGCAGACAGGCGCCATATGCAAACATAAACTGCTTAATACTTTAATACTTGATGATTACCATTAAAAGCCCAGGTAGAAACTTAATCACGTCAACAGGAAGAACTATGCAGGACAGTTCAGCGCAGTAACGTCACGGTAGAAAGAACTAGGGAAGGTCGAACCAGTATTGTTTTCGTCGACCGCGTGGCAATGCTGGCGTCATGGCAACGAACCAATAACAGCGCTCATATTGGATCTAACAACACTACTATTCCTAGATCTGCCCCCCACTATTGGCCTAACGACATGTCAGAATGGTTACGTTATAAAGTTTGTTTGAAATAAAACCGTTCTATTGGCTAACCGAACAAGAGGAGATATATTTCCCCCCCCCCATAGAAATGACTCTACCTTGTTTTCCTCTACCATGGTAATGTCCGCATCAAAGCAGGTCACCGCTAAATCTTAGATGGCTGCTAATGCTGCCGCGCGGCTGCGCAGTACTGCGCTGATACACGCAGAGCACTTGCGCCGACAGCAGCCGCTACGGTCTAGTGGACATTTTTGCGCAGCCGCTGCGCTGCCCCAGAGCTGCCAACCATGTGAATGATGCGCTTTTTAACGACGGCTTGCACCAATCACGGCAGCGATATTTAGTAAAGAAAGTGAATGCTTGTTGAATAATTAATAAAATAGTTTTATTAATAATATATCGTCATTTGATGAATTTTACTGTAATGTGATTTACATGCACGAGAGCTTTGAGTTTTATTTACTGTACATAATCGATGTTTAACAAAAGTACACAAAGCCATTTTGATGTATTTCGTGCGCATTTCACTCATTGTAATGATACTGTAACATATCTCGCAGCATTTTCTGCTTAGTTTAATTAGTCTGGTAGAATATTAAATGCGTTCATCTGCAGGCAATGTGACGGTGTCTGTCTTCTTTGCTGAGAGCCGAAGAAGATGACTTTACTGCGATATTTACCACGCGTTAAGACGATACGCAATGGTTTGTGTGGTGCAGAAAATGAGTTCATTGATGCCGAGTGAGTAAATCTGCAGCATAACAAAGTACAAATTGCCAAAATTGCATCTAACGATCGAATATTGAACTGCTTTATATTGTAACTAATTCGAAATTTTCTCAGCAACGCTGGGAATGTCGAATAGCATTCAAGGTATCAGTGTTTTGGATCATAAAATGGTGTTGAAGTTTGGCGTTCATGTGAAATAAAGTTTTGTTTTAACATTCAGAACGCGCGACCGCTGCTGGCAGTGTAGGCATCCATTAAGCAAATATGAAGCTATTAAATGAAGTGATTGCCTGACTCAGTTCTGGCGCACATTTCATTGCAGCTGTCATGCACGACTGAGATTTTAATTTATTTGTCAGAAATTCAAATGAAATGTTTGCTACCGATGCAGAATTGCGATAGGAAAAAGGCATTCACTGTGAAAGGAGTACATTATTTTCGGAGCTAAATGATGTTATGTAGTTCATATAAACTATGTATACTCGGAGCTAAACAAGGTTCTACGTGAAACCGATATACAGAAAAACGTATACCTTTCAAAATGCCTTCTATAAAACATATAATAAGCGCAGCACATATTCGAGGTTCATGTTTTTTATATCACTGTAAAGTTCTCAAAATCACTGAAAAAAATCCTAATGTTTTGAACAATTCGCTCGAGTCGTACTCTTCGAAATCATTATTTTTACGGTTCGTGCTCACGGTTCCGCAGGTAAATTGGATACCGAAGCGAGATATCTACATGGGTTTATTTTTGCAGACCTCAGAGGCAGTCAGTCAGTCCCAGCACTGGACACAAGTGCTTAAGAAGGCTCATTAGAGGCCACTTTTGGAGCTCTCTCCTGAGTCATGTCGTTAGATGGTCTCGAGAGGCGGCTGTCGTGTGGCCATGTCAACAGACCATCGCTATACAGCCGCAGAATAATGAGCTTCAGGTTACGTGCAGTCGATATGGATGAGCTCCGTGCAGTCGATAGGGATGAGCTTTAGTAATGTATTATAATCTGTATAATTTATCACTAATATATATATATATCACATATAAATTTGCTTAAATAATAGAATAATGAGCTTCAGGTTACGTGCAGTCGATATGGATAAGCAATAGTCAGGTATTATTATGTGTATAATATATCAAATAAGTAATATATTGTTACCGCACTCATATTAAGGCCACTTCAGCCTATGTTTGGCTATTTACCTACTTGTCGTGGGGGCTTGTGGTTGTTGTTATTACGGTGAGATAGTAGTGCACACGGAGAAATTTTGACGCACTTGAGTGTGTCAAACAGTCATTTGATAAAATCTTGATACATCTGGGTGCATCACTTGAGACCACATGTGCAAGCGATCGGGAAAGTTAAATCACTTATTCTTGTTTTATATGGTGAAAAATTTCTTGCTAAAAATGGGTCGTTTTAGCAATTTGTGAAAGGAACATAACATTTCACTGAAATCTTAAGATATTGATTATTTTTCTTCAAATTCTTATGTATTGGAAGAAGTCATTCCGTGTATTCACAGACGAGTATGAGAAAATTAAACATTCAAGTGAAATAGCACTGACTTGCGCCAAACGTGTCATGTTTGGCACACTAATGTGTGTTGTATTGGCCCATGACACACATAAGCGTGTCAGAAGACTTGGATCAATAATGTATACTGTTTTGTGACAAGTATATTGTGACAAGCTATAGCATGTACATGAGTACCGGATGTTGGGTACTATATAGCATACACATGAAGACTGTATGCTGGGTGCTAGAGCACGCACATGAGTACTGTATGATGGCTACTATAGCATACACATGAGTACTATACGCTGGGTGCTATAGCATGCACATGAGTACCGGATGTTGGGTACTATAGCATACACATGAGTACTGTATGCTAGGTGCTAGAGCACGCACATGAGTCCTGTGTGATGGCTACTATCGCCTGTATATGGATTAATCACATATAAAGCCATCTGTTATCCCGTACACATAATCTCACACCAATGAGTGCGCTACCTACTTTCCATATATTATTCGTGAAACTTTAATTTGGATCATAATGACTCGTGATGGCTTCATTTTTCGAGGTCAGACAAGCTGAAGAAGACGAAGTAGACTCATATGTGTCTTTATTATCTTGTTGGAAGACGTCGCCTAGTCCGGTAATTATTGGATTGCAATAAAGTCTTAATTTCATAGGGGCCTTGATAAAGCTGTATGTCACTGTTATCAACAAAAATGAACGTTTGAAGATAGAGACTTTTTTGTCCACTCGTTACTGAGAATTCATAATACAGGCTTTAAGAACATAAAATGAGTACTTTGTTTAAACTCAATCTTAATTTTTCAGTTGAATAATGTACAGAGCTCTTTGCGTGTTTGCTTACATGCTAAATATGTCTGTCCTTTACTCCCAGCCGGTATACTGGACACCAGAACACTGCTTCATGAGAGTGAATTTCTGTTTAGGATTTTGAGTTCCTTTAATTTGTTTGAAATTCGTTCAGATGTAAACCCAATGCTAAAATAAATGATACAATTAAAGAAAGGATATGGTTTTAAGTTATTCATTAAAAAAACCTTTTTCAAAATTGAATTTCGCATCTCTGTCATTTTTTACAACGGTGGTACTTTAGCCGACAATGCTATTAATCTGTTTTTGGTCCGGAGACGTCAAAAATAGCAATTTTATATCATGTCTTTGAAGACAAGCCTCTTTCCAGACAATGACCTTAAGACAAATGTTTTCGCTCTTCACGCATCACCGTAGCTGTAGTATCCCTTAATAAACCTCTTCATTTCCCTCGCTATCGCCCTAAAATACCTCGAGTCATTTTTCCTGAGTGGGAAGAAGGTACGTGTCTCCAGACCTCGTTTGCAGGATAGCATCATTTTTCAGGCGTGTTTTTGCTCCGAAGCCAAGGCCAGTATCCAGTTTACAAGCGGAGTCGTTTGTCGCCAAGTGTTGGTCCACAAACAGATCAGGTCGCCGTTCTCCGTTCATCACGTCTCGGTTTTGTACGTTCCCCTTTCGCTTGTCAGCCTCCCAAACCCTTGAGCCACTTTTGCCTCCCTGCCTGCAAAATAACAGGCTTCCAGTCAACCGTTAATTTTTCAACGGGAATTTTCTCAAGTTCTTCGCAATTTGTGAAATTGATGCGAATAAGGTATTTGTGGGATAAGTGTAGTATTTGTGCCTGCCTCAGAGCGATTTGTGAAATGCGAGGTAGATGGTTAATTAAGTTGATGCATACAAGATTGTCTGGGCAGAGAATTTCTTGGAAAAGATCCCTTGTATAATACTACAAATATTCAACTTTTTTTCGTCCGAGTGCATCTTCCCCCACACTTTCAGGTGTTGGTATTTAAAAAGTGACAATCTATTCAGGTGTGAGTTTTGGATGGCGATTTTTAGGGCACGGAGGTGATAACTAAAAAGTGCAAAAAGTATGCTGCTGTAGTTCTGTCATTAGAGGAACCACGCTATTGTGATCAAAGTGTGAATGGTTTATTTGCAACATGCTTATGACTCTCTAGTGCTGCCATTCACGTTATGGTCAGATGTGGCACAATATAGGTAAAAATTCCCAAATACTTATGTGCTATGATAAACGAAGCGTGCTTCTGATAGCCAGTGAATTTGGCACAAAACTGGTCCTTAAGGCATTTTTTTTTTTGCAACATTTGTGTCTCAAGAGAGAGCAACTAAATATTTTCATTTCTAGAAATATTTCCAATAATACTTCGGACAGAAGTGAATCAAATGTATTCATGAAGTTTGTTGGATCTCTATAATTCTTGAAGGGAAATGTACAGATATTTAAGATGAAGTTCAAAATTTAAGAACTTCGTAATTTTATCTGGACTAAGTTTCTGGCATTTGAAAAATTATTGTAACGTTTCTGTAATAGCTGTAACGCAATTCAAGTTCTACATATGCACAGTGACGGGCGTTGGCACCAGTTTTTTTAAAATTTGTTATTTTTATGGAAACACCGATACCATCTTTTTTACTACGTGCAGAAAAATTGTTGAATTTATCATTCGTACATGAACGTCTTTACAAGCATTTTTTTGACGTGGCGCAAAAACTCCTAGAATTTATTATTCATAAAGAAACATTGCATCATCATTTTCTTAATACATGCAAAAAACCACACAATTTATCATTTTCACAGAAGCATCGTCACAGGCAGTTTTCGATCTAGCAAAAAATTCTAACCTTTCCAATGTTTTGCAGAATAATAAAAAACAACCCAACGTATTAAATCCAAGTAAAATTTTATTACCCTCTGCAACACTGCAATACAACCTCGAACACCTCATTCAATATTTTCATGTCCTCCGACACGCTCACACATCATCGTGTCCAGTGTACTCACCACAGCAACGTTCCAACCTATTAACCCCAGTGACACTTTATAGAATACATTAGTTAACCTCTGTGGCGCTACCTACATTACGTCACTCTTTCAGAGCTTTTGCAAAGGACATTACTTCACTCATGTAACTCTCGTGCAAGAAACCATTGCTTCACCTTGTAAAGTTCCAACCTATTCACCCTAGTGGCACTTTGTAAAATATATTAGCTAACCTCTGTAGCTCTGCCGAGATTAGTTCACTTCTTCAGAGCTCTGCAAAGGACATTACTTCACTCATATAACCCTTGTGCAAGAAAACATGGCTTCACCCTGTAAAGTTCCAGCCTACTCACACCAGTAGCACTTTCTAAAATACATTAGTTAACCTCTGTAGCACTCCCTAGATTAGTTCACTGCTTCAGGGCTCTGCAAAGAATATTACTTCACTTATTTAAGTCTCGTACAAAAAACATCACCTCTGTAGTGTTCACACCCTCAAAGCCAGGGCTGCCAATGAGACTTTTACAAAAACCCAAGGTCATGGGTCTAAAAAACCCAAGATCTAAAATTAAAACCCAAGATTACCAAAATACAAAAATACATGATATTTAATGTGTTTTTTCTTTGTGTGCGAACAAATTGCAATCATAGGTGGAAAAACACAAAAAAATGATTATTACGAAGGATAAAATGCCAAAATCTACCAAATAAAGCAGGTTTTTGCTATTTTAGCAATAAAAACTACAAGCATATTACTGTTAGAAATAATTCCCGTAGTTTCAAGCTCTTAAGCATTAAACAATGTTTCTACGTTATTGGAACACACGAGTTCGATGCGTCGAAGTTAATGGAGGTCATTTAATTTCAACACCTGTAACAAGACTAGTTTGTTGAATAAATGTTAAGCATTAATTTATGGCTTGTTATTAGAATCCTACAATACCTCGGACGAAAAGTTCCTAACAAATTGTAAAAATGATGCTTCTAAATTTAATGAAATAACTACTGTGGATGACTTGGCGTAAATTTTCAACCGAAAATTAAATTGCAGACCTTTTCCTCAACTGTACAATGCTTGCTGGCTTTATTGCAAAAACAACAAAAACTGCTATAATGGGGTCGGAATTTTAGAGAGTAGAGATAACATTGGTGCCCATGTAGTATCCTACTTTAAGTTTTAAAGTTTCTTTAAGTCATTTGAACTCGAAAAGTAAGGAGTTTTTGGCAAATTATCATTCGTGAAAATCGATTTATTTTGAGTTTTATTCAATAAGTTGATATATGTTCGCACAAAACACCTTGTATGGTACAAAAAATACATATACTCACGTATAATTATAATTACATGAATCATCAAATGTAGATTAAGTAACATTAGGAGTACAATGCCCTCAATCATTCATTTCGACTAGTGACATGGGTATTGCAATACTCATGTGGGTGTATCATCTAAGTGTGTTAACTTCAAGATATTTTAAACACCAAAGATGGTACTTTTGTACCATCTTTATTGTAAATAAACTGTGTTTCATTTTTCTCTATTTTATGTTTGCGAGATTAATATTTATTTTATCAAAAGCTGTTCCATCTAGAATTACCTAGGTAAGTTTCGTTCGCTTCATCGACAGATTTTTGGTTATTTTACTATCAGGAAATGGAAGCTCACTGACCTCAATGTTAGCAAAGGGTAGATAATGTGCTACGAAATAGACTGCAACCTTATCTCATTCCTCGCTATTTGTTGGCTTTCAGTTGTTCTCTTTTTAAGATATTGATTGATACTCGTGCTTCCTTTAGCAACAGCAAATTTTTTCATGACTAAAAGAAACTTTATATTATTCAACGACCTAGACTCGTTTTTATTTTTTAGTGTCACTTAAAAAATGCACTTTGCATGCCTTGCAGTAGGTAACTGCATGAGTCTTCGTCGTAGCAGTCATGCTCAAACCACTTTTTTTTTTATTCCGTTTCACTGGCCCATTCTTCCTTGAAGCACAGAGCATTCCATTTGCTCTTCTTTGCTGGCATAATTTCTTCAGTCACTTTTTTAATTTGAATGAACAGAGTTCATTAGAAGATAATCCTTTCAAATTTGAGTTTAATCGAAAAATGCAGATTTTCAAATCAAACCACCAACGAAAATCACATAGCAAATGCAATAACGCGACTGGCACACGCCACACACACTCGAATCAGTTTTTTTTGACACAGTGGCGCGCGCTCAGCAGATAGTGATTTGTGACAGGTCACGGTTATGGTACGAGTTCATACGCTACAGGCATGCAACGCATTTCTATCGCTTAACGAAACCTTTAAGCGCAATAAAAAGAAGGCATTTGTACGTAATAATTTGACTTTGAGAAATTTCTGTGCACCATGATTGAAGTATGAGGCTCAAAACCCAAGATTATCAACATATTCGAAAACAAAACCCAAGAACCCAAGGTACATCGTAAAAACCCAAGATCTTGGGTTAAAACCCAAGCATTGGCAGCCCTGCTTAAAGCAACGCTTGTCGACGGGAAGAGCGCGCGCCCTTCACGGGAAGGTGTCGGCAGTTCGAATTCCGGCAGTGCCGCCCAGTGATTCTCCCTATTGGGAAAAGGGAGAACTCATCCACAATTCCACAGTCTACCTGGGTCTTTGAAATGGGTTTAACCGAGAGTAACTGTCATTGCGTCCAGGTGTCAGTTATAAGGAACTCGAAAAACCAATGTACAAGATGATATGTATCAGGCTTGATTGGAAAAAAGAATCCTTTTTGTCCCACAGACACGACGATGTCGTCTGCTCCCGAGTACCGCCTAGAATACTTCAACCTGCGCGGGCGCGCCGAGCCCATCCGCTGGATCATGGCGGTGGCCGAGCAGCCGTACCAAGACGTCAGGTTCGACAAAGAGGCCGAGTGGCCCAAGAAGAAGTCAGGTGAGTCTCAAATCTTTGGACGGATGGTTAAGATGAAATTGTTCTGATATTGTGCGTGAGAAATCGTGGCATCTAATGAGTATAGAGCGGATGTTTACGAAGAAATTGTTCTAACACCGTGTGTGAAAAATCGTGGTATCTAATGAGTCTCCGACCTTAGATGGATGTTTAAGAAATCTAACGAGTCTCCGATTTTAGGGTGGATGTTGAAGGAGAAATCACACTGTGAAACCGTAGAATTTAATGAGTTTAAGGTGGATTTTTAAGAAGAAATCGTTCGAATACTGCAATTAAGAAATCGTAGTATCTAATGAGTCTCCGATTTTGGGGTGGATGTTTGAAGAGAAATCGTTCGACTACCTTGTTTTAGAAATCGTAGTATCTAATGATTCTCCGATTTAGGGGTGGATATTTAAAAATAAATTATTTTAACATCATAAGACAGAAATCGTAGTATCTAATTTCCAATACCGTATATAAGAAATCGTAGTATCTAATGAGTCTCCGATTCTAGGATGTCTGTCTAAAAAAAATCGTTCTAATATCGTTCGATTGCATTATGAATCCAATTACAGTGTTAGCCTTCTTTCAATATTTGCAAAGACGAGCTTAATCTCACACTAAAATTTTCCGAATTGATTTCGATCATTTACCTTTATCCTTAAAAACTGGTGAGCAAACATCTCATGAAAAACAGGAGCCTCACTTACAGTCATGATTTAGTTTTTAAATCCTTCTAATTTAAATGACGACGACAACATATATTCCCGCTTACTTTTATTTACTAGCCCGCTGCTCAAATTTCCCAGTGCTGGCTTGAAAATCTCTTGTATATTCAACGACGATGTATCGTCTGTATCCGAGTCGAAAATTGCCGTCGACAACGGCACCGAACAATGCAGTTCGGCAGAGTTTGGTGCTGTCGTCGACATTAATTTCAGATAAGGATTAGTTTACAGTAGAGAGAGATGGTGATGCAGAACTAAAGAAGCGAACAGCGCATTGTTGGCTTTAGGTATTTATGATGAGAATTATTCCAGTTATTAGGTGCTAGCTATTTCGACCTCACAAGCGTAAAGTTGTGGGAAAAATATTGGAATATTTTATTTGTTAATGGCACGAATATTACGGATATGCCACACTCGCACTGCACTCACTTGTTACTTCGGCCACACGTGCGATATTAAATTCAAGGTGGGTTATAGTATTTTAATTTTGCTCTCAATTGGGGGTGAAACATTTTGATTGAGATAAAATAATATTCTTCTCAGTTCATTTGTGCGCCGTTTTTTTCTGAAAAAAATCACTATATAGAGACTGGTACAAAAGACAACTAGACTTGCTGTTCAAGATCAAATTCTGCTCAGCTTTATTTTCACTGTCATTCCGACTTTGCCCCCTGCCATGGGTTCTGGCAGGGCTGTCGGATAGATTTCTTCTCTTGTCAAAATCCAAACGTTCAAGATATTTTCAAGTGAAATTCGATCATAAAGAGACCTCTGACAACCCTGCGGAGTTACCAGAGTGATCTTCATTGCCAAAATTTTGTTCGAAAAGGCTCAACTTGTGTATTTAGTGAGAAAAAAATCAATCTGCCAACCGTTGTATTCAACGACTGGTGGAAAATAACGAGAGTGATTCTGTATTTATTAAGCTTCATTGCTGATTAAATAATAACTGAACTGTTTAATTTTTGGTTAAACTAAATTTCACTCTCTAATCTGTCAATGGACCATCACCTGGACCTTAGAAAAAAAAATGCGATAAGACAGATAATATTCCAATTTCGAAATTTTTGGAAGCGTAACTAATTTAGTTCATTGTCAAATATATCCGAGAGCATTAGCATAACGAGGACATACACCATCAGCTTACTAGTTTGCTGCTCAAATTTCTTAGCGCTTGCTTGAATATTTCTTATACATTAATGGACGAATATGGATCCTACATGTCCCAAAGAAGTGCAAAGTCTCCAAGATGCGCCTAAAGTCAATCCCTTTCAGTGCACCCTAATGGGAGGTCGGAAATGTTCGGCAAAGCATAAAACTATCTTTTCTTTCATATTCCTATTCTTCCGAACGACCAAGTTACTCATTATTTAGAGCCAATTGTTACACAAGAAATGAAACTTTGAACAATGGCGGTCTTCAATATTCGGACAAATACCTGAGGAGTCGGAATTGATGACAAGAAAAGAATTTGACGACAGTTTTCCAAATGGGAACGATGCAAAAGTTGCAGACAAACACAACGATAAAACTCTCTTTCTGTCCGACTTTTAAATTAGTTGTAGCTAATCTTTGAGAATTATATACATCTGCAAGCCAGGGACGTATTACTCCTGCGTACTCTTTTCATTCTTTTAATAAAGTTTTTGCACAGCAATTTAGTTGACGCTTGCATAATTACTGCAATTAAAAACGTATTTTGAGAAGAAACCTACACGTAAATAAGAGATTTGGTGTTGGAAATATTTTTCAATGGTTTTCACCTCATGGATATACAGCAGGCACACGTATTCGAACTAACTATGAGGGTAAGCCAGTTAACATCAAATCTAATACAAGGCCCTTCCGTACTGTTAACGTTTACCTATTTTAGCACACATTATTAACGTCACTCCTCAATATTCACATACACAGTGAAGATTCCATAGTTAGAAATATCTCTCTTCCAACTTTTTAACTTTGCGAAATTGTTCTAGTTCTACACGTTAAAATACGAAGATAATCCCTTTTCATTTTACAGAAACGAACGCATAATTCTTAAAATTCTCCTCTGTCATTCTATAAAACGCAACAATTAGGTGTTTCGAGGCAACATCGGAACGTCGACTTTTATAGAATGACAGTGTAGAATTTTAACAATTGAGTGTTAGTTTCTGTAAAATGCTAAGTGATTATCTTCGTATTTTAACACATGTAGAACTAGAACAGTTAAAAAGATGTTTCGAGGCAACATCGGAACGTCGACTTTTATAGAATGACAGTGTAGAATTTTAACAATTGAGTGTTAGTTTCTGTAAAATGCTAAGTGATTATCTTCGTATTTTGACACATGTAGAACTAGAACAGTTAGAAAGATCGTTGAACATTTTCACAGAACAAATATGTACTTGTGTTTGCCTACTCCAGCCCTGGTTGTCCCTACCTCATCTTGCGTACCGTCGCACAGTAAGTCCCGACCGCCAAATTATCTTGTCAAAAACTCGACATGTCATGTGGTAATGAGTCTTTTCCATTTCTTGGTCATGGGCACGCGGGATGGCCCGAAAAATGAAAATCTTCGATATGATAAAATGTTGCTTCAGCTCGTGCCTTTTGCAAATGAGGATCAATTTGATGAACTGCACTGTTTTCCTCTCGTTTGAGGAGGAGGTGATGAGATGCAGGACGTTTGCTTACTTAGTTTCTATCACCTGTTAATTTATTCAGCTTGTCTCATAGCTAATGGTTTAAATTACGAATCATTGAAAAAAAATTATCAAAATGGTTTTAATGGACAGAAATTTTTGTCTCCACTGTTTTTGTCGCATTTGCTTCACCGTGTAAGCTCAGGTATTTCCTTGGTCCAAATTGCTGAAAGTTTACAAAATGTCAAAAGCGATTTGTGTCCCTGTACTCAATCACAGTAATAATTGCCACGTGGGCGATGATTTTTGTCAAGAAGTACAAATTCTCTCGATAATGGTGAATTCTAAGAAAGATTTTAATGGAATGACATTTCTCGCTTACGGAGTTCATCACGAGTTACCTCGGCTTCCCAGAACTGCGCAGAATTTAATGTGCTAAGAATGTCCATACCAAGAATGATGAAGAGTGTAATTATGATCCTCGAAATAAAATTAGAGCGTTTTGTAGCGACTTGCATTTGAAGTGATCTGTTTCCATGCGAGACTGAGCCTCGCATATTTTTCCTCCGCTTAACAATTTTTACAAGAAATATTCCATGATGTATTTCCAAAAAATATTGTCTGGCGGTGGGGGGTATTGTAAGTATTGAAAGTATTGTCTTATTCCCACAAGTCATCTGCACTTTTGAAATAGAATTGACTACCTGAACTTTCGAGAACGTTATTGGAAAAATGTAAATTTGTACAATTTTACAGCGTCTCCCTCGTGAGCACTACAGTGTACAATATTTATTTTAAATATGTAAAGCATCTCACTCGCGAGTAACATATTTATTTGAAATGTGTAAAGAATTACTCACCTGTGCCTCATACTTCAGCCTTGTGCCATTTTTGCTGTGTGTTGTTAATGCCAAGTCTTATATAGTGTGGAATTCGTTTTTCATCAGAGTAAAATTCAGTGCGTAATAACCCAGCGGCGAAGCAGTGCTCTAAAGCAGACGTCGTGTACTTCATCACCTCTAACTTAAATTTGAGAAAAACACATCGTGTTCATCAGAGCGAACTTCGCTTGCTTTTTTCGGCTCTTAATTTTACTAACGACACCGCAGTTCAAAATTCACTCACCAAACCAGCTCAATTTCTGAAATCTGCTATTCTTTACTAACGACAGTGCATCTGAAAATTACTCATCAAATCAGTTCAAATAAAATCTGAGCTTTTCTTTTTTTGCTCCTCGTTTCCCCTCAATAGTATATGCACAATACTTACAGAACATTTTTACAGTTTGCCAGCTTTATCATATTTGAAAGTGTCCTATGTGCTCCAAGCTTTCCGTAAGACATAGCACTGGTGGTAGTCCACATGTGTCCTACGTTTCCATCAGATACACCGAACAGAGGGTGAATCTCAAATGTTTCATGCTGTCCATCAGATGCACCACACTAACGGCAGTAATGTGTCTTATGTTGTCCATTTAACACACGTCACTGGCGTTAGATCTCAAGTGGCCGATATTGTCCATCAGGCACGCCACACTGATTTTAAATTTCAAGCATCCTATGCTATTGTCCATCAGGCACACCGCACTGGTTTTAAGTTTCAAGTGTCCTTCATTGTCCATCAGACATGCCGCACTGATTTTAAATTTCAAGTGTTCAATATTGTTCATCAGACACACCATACGGGAAGCTACCGGTTCTATACGTGAATGGTCGTCCGCTGAGCCAGTCGGTGGCCATCTGCCGCTACTTGGGTGTCCGCCACGGCCTGGCCTCCTCTGATCCGTGGATGGCCGCCGTAGGAGACGAAGTGGCGGACAGCGTCCACGACCTCCTCCCGATAGCTGCTCAGATTGTCTTCGCAAAGTAAGGAAATTTAAAGAGAAACTTTTTAACACGTTTACCGCGTCACTGTGCTTATTTACTGTTGGTTTTCTTAGGTTGTAACACGTTCACAGCATATTTGTGGTTTTTAATGGTTGATTTTGATAGGTTGTAATACGTTCACTGGGTTTCCCTGGTTGTTAACGGTGTCTTCTTAAGTTGTATGTAGCAAAATTGGATATCAATTTAACTGGTCGAATATATTTTTATCCTTCCTAAGAAATATGAAAAAATGTACGATGACATTTCACCATTTATGAAAACAGTTATTTTTTAAAAGGTCGCGAAGTATATGAAATATCATTCACTTACATCGGCACGGGAATGGGCTATTTACCTAGTGTTACACATACGGCCCAATGCACAGGGAATGTGTTAACATCAATTTACAGGTGTATTGCGAGAGCTTACGTCTTTTTATGTGCGGTATTATATCTGTACTACCTAGTGTTGTTGAGTGCTTTGTTGAGCACTATAGCATCCTTGCTATTTCCTAGCTTTCTTCCGATGAAATTTCATTTAAATATATGCTATTTACTTGCGCGAAGTAAGAAATTTTAACGATGAACAGCATTTAACATCAATTTACAGGAGTATTTTGAGAGGTCACGACTTCATTGTTACGGTTGTTAAAAGGGATACATTTTTAGTAACCACCCTGCATATCAACTGAGGTATCTGCAAGTCCGATATTCAAATTATAAGCATCGGGGATGTATACCTTATTTCTAAAACAGGAAGTAGGAATCTTGTTATAAGAAGTGTGGACTGTCTAGATACAAGTAGGTATCACTTTTTTATTCGCTTCTCCTCGAGGTAACATATTACACAAAAGTGTCTAAAGAATGCCCAGTCTCCGGCTGTCACATGAGGATGTTCCAGTAACTCGGCCTCAATGTTACATGTCTCTTAAAATGCCGCGCGCGAGCGAGTGATGTACTCTATCTAGAAAATAAAATGGATATAGCCACATTGCACTGCATTGTTGGTCGAAAAAACTTCTCGTTGCGTTGATGTCCTTCAAAAACTATGAAGATCACCAGCGTTTTGAAGTTCGATTGGTGAATCAACGTAGAATGGATCTATCAGCTCTTTCAATTTTTCGTTTTACTACTGACACAGAGTTTGAAACTACCTCACTGGATTAGCAGTTCCTCCATATCATAGATGCTTACTCTATTTCATGAACTTTTAACAGAACAAAACACAAAACAACTCCAGCAGAACTTCCAAGTCGTGCTCGAAAATTCCACAACTATTTAGGTTCTCTGCATTTCCTGGCGCTTGGAAACTGTAATTCAGTTTCAAACCTGCAAAAATTTCGACCTCCCGCACCGATCCACCTCAGCTCTGCGATGGCGCAGAGATCTGTCAGAGTTCCTGTGGAACAGAAATGCGTCAACACTGTTTGTCGGTGCGAAGTCATTTCAGCCTGTTTTAGCCTGTCGCTAAAACAATGCAGAGGCTTAGGAAAGAATATTTAAAATGATAGCCTGTTATAATACCATTTGCCCCGTCAAAGTGAAGATTGGCAAGGCCAGGATTTGGAAATGGCAATTTAAAATGTGCGCCTTTTGTGACGCTATTGTTCTTGACAGATTGAATCTGGCAAACCGATAATGCACCAAACTTTTGTGGAACAATGAAATGTCCCAACAAATTTTGCAACACAGAGCTTGAAAGTGTCAACTGAACATTAAAAAAGAATTTCTTCTGCCTTGTTCACATGAATATTCACACCCTTTGACAACACAAGCAGCTACTCCGAAGGAGCATTACGCAATATAAGGATGTACTGTTCTATAACAGTAATATATTATAAATTTTTGTGAGAATCCCTTAAAAGACATATCGAGCCCTAAAAACAGTAAAACCTAAAAGATTATTCCACATTTTCCTAGCACTGAAAGCCATTCATATCTGGTTAAATAACGATGCTCAGCACAAAGCTACACTCAAAAAACACCACACGAAGCTATAAATGAATGACTTCGAACAAATCTGTGCTTACCAAACATTAACAACACACACTTATGCCTCGATTCTATCAACAGCTTCACTTTTATCTGTAAATTTTTGAAATGTCAATCACAGATACGTGCTGAAACTGTCCCAGCGCTGGCATGTGTGAACTCAATATGATATCTGCCAGAGACAATGCTCTCAATAAAATAACACGTCGATTTATCGGCATGAACGAAAAAAATTCCAGTACTAATTTCTCAGCGCTTGCTCCGTAAATGTAGAGATAATTTTACTTGAGTTTTTTTATCTGCGATATTTGGAGTACCGTCGCTCTGTGTCAAAACGACGAGAGCGCCCATGGGAGCTGTGCTAAAATAACGGCAAACGTTGCGCCTTTTTGACTTCTTCACAGCTTCCGATGTGCACCCACAAGTATCGCTTAACAAACATCTTGGGAGAAATAAAGAGTCGCAAAAGACAGCGTTTCCGGCGTTTGTTCTCGTCCAAATCAATGAGATAACGCTCGAGTTTCGATCTGTAAAATTGCTGTCGGTCTTTTCCTTGGAAATTTCTCAAGCGAAAAGGCTAGGGAATTTTTCTCTACACTTCATACTTATGAAACTACTGAAGTTTTGACGTGTTCTGATTCTGGTTTATGGTGTGCTTTGAATAATTATCCTTTTAGGAACACTAGTGCACACGTGCTGGTCGGCATTAATTTGAAGAATTTCATCCCTTCTTTCTTGAGTTAAATTCGCTCGTGCAAGTCGATGTTGTCCTGCGTTATGCCGAAGAATTTCCTCGCTTCTTTCATGTGTTAAGCTTTCTCTAGCTACTCGGTGCTGCTCTGCATTATTCCGTTAAATTTCCATCGTTCCGTTCAAGGGTCAATTTAGCTCTAGCTTCTCGTTGGCGAGCAGCATTGCTTCGTCTTGCCATTTCGCGTTGTTCATCCGATCGTCTTCGGCGTTTTTCTTGCCATCGAAGTCTTGCTACTTCCCTCTTGCGGTTGAACACATTTCTATCCATGGTGGCCTCTTTTGCCGGAATTTTATTCTGAAATGTCGTCTATTATCTCTTCGGAGTTTTTCAAGAAAATCACAATTTCGGAAACGATAACTCAAGTTCCAAAATCTAGGCCTTTATACTAAGTGATAGCCAGGTTACTGGTCAAACGAATTTAAAACATTTTTTTTCGCATTATCAATTAAAAATATCGAAGCAACATGATGAATTTCAACAGAGAAAGCTCCAAATAAAATTTATATTTGTAAAAATATGCCGATTGCGTATTCTGGATACCATAATACAAATGGAAGGGAATTGAATCGCCACAGAAAAATATAATGCAATAGAATAATTTCTTGTATTTCTTGAGCTTTTCCTTGAGCTGCTATCAAAGCTATCGATTAGAAGTAGGGGTCACACAGACGGATGGACGCGGCTACTTTTACAATAGTGATAATTAGAAATTTAACATATTTTTCAACTCCGATAAAACTTATACTTTTTCATTTCTTGCTTTATGATGATCGTAATATTAACAGACACTTATTAAAGCAAGTTATAGTGAAAGAGTACATGAAATTTGAAGTGCATTCACCAATTATGTTTGAGAATATAAATTTGAGTTGTGGATCTGTTAGAATGTAAAAAAGGTTTTAATGTAAAGGAACCAATTTCGTTTTACTCTCAGTAATTTTTATCACTTCATAAGCTCTTCGAATTGAGACACATACTAGGGATAGAGAGAAGTAAACTTAACGTTTGAAATATTAGTAACATAGCACATTGCTCAGTTAATTCTGAATATATATGTAGAATATAAAATAACTAATTTCAAAAATGGTGGGGTAAAATATATCGGCCATTTTCGTCCATTTTTCTAGCCAAGATCGCATAAACTACTGCCAGACGGCAGAGTTTGGAAAACATCTGATCTCAGTTCCTTAAGTGACTATTTTTTTACTTCTCTCTACGTGACGAATGCTCTTCTAACTCCCGTTAATCTCGGACCTTGAGAGGTCTTCTTCTGTTGAGCAGTTGCTGTATTTTTCTAGGAGCTACGACAACAAAGGGTTCGTTCGAGTGTTGAAATAGGCCGGGCCTCATCTGCGCAAATACACGCTCCCGCTCCTGCGCCGCTCGAAATGGGATCGAACCGAGAAACAATTTTTGCAATGTTACGCAGTAGGACCAAATTGGAATGTATGGTTGGGTATGGTTTTAAGAGCTCGGGTAATATAATAAAAATCGCTGTTAGAAACTCGGGCAATGAGAGATAATATTCTGCCTTTTATTTTCTTGACCATGCTTTTGCAATAAATGTTTCTACAGATCATACACCCAATTATATACTACAGCACTTAAAATATCATTATATACTATTTTTAATACAGAATTTGATAAACACAATTTTTATCGCACACCAACGGGAAATAATTAAAACAGTTCCATTGGGAGTAAACTGGGCCACGCACTAACTGTCCACGGCAAATTTGTACGGACGTATATAGCCCGTTGTGAGCCGCTGCTTCCGCGATATTTTCAGACCATTTTCTAGTGCCTGCAACTATAGAGATGAGAAGTAGATCCTTCACCGTTACGTTATTAAGCGGCGTCATCGTTTGCGGGTCCATCGAGGGAGCAAATTTGCTCAGCAACCGAGACGGGATTTCACCTGAAAATGATTATGTTAAGTGCAGGGTGGGACATCATCGCTGGAATTACTGATAACGATTTCTTAGAAATTAACCTAACTGCTATTGTTGGTGTTCTTTGCAATCAAATTTGGCATTTTGAAGCCTCTGTGGTCCGAAGCAGCCGTTTCTTTGTTAACAAAAAGAGTGTCATCGCCCTCACAATATTGACCGTCTCTCACACAGCTCGATTAGGGAAAGATCGCTTGGAAGAACTCAGGCATTTGAGAGATTTTACTTTATTCTCCTCATTTTCTTGACCATGCTTTTGCTGTAAGTTTTTTTGCGGATCACAAACTCTCAATCATTATTACTAATTGAATTAACATCAACAGGTGTTGAAAATCACATTTGTAAGTTGCAGAAAATTAAAAATAATTTTTTGTGTGTTTTTATGGACATGTTTAGAGGAAGAAAGAGGGGCTTCAAAGTAATCGAAAGTTTATGTTTAAAAAAAGTTTCATTACTGTAATTTTTTTCATTATTAAATTTGAACATAAAGGCTAGGCATTACTTATGTTCTTGTTAACACGCATTTAATGACAATTATTTGGGAGAATGATTGTCTATAAATCACTTTTTAAAATGAACTTTATGCAAAGAGCTGCATATGTTCACTCCATTACTGCTCGACAAAATTATTAAGACGAGCGAACGAAAGCATTTTCCTCTTATGGTTAGTAATAAGAAATGAGTGCGTGTGCTCACTACCCTCACGTGATGATGATGGGTGGAGTTGCGACATTCTGATATTTCCACTTCATTTCCTACGATGGAATTTGAAGCCTCTTTGTGACATTTATTGATGGATGTAGTTCTTTTTTGGTTTTTAGTTTTATTTGATAAAATTTGGAATAAAATATGTGTTTATTGAATGTTTTGCGAATTTGGCAAAACGTACGATTTCAATTAGATTTTTTCTTTGAATTTGTTTTTCTCTTTATATCTTCCTAAGAGTCTTATCAGAAATCGATTAAGGAATTCAGAACACTTCTGAATTTCTTGGTCAATATTGTTCAAGATGATTTTTTCACGCGTCTACTTTGTCAGAAATGTCAAGTTTTAATTAGAGGTGATTTCAAGTTTTGGCAATTTTTGCTGGAAAAATTTAGCACCTAGAAGGTCCATGATTTTTTTAATCTCGATTTCCGACCATCATTTTTGGTGGGGCATTATCTCAAGTGCCGTACAGCCATTTTGGACCACCATCGTTAATGCCATTAAGACTCGCGAAGATATCGATTATTTGGCCTGGCAGTTTACTTTGATCAAAAGAAATGAGTTCAAGCTGTCGAAGACGTCGTCGTCTAACGATGGTGGCCAAGTTCTGAAATCATTTTCATTGCTTTATCCTGTATTTTCTTCTTTTTCTTTTGTCTCGCTGCAGTGTTTCAAACGCAGTCTAACTAGCACCTTATAAGGTGGTTGTATTAGGCTTTTTGATTTGTAAGCAAAGATTTTTGGAATGAAAACAATGATTATTCACATAGTGTTGACACATCTTTTTAGCTGAAATCATGTTTGAGGTTTTGCGTTTTTCTGATACCAAGATCTTTTTTGTTCTACTGTTTCAATAGGAATTGCCGATTGGTGAATCTAAAATGCATTCCTGGATCCTGGTCAGTAAACAAGGCAACACCTTGAAACTCATTTGCCATGTTTCGAACCACTTGCAAAGTCATGAGATCAGCATAGGCGTATAACTACTCGGATTCGTTTAGTGAACGTTCTACTATTCAGGAGCGTTTCAAATCATCAGTGAACTTGCTAATACAACTGGCAATTCTGTGGCTAAGGTTTTCAATATTGATACGAAAGAGGAACGGACTTCTGATGTGACTCGTGTCCAGTCACAAAATTACTCATAGTGTCTCAGCATCGTTCTGCATGTTTTAGCGTGGATGGCTCTATCAGCTAACTGCACTGATGCTCACTCTCGCGTTGAAATGAATTATAGTTTCTAGTAAACTATTTGAAATTATTTTTCAGGTTGGGCAACGACCCGGAGAAAGCAAAGCGCCTGGCAGCGGAATTTTACACGAGCACATTGCCGCCTGTGCTCAGAGAGCTGGAGAAGCGGCTGGGACAGACGCCTTATTTCTGCGGTGACGAGGTAATGGCGAGGGTTGTGGGTGTCAACTTTCGTCTGTGCTCAGCTCGATAGAATTTTAGAATTTGCTGCTTATCCCATCTGATGATGTGTGTGCTAGCTGATTGTAGTAATATTTGATCAATTGTGAATTATGATCGAACACCACGAATGACACTCAAAAATCTACGATGAAGTATGGACGAATTTGAAATTGAATACAGGATGTTCTGAACGTAGAGCCCTACGTTTATCTCAATGGTAGCATCGGCGACATTTGAAGCGATAGTTGAGAATGCACGATACTAGCTAACCATTTTAAGTGAAAATACGAAGTCACCTTCGAAATGTAAATGGCAGTACTACACCCAACAATCAATAAAATTAACTGTTATTCTGGACTTCAGATGTGTAGTGTGTAAAACTAATGGAATGTGGAAGAGCTTCATGAAAAACTGATTCACGTGTAGTGAAATGAACATCTGATGAAGCGTATGCAAAAACATCTGCTTTTCTGAAGTAGTTTCAGGTGAACTACTCTCTTGGCACATTTTTGTGAATGCATCAACTAGCACATTTTAGAAACTACAGACATAATGTTTTAGCATGAAATCAAAGGCATAGCGAAACAAGTTAACCCATTTCAAATTTCCTCCAGACCATGACGAAACTGTTTTCAAGTTCCATTAATTCCTACCTTGGGCATTGAAAAGCCTAAATATGGCATACTTTGAGTTATTCGGCGGCTCCCAAATAGTATTTCAGAGCAGAGAGCCTGGCGAGGCGGAGAAAGTCCTGCACTGGCCCCACTTTATTGTAGAGAAGAGTTTTTGCGACCGTAAAATGAGCGAGAGCATTTTGTTGGGCCTCTGCCATCGTTTTAAAATTTAAGGATCTTTTCGTTCACGGCGTGCGCTGGCATTTTTTGCTGGATTACATGTGAGTGTTCGAGCGCGAAATAAAATGTTCCCTATGCGGCAAATATTTTTATATTTGCGCCTTCCCTTCGTAAGGGAAAATGTCGCTGGGTGTGCCTGCAAAATTATTCCGTGAATGAGAATATATTTTACGATATTAAAACATATTCAATTTTACACAACGTGATAATAGAGTTCAAACGAAAATTGGTTAAGAATACATTTATGGAAGAATGTAAGCATTGAGGCAAAAAGACATCAAAGTTTCTCTTTCTATTGTCTGAACTTTCTTATTCGTAACACAAAGGAGCTTTTGGACTCGGACACACCGCCATGTGAACTCTGACGACCAAAGTTCAGGCTTTTTACGTTTAATTTATTCATAAAAAAAAAGAGTTCAGCTATTAGCAAATGGTAGATTTTTCTTAGTAATAGACGAATATAAATCTTTCAAATTTTAGTAATATATCTTCACGATGCAAACGGGTTTCTCAATTTCAATGAAATCGACCACTTGAAACTTAGGCACGAATTTTTTCTTTATTTCACAAGAATTTATAAATTTGGTCGTGCGTACTCAAACAATTTCAAACAATTTCAAACAATTCATTTACCACAGGTGATACAGAGGTAGAATGTTTCTGAAGTCTAGTACAATGGTCAAATTTGAGTATAGCTACCTGTGGGCCCGAATAAGTTTAGTGACTTCTAGGGCATCCTACCATCACGTTATTCTAAGGAGTACCATAATGTTTAACCTAATTCACTTAGACTAGGGACGCATTAGACAGATCAATGAGATAATTAACTCGAAATTAGATGCGTCATTTTACAATATAGTTCATATGGACTAGATTTAACAGTACATTCGACAAACGATTCAAGAACAGACAAGATCGGCGATATTAATCATGGCAAATTAAATTATTAAGACCAGTTATGTAGGGGAAAAGATTTGACTTGGTGATCTTAAACGACTCGTATTCTGATAGGAAGTGACACTCAAAATTTCTTTTGAATACCTTATAAGAATTACTTTCACGGATCTCCGCAGGTTTTGAGTTCCAAGTTTTAGTTCCAACGAAGAGGATACTGTGTTGTGACCGGGCCTTTGAGTAATTAGGAAGCATGAATTTACTTCTATTTCGGGTTAAATGATCGTGACGACCAGTTTGCGCAGTTAATAATTGTTTAAGGCTATTGTCGCCATCATTTTTTAATGTTTTGTAAATGAAATTGCAAATGGAGATTTTGTAGAGATCCGAAAGCTTAAGTATTTGTAAATTTTTGAATGAATCATTTGTGTGAGCATTATATTCTAGATTCTTTAGCGCTCTGATGGCTCTTTTTTGCAGAGTAAAAATAACGTTGGTTTTGTTTTTATCAGTTCCGTGCCATGCTACTAATCGAGTGTTGTCAGTCTCCTGAAATTCTTGAAATATTCGCCGATATTCCTTTTGTTTTCCAGTCATTATTCAATAACTCTAATGTTTACTGACCACATTTTGAGTAAGTGGCTTCAAAATAATGGTAGCGCGTTTAAATCCTTTGATGTTGAACCTGACATCAATTGCAACATTGGTGCGACAGTCTTCATATTTACTCTCAGCCGACTGACCGTGAGCAGTGACATGCTCATGACCGCTAAGACTGTGCAAATTTCGTTCTCAGGTTATACAAAGCAGTTATAGTAGCAAAACTATACATTCAGATTCGATGTCATTATTTTAGAATCGAAATTCATTTTGCCTACTTTTTGAATCATTGATCTCAACAGTTCGTTCGTTAACCTCATAGGGATTAATTGAGTTAGCGTGATTCACTCTTATACATCGTTTTTGGGCAGTCGTACCCCGTACTTTTTCAGGCACTTCAGGAATCTCAAAGTTGAGCACAAAGTTCTAATGATTGAACAAACAGTTAAATTGTATACAAATATACTCAAGTTTTTGAAATTGTTCAAAATTTGCATTGAATTCTCTACGGCAACTTGTTAAGGGTGTTTCATAAAATTTTAATGTGTGCGATAGTATCGAGGTCGGATAAAGTAAAAATTTAAGAATTGCGGAGCAATCTACGTGCAGAAGTTGCAGTAATCTGTTTCTGCAAACGTCAGATTTTCAACCCCTGAGCCAACTGCGTTGCGGCATATTGCTGCAATGCTGCTCTAATTGGGCCTGTAAAACTATGATTGTTCAGTTTCAGTTGTTTTCTTTAACTTGTGTTTCTTGATGAATCAAGTAAATGAAGAAACTTCGCGCGATAAAATACGAAAAAATCAGATAATCGTTTGTAAAATGCTATTCATTTAATAAGCGATTACTGATGATTATCTATTTCCTTTGTATATTATCTCGTGAAGAACTGAAACAGTAAGCTAAGGAGCATATAAGTTTTATTTTGAATCATTAGCATCAGCTGAGTACCTTCCCGACGTATGAGCTTATTCCCTATTTTTGATACCTATAAATACTGGTGCCTGAACTAGTAACAAAATTATTTCCAGACATCAACTGAGTTCCCTTTGGACATAAGTTCATTTACTGTAATCTTCATACCAACACTCTGTACTGAGTGAAACGTAAATAGTCAGAAACGTCAATAATTACTATTTCAGGTTTTTTTTCAGAGCTATTGAGCGTCATATGAAGCCAAAAACATGGCTATTCAGTACAGCTCTTATATTTTCATAATTTGAGGCTCTTGAATGAGGCATGAAAACCTATGCCTGGTAACATATCTCAGCATCTCCACTTTTTAACGGTTTTGCAGAAGACGTAGGTCCGCAATTCCAGTTGAAATCCTTTATTTTAAGGCCTTTGAATGCGATATGAAATCCAGCAGACAAAATTCAGCACTAATCTTTCAATTTATGATGATCATGCAGAAGATGGAGGTCTGCGACTACTGTTTAAATCCTTTATTAGAGGCCGTTAAGTGCGATATGAAATCCAGCACGTTGTAATTCAGCGCTGTTCTTTCACTCTTTTATAGTTGTGCAGAATACGTGGGTCCAACTACTGCCCAAATCCTTTATCTGAGGCCTTTAAATGTGACATGAACTGCTGTCCAAATTCTTCATTTGAAGCATTCAAGTGCGATATGAAATTCACGACATAGAAATTCAGCACTGTTTTTTTACTTTTTGACGGTCGTGCAGATGACATGGGTGGACGTGTTCGCTGCCTGCTACCTGTGCCAGCTGAGCGGCCAACACAAAGACTGCCTAGACGCCGCACCCAAAATCCGGGACCTTGTTGCCAAAGTGACTTCGAAGCCCGCGCTCAAGAAGTGGCTCGAGGAACGGCCTGTCACGCCCATGTAATACGAAACGACGAGCAGCCCACCTTAATTATCCTATCAAAGCCTTAATAATGATGGTTTAATGCGGGATAATGTTTCGATGTTTAAGAAAATTTAGTGTGCGAGGAGAATAAATGGGGTCGGATTATCACATGATATCCATGAAAAATAACCCTGGCGGCATAGATCCATTGAGATTACTTCGATGTGTGTAAATACGTACTGCTAATCTGACGTATGATGATGTCCCATGTATACTGATATAGGTTAACGCTAGATTTTAGCCAAATGGTAGGGATCAATATCCTTACAATTGAAAATTGGTCTTCTTGATGTGCTTGAAGTTTCATTTTGCAAGGCTAGAAGATGCGAATTTAGTTTTGTTAAATTCCTTCAAGCATCCAAAGATATTTAGCTTTCTCCTTATTAGATTTTTGTGAGGACGTGTTGCTTCTTGGTGTATTTACATTTACTAATATCCTTCTATCCATTTGCGTTGGAAATTGTGTCGCATTATTTACATGCTCACGTACTCAAAAATGTTAAAACTGTAACTGTTCTATGTGCATGCTGGGTGACTATTATTTATGAGACTGATTGTGAAGATTAAAGGCTCGTTTGTTTCAAACCAAATGTTTTGTGCACTGTTTTGGGGTAAACTTGGGGCGAGTACTCCCATGAGCGTCTACCCCAGATCACAATTTTGACTGTTTTGATTCTTGGGACAGGGGATAAAATAAGTATGCAGCGAATGATACAAACCAGCACCGAATTAAACAAACCTAAAACAAATCCAATATGCATGCATCGTTGCGAACTAAAAATGCACAGAGTAAATAAAATAAACCTGGAGTCGATAAACTAAACCTGAGGTGAATGAAAGAACTCTACCTCATTCTGGACAAAAAAGTTGATGTTTTCCGCTCAACACTTCCGGATTTTAGCAGTGCTTTGCGCTTAGGACGTTTCCGAGAAATCCGCCCAAATCTAGTATTCCAAAATTGTTGGGATGAAAGTGCAGCTAATGCGGTCTGTTATTATACGAATGAAGCTTCGAAGTCGCAACGCAGAACACTGTCAACGTTGTGGATAACTAAATAAAAGTGATGGTAATCAGAACATGGTACTGCACTAGGTAATCGACCAAAGACCATGCAGCTGAAAGCACAAACGGACCACTTTATGATTCAGGTATGGATTTTTCGTGTGGGTTCTTTACTGGCCAAGCCATAGGACCTCAGTTCGTAACATATTTCGCTCATGTGTGATGAACACCCTAAAGTTTCTATGAATTAAGGTTTGCTTTGAAAGTAACACGTCATCATTGTTCATTTAATACAGATTTGTGTACAATTTTAACGCAAACTTTCTTGAGACTTACGTTTATAATGGATCTGAATGGACATACGCTGTCACCATTAAGATCAACGGTCTCTAAACGCTTAAAAGGATATCCCTTGCTGTTCGGAAAATATTTTGGATATGAAAATGAAAAATCACTGGGTGATAAATGGCAGTCTCTCAACAGGCAGCTGCTACTAACACTCGTCTGTGTCCAAATATGTTATTTACTTGAAGCTTCTACAATTTTTTGAAGTACGAACAAGTAACTTCAGCTGCTGGCATTAGAATGTTCAATGTAACGTTCGGACAATGAGACTTTTCAAGGAATAAATTCTTTTGAAGCAAATAGACGGTGAAGATTGATATTTTCATCGGTATAGTAATTTCTTATGAAATATTGAAAATATATTTGGTCGATGTTTACTTTATTGCGTAGAAAGATTTATATAAATTTGTTCCCAAGAATCGATAAAAGTACTTTTAAAGGCGTTTTACATGTATGACATTTTGCTCACTAATGCGTAATTTCCGAGATATAACATTAATAACGTTCACGTAAGAATAACATTACATAGCCTGTTGCGTAGTCGTTACACTGTTGGAACACGCCCACTTCTATGGCGGGAAACCATCAGTCTTGGTATGGCTAAGTTAAGTTAAGGTATTTCAGGTTAGTTTAGGTTAGTTTATTTTAACTAACCTGGCGTTACCTTATCTAATCTCACCTATCGTTACGTCAATACCGTATTATAGCATATTTATGTGTCCGTTTCTTCACTTTTAAAAATGACGTTCGTTCAACTTCAAAATTGAATAATTCGAAAATTACGCATCAGCGAGCAAAATGTCATTCATGTTAAACGTTTTTAAATGTGTTTGTTAAGAGATACTTGCAAACCAAATTTCTAAATTCCCTGGGTGCATTAAAGGAAATATCGACCATACATATTTATAAGTCCTATTTCTATCTTTCTGTGGGAATACAAGTAGTCTTCGTAGGCTTCTCTAATTCTATTTGCATTCCTTTAAAATGTCCTGCTTTGACACTTCAATAAAGTTTGTGGCTGTTATACTAGCGGTAATATTGATAGCATTTGAACGCTGTTACTGTGTATTGTTTGATAAACGAATCACCAACTTCTCTCGCCTGCTGAGCAGATATGTGTAAAACTTAGACTCGTCTTCGTAGTTATGCGATGTTAGGAATTACTCTCTGTATCCTGTTATGTTTTGTCTCTAGGAATGTGAGGGCTGAGTGTTGTGGCACGTATTCACATTCAGGTTATATTCAACACACTACTTGTGGGGTATGCTGAACCCTGTAATATTTACGCGCGCACCCTTGCAACACGAACTCGATGGTAACTGTAATATTTTAAAAATTATTCTATTTTGATTGGGAAATCAAAAATTAAATTTATCCTTCCTCAAGCTGGAAATATCGGCATAACAAACCTTGATTCACACTCAAACATGGTAAGAAAACTTACGGATTATGGAAAAGGATCGAACGAATTTCAGTTAGCGCATTAACACGTTTCCAGCGAAGTGGCCCACCGGTGGTCACTTAAGTGATTTTCATAGTGCTGCTGACTCACCTGCAGTCACTAACTCATTTTTTATAAATATTTTATGAAAGCTGAATAAAAGCCTGATCCAGTTAATGTTTGCTATTTTCAAAGTTGATTACCACAATTGACTTTAAATTTAAATTGAATATTGAACTTCAGTAAAACCCATCGCAGTTAACTTGTTAAGCAAGCATTGTACAAAGCTAGCTCACGTTTCAAATTCGAAAGAAGAACTTGTTTAGTTTTATGGGTACCGGCATGGAATAAGGATAGCCGTCATTGCGTCCTGAAGTTGGTAATAAGGTTTTTAAAAAACGATGTGCAGAATATCTATGAACATGATCCGAATTAAGCATGAGTTTTTAAAGTTGGAAATAAATGAACCCATAACCTCAAGTCCGGCCATCAAATGACGTGGCATGCAGCTACCGTTTTTATGAGTCTTTGTAGAAAGAATTTGGTGTTGAACTTGTTTTTCACCGCTCTGACTACATTCAAAATACACTGTTTTCTTCGACCAATTTAGCCTAGTGTCCACGGTTATGCGTGATAATTACGAACTTGCTCCAGTTTAGTTTACACAAAGTCTATTGTGTTAATGTGTGAATTCTAACACAGCGTTAGGGGGCAACCACATACTGTGTGCAAACAATTGCAAAATTGATGTAATATTTAGATTAAACTGCTTTTGACGCTGCTTTCCGGTAGGCTGAAATCCCAGATACCCTTCGTAGCGCGTCCTGTATGGTAACAATGCTTTTACATAGTGCCTACTGCGAACATTTTTTCGTGCTCTTCCATTTGTGTAGTAAGAATTTCTATGAGAGAAAGCCAATGGCGGCGCTTCTTTGTAACCTCGGACGGAAATATCATAAACTTCCATATAACCTCGGACGGAAATATCATAAACTTCCATATAACCTCGGACGGAAATATCATAAACTTCCATATAACCTCGGACGGAAATATCATAAACTTCCATATAACCTCGGACGGAAATATCATAAACTTCCATATAACCTCGGACGGAAATATCATAAACTTCCATATAACCTCGGACGGAAATATCATAAACTTCCATATAACCTCGGACGGAAATATCATAAACTTCCATATAACCTCGGACGGAAATATCATAAACTTCCATATAACCTCGGACGGAAATATCATAAACTTCCATATAACCTCGGACGGAAATATCATAAACTTCCATATAACCTCGGACGGAAATATCATAAACTTCCATATAACCTCGGACGGAAATATCATAAACTTCCATATAACCTCGGACGGAAATATCATAAACTTCCATATAACCTCGGACGGAAATATCATAAACTTCCATATAACCTCGGACGGAAATATCATAAACTTCCATATAACCTCGGACGGAAATATCATAAACTTCCATATAACCTCGGACGGAAATATCATAAACTTCCATATAACCTCGGACGGAAATATCATAAACTTCCACATAACCTCGGACGGAAATATCATAAACTTCCACATGATAATTCAGAACAAGCTCCCAATTGCATAACTCCTGTTAATCTCCGAAGTGTATATTTATTTATCGTTCGTCCTGCTAAACAAGCAATTTTGATTGTAGCCTATTGCGTGCATCTTATATTCACTGCATCAGCGTTTTTTTAAGAAGAGAAAAATATTACAAATGAAGAGTTGGAATGAAGGAATTATCGCTGCTCTCTAAGGTTAGTCTATGTATTATATCATGCTGCTACCAGGAATGGTAACTATAAATATTTTAGTTGCAATATCTAAAGAATATCTTTTTTCAGTATATTCATTACTAGTTGGCAATACCAAGTAATTTCCTTGACAAATACAAATTTTCCACAGCCTCTTCCCATGTGTAAGAATTGAATCTACTAGAAACGCAGTGCGGTACTGTCTTTTAATAACTTTCTTGTGCGACTATTTTGAGTTTATTTACTCCGGCAAGGACGAATTAACTGTTTCCGTTTCACCTGCTAACTGTCACTGAGATGGGGCATCCCCAGTTGTCATTTCAGCAACAGCCTTCTGCTGTTTTACTGAACTGATATTTGGACAGTGACCATCATAGATAGGTAAAAAATCCATGATTCTATAGACAGATGCGTTTAGGGAACACTTGTGTGAGCTAGTCAAGTGTAATGGACGTAGGTTAAGAAGACGAGACTCTTGGAGTTTGTATAATCAGTACACACAGCAGGACACACGTTTACATTACGAAGGGTAGCGGTGGAGTGGACTCCAGCCAAGCCCGAGAACTACGAGCAGAGATCCACAAGAACCATGAGCTCAGTTCTCAACGCATAGTGCTGTCTAAATACATTCTTACGCAAGAGCACTGTAACATTATCAGTATTATACACATATACATTCAAGGTGCTACATGAAAGGTTTCAACACTCCTTCTCACATTGAATGTGTGTCAGATGAGACCATTCCTAACTTCGTTCTTAGTCTAGAGAACTTTTCTATCGGCAGGTTCTTGGTGAATATGTCGGCGAGCATTTCGTCGGTAGGGCAATACACTACGTCTATATCTTTGTTACTTACAAGATCCCGTACATAGTGAAACTTAATATCGATGTGCTTGCTCCTCCCATGATATTTGGGATTGTTGGCAAGACAGATGGCTGACTGGTTGTCTTCGTTTATAACCATTGGTTCCATAGTCCCAAAATTTAGATCACTGAGTAAGTGCTTTAACCAGACAGCCTCTTGAGCCGCACCGGCAAGAGCAACGTATTCGGCTTCTGCAGTTGAGAGGGCTACACAAGTTTGTTTGTTAGATCTCCACGTAATTACCGAATTACTGAGGGTGAAACAGTAACCAGAGGTAGACTTTCGGTCATTTTTATCACCAGCCCAGTCAGCATCTGAATAACCAATGCAAGTATCAGAACATTTGCTATACAAGAGACCTAGTTTAGAGGTGCCTCTCAGGTACCTGAATATTCTCTTAACACACATCCAATGCTGTTCAAGAGGCTTGGAGCTGTATTTAGCAACATTATTCACTGCGAATGCAATGTCAGGTCGAGTTCTGGTTGACAAATACAAAAGGCTACCTACAGCACTTTGATAAGTGGCAGGGTCAAATTCGACATCATTTGGGGAGCATATCGGATTTACGTTTACATCGGCGGGAGTTGCAACAGGTTTACAATTATCAAAGCCAAATTTTGACAACAGAGCCTCAGTGTAGGCAGTTTGATTCAAGAAGACATTGTTTTTAAATTGTACAACACTTACACCTAGGAAGTAACTCAGCACACCAAGGTCCTTCATTTTGTATTGGGTAGAAAGGCTCAACTTTATTTGATTTATTTCATCACCAGACTCAGAAGCAATTATTAGATCGTCTACATACACCGCCACAATACACAGTTTCTTATCTTGAACACGAGTGTATATACAAGCATCACTCTTAGATTGTACAAAACCCAATTTCTTCAAATAGCTATCTAGTGTAGTATTCCAACACTTAGGAGCTTGTTTTAGTCCGTAGAGCGATTTTTGTAGTTTACACACCAGATTTTCTTTGCCTTTGACAATAAAACCGTCAGGTTGAACCAGATATAGTTCTTCAATCAGTTCTCCATTAAGGAAGGCTGTTGCAACGTCCATGTGATGGACTTGCATGTTGCATTTGGCAGCCAAAGCTAGTACTGTCCTGACAGACTCAAATCGAACCACGGGACTGAAGGTCTCGTCGTAGTCGATGCCATATTTTTGTGAGTAGCCCTGAGCCACAAGGCGAGCTTTGTACGAGCAAATGCTTCCGTCGGGTCCGGTTTTTCTTTTAAAGATCCACTTTGATTTGATAGGTTTTTTGTCATTAGGACACTCTACAAGGGACCATACTCTGTTTTGATTTATAGACTCCATCTCATTCTCCATAGCTGTTTCCCATAGTTTTGCTTCTGGTCCACTGAGTGCTTCTTGAACACAAGATGGTATATCAAGCTCATTTTTCATTAAGTACACCCATTCACCAAACCTATCAGGAGCCCGTCGATATCTGGCTGATTGTCTAGGCTGCACTCCCTCCATCCCAGCATCTGACTGTCTATGCTCCACCCCTCCCTCAGAGTCTTCTGGTTCTGGATCCTGAGGAAGAAGAGAAAAATTACCATCATTTACTTCTGAAGGCTCCTTCTCAATTGGCATCTGCTGAGATTCATTGAACATAACGTCTCTACTCAAAAATATCCTTCTACTGTTTATGTCATACAGACGATATCCCTTGGATCCACTTCCATATCCTACAAGAACACACGGTTTAGATTTTGGATCAAGTTTTTCCCTCTCATCTTTGGGGACATGAGCGTACGCACTGCAGCCAAAGGTTTTGAGGTGCTGTACGTTGGGCTTGTGTCCATTAAGGGCCTGATAAGGGGTCATATCATTCAATGCACTAGCAGGGCTCCTATTTTTGACATACACGGCAGTTGATATAGCTTCACCCCAGAATGATTTTGGTAACTTGGAACCAGACAGCATAGCTCTGACAGAGTCAAGAAGAGTTCTATTCATTCTTTCTGCAACTCCATTTTGTTCAGGTGTCTTAGGCACAGTTTTTTCATGGATAATTCCTTCCCCTTTTAGGAATTGTTCAAAGTCATTAGAGATGTATTCCCCACCGTTATCGGAGCGCAGAATTTTAATTTTGTGATCATAGTGATTTTCTACCAAGGATTTGAACTCCTGAAACACTTTGAAAACATCACTCTTATGTTTGATAATGTACACCCAAGTATATCTGGAGTGGTCATCTATGAAGGTTACAAAATACCTTCCACTCCCAAGTGATATGGGATTAAGCTGGCCACACACATCACTGTGGATAAGTTCTAAGGGTTGGCGTTTCCTTTTGTGATTTGTTTTGGGGAACGGAAGCCTATGATTTTTACCATCACAACAGTTTTCACAAAAAATGTTATCTCCACTCACAGAACAATCAAAACCTCTAACAAGATTCTTAGTGCCTAATTTCTTAAGATTATTGAATCCTAGATGACAAAATCGTTTATGCCACAGAATTTCATCAGAGGAAACGTTCATGCATTTAGCGGCTGAATTAAGGGTGCAATTAAGTTTATACAATTTTCCTACTTTACTGCCTAAGGCAATTAATTCATCGTCTTTATTTACAATCTTACATGAGCTTTCGTCAAAGTAAACTGAGTTTCCACTTTCTGTAATCTGAGGCACGGAAAGTAAATTGTAAGCTAAACCAGGTACATACAAGACATTCTTAACAACACAGGTATCTACTCGACCTTTAGGCAACAACACCATAACTTCAACATCACCTACACCAACACCTTGCAAGTTTCTACCATCACCAACTTCAATGTTAATTGGGCTAGATAGCTCATTCATACAAGAAAAATCATTCCTATTATTACACATGTGTGCTGTTGCACCGGAATCAATTACCCAACAATTATTGATATTTATCACAGACAATGCACCGATATAATTTGTTTTACCTGCTACAAAATTGTTTTGGTTTTCTGTGTGGTTCCCATCTTCTTTCTTCAATTTTTCTTGATAGATCCAGCACTTGGTACGTAGGTGTCCCAATTTTCCGCATTCGAAGCATCGTGAGTTTTTCAATTTGGAGGTCACAAGGGATTTTTCACTGAAGTCTGAAGCACTTTGGTTTTTCAGTTTTGCTTCTTCATTCAGAAGACGCTCTGTCACAATATCCCATGACGGTAGTTTTTCATGAGCTTCCAGTGCAGTCACCAGTGTGGAGAAATGGTCGGGAAGTGACGACAGCAAGATTATTACACGACTTTCTTCATCAACTGCGTCATCAATCACACTCAAGGACTCAAATATTTCGACAAATGCTTTGAGATGAGTTTGTAAGTCTTGGTCTTCTTTTAGTTTCATGTTGTAGAGTCTTTTGCGTAGTCTGAACTTGTTAGACCAAGTTTTCTTCTGGAATGTATCTTCAATCTTATGCCATAGTTGCACAGGGTCAGTAGGATCACCCAACAAATAAAGTTGACTTGTTTCGACACCAAGCACAATTGTTGCAAGTGCACTGTCACGTCTTTCTTCAAATTTTCTTCGAGCAGTCTCGTCCGTAGTCTGTGGCATGGTTTCCGTTCCTCGAACCAAGTTCCACAGTTTTTCCTTCATCAGAATCATCTTCATTTGCAGCTTCCACGTAGGATAGTTTTTATCATTAAGAGCCGTGAGGCAGTTCTTTGCACTTTCACTTACGGAGCCTGCCATGTTTCTTTCTCTTTCACCGTTTCTGTCTCACACAGCACTAACAAATCACCAACTTCTGTTCTCGCTGTCCCGGGCTGTTTTTCGCTTCGGGACTTAAGATAACCTCACTTGATATTGCTTCATCGGAAGGTTTACTGTGCCCATAACCTAATGGACGTAGGTTAAGAAGACGAGACTCTTGGAGTTTGTATAATCAGTACACACAGCAGGACACACGTTTACATTACGAAGGGTAGCGGTGGAGTGGACTCCAGCCAAGCCCGAGAACTACGAGCAGAGATCCACAAGAACCATGAGCTCAGTTCTCAACGCATAGTGCTGTCTAAATACATTCTTACGCAAGAGCACTGTAACATTATCAGTATTATACACATATACATTCAAGGTGCTACATGAAAGGTTTCAACAAAGTGGACAGTGACAATGAAAATATAACCTGCCAGAGGTATCTCTCAGGGGGAATATAACTATTTTATGTAAGAGAATTAGCTCCCTCAGAGGGGAGATGTAAGATGGGCCTTATTTTTATTGAAAAAGAATGTTTTATGTTTTGTTACTTCAGGCAAATTATTTCTTCGGGCAGTATGTTCATCGTTCCCGGGCTACAGTTTTTGGTACTACAGATTTTCTTCCCTTTAGGTTACACTTGAACGTCTTTTGAACGCGTGCGGTAATAAATCTTAAAAGCTCGTTGCATCGATGCGGCGTGTAATGGCCTTACTGAAACTCCGTGTTCTGTTCTGTTTTGTTGAACTATGCTGAAACTTTTCGTTGGGTCTCAAAGTTCCCCGGCCTTGTCACTAAAGCCCTCAAGGTCTGTAAGAAGCTCCACTTAGTTATGTCATGTACTTCTATTACTAGGCAGCTCTGACTTTATTCCTTTCTCTTACTGTAGTTGCTCCTGAGTAATTGTCAAATCTTACATTTTCGGAAACATTAGTCCTTTTTGCTTTTCTTGAAGCTAAGCTAAATCACATGCCTTCTGAGCATGGGCTTACATATTTATCATATTATTTTACTCTCACTGTTAATGCTAGTCACCAATCAAAGAATTTGAATGTGTAAACGAAAATTTTTACTTAGTTTAGTCAGGATTCTTTTTCGCACGATCATCATTCATTTAGCTATTTTTTCAACATTTATATCAAATTAGTATCAATATAAATGTGTTCCGAATCAATTCCAAATCAAATGCTCCTAGAGTTCGAGCATCACGAGTGCGAGTGCAAGTTATTTAGCATCATTATGCTTTTATCTTCAGTGTTTTTATTGTCGTCCTTTGATTGATTGAACTTGATGGCCTTAAATTGAACTAACTCTGGTGACCACGTGCTGGTGACTCTTCCAGAGCGCCCGTCATTACGTTAGTCAGTAGTTATAATAGTTTACATTTCACTTTACAGGTAAACATTGATGTTTACAGGTAAACATTGAACTACATGACTCCGTTTGATTGCTTCACGCAAATGCTTGAGACGCCTCACTTTTTCTCACTTTCTCGCTCGTCTGATCAATTCGAAGTACGATCAATGCAAAAATCGCGCTCGGTAAAAATGCAGAGTTATTCCTTTAAAATAGATACAAATATTTGGGAGCATGTCCTGCTGGCTGGAAGTGACGTAGGTTAATAATTCGAATTTTATTCTAATTTTGAGGTAATTTCAGCTGTGGCCTCAGCTCGTTTCTTTGCATATTTCTCTGATGTTTAGGTTTAACGATAAGTTTTGCTCGCAATATTTGAACTCGCGCCTAATTTTGCGGTGTTTTTTATTATTCAGTTTCTCCGCTAGCACTTAACGCAAGTTCTTAATAAATGGAACTCAAACGTCCATTAAAGTAGGTACTCGCTTTGTAAAAAAAAAAGTTTCACTTGATCAGATGACATTGTAACTGGAATCAAATCATTTGAAATTAATTAGATGCAAATAGTTCTCAGCCCGACAAGTTCGGTAAAGTTTTGTATGAAAAATTTATTTCTATGTATACAAAACACAGAGATCCAGTTTATCCTCCTGCTGAGATGGCGTCTTTTTGCAAATATGTGCAATTTTTATTTACATTCTCTTAATACATGAATCGCTAACCAGCACGAGGCATCAAATTTTGCTTCGCCCACACAGATGTCTGTCACTAAATTTGATGCCAACTCCACTTGCTCAACAACTGGAGCACCACGGAGAACTAAATGAGGCCCCGAGCTGAGAGTTAGGTAGGCCTTCTTTTTGTTGAAATAAAATGTTTCATTTTATTTTGTTAAGGACCATTTTTTTTCAGTTCACTGCTGTCCTGTTTTTCAGCACCACTGACTTCCTCCTTCAACATGTATCAGGTTTTTTAACCTCCATTCTCAACTTACTGTTTTTATGAGCATGGGATCCTGTGCGGGAACACACCTTGTGCATAGATTCCGCGTTCCCTTAACTTCATCCCAAATGGTGCCTTCATCCTTCTTCTCTTTGAACATCTTTTTTTGTGGTAAGGGAGGCTGAAACAAACTTGTAATTATTTATGAACCATGTAAAACTATTTACCTGAGTTTCAAATATGACAGTCGAGCTGAGCACTGGCGGAAATAATTGAAATGACATTCCTGGTGTCGCCATTTCAATCTAATTGTGATGAAAATCGTTTGAAGATTAAAACCGTTTGAACGGAATAACACTTTTCTATTTTGAGTTTGCCCACCTCACCGATGGCCGCGATGCTTCGAAAATTTCATGTCCGTTAATTGCTGAATTGCTATCGCTTTAAGGAAAGTAGTTTTTCGCAATAAACATGTGAAAATACCAAGTGTTTCTTACCCTGTTCAACTTGATCCATATTTCGAGGTTACTTCAGAAGCGCCACGTGTCTTCGATTCGATTTAATTTTGCTCTCTTATTTACTTTCAGGTTGCAGGAACCTTACTTTCTTTTCAGGGAAAGAATTTCGGCGTACGAGTTAGACCTCAGTGGAGGGAAAAAGTTTTACTAGAATTGCAGGTGTCTCACTCACCTCGTTCTTTAGAGCATACAATATCTGGTCTTTTACTGATGTCAGGTCATCATTTAGTGACAGTGTTGGCGATTGCATCAGTACCAACATCACTCTTAGTGAAAGAGGATATCTGTATATGCGACAGCACTGGCTTAAATTAAACTTAGGCCAATTTAGCTTAGGCTATCATGCTCAAGCATTTAGTTCTACTTCAAAATTTATACCTAAAATAGCCTAGGATTTGGATTCCAGTTAAGGCTGAGGACAGCCATTTTTTCAATTTCCAAAAGTTTCGTGTTCTCTCTGGCTAAACAAACTTAAGTGCAATGAAGTCCATTATGTGTTCTAATTTTGAAGGGAGTTCCCGATGGAGCTGTCATTTGAGAGATTGATGTTTTGCATTTTAGAATAGGCTTACAATAGCAAACCAATTTATGAACTCAATCCATTCAGTCAGTATTAAATTCAATTTCAAATGAAGCCAGGCGCAGGTCAATGGTAAAAACCTCAACTAATTCGAGTAACGCACTGAAATAGAGCATTAAAAGCCGTTTAAATTTGTTCTCCAGTTGTGTGTTGTGATTTTTTAAAAGTTGTTGTCTTGAAAACTTCCTTTTCCCTTGAACGAAGCTGCAAAATAAGCTGGTTGACACTATGTTTTTTCTGAATATTTTAGAGCATTGCAATAATGAAGTTATCTCATAGGCTTCACCAAATCACATATGACATAGTTTTTTTAGTTACTGATGCAGTGTTTTGTAGCAGCATTAAAATCTATTGGTCGTAACAAAATAAATAACTTGCTTCATGACTTCACCGATGTGCTTTAAATGATTTGCATATCAAATGATGCACCTAGCACAAAATAATTGATCCTTAAGGTTGTCTACCTGGAAAATATTCACTCATAGTATTCAAAGGAGAGATTGATTTGTTATATTAGCTTTCTAGATTGAAACATCTATTAATTCAGCGGTGAGACTATAATGTTGACTCCCAGTATGATTAAATTATGCACCCTTGACTGAACGTATAAATAGCGTTCGCTGGCTTGAACATTGGATGCACTCGGTCACGAAATTTTCAGAAGCAACTGTCCATTCTTCAGTCTTCGAAGCGTTCGAACGTCAGTACTGATAAGTTTAGGACCGCTTCTACGTGCATCAAATTAGTATTTCATGGTAGGCTAAAAATGGCATTTTACAGTTTCGAATAAGTTCACCTACTTGAAATACATCCTTGAATTATGCACAGACGTTTTCACAAGTCATGGTAAAAAATGACCACGACAAATATTGAAAACAGCCCAATTTCAGTATAAAATGTAATACGGTTTAAAATAATTCAGTTTCACTTGCATTTCCAAAATGAATGGAATTACTGTTTGTATTGTGTTTGTGTATAAATATTTGAATCCAAGGTAGAGTGTTTGAACTATTTATTTCTATGAGATATAAAGTGATTACTTAGGACTACTAGAATGAAAATTCCAGGGTGGGAAATAATTATTTCTGGGCCAGATAAATTGAGTACTTCTAGGGTGTCGTATGGAAGCCTTATTTTCATTTAAAATTTCATTGAATGTAGGAAACTCCGCTTAATGGACACACAGCGTAGGTAAATGAAAAAGGGATTTTTAATAGATTTCATCGAATTTTATCAGTTAAAAATAAGCGGTCCCAAGCACAATAACGATCGTGAGCCCGGAGTTCTGCACGTACAGGCCATTTATCATAATTTGAAAATTATTCAATGCACTAATTTACCACAGAAGCTGTGAAATAGAATTAAGATCAATTCAAAACCCGCGAGTAGGAATCGGAAACGGAGACTGGACCACATTTAAGACAATATATATAAAGCCGTGTTTAGTCTAACCATAATTATTTAAAAATTTTCGAAGTATTATACGTTTATTTATTTGAAAACATGCGTCAGCATTTAATATGAGAAGTCAAATGAAGATATATTATTTAGTAAAGACGCACGACAATCAAAATATCCTCTTTATGCCTGCAGACGACTGTCATTCTAATTTGGTGGCCTGACGGTAAAAATTTCTGACTTAAGATTTGCTAGCAAATCACACATTGTCTCGAAGGCGCAGATACATAAGTTCAGATTCAATGATCATATACGGTCGTACAATGTTACCATTAATTCAACATAGGTACAGTATTCTGAACATACACAGCCTTTACTTCACACTAGGAAAGCCAAATGTCTATCACGTTCTTCTAATTTGATTTCAGTTCAGACGCGAATTTCAACTTCGCTCAACTCGACGCCATGCAGCTCTCTAACTTACGTCTGAAGTGGCTGCTGCTCATAGCGGTTCTGGATCAGGGCTCGGCTAAAGTCAATGTCCAGGGGATGACATTCCAGATAGTAGGATTCAAATTCAGCGGAGAGCAAACCAGCTTGAGGGCGCCTACTCCTATCGCATGCGGAGGAAGCTGTCTGCTGCTGCCTACGTGTGGCGCCTTCGCTTGGAACCCCGTGCTTGTAAGCCTGGTCGTCATCTAACAAGGCGAAGTGACTTTAACACGTTCACAGCGATGGGGTAAACTGAAGGTTTAACCCATTCGGTTTTGAGCTTGAGTTTTGAGCTTGAGTTTTGAG
Source organism: Morinoia aosen (assembly GCA_030386875.1). Taxonomy (NCBI): domain Eukaryota; kingdom Metazoa; phylum Arthropoda; class Malacostraca; order Amphipoda; family Talitridae; genus Morinoia; species Morinoia aosen. The sequence continues at coordinate 56,106,962 of CM059568.1, forward strand.
CTTGAGCTTAACCCATTAAATTGAGCTTAACCCTTTAAATTGAGGTTAAAAGTAATGATTGATAGAAGAGTATAATTTATTTTAAGATGAGCTTCTGAAATGAAACTAGACATTTTTCGTTTGATTCGGGGATGAGAAATGAATCCTTGTAGTCGATAGTGGATAATTGAACTCTAAATAGTCAGTTCGCAAGTAGTGAGCACCTTTCTCAGCTAATCACGATTTATGATTAATAATAACAGGAAAATTCTCATGTTTCTCAACAGAAGGAGAACTGCATGGTATTTTTAGATGTGAAGAATGACGCTCCAGACTCGCCGATGGAGAAGTTCTACGGTGGCATGATACTCTCTAATGGGAAAAGGCTTCTGAAAAGACCTCCTGGGTCTCCAGACCACGTCGAGTGAGTAATTAGCAAAGTAAACATTGCAACAGAACTACAATTTGATACATAATGATTTCGGTTGCAGAAAGTTACGTTTGTTACATATCGTTGTTACAAAAATTGTTACATATCGTTGTAATTATTCTTTACAAAATATTGTTTGACTCATTGCATGACAGGTGAAGAATACCATCTTCAGATACACTGAATTTGAACGAAATATTGTGCAATATTTTCTGGCTTTCAATTTCCAAGTTCTGGAGTTCCTGATACGGTTGATTGAAGCTCAGAGGGACTCAGTTTAATAACAATAACTATTATTTGAGTTTTGACCTTTAAGTTCATCACACTTGTAGCTGATGCGTCTCGCATGCCAGTTATAGCGGATTGGTAGTAGAAGAGTTCCGAAATCAGGAAATCGTTTATAGTGAAACCAATTTCCAATTAATTTCGGATTAGTTTTGGTTCGAAATTTGCACCATGAACCAGTTATTCCTGCACATGAACAGCGCAGTTTGTTCGTTATGTTGATCTGGTTATAAAATGTCATCAGTACGTAGAGGAAATGAAGATATTTTTATAAAGGGTTAAAGACACATTTAGAATACTTTATCCCTAAAAGTGTGAACAAATTGTTGTCAACACGTTGACTCCGTGTTGGGACATATGTAATACACCAGGTAACTTGCTCATTTGCGTACCGGTATTAATGAACAGTATTTCATATTTCACTACCTTTTCTTTGAATAGATTTTGGCCTTCGATGTAAAATATTATCGTGCTAGAGACACGTCTTAGAAAAGATGGAAATGTGTTCGATAAGTAAAGTCTGTTTTTCAACTCTGCTCTGTACAACCCAGCTTAACCAACCGTTGCAACTCCGCAAACGTTGTCATCGTGTTTGAAGAAAATAATAGAAATTAGTCTTGCAGCAAGTTCAGTTTTCGTGGATGCTAGACGTTTACTACATAGCAACACGTTAGACGCGATTGGTTGAACTGTAACTCAAAATTTAACTCATTTTAAAGTAAAAGCTGTCAACAATTTTCGTGATGCTAAATTTATTTAAGGCCGTTAAATATTAATATTTTTTTAAAAAGTAGCTAAAATTTTTAAAACGACTCATCTATGGGTCGTTTCGCAGCAGGGAGAACTCAAACATGACCCATCGATGGGCCGTATCTCAAGCCACGTGGTAACTGTCTCCGCGATTCTTTTACACAAATTTTCAAGTTCATTAGAGCATAAGACTTCTGTACAGCCTACGAGTTTTTCGAGCTACTTAATTTCCCCAATATGAAATCATATTCAACATATTGAATTATATCATACAAATTTACGGGTAAAAATAGTGTCAAAAAATATTGCACTTCAAGGTTGCAGCTCACTAAAATTCATTTTCATGCTTAATTTCAAATTTTATGAAGTTCATTTTAAATTTCAGCACATTCAGTTTCGATTAGAAGGAGAAAGGAAGTTTCTAAACTAAAAAATGCTTTTTGTCTTTTCGCAAAGTGGCGCGTTACCGCTACGCTCACTCTGTTGCAACAGAAAGAAAGAAAAAGAAAAATTTTTTTTTTTTTTTTTTGCAACACGCTAAGAAACTCCTCGTCTTCTCAGAAATCAATGTCTAAGAGTACAATTTTTACTAAATTATCGAACCAGACTAGTGATGATCCTCCTCAAGTGCAGCGGTGTCGTACTTGCGCTAGGTCAATAGGGGAAAATCACGTTTTACCTCCAAAGGTGTAGTCCGGAAGGCGTATGTAAAGTTTCAAATCCAACAAATAGGGTAAAGTCCGAATGTTCGTCCGATTTAAACGGTTCAAACTTCAAACCCTCTCAAACGGTTCTCAAGATCGCTATTGCTGCAGCAAATACCGTCAAAAATGCAAATGCATTGGGTTCATCGTGCTTTGCTCTAAAAAGGATCTTTCAAATCTTGATATGAAAAAAACAACTTGCTTTGCGAACACTTTGTCCAACTGAAATTTTCGATAGTTCGTACCAAATTCTAAATTAATTTAAAATTTCGACCGCGTTTCGAATCTCATCACAAAAGTTCGTACACCCTCTAAATTGAAATTTATATTTTTGTTTAGCGCTAAAGTTACCTGTGAGCGTTCAAATTTTTTGTAATATAATAGCGTGTTCATTTTTAATGGATTGGATACGTACGTTTTGATACCGGCAGGGCGCAGCCGAGACGGTTCAAGAAACGGTTTGTGAAAAGTACAGAAATTTCTTGAGTCCTACTTTAAACTTCAGTCCACCAATCGTAACTTTTGAAAGAATGCACCTATCGACTTTAAATTACTCTCAAACGAAAGAACAAAACATTTTTTACAAAGGTGTTATAAACACATTTAAAATTGTTTCTGAAAAGTACATAAATTCTGCGATGAACCTGTACGACTCACGCGCCAACGAAAGACTTTAGTTGACCCTTTCGCGCTCGCGATGTCACGCGAATCAAACATTTTTATCGAAGAATTTCTGTACTTCTCAGGAAAATTTTTTGAATGGGATTGTAACACCTTTGTATAAAATGTTTTGTTCTTTCGTTTTGGAGTAATTTGAAGTCGATAGATGCATTCTTTCAAAAGTTACAAGTGGTGGACTAAAGTTTGAAGCAGGACTCAAGAAATTCTCAAGAAATTTCTGTACTTTTCAAAAACCGTTTCTTGAACCGTCTCGGCTGCGGCCTGCCGGTCCACTTGTTAAACTATAAAATCTATACTTGAAAAGATATTAAGGATCATAAACAATGAGGAGAAACTTAAAGAAAAAACGTTGTACGAACAAACGAATTCATATAAATGATTTCTTCAAAACTCCGTACATGTGGACGAAGTAATAACACAAGCCGTTAAAAGATTCGAAATTTAGTACACCTCAGAAACAAACAAAGGGAGAAATAAAACTCTGTAAAATGGCAGCACTAGAGCTGTCAACACTCACACAGGTACGACATCGCCTAACACAACAACTTCGTTAACGGAAAAATTTTTTGTCGGCGATGCAAAATGGTAGTCACCATTTTGGGGGCATCTGCAGTCCAAAGGTCGATTCTCCCGATTTTTGTTTTTATTGCTTTAAATGAGTTAGAGACATGTCCCCGAATGTCTGTAAAAATATCAGGAACCTACCCCAGAGCTAACGTCCGTCCCGGGGGGGGGAGGGCATCCCTCTTACGGACCTTTTTTTTCATTTTTGAACCTAAAGCAATGAAATTTGGTATACTGATAGGAAATGCAATTTTGAATCATTTATCATCAATGACAAAATGCGATTTTCTTGAAAAGAAAACGGGAAATCATAGAAAACGACATTTTTGGGGGGGTTTTCTAAATGATTCTCCTCCTACAGTTTTTGAGCTACAGTAATGATTTTGGTATCATTGAATGCAGAATAACGTGGACAAAAAAAAAAAAAAAATCTGAAATTTTCAATTTTTTTCCATTTCATTTTTTTATATATTTCATCATTCATATTCCTCATCCCCATCCGAATATTTTTTTTAATATTGAATTTAGAGCAATGAAATTTGGTATACTGATAGGAAATACAATTTAGAATCATTTATCATTTATGACAAAATGCGATTTTCTTGAAAAGAAAATGGGAAATCATAGAAAACGACATTTGGGGGGGGGGGGGTTTCTAAATGCTTTTTCTCATAGTTTTTGAGCTACAGTAATGGTTTTGGTATCATTGGATGCAGAATAACGTGGACATTCCAAAAACTTGAATGCTTTTCCTCAAATTTCCAATATAAAAATTTAAAAAATTTAAAAAGAAAAAAAATCAAAATATTCTCAAGAAAATTCAAATTTATGACGTCATAACTTTGAAACAAGAATGAATTTTGAAAAACTTCTCAATACATTGTAAAGCCCTTGTTTTTATGCATCCAATGATACCAAAATCATCACTGTAGCTCAAAAAATGTAGGAGGGGAAGCATTTTGTTTCTTAAAAATAGGTTTTATAAAAAAGTAACTTATCAAGACGTTTGTCGTTATAACTCCGAAGTTTACAAAGCTAGAGCAATGCGGTTTGTTGCATTTGAAAGTGAAATGTGTGTTCTACCAATAATACGGGTGGATTTTCCAAATTGTTTCTGTAAAGCTTTCCATAGACTTTTTACCCTAAAATTATAACTTTTGCATTTTTGCATTGAGACTCTGACAAAAAAATTCATATAAATTCGGAATGAAATAAATAAAAAATTCCACCCGTATTATAGATAGAGCGCACGTTTGACTTTCAAATGCAACAAACCGCATTGCTCTAGCTTTGTAAATTTCGAAGTTATAATAAGTTATAATGAATAATATATGTATATATAATTTTATTTTTTTTCAAATAAAAAATTTTCTATGGCCTTATGAAAAAATTTTGTTCAAGATAAGTTGTTACAAATGTAGAGATCTAGTAATCTGCAAATTTTCATAGACGTACGTCCAATAGAACAAAAGTTGACCATTTTGTCAAAATGGTCCCCTTAAGGTGTGACGACTTCATAAGCAACTGAAACGCAGGTCATTCACTTGGGCTGCCATTTTTTTTCCAACAGTGATATTTATTTGCGGTGTGTGGCAATTATACAATATTATAAACCAACAGTTACCACGTGAACCACTTTTCGATGAACTTCAACTCCATACTAGCTTGTTATAGTAAAATATACCTGGTGTGTACGGAATTTCAAAGTGGACGAATTTTCGGAACTTACCCTAATTTCCAATCCGCTTAAAATTGTAGTGTAACCGCAGTCAAATTTACCAGACCCCTGTATTTTATTCTGAATGTCATGTATAATTATATGATAGCATTGGGACATGAATGAGGTAAATAATTATTCTTAAAAATGATAAAACCAATTCGTCCACCCAAAATTGGCTTTCACTGAAGACCGCCGGTAAAACCCTGCAATGAAAGCAGATAGTCGTTGACATCTGCTCTTTTATTCCCTTGACCCTGTTTCCCATTTTCTTGTCGTAAAATTTTCTTGGCTACGCAACCCGTGGATATCGGTCTTATTACGAGTATAGTCGTCTTTGGTCAAAAGCTTAAAAGATGTTTATTTTTACATCTGGTCCATGAATATGCTTCATCATATAGTAAAAAAATAGTTCCGTAATAAAGAATTCATTACAAGAAAAAGCATGAAAGAGGGGAACATTCGAAGCTAAGTAAATTTAGAAAGAGTATTTTCTTCAGAGCTGTGTACTTCAAAGCTGATACTTGTGTACTCGAGTTTGCCTAACTTGACAATATCGACACATGCAGGAGAGCTCGTGAAATTTGCCAGGCGGAAGGTCTCCTGCTCGTCCAAAATCCAGCAACACTAAGAGACCGGACGATGATTGCGTCGTACCGACGCATCCCGCTCGACATCACCCGAGAAGACAAAGCGCTGCCGTACGTCAATTCGAAGGGAGACGTCGTTGACACGTCGATGTTTAGGGAGCCCCTGACAGAAAACGATGTCGGGAATGAGGACGAGTGCGTTGCTGGACATTTCTACGGTCTGTGGTCGTTAGGGTGTGATACTTGGGAGTTAGACTCGGATATGACTCTCTGTCAAGAACCATGAAGGACGATTTTTACCCGAGCTTTTGCTTTGGAGGGAGTTGCAAACGAAATTTAAGTTTCACTTCAAATCACTGGAAGTTTATGTTCGAGTGAGAAGGTTCCTCTTATTTGAGGTGAGACAAATGGAAAAGTTTGTTTAAGCCTCCCTAACCACGAAAAAGCTGTTCTAAGAGAGGAAGTTGGAAAGCACCATTTAGAATGGGGTAAAGGGAACAGGGAATCTATGCCCAAAGAAGTGTTCCCATATAAGGAAGCGGAGAAAGAAATCAATTAAAACAAGGGCAAAATCAAAGAAGAGAGCAATATTCACTCAAAAATAGGAGAGGAATTAAAGTGAGACACATAAGATTATTTAATATTACTGGGAGGCATCACGTATGTCAAAAAATAATATTAGCGAGGTTACCGTTCTATTAAGAAGCCTTCATTTTATCGTTGATGACGCTAGTAGTCCGTCATGCTTTTAGTATTCTGAAAATTGCACCTAATCTTATGAAGCATGGTATGTAAAAATTATTACAGGAAAGTCATTTTCACAATTTTTACAAATTCAAAAATATTGCCTCTAAAAACACACAAAAACAACACATGAGGTGAAGAAAACGAGCATGCCACAAACCTTAGTTCATGAACCACTGTCGCAATCGCAAACGATATCTCAGACTATGTTTTCAACCCGACGAACAAATAAGCGCCACGCATTTTCATTAGTCTGTGAGCCATAACACATTGCCTGCGATGGGGTGAGCTGAAGTTCAGCATTCGACTAAAATTTGAATTCAAAAGTTGTTACAAATTTTATAATTACCCTACATTAACATTGAAACATGGAATACCACTGAACCGAAACATTCAATACCATCAATTTTAAAAGATTGTTAATACTTTTGCAAACTTCCCATCGATGGGTCGTTTCGTAGCAGGAAAATTCTAATCACGATCCACCGATGGATCGTATCGCATTCAACGTGTTAAGTTGAAAATCATTCTTTCACTTCATTAAAGGCATGAAATAATTATTTCTTTTCTTTTAAATGAATAAATGCAAATTTTATGCTTCATGAGGAAAACGATCTTTGATGTTTCTTTACCCTCGTTGGATCACAAATTGAAGAATGTGTTAGACTAGCATTTATTTTATGGCCCAAGTTTAATATTTTTCATTTTAATGGTATCCTGACCTTAAAATTCTCCTTATATCATTCTAGTCCATTGTTCAATACTTTAAGTGCGACATGAGCCACCGGTGGTCACTAGGGGAATTTTCATGATGCTGCTGAGCGGCCAGTCGTCACAAACTTAATTTTCATTAATACTATATCAAAACTAAATGAAGGCTCGATCCAGTTATTGTTTGCTATTTTTAACCTTACTTACTACAATTGACTTGAAATTTAAGTTAAATATTGGACTTCAGTCTTATCTGACGCAGTCGAAGTGGTGAAGGCTATTCATGTATTCTCAACATTGAATAAAATCTTCTGTACATGGTTCAACTGTTCAAGGCTCCACCTCGATTAAAAACATATTTTCATCGTTCTTTGAAATTCATTGTTGCGCGTGCCTATATCACTCCCTTCTTATATGAAACCATGCATACAGTTGCAATTAAACTGTTCAGTGCCGGAACTTTACTAAAGACAATTTTGAAGTGTTCTTCGAAGTACAGTTTCGTCTGTGGTTTACATTTCTTTGTTGCACTGAGTATCCTGGCACTTCTTCCTGTGGGGAGGTGCCCAGCCAGCTGTATCTCCACTTTAATTGTTCATGTGCAAGTCTATAGCAATCCATCTATTGCTCACGGTAATGTGGAACTTCCTACACAGATCTCGACCATAACAGTCCGCAGGGCTCTAACTCCGGCCTTGGGTCCAGTTGTGATCGGTTTGTGTGTCCGTTATGTCAGGACAGCTTGTCGGTCTTTTATTTTAGCAACAATAAGTGAAGATATGACGAACGATAACCCCGTGAGTGTGAAGATATCGCTTCAATGCCGAGGGATTTGACACGATTCCAATTTCTAAAGTTTCTATATTTATGCAAGATCTTTTCCCTCGTTGGTTTTTCGAACAGATAACGCAAGCATAATTATAGCGAAACATGTATCGCATGCTTGCCTTGTGAGAACTAATTTAAGGTGATAAAATTTAATTCTACGAAAGTATACTTTTGCACAGGAAAACTGCTTTTGTAAATATTTCTCAGGGAAGTAAATCCAAACATGTAAAACTTACAGGAAAGGGAAATGAAGGCTGATTAATGATGGGAGGCACGGAATATTATTGCTTTAACACCAACAGTGAAGTGTGCTTAGCTCAACGCATTTAATTTGCTATTTATAAAATAATTCAAAAGCCTTAACACTGACATTTTTTCTTTGGTCCTGGGAATGACCAGTGAACCAACATGTTTAATTTATAGTTAAACTTATGGTCGAAATAACTTCAACTCAGAAAAGTAAGGCGAAATCAAGCACACTTCACAGGGAATTTGTCTCCTAGCTTGTTCACCGTAGTTATCCTAGAGTTGCTCTTATGTGCATTAAAATTCAATGCAATATTTTGTGCCAGCAACAAGTTTCTATTTCAGTTACGGAATAGCAGTTTGAGAACGTAGAAAAGCCCACACAATCTTGAAAAAACTTCTTACGGTTATATAGGCGTGAAAAGTACCTAATTACTGCACTTCATGACTTCGCCAAGGGTTAAACTTAAGTTCAATATTCAAAAAAAAAAAAAAAATGTTTATTTCCAAATTGTCACATGAGATACATGCCAACATATTGGCTTTTAAAAGTTTCTTAAATATAGGGCATCCTAAAACAAATGTTCCATACGAGGAGTACTAATTGACAAACCATCCGAGGTGTACAAGTAGATGAGCCATACGAGGCATAATAATAGACAAACTATAGGAGGTGTACTAATAGACAAACTGTCAGAGGTGTACAAGTAGATAGACCATACGAGGCATATTAATTGACAAAATATACGAGGCGTTCTAATAGACAAACCATTCGTGGTGTGCTAGTAGTCTAACAAAAGTTCTATACTAGGAGTACTAATTGACAAACCATCCGAGGTGTACAAATAGATAAGCCATACGAGGCATAATAATAATAGGAAAACTATACGAGGTGTACTAATAGACAAGCTATCAGAGGTGTACACAATAGATAGACCATACGAGGCATATTAATAGACAAAATGTACGAGGCGTACTAATAGACAAACCACACGTGGCTTGCCAATAGTCTATCTCTGTCAAGGGTAGTTGAATGAGAAATGAAAAATATGCCCTAAAAATATGCAAAGCCCTATCACCACCAAAAATATATTTCGTATCTTCTCGATATTCACCACATCATGCGGACATGGGTACATGGGATAAAATAGAGATACAGTGTAAGCCGGTTACCACTCATGATTGACAAATATCTACAACTGAAGTTTAAAGTCAATTGTAGTAAGCTTTATAAATTTAAAGTCAATTGTAGTAAGCTTTATAAATTTAAAGTCAATTGTAGTAAGCTTTATAAATTTAAAGTCAATTGTAGTAGATTAGATTAGTCGTTAGTTTTAGCCTCCCTACCCAGCAACAATTGCGATCCAAAGAGAGGAAGGAGGAAGGCACCATTTAGTATGGAGTTAAGGAAACGCGGAATCTACGCAGAAAGGCATAGAAACAGTAAGTTGTGAAAGAAGATTACGAAACAAGATCAAAGTTGAAGAAGAAAGTAGTAGGAGCTGAAGAACAGGACAGCAGTGAACCGAAAAAAGGTGGCCCTTAACATAACAGAAACATTTTATTTAAAAAAAAGAAGGCCTACCTAACTCTCAGCTCGGGCCCTCGCATTTTCCCCTGGGAGCGCTAGTTCCCATAGATACAATAATTGTATCCCCCTGAGGGGGTCAATTGTAGTAAGCTTAACAAATTTAAAGTCAATTGTAGCAGTCTGGAACTACTTTTTGGTGAGCTGTATTATGAAAATTCCCTTTCGTGAACCACCAGTTGCTCACATGGCGGTTAAAGTGTTAAATTAAAGCAAATACGTTACATGTTACTCAAATTGATCACACAACCAGGCTCAAAATCTTCAGAAGAAAAACTGCCTAATCATTTATAGAATATTCTGCATTTTTTATTTGAATGCTTATCACAGTTGAAGCTCCCGTGAAAAAATGCGAAAAACTTTCTAGCATGAGACCCAAGTTTCGAGATTTGTGATTTTTTGACGCACTCGCACTTTCTGCACCAAGTATCCATAGTTGCCATTTTACTTATGATAGGGTGAAGAAACCAGTAGGAAGTATACCGAGAACAGGTATATGAAAGGTCAAATAAATATACTTGGGAAATTCAGAAAAAAATATAATTTATGATTACGCGTCTAAAAATAAAAATAAATTCAACCACAGAATCTCATTTCTCATCCTGAAGAAAGAAAATCGGGCAGAATAATTTTTAGGCCCTGTAACTGTGTTTGCTGACGAAGTCATCAATGTTTTAGTAGATTTTAGAAAATTTACTTTAATTTAATTACGAGCTACTAATATAGCAAACAGAAGTAAACTTTTGGATTCGTGGCCTCATCCAGCGGCAGTACTTTAATAAATTTATTATTAACTAACTTTTACTTCATATTAATGTTAAGTACAATACGTTCTTCAACATTTTTAACAATTTACAATTTTATTACTGCTGCATGTCATCATCATCATCATGATCTATACTTTGATTATTTGATCTCAATGCTGCCGCTGGCGCATTTACGATTTCTCGTGAGGAGGTATCAATAAAACACCCCGCAGCGAAGGGATCGAGCCGAATTAGGGCCTCTTGTTCGACCAATATATTAATATTTAGAAGAGTAGGAGCACTGACCTTTACTCAACTCGTTGATCGTGATGGGTTAAACTGCAGTTTAATATTCAACTCAAATTTAAAGTCAATTGCAGTAAGCAATTTTAAAAAACATCAAACAACTGGATCGTGCCTTCATTTAATTTATAATTTAGTATATATTGAAATTGGGTTTGTGTCTGCTATTCGGTTAGCAGCATTATGGAAATCCCTTTCTTGGCCACTGATGGTTTACGCAGTCTAATTAAGTGCTAAATGTTTTTGAAACCCACTGAAGCTGTGCACTCCAACTTTTGAGTAGGCAGCTTGATGCCAGCATTTTAAATTTCAGCCTCTCAGGGGGAATTATCACTCCATTAATAATTAGCACTTGTATCTATGGGAATTAGCACTCAAACGGGGGAAAATGTGAGGGCCCGAGCTGAGAGTTAGGTAGGCCTTCTTTAGTTGGAATAAAATGTTTTTTGTTATATTGAGGACCATATTTTTTCGGTTCACTGCTGTCCTGTTTTTAAGCACCTACTACTTTTTTCTTTAACTTTTATCCAGTTTCATAAACTACTTCCTCAGCTTACTGTTTCTATGCCCCTTCTGCATAGTTTTCGCGTTCCCTTATCTCCATACTAAATGTTGCCTTACTCCTTCCTCTCTTCGGAACGTTTTTTTTAGCAGTTAGGGAGACGTAAACTAACATCTAGACTAATTACTTGATTCGATCAACACACCCTAAACCGCAATCAGCATAGTGTTTTTAACTAGGCCTCGCCTAGGCCGATGCTGTAGATAGGATACTTTCTCCATAATTGAGCCCCATCATACAACGCACTCTGTTTCCAAGCATATTAAATCAATAATATCTTCACTACTGATTTTGTCTCATAACTTCAGTTAGGGTGGATCCAAACCCAATTATGGCCGTATGGGGAAACCTGAACCACTTGCACTTTGTATTAAACCAAGAAAAATATGAAGGCTTAATCAGGCATCCCAAGAAATTTCCGTATTGCTGTGAGAATTTTTTCCCCGTTGGAAATATTACCTATTAAATTACGATTGGGCTATGTTGGTTAATGTTTGTCAATTCTCTAGGAAGTACCATAGGGAGAGTTAACTCCGTGACATTCGCAGCTGTCGTTCACTGTAACTCGAAGTATTACTGTAATAAATTGAACTTCTTAAATATAATAATGCGCTTATATTGCGCAAAAAATGTGAACCCATTTTTGCCGTAAGTTGTAAGTCAATCAGCACCGGTAACATTTTTGCAAAATAACGTTATTGAGCAGCCGCGTGTATCTAGTGCGATTTCATTCATTTTTCACAAACATAAGAAACGCACTTAGATTGCGGCTTCCTTCAAATGCGAAGCTTTGGAGGCAAAATTTAAATTTTTATAATAAATCAAGTTATTTCATTTACGAAATCAAAAACATCGAGTTGTATGCTATTGTTAGTAAATCAAATACTAAACTACAATTGAGGTAATTGTGACCTGTCTGTTCTACCTCATGAGGTTTGACATTTGTAGCGCACCTAACGAATTATCTTATTTCTTGTTGGCACATTAGGAAAGTGCTACATTGCGCTATCCTTTGGCCAATATGCTTAAGTGGGTAGTTGAAATGGGCTTATAGAACATTTAAGTACTTGAGTAGAATTCATGCGTATGCCAATAGCAGTCGTTGGGGTTACAACACGTGAGCTCTAAGACCAAGCACGAGAGCTTTCTTTGCAACAGGTTCAGGTTAGTTAGGATTGTTTATCCTGTACTCTAGGGATTGACATCCTCGGAAACAATATTGTTTGGCCACCTTAGCTTAGGAGATGCCTTCGGGACTTCTATCTTCAGTGCCCTCTTTGCATTCCCATTTTTATGTTTGTTATTTTTCCTTTTCTTAACTTGTTTTTTTGAGTGCAGAGTAATGTCTACACTAAAGGACCCTCCTATTTTTTTGTTTCGAGATCACCTCCAAAACTAACTAGATAATAAAAATAACAATGTTTTGAGAACCAAGTTGCATTTTTTAAGGCCTATGTGCTTTTTGCTATCTTTTCTTTAACTTTTTCATCCTCTTCATCCCTAACTTGCTGTTTCAATGCGCATGGTGCCCTCTGTAGCAGCACACTTCGTGCTTTTTACTCCGTTTCATACAGTCCATGGTAAATGAGGTCTCGTGAGATTTAAACATTTTTTTAAACGATTTATTTACCACAGGTGATACAGAGGTAGAATATTTTTTACGTCTAGTACAATGGTCAAATTTGAGTATAGCTACCTGTGGGCCCGAACAAGTTCAGCGACTTCTAGGACATCCTATCATCACTTTATTCTAAGGTGTACAATAATGTTTAACCTAGTTCACTTAACCTAGTTTCGCATTAGACTGATCATTGAGAGAATTAACTCGATATTTTATGCTGTATTTTACAATATAGGTCAAATCGGCTATATTTAACAGTATGTTCGATAAAACGATTCAAGAGCAGACTGAAGATCGGTTATGTTACCCAGAGCAAGTTACATTATTACATTATCATTAGTTACATGTATGAGGAAAGATTTGACATTTTGATTTTACACGACTAGTATTCTGATAGGAAGTGAGACTCAAGATGTCTTTTGAATACTTTGTACGAATTACATTTACGGATCTCTGCAGGTATAGAGTTCCAAGTTTTGGTTCCAACGAAGAGTATACTGTGTTGCGACCGGGCCTTTGAATAATAAGGAAGCATGAATTTACTTCTATTTCGGGTTAAATGGACGTGATGACCAGTTTGCGCAGTCAATAATTGTCTTAGGCTATTATCGCCATCATTTCTTAATGTTTTGTAAATGAAATTACAGATGGAGATTTTGTAGAGATCCGAAAGTTTAAGTATTTGTAAATTTTTGAAAGAATCGTTTGAGTGAGCATTATATTCTAGGTTTTTTACCGCTCTGACAGCTCTTTTCTGCAGAGTAAAAATTTTGTTGGTTTTATTTTTATCAGTTCCGTGCCATGCTTCTATTCCGTATTGCAAGTATGGAGAAATGAGCGTTCGGTAGAGCATTTGTAAAGCTGTTTCAGGCAGAAAATTTTTAACTTTATTTAGGATTCCGATGGATTTTGATAATTTAGAACTAATATGAGTGATGTGCTCTTTGAAGGTCAGATGTTTATCTATTATTAGATTGAGTTTGATTTAGTCAGGGAGACTTACCACGTTAACCGTGTTTCTGCGGTTGTTAACGGTCGGTTGGGAAGGTTGTATGTAGTGGGATCGGGAAATCAACTTTTCTGCTTGAATACATATTTATCCTTCCTAAGAAATATAGAAAATACAATCGCACCATATATTTTACCTCGTATGGAAGCTATTTCTTTAAAAAGGTCGTGAAACAGATGAAATATCATTCATTTATACCGGTACTTGAATGAACAATTTACTTATTAGTACATATATGGCCCAATACGCGGGGAACGTGTTGCACTCATTATCATTTGGTGCCAGACGCAACAGCCCGAAGACGACGCTGCGCCGCAGCCCCACGCGTGCTGCTGCCTGTCGCTGCCTGCCGCCACTACCGTCGTCGCTACCGCTGTGTTGGTGGGTGCGAGAGTCCCCTCAGGGATTAGATACAACTATTGTATCAATGGGAATTAACACTCCCAGGGGAAAAATGTGAGGGCTCAAGCTGAGAGTTAGGTAGGCATTCTGTTTTTTAAATAAAATGTTTTTGGGATGTTAAGGACCATCCTTAACTGCTTTTGGTTCACTGCTGTCCTGTTTTTCAGCACCTACTA